>CM053790.1:673099288-674299288 GCA_028749045.1 Cupressus sempervirens | reverse complement strand
TCTAACCCTAAGGGCAAGGCGTGGGCAAGGTACTGTGGTTAGCATGCCACATAAGGCACGTTATGTCTTGGGAGAGCAAGTATAGTTTTTCTTTTTTTTTTTTAAATTATCTTTCCTTCATTGCTCGCCACCCACCTTTTTCCCTTTCCCCATGTTTCCACTTGGGGTTTCGCTGCGTTCACTCACGCAGGGGGACATGAAGGGGGAGACAAGGCCTGCAGCGCACAGACCTTGAGCAGCGTGCAAGTCTTGGGAAGTGGGGTGGGGCACATTGGGTTAGGGGTGGGAAATAGTTGTTAAGGGGGGGGTTAAGAGTTAAGTTAGCAGTGTTAAGGGTTAGTGGTAGGTTTAGGTTAGTTTAGGTGTTAGTAATGATAGTTTTTTTGTTTAAATTGTTATTTATAGATTTAAATTTTGTATTAGTATTAGTGTTAGGATTAGTTTTAGTTTAGTATAGGGATTAAGTTAATTTAATATTTAAGTTGTGAGTATATTTTATGTAGGGTTAGCATTAGAATTTGTGGTAGTTTCAATTAGATTGTAATAAGGTTTTATTTTAGCTTTAAATTAATAAGATTTTAGTTTAATATTTTTTTTTTTTAATTTGATAATATTAGCGGTATTAAAAGTATGTTAGAATATTTGTGTTACTTTAAAGTTTTTGTTTTAAATTTAGTTATAAATTAAGTTAGTGTAGTGTTAAATTAAAATTAAATGTATTATAGTTCAAATTTTGAATTTTTTAGTATTTTTAAATATTTATGGTAATATAATTTAGTTGCGAATATAGTTTAAATTTAGTGTTAATTAAATTTGGTATTTGATTTGTGATTGTAATATAATTATAACGATAAATTTAGATTTGTTATAAATTTAGTATCATGTTAAATTAATATAAATGCATAGGTTCTATCATCATTTAAATTTGTGTAACTTTACTTCTATACAAATATGATTTTAAACTAGTTTAAATGTATTATTGATTTATATTTAGTTAAGTGTTTGGATGAGTAATTAAGTTTATATGTCTTTCCTTAAATTTTAGTTAGTAATGATTATAAATTAAAAATGCTTAGTAAATTTTTATATATTTTCTTCCTCAGGATTTTGAGCTTAAGACGTAATGTAGAGAACCTGTACTTGAAATGTTATCTCAATCATTTCAACTTAGAGCACTTTAATTAATAATTATAATTTAAAACAAAAAAAAATTGTGTTTTTGCCCTCGTAGTTTGGGCATGACATCAAGTCAACCGTGGTTAAATCTGGTCAACTTCTGGTCAAACTTGATCTTTGCGTATGTGAATATGAGCAAATGTGAGTATAAATTCGAGCAACAATTCGATGCAAATTCTCATTCAACCTTTCAAAATGAAGAGATGAGGGTCTCTTAAATAGACTTTCTTGGAATTCATCAATGGTTGAGATCGGTTTCAATCAATCGTCAGGATTAAAGGTGAAGTTCAGTCATAAAGGGAGATTTCCAAATTAAAGGGAGGTAACAGATTTAATTTGAGTAAAATAAAGAGTTAACTGATTCAATTTGAGTAGAAAAAGCAGTTAACTAATTTAACTCATTTTTTATCAATAGTGAACTGGAAATTTTACTTTTTGAACTGAAGAGAGATTTTGTTGAGATATTTAATTTAATAAAATGAGATATGCTCTCATAATTACTTTTTCTATTTAATTAAATAATCTTTAATTAATTAGAGACACTTTTCTTATTTAATTAAATAACTTTATTTAATTAATTCGGAATGGCTGCTCATTTAATTAAATAACTTTGTTTAATTAATTAGAAGTAAGTACTCCATTTAATTAAATTATTATTATTTAATTATTTCAAAATTCTTTTCGAAACTAGTCAACTCAAGTCAATCCTGGTTAAATCAGATCAACTTTTGGTCAAACTTGATCTTTGCGTATGTGAATATGAGCAAATATGAGCATGAATTCCAACAATAATTCGATGCAAATTCTCATTCAACCTTTCAAAATGAAGAGATGAGGATCTCCTAAATAGACTTTCTTGGAACTCATCAACGGTTGAGATCGATTTCAATTAACGGTCAAGATTAAAGGTGAAGTTCAGTCATAAAGGGAGATTTTCAAATTAAAGGAACTTATCAGATTTAATTTGAGTAAAATAAGGAGTTAATTGATTCAATTTGAGTAGAAAAAGGAGTTAACTGATTTAACTCATTTTTGATCAATAGTGAACTGGAAATTTCCCTTTTTGAACTAAAGAGAGATTTTGTTGAGATATTTAATTTAATAAAATGAGATATGCTCTCATAATTACTTTTTCTATTTAGTTAAATAATCTTTAATTAATTAGAGACACTTTTCTTATTTAATTAAATAACTTCATTTAATTAATTAGGATTGGTTTCTCATTTAATTAAATAACTTTATTTAATTATTTAGAAGTAAGTACTCCATTTAATTAAATAATTTTGTTTAATTATTTCAAAATTCTTTTCGAAACTAGTCAACTCAAGTCAATCGTGGTTAAATATGGTCAACTTTTGGTCAAACTTGATCTCTGCGTATGTGAATATGAGCAAATGTGAGTATGAATTCCAGCAACAATTCAATTCAAATTCTCATTCAACCTTTCAAAATGAAGAGATGAGGGTCTCTTAAATAGACTTTCGTAGAATTCATCAATGGTTGAGATCGATTTCAATCAATGGTTAAGATTAAAGGTGAAGTTCAGTAATAAAGGGAGATTTCCAAATTAAAGAGAGTTAATAGATTTAATTTGAGTAAAATAAGGAGTTAACTGATTCAATTTGAGTAGAAAAATGAGTTAACTCATTTAACTCATTTTTTATCAATAGTGAACTAGAAATTTTCCTTTTTGAATTGAAGAGAGATTTTGTTTAGATTTTTAATTTAATAAAATCAGATATGCTCTCATAATTACTTTTTCAATTTAATTAAATAATCTTTAATTAATTAGAGACACTTTTCTTATTTAATTAAATAACTTCATTTAATTAATTAGGAATGGCTTCTCATTTAATTAAATAACTTTTTTTAATTAATTAGAAGTAAGTACTTCATTTAATTAAATAATTTTGTTTAATTATTATTATTATTTTTTCAAAACTACTTAACTCAAGTGAACCGTGGTTAAATCTGGTCAACTTTTGGTAAAACTTGATCTTTGTGTATGTGAATATGAGCAAATGTTAGTATGAATTCCAACAACAATTCAATGCAAATTCTAATTCAACCTTTCAAAATGAAGAGATGAGGATCTCTTAAATAGACTTTCTTGGAATTCATCAACGGTTGAGATCGATTTCAATCAATGGTTAGGATTAAAGGTGAATTTCAGTCATGAAGGGAGATTTTCAAATTAAAGGGAGTTAACAGATTTAATTTTAGTAAAATAAGGAGTTAACTGATTCAATTTGAGTAGAAAAAGCAGTTAATTGATTTAACTCATTTTTTATCAATAGTCAACTGAAAATTTCCTTTTTTCAACTGAAGAGAGATTTTGTTAAGATATTTAAATTAATAAAATGAGATATGCTCTCATAATTACTTTTTCTATTTAATTAAATAATATTTAATTAATTAGAGACACTTTTCTTATTTAATTAAATAACTTCATTTAATTAATTAGTAATGGATTCTCATTTAATTAAATAACTTTGTTTAATTATTGTTGGATACAATTAAGTAATTGTGTATTGTCTTTGATGTTACACAAATGCCATATCAGTTATCAGACAGAGTCTACCGAGTTTTGTCGGTCAGGAAAACAATTTACAGAGTCTATCGAGCTCAGTCGGTTAGTAAAGAATTTTGCAGTGTATACCGAGCGTTCCTGTATGTCACACGGTGAGTTAATGATAACCAAGTTCGCTCGGTAAGCTAAGAAAAGTTTAGTTCTTACCGAGATCACTCGGGTATCAAAGGATTTTGTAGTGAATGGTTAGTATTAACCGAGTTCGCACGGTAAGCTAAGGAAAGCTTAGTTTTCACCAAGCTCACTCGGTAATCGAAGAAAGCTTTTACTGAGTCCAGTCAGTTTCCAAAGGAAGTGGCAGGTTTACCGAATTCCTCGATAAGTGTAGTTTTTACCGAGTTCTACCGGTTAACACAGGAAGCAGTTTTTTTTGCAGAGTCGGCTAGTGAAGAATTTTATTTTGATTATTAGTTCAAGCCGACTTTTGGAATATGTTTTGTCAAGTTGGTTGGGCCGACCTGGTATCATGTATAGTATATAAAGAGAGGCTCAAGATGTGGAAAAGTGTGGAAAAAGAGTATATACAAATAATGCAAGGAAATGCAATGAAGAGACTTGTGTGTGCCTAAGCAGAGTTGAGCAGAAGGAAATCTTGGAGCTGCAAAGATATATTTAATCAGTAAGGATCTTGTGGAGCTAAACTGAGATCTGTATTCAGCAAGATAAGTTGCATGTATTTTCAGATCATTCATTGTTGCTTTCTAACCATTGTAACAGTGATTTCAAAATCTCCTAACAGAGTTGGTTTAACAGCCATTCCATAAATCCTTTAATAGGGTGGCAATTCAGTTGAATTGTTCTAAAGACCTCTTACAAGGCCACTCCTAACAGGGTGATTAAATTCTCTAACAGGGTCACACCTAACAGTGTGTTTTGTAACCTTTAACAGGGTTGGCTCCTAACAGGGCTCACTTCAGAAGAGTGAAAATTGGTGACTAGTTGCTGGTGGTTTTTCCCATATTGGGTTTCCACGTAAATCTAGTGTCTACTGTGTTCATAATTGTTTTCTTTTGCATGGTTTCTTATTTCAGTTAATGCTTAATAAATTAACTAAACATCTATCCAGTTTTAAGCAGCAATTTATGTGTTTACCAACTAGCAGTAGCAACTAAGTTTAAGGCATCTTTGAGACTGTTGAAAATATTTTTGGGGTAACTGATTCACCCCTCCCCTCTTAGTTATCCCATCTTCATTTTCCAACAATTGGTATTAGAGCTTTTGGTGCTTTCAGGAGGAGATTTCAAAGATCTAAGCCAAAGATCAAGATGTCTTACAAGAGGAAAATCCCAAGGCTTAACCGAAACAACTTCTCAGCATGGCAGGGATTAATGAGACTTTATCTAGCTTCCATTGGTGACACTGGTCTGAAATATCTTGATGAGAAATATGTAGAACTATCAGGTACATTATCAGTCAATGACATTGCTATAAAGAAAACTCATAATATTATGATGATTGATATTGCATCTGCCTTGAGTTATGAAGAGTTTGATGATGTCAAGGACTGCACTACTGCCTATGAAATGTGGGAAAGACTGAAAGAGATCTATAGTGGAGATGACAATGTCAGAAGAGCCAAAGCTGAAAGTCTGAGAGGACAGTTCGATCAGATGAAAATGAAAGAAGATGAAAACATTGCCAAATATGTTGAAAGAATTAAAGCATGTGTCAGTGCTATCAAAGCTTCTGGAGGAAGTATCAATGAAGAGACAGTCATAAGTAAAGTTCTTAGAACTCTACTTCCAGTTTATGCCATCAGGGTATCAGCCATTCAAGAAAAAAGGTGTGAGGCCAATCACAAGATAAACCTAGAGGCCATAGTTGAAAGATTGACAGCATTTGAACTAGATAATTTTGATAATTATGTTCCAGCTACAAAGAACATTGAGTCTGCATTTGAAGCCAAGCTTTCACTCAAGGACAAAGGAAAAAAGAAGAAGGAATCTCAGTCAAAGAGTGAAGATCAATCAGATCAGAGCTCTGACAGCGACCTTGAAGTAATTGAAGCCCTACTTGCAAGGAAATATTCAAGAGGAAGAGGTAAATACAAAGGTAAAGTACCCCTAATCTGCTTTTCATGTGAAGAAGTCGGTCATATTGCTGCAAGGTGTCCAAACAAGAAAGATAAAGATGAAAAGAAAGATAATAAATGAAACAGTAAGAAATATTTCAAATCATTTAAGGATAAAAGTAAGAAATCATGTTTTATGGCTAAAGATTCTAACGATTCTAATGATGAAGAAGAGGATGAGATTGTTTACATTGCTGTAAAAGATGAATCTGACAATGAAGAAATGGCACTCATCTCTCACATAAGTAAGAATGATACATGGATCATTGATAGTGGCTGCTCACATCATATGACTGGAGATAAAACAAAGTTTGATCAATTTGAAGAGTATGATGGTGGCAGTGTAAGATTTGGAAACAATGAACTTTGTTGCATCAAAGGAAAAGGAAGAATCACTCTAACCCAGGAACTTGTATGTGATAATGCTTATTGGGTAGAAGGCCTAAAACACAATTTGTTGAGTGTGGCACAGTTACTCAACAATGGACTCAAAGTAGAATTCATCCAAGGCAAAGCAAGACTGCTGAACGGTAAAGGAAAGCTGAATGGATCTGGTACTCAAACTAAAGGTAACTTGTTCTATCTTGAACTTGATGAACATTCATGTTTTATTGCTCAAGTAGAAGAGAGTTGGTTATGGCATAAAAGGTTATGTCATGTGAATTTTGACAATCTGGTAAAGATAAGCAAATTCAAGAAAGTAAGAGGCATTCCTGATTTAAAGAAACCAGAGGTCAGTTTATGCAAAAATTGTCAAATTGGAAAGATGGGTAAGTCTAGCTTCAAAAGCAAAAATTATCAGTCTAAAGATTTATTAGAAATTGTGCATACTGACTTATGTGGACCTACTGAAACTGAAAGCTATACTGGCAAAAAATATTTTATTCTTTTTGTTGATGATTATTCAAGAATGATGACCATCATGTACCTAAGGAACAAATCAGAAGCATTTGAAAAGTTCAAATGGTATTTGGCAAGAGTAGAAAAAGAAACAGGGAAAAGATTGAAATGCCTAAGGTCAGACAGAGGTGGTGAATTTATTTCACATGAATTCAATAACTTTTGTATTGAAAGAGGAATCAAAAGACAGGTTTCAGCACCAGGTACTCCTGAACAAAATGGCATAGCTGAAAGAAGGAACATATCCATCATGGATTGTGCAAGAACCTTGATGATAGAAAAGAATGTTGCTATCAAATACTGGAAGGAGGCTATCAGTACAGCAGTTCATACCTTAAACCGAGTACAGTTAAAAAAGGACTCATTCAAAACTCTCTATGAAATATGGTATGGCTATAAACCCAATGTAAGTTATCTGAAAGTTTTGGAAGCAAATGTTATATCTTGAAAGAATCTAGAAAAGGTAAATTTGATGTAAAAGGCGATGAAGGTATATTTCTTGGATACTCATGCAAGAGTAAAGCATATAGATTCTTGAACTTATCTACTCACAAAGTCATAGAAAGTATACATGTGAAAGTTGATGAGTTTGCAGAAAAGACTGAAGAAGAAAGTAGAAAATAACCAGAAGATTACAAAAGATTCGTCTTCAGTGATCCGGATATAATATCAACTGCATCTGAGAATCAAAAACCTTCTTCTACCGAGTCATCACTAACCGAGTTGCAGGAAACATCTACCGAGCCAACGTCTACCGAGTCAAAAAATACTGAGTTAGAGATTACCGAGCCAGAGGTAACCGAGCATGTGCATATCGAGCCAATTGATACCGAGCCAGACCAAACCGAGCATGAAGGAGAAATGCAAGAAGATAACGACAAGATTCATCCAAAAGGAAAAGAACCTGTTCTAGCCAAATATGTCAGGAGACATCATTCAGTAGATCAGATCATTGGAAATAAATCTGAAGGAACCATCACAAGAAGTAAGTTGAAAGGTACTTGTTTACTTGCTAATTTTGAACCTAGAACTGTCAAAGATGCATTAGAAAATGATAATTGGATTGAAGCAATGAATGAAGAAATAGAGCAGATAGAGAAAAACAAAACATGGACTCTTGTACCTAGGCCTAAAGACAAAAATGTAATCGGTACAAAGTGGGTTTTCAGAAATAAGTTGGATGAAAATGGTAAAGTATCAAGAAACAAAGCTAGATTAGTGTGCAAAGGATATTCTCAAGAGGAAGGCATAGATTATGGAAAAACTTTTGCTCCCGTTGCTAGATTGGAAGGTGTTAGAACCTTATTAGCATATGCTGCCTACAAAGGATTTAAAGTTTATCAGATGGATGTCAAGTCAGCATTTCTAAATGGTATACTAGATGAAGAGGTCTACATTGAACAACCTGAAGGCTTTATAGATTCAGATAAAAAGAACATGGTTTGCAAATTGCACAAGGCATTGTATGGTCTGAAACAAGCCCCTAGAGCATGGTATGAAAGATTGCATAGCTATCTTATTCAAATTGGATTTTGAAGAAATAATGATAACAGTAGTTTGTATATCAAGGAAGGAATAGAAAATAAGATTGTCCTGGCAGAAATATTTGTAGATGATACTATTTTCACAGGGAATGATGATCTTTGCAAAGAATTTTCAGAACAAATGAGCAAGGAATTTGAAATGTCAATGTTCAGTGAAATCAAATTCTTTGTGGGACTTCAAATTTAGCAGAACAAGAATGGCATCTACATCACTCAAGCAAAATACATCAAAGAGATATTGAAAAAATTTGGTATGGAAGACTGTAAACCAGTTGGAACTCCCATGTGTACTGGACTAAAACTTACCAAAGAAAATGATTCAAAAGAAATAGATCAGACATTGTACAGATCTATGATTGGAAAGTTGCAATATGTAGTTCATACTAGGCCAGATATTGCTCTTGCAGTTGGAATTGTGGCAAGATTTTCAGCCAAACCAAGAGAAAATCACATGATGGCAATCAAGAGGATAATGAGATATCTGAAAGGAACTGAAGATTATGGATTATGGTATAAACTTGGAGGAAACCTAGACTTAAAAGTGTTTACTGATGCTGATTGGGCAGGAAACCTTAACGGCAAAAAAAGCACAAGTGGAGGTGCATTCTTTCTTGGAAAGAGGTTGGTTTCTTGGACAAGCAAAAAGCAAAATTGTACAGCTCAATCAACAGCAAAGGCAGAGTATGTTGCTACAGCAGTAAACTGTTCTAATATTGTTTGGTTCAAACAATTGCTACAAGGCATGAAGATGGAAATCAAGGAACCAGTCGTCATGTTTTGTGATAATACAAGTGCAATCAACACATCTAAAAATCCAGTAATGCATTCTAAGACTAAGAACATTGCAATCAAGTATCACTTTGTCAGAGAATTGGTGCAGGACAAGGAAATCAGATTGGAATATGTTCATACAAAGGAACAGATTGCTGACATATTCACAAAGCCTTTACCTAAGGATGCATTTTTGTATCTCAGAGGTAAGTTAGGGGTTATTCCCCTATCTAAAGTTCACTTAAAATAAGTTTTAGTGATGCATCAACTCCTACAAATTGAACAATCATCAGTTGATGCAGCAAATCAAGAAAATATTGCATATGAATCAGTACTAAAGGTACAATGAAATTCATTGAACTTGGATTGTCTTTGGCATGTGTTGTCAAAAAGGGAGAGTTTTACTGTCATATCTTTTCCAAAATTTGATTATGTAATTTCTTCACAGAGGGAGATTACTGTAAGAGGGAGAGTTCTCTATCTTAGAGGGAGAATTGTTAATTGTGTTGTGTTGCTGTAGACTTGCTTTCAAATTTCATTTCTGCTATGACATGTTGTGTTGCCATCAATGCCAAAGAGGGAGATTGTTGGATACAATTAAGTAATTGTGTATTGTCTTTGATGTTACACAAATGCCATATCAGTTATCAGACAGAGTCTACCGAGTTCTGTCGGTCAGAAAAATAGTTTACAGAGTCTATCGAGCTCAGTCAGTCAGTAAAGCCTTTTGCAGTGTATACCGAGTGTTCCTGTATGTCACACGGTGAGTTAATGATAACCAAGTTTGCTCGGTAAGCTAAGAAAAGTTTAGTTCTTACCGAGATCACTCGGGTATCAAAGGATTTTGTAGCGAACGGTTAGTATTAACTGAGTTCGCACGGTAAGCTAAGGAAAGCTTAGTTTTCACCGAGCTCACTCGGTAATCGAAGACAACTTTTACCGAGTCCAGTCGATTTCCAAAGGAAGTGGCAGGTTTACCGAATTCCCCGGTAAGTGTAGTTTTTACCGAGTTCTACCGGTTAACACAGGAAGCAATTTTTTTTTTGCAGAGTCGGCTAGTGAAGAATTTTGTTTTGATTATTAGTTCAAGCCGACTTTTGGAATATGTTTTGTCAAGTTGGTTGGGCCAACCTGGTATCATGTATAGTATATAAAGAGAGGCTCAAGATGCGGAAAAGTGTGGAAAAAGAGTATATACAAATAATGTAAGGAAATGCAATGAAGAGACTTGTGTGTGCCTAAGCAGAGTTGAGCAAAAGGAAATCTTGGAGTTGCAAAGATATATTTAATCAGTAAGGATCTTGTGGAGTTAAACTGAGATCTGTATTCAGCAAGATAAGTTGCATGTATTTTCAGATCATTCATTGTTTCTTTCTAACCATTGTAACAGTGATTCCAAAATCTCCTAACAGAGTTCGTTTAACAACCATTCCATAAATCCTTTAACAGGGTGGCAATTCAGTTCAATTTTTCTAAAGACCTCTTACAAGGCCACTCCTAACAGGGTGATTAAATCCTCTAACAGGGTCACACCTAACAGTGTGTTTTGTAACCTTTAACAGGGTTGGCTCCTAACAGGGCTCACTTCAGAAGAGTGAAAATTGGTGACTAGTTGCTGGTGGTTTTTCCCATATTGGGTTTCAACGTAAATCTGGTGTCTACTGTGTTCATAATTGCTTTCTTTTGCATGGTTGCTTATTTCAGTAAATGCTTAATAAATTAACTAAACATCTATCCAATTTTAAGCAGCAATTTGTGTTTACCAAGTAGCAGCAGCAACTAAGTTTAAGGCATCTTTGGGACTGTTGAAAATGTTTTTGGGGTAACTGATTCACCCCTCCCCTCTCAGTTATCCCATCTTCATTTTCCAACAATTTAGAAGTAAGTACTCCATTTAATTAAATAATTTCATTTAATTATTTCAAAATTCTTTTCGAAACTAGTCAACTCAAGTCAGTCGTGGTTAAATCTGGTCAACTTTTGGTCAAACTTGATCTTTGCGTATGTGAATATGAGCAACTGTGAGTATGAATTCCAGCAACAATTCGATTCAAATTCTCATTCAACCTTTCAAAATGAAGAGATGAGGGTCTCTTAAATAGACTTTCCTAGAATTCATCAACGGTTGAGATCAATTTCAATCAACGGTCAGGATTAACGGTGAAGTTCAGTCATAAAGGGAGATTTTCAAATTAAAGGGAGTTAACAGATTTAATTTGAGTAAAATAAGGAGTTAACTAATTCAATTTGAGAAAAAAATAGGAGTTAACAGATTTAACTCATTTTTTATCAATAGTGAACTAGAAATTTCCCTTTTTGAACTGAAGAGAGACTTTGTTGAAATATTTAATTTAATAAAATGAGATATGCTCTCATAATTACTTTTTTTATTTAATTAAATAATCTTTAATTAATTAGAGACACTTTTCTTATTTAATTAAATAACGTCATTTAATTAATTAGGAATGGCTTCTCATTTAATTATGTAATGCCTCGCCAAGGGGTCCAAAGAATTACACTAAATTTGTCAAACATTTTTTTTTAAAATATGAAAGTAAAACCATTCATAACATTCACGGAAACAATAGTAACATCCAACTGAAAGTAAACATAACATAACATAACATATTACATTCTTTAAAGATCTCTTAACATTGAAACACATCTTAATTAACTATTCATCTAACATCACATCCTTATGAAATAACCATGATACATCCAATATTTATAAATTACATTTTAGATTGCTCAATTATCCACTGTACATGTTACAAGGTATGAAAAACTTAAAAGAACATACATCTTTGTAAATAAGAACATCATCATCCAATACTAATCCATGATGCAATAACATAATGAAACCATAAACCATACATGATACATCATCGTAAAAGATATAAACATCCATCACAAAATATAACCATATATCACAAACATAAATAACTAATTGCACAGTTTCTCCCAACCGTAAATAACATCATTAGACCATTGTAGATCCTAGCCATCCCTCCGTGTGTAATATTCCAAAGCATCAAAGAGATCATAGGTATTATTATAGTAGGAATGTCAGTCCTAAAAACATCCTACTAACATGCAAAATAAAGCACAAGATATCATCATCTAACATATGCAAATCATCAATGTAAGAAACATACCAGTAAATACATCCATCATAAGGTATATCATCTATCATAATGATCCAAGAACATAATGAAGATAAATACCAACCAAAAATACTCCAGCCATGTTGTCTCAAACAGATCTCAAATGATAAGAGTGAAAAATACACTACCACCCGACCGCATGGAACCTAAGTGGTCCACTCCCACCGTGCTGAGGAGATAATTTCAAGTCACAAACAGGCTATCAATCCACAAAGCATAAATCTCTATAAGTCCAGGAATCTTAAAAGTATACTAACTCAAAGGTTTCATCACACAAAATTGACATCTAATTCTCAGAGGCACAACAATGACATGTAGGAAACCTACTCTGCAAGCAAGAAAGTGTCATCGTAATTATCACGTACAAGTTACCCTGGCAGTTAGCTAAACTCCACGGGTCCATACTGATCTCATGCAGCCACTTGTATCCTCTCATACTGACGAGGCATACTATAGAATGCACGGTCACAACCATACGTTCTCACTACTCCCATCCTAGCATGTACAAGCACTCAAGGCATGGGCGAGAACCAGAACAATTATCTTTTTAGGTTCATTTAATCTCCATTTAGTGTGTAAATGTTATCACTTATTAACCAAACTTACAATGAGTTACCCTGGCAGCCACTTAGGGCCCCGGCCCCCATTGCAAGCCACTTCCTGACACTACAAGTAGATAACCTACCCTAAGCTCATGGAATCATAAAATCAACACAGTCCTGTACAAGCGACTGTAAAGAAAATCCAAAAGATAATCCATCAAAAGAATCATCAAATAACCATGATAAAAGCATCAAATATCCATAATAAGAATCATCAAATCTTCAAGATAAGAATCATCAAATCTCCATGAGCATCTGAAAAAGCATCCATAGAAAATCATGACCACAATAGTTCTCTATTGGCAACTGAAGGCATCACTGATAATCATAAGTATCCATTGGTTTTCAGTAACCAAAATATATCTCAAAATAAATTACAATATCCATTGGTTCTCAACAAGCAACGAAGAATATCTCAAAATCATACTGATCGAAGACTCCAAAATGGTTGAGTCAAACATGTCACAACATGACATCATCGATAAATCAATATTTCAGTCCCATCATGGCGACTGAAAAATAATCCAAGGATAACTGATCGATGACTCAAAAATTATTAGCTCAAGTGTCTCAGATACATAAGAATCTCAACTATAGCAATCACTAAATACAAACATTTCATAGAGCATACGATCACATTACCATGGTTGGGCTTATAAAGATCGAGACCAAATAAGATCAACATGCCAACACATCTCATAACCCCCGAGCCTCTGGTAACAACCTAAGACTGGTCAACACTAGTCAACGCAAAACTCAAAAAAGAAGCATAGAGAATACATTATGTAAACACATGTTTTGGTTTACTAAAATCATTAAGTGTAGAAATTTTCAGTTTTCTGTTTGCAAGTATACTTTCAAGTGTCTTAAGTTTCATCATTTGACCTACAAGTCCACCCAATTGTTCTTCGATAGCATTATCCTTCAATTATTAAGAATTACATTCTAAAAATAACTTAAAGATAAATATTCACTAAACTAATCATCATTGACCTTTAATTAACTTGTTCTCTTTATTTAACTAAGATCCATACTACAAATTGATTAACCTTTCAACTTTTCTAAGATCATTATTCGTTATATTATAAGAGGACCAATTATCATTCTTTGAATAAGAGATTATAACTTTATTGAAAATGATCAATTAACATCGATTCACAATCCTTGACCTTTTATTATTCTAATAATCCTCAATTAAATATTATAAAGTCTTCACCATTAAAATATCTAAAGTCATTATTCAAGTCATTAAAATAAGACTCATCAACTTCAATGTAGATACTACACAACTTTACTAAAAGAATCGATATATCATATCGATTAAAACTTTGTTACATAACTTAATTATTAATTAAATCTAATTAACTCTAATTAATTCAATTAATAATTACAATTTCAGTTGACTAATAACTAACAATAGTTTGTACGTAAAAATTCATCTACAATCCAAATATTCATATTAATAGTTCAATAACTTATTAATAACAAGCTATGTTGGAAATCTTATTAATAAATCTATAATGACCACCTTTGCCATTCTATCAATGAAAACTAACTTTTCCTTGACAAACCCGTATTATTGATAATCATTCAGTTAAATCCCATTTGATTCAACTAATTATCAATCAACTATATTTCATTTCATTAACATTAGGATTAATAATAGTTTAATAACTAATAACATGTTAAAATAAATCTACGATAATAGACTCTTTATTATTTTTTCTAACAACGATGTCACTAGTAAATTAAATATAACTTCCTTAAGAATCGTTCCTCGGATAAGATTTACCAATAATTAATAGGTAATCATTTGTCCAAAATAATCTTTGATGATTTTAAGTATAATGATCACCATCTTCTTTAATCACAATTTCATTCATGATAACATGAATTCATTTTCATTGTATTTTTCCTCCCCTTAATTTGATCTCAACTAAATTCTTAATACTATACTTCAATTATTAATTAATCTCAATTAGATTGAACTTAATTGAATCAATTAATAATTATATAAACTTATCTATACTATCTTTCATTTATAATTTGTTAAACTTAACAATTATTAATAAATAATAACTCACTAATAATTTCAATATTCAATTATAATGATTGATATTCGAACCAATCAATGAATAACAACTAAATCATTAATATCTCTTTTCTTTTAATTTTTCCTCACTTAAAAATCTATTTATCTAAATTGACTAATAATTAATTACACTTCTTCTACTATTAACTAATTTTAATTAAATTTGATTTAATTAGATTAGATAATAAACCATATACAACTAATGCATATTAAAAAGATTCTAATAAGGGAAGATTGCAATAATATCTTTAATTCATTCCATGCTTTGATATATAATTTTTGTGAAGTTTAAGCATAAAGAAATGTAATGCCCCGCCAAGGGATCCAAAGAATTTTACTAAGTTTGCCAAACAATTTTTTTTTAAACATGAAATATTAAACCATTCATAACATTTGCAAAAGCAATAGCAACAATTCAAATGAAAATAAACATAACATATATACATAACAGGTTACATTCTTTAAAGATCCCTTAACGTTGTATCACATCTAAATTAACTATTCATCTAACATTCCATCTTTATGAAATAACAATGATACATCCAATGTACTTAAACAATATACAAGTGTTTTTTTGTAATTATATTTTAGTTTAGCTCAATCATCCACTGTACATATCACAGGGTATGAAAAGCTTAAAAGAATAAACATCGAAGTAAATAAAGTACATCATTATCATCTAATATTAATCCATGATGCAATAACATAAATGAAACCACATATTATACATGATACATCATCACAAAAGATATAAACATCCATCACAAAAGATAACCATATATCACAAACATAAATAACTAAGTGCACGGTTCCTCCCAACCATAAATAGCATCATTAGACCATCGTGGATCCTAGCCATCTCTCCGTGCGTAACATTCCAAAGCACCAAAGAGATCATCAGTATTAACATAGTAGGAATGTCACTCCTAGAACATCCTACTAACATGCAACGTAAAGCATAATAAATCATCAACTAACATATGCAAAGTAAAGAAAATCATTAATATAAGAAACATACTAGTAAATACATCCATCATAAGGTATATTATCTATCATAATGCTCCAATAACATAATGAAGAATAAATACCAACCAAGGATACTCCAGCCACGGTGTCTCGGACGGATCTAAAATGATAAGAGTTAAAATACACTACCACCCGACCGCGTGGAACCTAAGTGGTCCACTCCCATCGTGTTGAGGAGATAATCTCAAGTCACAAATAGGATATCAATTCATGAAGCACAAATCTCTATAAGTCTAGGAATCCTAAAAGTATACTAACTCAAAGGTTCCATCACACAAAACCGATATCTAATTCCCAGAGGCACAACAATGACATGTAGGAAACCTACTCTGCAAGCGAGAAAGTGTCATCACAATTATCACGTACAAGTTACCCTGGCAGTTAGCTAAACTCCACGGGTCCATATTGATCTCATGCAGCCACTACTATCCTCTGATACTGACAAGGCATACTACGAAATGCACGGTCGCAACCATGCATTCTCACTACTCCCATCCTAGCCTATACAAGCACTCAAGGCATGGGCGAGAACATCAAAAAAATTATCTTTTTAGGTTCATTTAATTTCCATTTAGTGTGTAAATGTTATCACTTATTAACCAAACTTACAATGGGTTACCCTGGCAGCCACTTAGGGCCCCAACCCTCATTGCAAGCCACTTCCCGAAACTACAAGTAGATTACCTACCCTAAACTCATGGAATCATAAATCTCAAAATCATAAAAAAATAATCCATAATAAAATCATCAAATATGCATAAAAGCATCAAATATCCATAATCAGAATCATCAAATCTCCATGAGCATCTAAAAAAGCATCCATAGAAAATCATGACCACAATAGTTCTCTATTGGCAACTAAAGGCATCACTGATAATCATAAGTATCAATTGGTTTTCAATAACCAAAATATATCTCAAGATAAATGGTTCTCAACAAGCAACCAAAAATATCTCAAAATCATACTGATCGAAGACTCCAAAATAGTTGAGTCAAACATGTCACAACATGACATCATCAAGAAATAAATCCACATTTCAGTCTCATCATGGCAACTAGAAAGTAATCCAAGTATAACTGATCGATGACTCAAAAATGATTAGCTTAAGCATCTCAGATATATATATATATCTCAACTTTACACATGAAGGCTGAAGAACAAATACAAACATTTCATAGAGCATGCGATCACATAACCATGGTTGGGCTTATAAAAATCAAGACCAAATAAGATCAACATGCCATCACATCTCATAACCCCCGAGCCTCTGGTAACAACCTAGGACTGGTCAACACTAGTCAACCCAAAACCCAAAACAATAAGCATATAGAATACACGATGCAAACACATGTTTTGGTTTACTAAATTCACATAGTTGAATAATGTGTAAGGGTTTCCAATTTTCTGTTTGCAAGTATACTTCAAGTGTTTTAAGTTATCAATTGACCTACAAGTCAACCCATTTGTTCCCCAATAGCATTATTCTAAGAATAACTTAAGGATAATTATTTACTCATTAAATCATTTGCTTTATTCGTTAAGATCCATAGTATTAATTGATTAATCTTTCAATTTTTTTAGGATCATTATTCGTTATATTATAAGAGGACCAATTATCATTCTTCGAATAAGAGATTATAACTTAATTAAAATGATCAATTTAGTTTACCAATTAACATAGGTACATGATTCCATGACTTTTGTCATTTAATAGTTTTCAATTCAATATTACTACATCTCACCATTAAAACATCTAAGATTATTATTCAAGTCATGAGAATAAGGTTTATCAACTTCGATATCAATATTTTACAACCTCATTAAAAGAATCATATGAATTAAATCTTTATTACATAACATAATTATTGATTAAATCTAATTAACTTTAGTTAATTGATTTAATTAATAATTTCACAACCAAACCAT
This sequence comes from Cupressus sempervirens, assembly GCA_028749045.1. Lineage (NCBI taxonomy): Eukaryota > Viridiplantae > Streptophyta > Pinopsida > Cupressales > Cupressaceae > Cupressus > Cupressus sempervirens. The sequence goes on along the minus strand of CM053790.1, from coordinate 674,281,425 downwards.
CAACCCAATGAATATTTAGTTGACTAATAACTAAAAGTCAACCATACACAAATGTTCATATTCATTGTTCAATAATAATAATTTGCTAATATTTAATGAAAAACTATATTGAAAATCTTATTAATAAATCTTTAATGACCACATTCGTCATATTCCCATTTTTATTTTAATAATAACAAGTTATAATAAATTTTCAATACCAAGTATTATTATCTCAAATAAGTTTTCCCTATGTACAATAATTCAATTAATTAATACTCCAAATTATTAACTAATTCAATTTGATTAATATCTTTTACAGTACTTCAATCATTAACTAATCTCCTCTAGATTAACTCTAACCAAATTTGTTGATATCTATTTAAACCATTATTTATTAATAGTTTGCTAGTCCTTACAAACATTAATAAATAATAAACTCCTCAAACTATACATACTCGATCTATAGAATCCTTTCATAAACTCATTAGTTTATATTTGGCTAACTCTTAACTCCATTAAAATATCAAAACATATTAACCAATAACATAATAATTCAGTCTTAATCCAATATTATTCAAAGTTTCTAAATTTAAATCAACATAATATAAATTATCATCTTACAATTATTTAATCAATATTAAAATCAACCATTAGACTCCATTTTCTAATTGTTCTAATAATATTTTGTCTATATAAACGTTGTTTGAAAGAGATCCCTATTACAAACCAATAAGACTCATTGTAGATTTTAACATGAATAATCTTCAAATTCTAAACATTATCATCTTCATTAAACAATTCTATAATTGTTTAATATATATTAAATAGTATTCGATATACATTATAAAAAGTTCACTATATAAACTATATTAAAATCTCTTTTCTTTTAATTTTTTCTCATCCATTTACTTAGATTGACTAGTAATTAATTACACTTCTTCTACTATTAATTAATCTTAATTAAATTTGATTTAATTATGTTAGATAATAAACCATATAAAACTAATGCATATTAATAAGATTATAATAAGGGAAGATTGCAATAATATCTTAATTCATTCCATGCTTTGATATATTATTTTTGTGAAGTTTAAGAATAAAGAACTCTTGGTTATGGGAAATGGAGAAATATTTGTCTTTGAATAAAATAGTCCCAGTACGATGGCCATATCTTCATAATGAACCATTGGATTGGGCTAAAATTTAAATATGTTGGAGAGGGCCAAGTTGCGCCAATTCTGACTGGAGATATCGAATAAATTCGATCCCAATAAAAAGTTATTAATGAATGAGTTTGGGTCTATCCAAGGGGCAGCGATAGGTCAATTTGTGATGAATTAAGAATTTTCTCTTAAAATAATTGTTCTCTAAATTTAACCATAAAAGGGTTTATTCATACGCATCTAAAAATATAATTGATAGAAAGATTACATCTAATCATTCAAATTTTCACCATAAAATTTCTATTTTAATTTCAAATCTTGTCTTTCTAATTTAATATAAATTCGAACCAAAACTCGATTAAAATCTAATTTCTTTCTCATTTGGAACTAGAGTTTTTCTATTGTTTTCTTCTCATCCAAATAAAATATCTAGATTCCAATTTCAAATAGTAGATTCAATCACAGAGAGTATTCAGACACATAAAATAGATATGATGAAGATAGGAAGAAAAAGAGTGCAAAGGGAACATGAGAGTATCATGAGTGCACTTGGACACTGATGCTAATTTTCCATGCCTCAGAAGTCCATGGAAAATCGCTTCCTTCTCCATCGTTCACAATTCTTCCAAGAATCCAAACTGATCGAATCCTCCAAGTGATTAGAAGTGCTAGAAGGAGCGTAGAAGCAAGTAGAAAATATATGAGCATATGAATCTTCTCCCATGCATGTAAGCTTTGAAGTTTCTATTTTTTTAAGCTTGTAGCTCGAGGCTTCCATTAAGCTTGTAGCTTCCATTAAGATTTTCATTTAAGCTTCTATAAATGCCTGAATATCAAGAACTCTCAAGAAACTTTTGGAATGCTTTTTGAAACCGCTGAAAGGTGTCACCAACTAAGCATGAGTCTTTTCCAATTTTTTTTTGATGAGTCATAAAGTTGTAGACACCTTGTGCTTAATTGATGCACTAACCCCCATATTGTTGACACATCTTAATTCCCATGCAAGCTTATAACTCCAATTTACTTTTTAAATAATCTCTATTTAAATTTTATAACTTTCATTTTAATTTTTTATAACTTTTATTATTATTATTTTATTTATTACTTTATTATTATTTTATAATTATTATTAATTTTAATTTCTAGTTTTTTTTTAATTTAATTTCTTTTCTCCAATAATTCACATTTAATTAATTACAATCAAAATATCAAAGATCATGATATTTTATTAATTTTTTTAAATAAAAAATTTATTAATTAAATCTATTTATTAAGACTTAATTAATAAAAAATTTATCAAAGACCTCCAAGATAAAATATGAAAACTCATCATAGAACAAATCATACAAAATAAATTTAAAGGGTTAAAAATTACGAAATATGTCATCCGACACATTCAGTGGTTATTCAACTCAGATACTTGTCTTAATTTTCCAATTAGGACAAATGGCTCAAAGGGTTGGGATTTGGACTTGAGAATTTATCTCCTCTCTCTTATTATTGAGATAATGTGATAGGGTACGCTCATCCTGGCAATGCAGGGAAGTCGATACCCAGTACTTGCAACCTACATAAAAACTATGCATGTACAAACACAATATATACTAAACTAAATAGACAATGGTAGGAAGTGGTGCATAATGTAGATCCCAACTAGCAGGTGACTATAACTCCCTTCCTTAACCACATCAGACATGCCATACAAAAGCAAACACGCAAGGCAAACACGCACACCATACACATGCAAGTATGGGGTAAGTATCCATAAGAAAACACATGATAATAAATCATCTTACTAATCATCATTAATAACTGAAAGTAATGTAATGATCATCATCAATAATTGTGAACACTAAAAATAATTATCATCTGACCGGAGCGATCGAATAAATTCAATCACGATAAAAAGTTATGAATGAATGAGTTCCGTTCTATCCAATGGGCAGCGATTGGACAATTTGTGATTAATTAAGAATTTTCTATTAAAATAATTGTTCTCTAAATTTAACCATAAAAGGGTTTGTTGATACGCATCTAAAAATATAATTGATAGAAAGATTACATCTAATAATTTGAATTTTCACCATAAAATTTCTATTTTAATTCCAAATCTTGTCTTTCTAATTTAATATAAATTCGAACCCAAACCCGATTCACATCTAATTATTTCTCCTTAATTGGATCTAGAGTTTTTCTATTGTTTTCTTCTCAAGCAAATAAAATATGTAGATTTCAATTTCAAATTATAGATTCAATTACAAAGAGTATTCAGACGCATATAACAGACATGATGAAGATAAAAAGAGAAATAATGCAAAGGGAATATGAGAATATCACGAGTGCACCTGGACACTGATGCTAATTTTTCATGCCTCAAAATTCCATAGAAAACCCCTTCCTTCTCCAACATTCGCAATTCCTCCATGATCCAAGCCAACCAAAATTTCCACATGACAAGAAGTGGTTGAAGAAGCATAAGAACATGTAAAAACATATGAGCATGAGCATGTAGAAGAATATGAGCATGTAGAAGCATATGAGCTTTTCAAATGCATATAAGCTTTGAAGCTTGTAGCTTGTAGCTTCCATTAAGCTTGTCCAAACACACCAGGAGAGCCTCTATTTAAAGGCCTCTAAAATACATCTAGAGTGTCTCTAAAAACAAATAGAAGATAAACATGACAACCAAGCATGAGTCTTCTCCAACCTTCTAGATAAGTCTTAAGGTTGTAGACACCATGTGCTCAAATAAAATGCTAACTTCTAAGTGTAGACAACTTGTGCATTCTTACAGTACAAACTCTTGTGTTGTCTACATGACAACTCCTGAGAATTTGCCAACTCCTATGTGAGAAAATATTAAAATAATGCACATTAATTAATTTAATATTTACTTTTACTCTTTCTAATTTTATTTATTTATTTATTAAATCTCATGTACTAACTTTAATATCTCCACTTTTCAATCTTAATATATTTATATTTTAATCACATGAAATCTAGAATCTTTTAATAATTTAAATATATTTTCCACTTTTAAATTTTATTTTCCAAAACTTAATTGCTAAAATATTTATTAGCTTTAATAATAATATTATTTAGTCATTTATTTAAAAATGAGCTCCAAATATATTATTATTAAAATAAATATTGTCACATTCCAAATTTAAACTTTTAACTTTTATTTTCAAATTTAATTATTTTATTTAATTAGTTTTTCAATTGATTAAATAAAATAAATATTAAAATATCATATTAATTTTTTATTAAATTAAACCATAATTAAATCTTTTAATTAGGCTTAATTAATAGAAAATACATCAAAGACTCATAAGGTAAAAACATGAAAATCCATCATAGCCAAAATACATACAAAATCAAACCAAAGGTTTATATCATGAGTTACATCATTTGATGCATTCGTAAGGTACTCAACTTAGATACTTGTCCTAATTTTCCAATTAGAACAAACGGCTTAAAAGGTTGGGATTTGGACATGAGAATTTATCTCCCCTCTCTTATTATTGAGATAATGTGATAGGGTACACTCATCTTGGAAATTTAGAGAAGTCGATACCCAGTACCTGCAACCTACATAAAAACTATGAATTTACAAGCACAATATATACTACGTTAAACAGGCAATGGCAGGAAGTGGTACATCGTGTAGATCTCGACTAGAAGGTGACTACGACTCCCTTCCTTAACAATATCATACACGTCAGGAAAAAGCAAATACACAAAGAAAACACGCACACCATACACATACAAGTATGAGGTAAGTGTCCATAAAAAAACACATATGATAATAAACCATCTAACTAATCATCTTCAATAACTGAAAGCAATGTAATAATCATCATCAATAATTGTGAACACTAAAATGATTATGATACATACATGAAATGTAGAGTCTAAGTAATCTCATCACATATCAATTGAATTCATAGCACAATATCTGATAATCTCAAAACAAGGCTACTAACGAACAACATAAAACTAGATCCAAAAGAGTTCGGCAATGATAACAAAATGCGAACCAGGGGCAGACATTACAAATTAAATAACTTTGTTTAATTAATTAGAAGTAAGTACTCTATTTAATTAAATAATTTCATTTAATAATTTCAAAATTATTTTTGAAACTAGTCAACTGAAGTCAACTGTGCTTAAATTTGGTCAACTTTTGGTCAAACTTGATTTTTGCGTATGTGAATATGAGCAAATGTGAGTATGAATTCTAGCAAAAATTCGATGCAAATTCTCATTCAACCTTTCAAAATGAAGAGATGAGGGTCTCTTAAATAGACTTTATTGAAATTCATCAACAGTTGAGATCGATTTCAATCAACGGTCAGGATTAAAGGTGAAGTTCAGTCATAAAGGAAGATTTCCAAATTAAAGGGAATTAACAAATTTAATTTGAGTAAAATAAGGAGTTAACTGATTCAATTGGAGTAGAAAAAGGAGTTAACTGATTTAACACATTTTTGATCAATAGTGAACTAAAAATTATCCTTTTTGAACTGAAGAGAGATTTGGTTGAGATATTTAATTTAATAAAACGAGATATGCTCTCATAATTACTTTTTCTATTTAATTAAATAATCTTTAGTTAATTAGAGGCACTTTTCATATTTCATTAAATAACTTCATTTAATTAATTAAGAATGGCTTCTCATTTAATTAAATAATTTTGTTTAATTAATTAGAAGTAAGTAATCCATTTAATTAAATAATTTCATTTAATTATTTCAAAAAAAAATTCGAAACTAGTCAACTCAATTCAACCGTGGTTAAATCTGGTCAACTTTTGGTCAAACTTGATCTTTGCCTATGTGAATATGAGCAAATGTGAGTATGAATTCCAGCAACAATTTGATGCAAATTATCATTCAACATTTCAAAATGAAGAGATAAGGGTCTCTTAAATAGACTTTCTTGGAATTCATCAATGGTTGAGATCGATTTCAATCAACGGTCAGGATTAAAGGTGAAGTTCAGTCATAAAAAGAGATTTTCAAATTAAAGGGAGTTAACAGATTTAATTTGAGTAAAATAAGGAGTTAACTGATTCAATTTGAGTAGAAAAAGGAGTTAACTGATTTAACTCAAATTTTTAATCAATATTGAACTGGAAATTTTTCTTTTTGAACTGAAGAGAGATTTTGTTGAGATATTTAATTTAATAAAATGAGATATGCTCTTATAATTACTTTTTCTATTTAATTAAATAATTTTTAATTAATTAGAGACACTTTTCTTATTTAATTAAATAACTTCATTTAATTAATTAGGTATGGCTTCTCATTTAATTAAATAACATTGTTTGATTAATTAGAAGTAAGTACTCCATTTAATTAAATAATTTCGTTTAATTATTTCAAAATTCTTTTTGAAACTAGTCAACCCTAGTCAACCGTGGTTAAATCTGGTCAACTTTTGGTCAAACTTGATCTTTGCGTATGTGAATATGAGCAAATGTGAGTATGAATTCCAGCAACAATTCGATGCAAATTCTCATTCAACTTTTTAAAATGAAGTGATGAGGGTCTCTTAAGTAGACTCTTCTGGAATTTATCAAAGGTTGAGATCGATTTCAATCAACGATCAGGATTAAAGGTGAAGTTCAGTCATAAAGGGAGATTTTCAAATTAAAGGGAGTTAACAGATTTAATTTGAGTAAAATAAGGAGTTAACTGATTCAATTTGAGTAGAAAAAAGAGTTAACTGATTTAACTCATTTTTTATCAATAGTAAACTGAAAATTTCCCTTTTTGAACTAAAGAGAGATTTTGTTGAGTTATTTAATTTAATAAAATGAGATATGCTCTCATAATTATGTTTTCTATTTAATTAAATAATCTTTAATTAATTAGAGACACTTTTCTTATTTAATTAAATAACATCATTTAATTAATTAGGAATGGTTTCTCATTTAATTAAATAACTTTGTTTAATTAATTAGAAGTAAGTACTCCATTTAATTAAATAATTTTGTTTAATTATTTTAAAATTCTTTTTGAAACTAGTCAACTCAAGTCAACCGTGGTTAAATCTGGTCAACTTTTGGTCAAACTTGATCTTTGCATATGTGAATATGACCAAATGTGAGTATGAATTTCAGCAACAATTCGATGCAAATTCTCATTCAACTTTTCAAAATAAAGAGATGAGGGTCTCTTAAATAGACTTTTTTGGAATTCATCAATGGTTGAGATCGATTTCAATCAACGGTGAAGATTAAAGGTGAAGTTCAGTCATAAAGGGAGATTTCCAAATTAAAGGGAGTTAACAGATTTAATTTGAGTAAAATAAGGAGTTAACTGATTCAATTTGAGTAAAAAAAGGAGTCAACTGATTTAACTCATTTTTGATGAATAGTGAACTTAAAATATCCCTTTTTGAACTGAATATAGATTTTGTTGAGATATTTAATTTAATAAAATAAGATATGCTCTCATAATTATTTTTTCTATTTAATTAAATAATCTTTAATTAATTAGAGACACTTTTCTTATTTAATTAAATAACTTTATTTAATTAATTAGGAATGACTTCTCATTTAATAGTTGACACATTGACCAAGGTTGCCCATTTTTCATCCGTGCCTACTACATTCACAGCACGAGATATAGCTCAGGTGTTCTTGCGGGACATTGTTAGAATTCATGGTATTCCTCGTAAGATCATCTCTGATAGAGACTCCTTGTTCACTTTTTCATTTTAGTGAGAGTTGCAGTCGGCTTTGGGCACCGGGCTCAATTTTAGTACAACATACCATCCTCAGACTGATGGCGAGACTGAGCGAGTGAATAAGGTTTTGGAAGACATGCTACATATGTACGTGATGGATCATGAGGTCAAATGGGAGGAATACCTACATCTTGTCGTGTTTGCCTACAATAATGGGCATCATTCTTCCATAGGTATGCCGCCTTATGAGGCTTTTTACGGGAGACTGTGCAGGACACCCTTGATTTGGGATAGGATCGAGGATCGAGTATCTATTGGTCTCAAGTTAGTAAAGGAGATGGAGCAGTAGGTGACCCTGATTAGACAGTGCCTGAGAGAGGCACAGGATAAGCAGAAGAAGTATGCAGATGCGAAGAGGACAGATCGAGAGTATCAGGTTGGAGATAGAGTGTTCCTGAGGGTGCGACCACACAAGAGTCCGATTCGTTTCGAAAAGGGCTCTAAGTTGGCACCCTAGTTTGTTGGGCCGTTCAAGATCCTTGAGAGGATAGGTCCTATTGCATACTGTTTAGCTTTGCCACCTAGCCTGTCACGCATCCACGATGTGTTTCATATTTCAGTACTTAGAGGATACATTTATGATGAGTCTCATATTATAGATTGGGATGCTTTACATGTGGAGTCAGACGGACAGCTAGCACTGGAGCCTATCCGCATTATTGCCCGACGGACCCTAGCACTTCGAGGTTGAGAGCTAGACCAGGTTAGGGTCTAATGGGATTGTTACGATGAGGTCATGGCTTCATGGGAGGATGTAGCGCAGATGCGATCTCAGTACCTGTACCTTTTTGATGAACTCCAGGAGGAAGTTTATGCTTAGTGGTTGAGGATGTGAGGCCTCGCCCTGACCCATCGTAGCATAGTGATGCATTACTATTATTTTTTTTGATATTCACGACTCGAGATGTCGAGACATTATTTGATGCTTAGAACATATTTTATTATTTCATATTGTGTGATGTTATTTTCAAATATATTTGATGATTGTCATTTAATGTTTCATGTATATGTATGTTGATGAACTTGGTAAATGTAGGATTGAGACTTTGATTTAAGAGATTTTAAATGATTAAGGATTAAGTAGGATAAGGAAACCCTTATTGATGTATGTTTTAATTTATGTGAATTTTCTGAATACGTATACATTATGTACATGTGATTTTACGTGAATACTGATGTGTGAAATGAGTGTGTAGATATTTAGCCGAAAAACCCTATGGAGGAACAGAACTGATCTCCATGTGCTAAATTTGAAAACTTTGTTGTTCGTAATTCACGTATTGTATTGTGAGATGTATGTATTCATCTTCTTTGTTCAGTGAATGTTAATGTTCGTAATTATGTTCTTTCAGTATCGCTTGACACTCGTAAAATGTTTATGTGCTTCGGTGTGCTGTTAGGATTAATTTTTTAACCTTTGGACCAAGTTGGTTTAATTTAGTGTCAGTTTTCTATTGGGTTCTTAATCAAGGTTAGTCATCCCTTAATCCAGATTAGTGCCTTTTTACATGATAGAGTAGTTAGATGGTCCTATTTTATTCCTAGATTTTATTTGACTCTAAACCTCTTTCCTAAGGCTTTAAAACTTGTTATTTTTCTAACCAATGGGTATGGGTTTGGGTCAGGGGTCTTTTCCAACCCCTAAGCCCCCTTCTTTGACTTTTGAGGTCACTCAAAAAGTCCCTTTTTGCCTTTGTGCGAAAATTGACCATGGCTATCTCGAGTTACTTCACCTTATCTCCACTTAGGGTTTAACCATGGTGTAGGTTGAGTTAGGAGTTTCTAGAGTTGCTAGTGGGTGGAGATAGTTATTGCTCCTTTTGGGTGGTTGAGTTGGAGGCTTATTTAGAGGCCTTCCTTGGACTAGTTGGTTGTTACCCAATCTCTACATTTAGAGAAGATTTCTTGAAGCTTGAAGGAAGGAAAGGGATACTCTACTCAAACTTGTTCATTGCCATTACCTCTTTGTGAAGGTAGGAAATTCTCATCTCCCTTATTTAGTTTTTATGTTTGGTTTCATGTTCTTGTTACCTTGTTATTGTTTCACTGTTGTATGGTTGTGGGTATGTGGGAAGATTTTAAAACCATGTCATTTTGGTTGTTTTCCTTTCTTGTTTATGTTTGCAATTTTTTTTGAGTTTTCCTTACATGGGTGTTTTGGTATTACTCACCCTTGGAGAGGGCAGAAGTGACCAATTTTGAAAAAGGTCTGTTTAGTTGGACTCCAACCTGTGTAGAGTCTCTTCTTAGGATGAGAAGAGGGATAAAGGGTAGGGTGTTATGGGCCCCTACCCGTCAGCACAAACCTGGTATGAGTATGGAAAGTTTAAATGGAAGAACGAAAGTTTTTGGTTATTAGCCCCGATTGGGCATCTGAATCTGTGTTGTGCTTGACTTCTCCTGTTGGAAGAATCCACCTTTCCCTAGTCTTGATTCATTGTGAATCCTATTGTGTAAACCATGTATGATTATGCATGTTTGATTTTCTCTTGGTTCTGCTTGGTTGTCACCTGATCAGATATTGGTTTCCTCCATGGTTCTTGAAATGAGATTCAGAAAACATTACAAACTCCTTGATTATGATCATGAAGAAAATTTGATAAAATTGTTGAAATTTGGAATTGAGATCCTATTGTAAATTGTATTTTAAACCTTATTATTTATGGCAACGAAGCCAGGTTTTCTTCCTGATTCTTTCCTGGCTGAGCCTTGAATCAGGTTTGTCAATAAAATTGGTGTTTTGAGCATAATTGTTTGTCAATAAAATTTACCATGCATTATTGTGACCCAAACATTAACTTCTTGTTATAAATCTGTTCTATTAATATATTCCTTGTAGAACAAAAGAAAATAAATATATCCATCACCTTGTAATCTATGCTTATAGAAAATAAAGCTTCAAAAGAAAATTTCCAAGAACAAAATGCTCTCTGGATTTTGCATGGGAAAGGAAATTAAATCATTGTAGAACAGAGAATATTCTCTGTAGATCTTTTGTTCATATTTAAATTTAAAAAAGTAAATAAATAAATAATCAATAAATTAAACATGAATATCTAAAGCAATATAAAAACTCATATCTAATACTCTAAATATCCTACCATACCAAATAAACTTTAAAACATAATTGCAAACCCTTAACCCTTAAATTTAGTCGTATCTCATGGAATCAGAGTCAACTATCCAAAGTATGGATTATGTCACCCTATTCTGCACCCCACCTTGACTTTGTGCTGGTCTCAGCTCATGAGGAAATGTAAGGCGTTGGGATGAAGTGGCAAACTTACTTTTAAAATCTTATTTCTTTTCACCACATCCCATCCCCTCTATCCAAGCGCTCTATTGCCTTCTTAAATATTGGGAGTTGTAATTGCTATGTTCAAAATTTTGCTTGGGCGCCATTTTTGGGGCTTGCCATCGTACTGCCCACGTGTTTGACCCAAGGATGGACTGCGCCTTGCAAACCTTAGGGTACGTGGGGCAGCTTTGGTATTCGCCCAAGTATGCAAGGGGGGGGGGGGGGGGGTAGGTGTTTTGGGTGTAGGTTAGTGTTAAGTTTTGTTAAGTTAGTTTTTAATTATTTTTAGTTGAGTTTTTTTAGATGTTTTAATATTATGTTAGAATGTTAAGGGGGTTAGTTTAGATATTAGTTAGGTTAGATTAGTTGTTTTAGTAGTTAGGTTGTTAAATTTAGTTTGGGTTTATTTTAATGTTAAAATATGTTAGTGAGTTTATTTATTAGTTTTATAATTATTAAGCTATATTTTAGCAAGTGGTGTTAGTATTTAGTTTTTTAGTTTTATTAGTTTAAAGTGTAATTTGATTAAAGTATATTGTTTAAATTTTATATATATATTGCTTTAGTAATGCTAGTTTAATTTCATGTTTTAATTGATAGTCTTTGAATTTTATTTAAATTGAAAAGTAAAGTTCTATTTAATAGATTAGACGTTCTTTTATGAATAATTAGATCAACTATAGATTTAGTTAGTTAGTTTAAGATAAATTAGCTTAATATGAAATTAATATTAAATTTAGTTTAGATCTAATTTATATTCAATTAAATTTTTGTTGAAGATTAAGCTAAGTTGGAGATTTAATAAATGTTGGTATTAATAGTATCTTTGAAAATTTGTTTGATTAGTGTCCTAATAGCTTAAGTTATTCGAATAATCTAAACCCAATCTTTTTTTTTAGATTGTTATTAAAATAATCTTCGCATGATTGTTTAAGCAATGTAATAACGAATCAGTAAACATTTATATCAACCTGATAACAATGTACCTCAGAATCCTGACGATGTATTCCTCCACAAAAGTTTTTAAACCAAGAATGCTGTAGAGAAACTTTTCTTAAACTGTAATCAATCTTTTCAAACTTAGAGCACGTTTAAGTATTAATTATTTAAAAAAAAAAATTGTGTGTGTTTTGCCCTCGTAGTTTGGGCATGACATTTTGGTATCAGAGCCCGTGTTTCAACGCTAGGAACCTTAACCATTATGCTTCCTAAACTTAACTCAAATTTTAAATTGTGTAGATGCCACCTGTTACTCGTAATCGGCGAGGTAGAGGTCGTAGGACTAGGGGTGGTAGAGCGGGACAGGAGGATGGACCACCACCACCTCCACCTCTACCACCACCGAACCTGAACCAGGACATTATAGATGCACTTCAGACCTTGATTGGTGTAGTTCAGCAAAGAGTAGTACCTGTAGTTCAACCAGTTCAGCAGATTCTAGTAGTGGAAGCAGAGGGACCCAGAGGAGGCGGGCCCAAAGTCAAAGAGAGGACTAGGAGTCCCCCACCGAGACAGTTAGAGGGTCAGGGTGAACATGAGGAAGAGTCCATACAAAAGAGAGGACCCCCTTTTGACAGACCTCCTAGACATGTAGGAGATGACACTTCATTTAATTAATTAGAATCACTTTTCTTATTTAATTAAATAATTTAATTTAATTAATTAGGAATGACTTCTCATTTAATTAAATGACTTTGTTTAATTAATTAGAAGTAAGTACTCCATTTATTTAAATAATTTCATTTAATTATTTTAAAATTCTATTCGAAACTAGTCAACTCAAGTCAACTCTGGTTAAATATGGTCAACTTTTGGTCAAACTTGATCTTTGCGTATGTGAATATGAGCAAATATGAGTATGAATTTTAGCAACAATTTGATGCAAATTCTCATTCAACCTTTCAAAATGAAGAGATAAGGGTCTCTTAAATAGACTTTCTTAGAATTCATCAACGGTTGAGATCGATTTCAATCAACAGTCATGACTAAAGGTGAAGTTCAATCATAAAGGGAGATTTCCAAATTAAAGGGAGTTAATAGATTTAATTTGAGTAAAATAAGGAGTTAACTAATTCAATTTGAGTAGAAAAAGGAGTTAACTGATTTAACTCATTTTTGATCAATAGTGAACTGGAAATTTCCGTTTTTGAACTGAAGAGAGATTTTTTTGATATATTTAATTTACTAAAATGAGATATGCTCTCATAATTACTTTTGCTATTTAATTAAATAATCTTTAGTTAATTAGAGACACTTTTCTTATTTAATTAATTAGAAGTAAGTACTCCATTTAATTAAATAATTTTTTTCAATCATTTCTAATTTCTTTTCGAAACTAGTCAACTAAGTCAACCATGGTTAAATCTGGTCAACTTTTGGTCAAACTTGATCTATGCGTATGTGAATATGAGTAAATGTGAGTATGAATTCCAACAATATTTTGATGCAAATTCTCATTCAACCTTTCAAAATGAAGATATGAGGGTCTCTTAAATAGACTTTTCTGGAATTCATCAATGCTTGAGATCAATTTCAATCAAAGGTCAGGATTTAAGATGAAGATTATTCATAAAGGGAGATTTCTAAATTAAAGGGAGTTAACAGGTTTAATTTGAGTAAAATAAGGAGTTAATTGATTCAATTTGTGTAGAAAAAAGGTTTAACTGATTTAACTCATTTTTGATCAATAGTGAACTGAAAATTTTCCTTTTTGTACTGAAGAGAGATTTTGTTGAGATATTTAATTTAATAAAATGAGATATGCTCTCATAATTACTTTTTCTATTTAATTAAATAATCTTTAATTATTTAGAGACACTTTTCTTATTTAATTAAATAACTTTGTTTAATTAATTAGGAATGTCTTCTCATTTAATTAAATAAGTTTCTTTAATTAATTAGAAGTAAGTACTCCATTTAATTAAATAATTTCATTTAATTATTTCAAAATTCTTTTCGAAACTAGTCAACTCAATTCAACCGTGGTTAAATCTGGTCAACTTTTTGTCAAACTTGATCTTTGTGTATGTGATTATCAGCAAATGTGAGTATGAATTCCAGCAACAACTCGATGCTTATTCTCATTCAACCTTTTAAAATGAAGAGATGAGGGTCTCTTAAATAGACTTTTCTAGAATTCATCAACGACTGAGATCGATTTCAATCAACGATCAGGATTAAAGTTGAAGTTCAGTCATAAAGCGAGATATACAAATTAAAGAGAGTTAACAGATTTAATTTGAGCAAAATAAGAAGTTAACTGATTCAATTTGAGTAGAAAAAGGAGTTAACTGATTTAACTCATTTTTTATCAATAGTGAACTGAAAATTTTCCTTTTTGAACTGAAGAGAGATTTTGTTTAGATATTTAATTTAATAAAATGAGATATGCTCTCATAATTACTTTTTCTATTTAATTAAGTAATCTTTAATTAATTAGAGACACTTTTCTTATTTTATTAAATAACTTCATTTAATTAATTAGGAATGGCTTTTCATTTAATTAAATAACTTTGTATAATTAATTAGAAGTAAGTACTCCATTTAATTAAATAATTTCTTTTAATTATTTCAAAATTCTTTTTGAAACTACTCAACTCAAGTCAACCGTGGCTAAATCTGGTCAACTTTTTGTCAAACTTGATATTTGCGTATGTGAATATGAGAAAATGTGAGTATGAATTTCAACAACCATTCGATGCAAATTTTCATTCAACCTTTCAAAATAAAGAGATGAGGGTCTCTTTAATAGACTTTCTTGGAATTTATCAATGGTTGAGATCGATTTCAATCAACGGTTAAGATTAAAAGTGAAGTTTAGTCATAAAGAGAGATTTTCAAATTAAAATGAGTTAACAGATTTAATTTGAGTAAAATAAGGAGTTAACTGATTCAATTTGAGTAGAAAAAGGAGTTAACTGATTTAACTCATTTTTGATCAATAGTGAATTGGACTTTTTTTTTTTGAACTGAAGAGAGATTTTGTTGAGATATTTAATTTAGTAAAATGAGATATGCTCTCATAATTACTTTTTCTATTTAATTAAATAATCTTTAGTTAATTAGAGACATGTTTCTTATTTAATTAATTAAGAATGGCTTCTCATTTAATTAAATAACTTTGTTTAATTAATTAGAAGTAAGTACTCCATTTAATTAAATAATTTCATTTAATTATTTCAAAATTCTTTTTGAAAGTAGTCAACTCAAGTCAACCTTGGTTAAATCAGGTCAACTTTTGGTCAAACTTGATCTTTTCATATGTGAATATGAGCAAATGTGAGTATGAATTCCAGCAACAACTCGATTCAAATTCTCATTCAACCTTTCAAAATGAAGAGATGAGGGTCTTTTAAATAGACTTTCCTGGAATTCATCAATGGTTGAGATCGATTTCAATCAATGGTCAGGATTAAAGGTGAAGTTCAATCATAAAGGGTGATTTTCAAATTAAAGGGACTTAACAGATTTAATTTAAGTAAAATAAGGAGCTAATTGATTCAATTTGAGTAGAAAAAGGAGTTAACTGATTTAACTCATTTTTTATCAATAGTGAATTGAAATTTTCCGTTTTTGAACTGAAAAGAGATTTTGTTGAGATATTTAATTTAATAAAATGAGATATGCTCTCATAATTACTTTTTCTATTTAATTAAATAATCTTTAATTAATTAGAGACACTTTTTTTATTTAATTAAATAACTTCATTTAATTAATTAGGAATGTCTTCTCATTTAATTAAATAACTTTATTTAATTAATTAGAAGTAAGTACTCCATTTAATAAAATAATTTTATTGAATTATTTCAAAATTCTTTTCGAAACTAGTCAACTCAAGTCAACCGTGGTTAAATCTGGTCATCTTTTGGTCAAACTTGATCTTTGCGTATGTGAATATGAGCAAATGTGAGTATGAATTCCAACAACAATTCAATGCAAATTCTCATTCAACCTTTCAAAATAAAGAGATGAGGGTCTCTTAAATAGACTTTGTTGAAATTCATCAACGGTTGAGATCGATTTCAATCAGCTGTTAGGATTAAAGGTGAAGTTCAGTCATAAAGGGAGGTTTTCAAATTAAAGAGAGTTAACAGATTTAATTTGAGTAAAATAAGGAGTTAACTTATTCAATTTGATTAGAAAAAAGAGTTAACTAATTTAACTTGTTTTTGATCAAGAGTAAACTGGAAATTTTTCTTTTTGAACTGAAAAGAGATTTTGTTGAGATTTTTAATTTAATAAAATGAGATATGATCTCATAATTACTTTTTCTATTTAATAAAATAATCTTTAATTAATTAGAGACACTTTTCTTATTTAATTAAATAACTTCATTTAATTAATTAGGAATGGCTTCTCATTTAATTAAATAACTTTGTTTAATTAATTAGAAGTAAGTACTGCATTTAATTAAATAATTTTGTTTAATTATTTCAAAATTATTTTTGAAACTAGTCAACTCAACTCAACCGTGATTAAATCTAGTCAACTTTTGGTCAAACTTGATCTGTGCGTATGTAAATATGAGCAAATGTGAGTATGAATTCTAGCAACAATTCGATGCAAATTCTCATTCATCCTTTCAAAATGAAGAGATTAGGGTCACTTAAATAGACTTTCGTAGAATTCATCAACGGTTGAGATCGATTTTAATCAACGGTCAGGATTAAAGGTGAAGTTCAGTCATAAAGGGAGATTTCCAAATTAAAGGGAGTTAACAAATTTAATTTGAGTAAAATAAGGAGTTAACTGATTCAGTTTGAGTAAAAAAAAAAGTTAACTGATTTAACTCATTTTTTTATCAACAGTGAACTGAAAATTTCCCTTTTTGAACTGAAGAGAGATTTTGTTGAGATATTTAATTTAATAAAATGAGATATGCTCTCATAATTACTTTTTCTATTTAATTAAGTAATCTTTAATTAATTAGAAACACTTTTTTGTTTAATTAAATAACTTCATTTAATTAATTAGGAATGGCTTCTCATTTAATTAAATAATTTTTTAAATTAATTAGAAGTAAGTACTCCATTTAATTAAATAATTTCGTTTAATTATTTCAAAATTCTTTTCGAAACTAGTCAACTCAAGTCTACTGTGGTTAAATCTGGTCAACTTTTGGTCAAACTTGATTTTTGCATATGTGAATATGAGCAAATGTGAGTATAAATTCCAGCAACAATTCGGTGCAAATTCTCATTCAACCTTTCAAAATGAAGAGATGAGGTTCTCTTAGATAGACTTTTCTGGAATTCATCAACGGTTAAGATTGATTTCAATCAACAGTCAGGATTAAAGGTGAAGTTCAATCATAAAGGGAGATTTTCAAATTAAAAAGAGTTAACATATTTAATTTGAGTAAAATAAGGAGTTAGCTCGTTCAATTTGAGTAGAAAAAGGAGTTAACTGATTTAACTCATATTTGATCAATAGTGAACTGAAAATTTCCCTTTTTGAACTGAAGAGAGATTTTGATGAGATATTTAATTTAATAAAATGAGATATGCTCTCATAATTACTTTTTCTATTTAATTAAATAATCTTTAATTAATTAGAAACACTTTTCTTATTTAATTAAATAACTTCATTTAATTAATTAGGAATGGCTTCTTATTTAATTAAATAACTTCGTGTAATTGACTAGAAGTAAGTACTCCATTTAATTAAATAATTTCATTTAATTATTTTAAAATTTTTTTCGAAACTAGTCAACTCAAGTCAACCGTGGTTAAATCTGGTCAACTTTTGGTCAAACTTGATCCTTGCGTATGTGAGTATGAGCAAATGTGACTATGAATTCCAGCAACAATTTGATGCAAATTCTCATTCAACCTTTCAAAATGAAGAGATGAGAGTCTCTTAAATAGACTTTCTTGAAATTCATCAATGGTTGAGATCGATTTCAATCAACGGTCAGGATTAAAAGTGAAGTTCAGTCATAAAGGAAGATTTTCTAATTAAAGGGAGTTAACAGATTTAATTTGAGTAAAATAAGAAGTTAACTGATTCAATTTGAGTAGAAAAACGAGTTAATTGATTTAACTCATTTTTTATCAATAGTGAACTGGAAATTTCCCTTTTTGAACTGAAGAGAGATTTTGTTGAGATAATTAATTTAATAAAATGAGATATGCTCTCATAATTACTTTTTATATTTAATTAATTAGAGATACTTTTCTTATTTAATTAAATAACTTCATTTAATTAATTAGGAATGGCTTCTCATTTAATTAAATAACTTTGTTTAATTAATTAAAAGTAAGTACTCCATTTAATTAAATAATTTTATTTAATTATGTTGAAAAAAAATTGAAACTAGTCAACTCAAGTCAATCGTGGTTAAATCTGGTCAACTTTTGGTCAAACTTGGTCTTTGCGTATGTGAACATGAGCAAATGTGAGTATGAATTCCAGCAACAACTCGATGCAAATTCTCATTCAACCTTTCAAAATGGAGAGATGAGGGTCTTCTAAATAGACTTTTCTAGAATTCATCAACGGTTGAGATCGATTTCAATCAACGGTCAAGATTAAAGGTGATATTCAGTCATAAAAGGAGATTTCCAAATTAAAGGGAGTTAACAGATTTAATTTGAGTAAAATAAAGACTGGACTGATTCAATTTGAGTAGAAAAAGGAGTTAACTGATTTAACTCATGTTTGATCGATAGTGAACTGGAAATTTTCCTTTTTGAACTGAAAAGAGATTTTGTTGAGATATTTAATTCAATAAAATGAGATATGCTCTCATAATTACTTTTTCTATTTAATTAAGTAATCTTCAATTAATTAAAGACACTTTTCTTATTTAATTAAATAACTTCATTTAATTAATTAGGAATGGCTTCTCATTTAATTAAATAACTTTGTTCAATTAATTATAACTAAGTACTCTATTTATTAAAATAATTTCATTTAATTATTTCAAAATTATTTTCGAAACTAGTCAATCGTGGCTAAATCTGGTCAACTTTTGGTCAAAGTGATCTTTGCGTATGTGAATATGAGCAAATGTGAGTATGAATTCTAGCAACAATTCGATACAAATTCTCATTCAACCTTTCAAAATGAAGAGATGGGGGTCTCTTAAAAAGACTTTCCTGAAATTCATTAATGGTTGAGATCAATTTCAATCAACGGTTAGGATTAAAGGTGAAGTTCAGTCATAAAAGAAGATTTTCAAATTAAAGGAGTTAACAGATTTAATTTGAGTAAAATAAGGAGTTAAATGATTCAATTTGAGTACAAAAAGGAGTTAACTGATTTAACTCATTTCTAATCAATAGTGAATTGAAAATTTTCCTTTTTGAACTGAAGAGAGATTTTGTTGAGATATTTAATTTAATAAAATGAGATATGCTCTGATAATTACTTTTTCTATTTAATTAAGTAATGTTTAATTAATTAGTGACACTTTTCTTGTTTAATTAAATAACTTCATTTAATTAATTAGGAATGGCTTCTCATTTAATTAAATAACTTTATTTAATTAATTAGAAGTAACTACTCCATTTAATTAAATAATTAATTTTAATTATTCTAAAATTCTTTTTGAAACTAGTCAACTCAAGTCAACTGTGGTTAAATCTGGTCAACTTTTGGTCAAACTTGATCGTTTCATATTTGAATATGAGCACATGCGAGTATGAATTTCAGCA
This sequence comes from Cupressus sempervirens, assembly GCA_028749045.1. Taxonomy (NCBI): domain Eukaryota; kingdom Viridiplantae; phylum Streptophyta; class Pinopsida; order Cupressales; family Cupressaceae; genus Cupressus; species Cupressus sempervirens. Next base: position 674,261,569 of record CM053790.1, on the reverse strand, counting down.
ACAATTCAATGCAAATTCTCATTCAACCTTTCAAAATGAAGAGATGAGGGTCTCTTAAATAGACTTTCATGAAATTCATCAACGGTTGAGATCGATTTCAATCAATGGTCAGGATTAAAGGTGAAGTTCAGTCATATAGGGAGATTTCAAAATTAAAGGGAGTTAAAAGATTTAATTTGAGTAAAATAAGGAGTTAAATGATTCAATTTGAGTAGAAAAAAGAGTTAACTGATTTAAGTCATTTTTGATCAACAATGAACTGAAAATTTCCCTTTTTGAACTGAAGAGAGATTTTGTTGAGATATTTAATTTAATAAAATGATATATGCTCTCATAATTACTTTTTCTATTTAATGAAATAATTTTTAATTAATTAAAAACACTTTTCTTATTTAATTAAATAACTTAATTTAATAAATTAGGAATGGCTTCTCATTTAATTAAATAACTTTGTTTAATTAATTATCAGTTAGTACTTCATTTAATTAAATAATTTTATTTAATTATTTCAAAATTCTTTTCAAAATTAGTCAACTCAAGTGAACCGTGGTTAAATCTAGTCAACTTTTGGTCAAACATGATCTTTGCGTATGTGAATATGAGTAAATGTGAGTATGAATTCCAACAACAACTCGATGCGAATTCTCATTCAACCTTTCAAAATGAAGAGATGAGGGTCTCTTAAATAGACTTTCCTGGAATTCATCAACGATTTAGATCGATTTCAATCAACGGTCAGGATTAAAGGTGAAGTTCAGTCATAAAGGGAGATTTTTAAATTAAAGGAAGTTAACAGATTTAATTTGAGTAAAATAAGGAGTTAAATGATTCAATTTGAGTAGAAAAAGGAGTTAATGGATTTAACTCATTTTTGATCAATAGTGAACTCGAAATTTCTCTTTTTGAACTGAAGAGAAATTTGGTTTAGATATTTAATTTAATAAAATGAGATATGCCCTCATAATTACTTTTTCTATTTAATTATAATCTTTAATTAATTAGAGTTACTTTTCTTATTTAATTAAATAACTTCATTTAATTAATTAGGAATGGCTTCTGATTGAATTAAATAACTTTGTTTAATTAATTAGAAGTAAGTACTCCATTTAATTAAATAATTTTGTTTAATTATTTCAAAATTCTTTTCGAAACTAGTCAGCTCAAGTCAACTATGGTTAAATCTGGTCAACTTTTGCTCAAACTTGATCTTTGCGTATGTGAATATGAACAAATGTGAGTATGAATTCTAGCAACAACTCGATTCAAATTGTCATTCAACCTTTCAAAATAAAGAGATGAGGGTCTCTTAAATAGACTTTCTTGGAATTCATCAACTGTTGAGATCGATTTCAATCAACGGTCAGGATTAAAGGTGAAGTTCAGTCATAAATGGAGATTTCAAAACTAAAGGGAGTTAACAGATTTAATCTGAGTAAAATAAGGAGTTAACTGATTCAATTTGAGTAGAAAAAGGAGTTAACTGATTTAACTCATTTTTTATCAATAGTAAACTGCAAATTTCCCTTTTTGAACTGAAGAGAGATTTTGTTGAGATATTTAATTTAATAAAATGAGATATGCTCTCATAATTACTTTTTTTATTTAATTAATTAATCTTTAATTAATCAGAGACACTTTTCTTATTTAATTAAATAACTTCATTTATTTAATTAGGAATGGCTTCTCATTTAATTAAATAACTTTGTTTAATTAATTAGAAGTAAGTACTCCATTTAATTACATAATTTTGGTTAATTATTTCAAAAAAAAATTGAAAGTAGTCAACTCAAGTCAATCGTGGTTAAATTTGGTCAACTTTTGGTCAAACTTGATCTTTGCGTATGTGAATATGAGCAAATGTGAGTATGAATTCCATCAACAATTCGATGCAAATTCTCATTCAACCTTTCAAAATGAAGAGATGAGGATCTCTTAAATAGACTTTTCTGAAATTTATCAATCGTTGAGATCGATTTCAATCAACGGTCAGGATTAAAGGTGTATTCAGTCATAAAGGGAGATTTTCAAATTAAAGGTAGTTAACATATTTAATTATAGTAAAATAACAAGTTAACTGATTCAATTTAAGTAGAAAAAGGATTTAACTGATTTAACTCATTTTTGATCAATAATAAACTGGAAATTTCCCTTTTTGCACAGAAGAGAGATTTTTTTGAGATATTTAATTTAATAAAATGAAACATGCTCTCATAATTACTTTTTCTATTTAATTAAATAATCTTTAATTAATTAGAGACACTTTTTTTATTTAATTAAATAACTTCATTTAATTAATTAGGAATGGATTCTCATTTAGTTAAATAACTTTATTTAATTAATTAGAAGTACTCCATTTAATTAAATAATTCTGTTGAATTATTTCAAAAAAAAATTCGAAACTAGTCATCTCAAGTCAATCGTGGTTAAATCTGGTCAACTTTTTGTCAAGCTTGATCTCTGCGTATGTGAATATGAGCAAATGTGAGTATGAATTTCAGCAACAATTCGATGCAAATTCTCATTCAACCTTTCAAAATGAAGAGATGAGGGTGTCTTAAATAGACTTTCTTGGAATTCATTAATGGCTGAGATCGATTTCAATCAACGATCAGGATTAAAGGTGAAGTTAAGTTATAAAGGCAGATTTTCAGATTAAAGGGAGTTAATAGATTTAATTTGAGTAAAATAAGGAGTTAACTGATTCAATTTGAGTAGAAAAAGGAGTTAACTGATTTAACTCATTTTTGATCAATAGTGAACAGAGAATTTCTCTTTTTGAACTAAAGAGAGATTTTTTAAAGATATTTAACTTAATAAAATGAGATATACTCTCATAATTACATTTTCTATTTAATTAAATAATCTTTAATTAATTAGAGACACTTTTCTTATTTAATTAAATAACTTCATTTAATTAATTAGGAATGGCTTCTCATTTAATTAAATAACTTTGTTTAATTAATTATAAGTAATTACTCCATTTAATTAAATAATTTCGTCTAATTATTTTAAAACTCTTTTTAAAACTAGTCAACTCAAGTCAACCATGGTTAAATTTGGTCAACTTTTGGTCAAACTTGATCTTTGCGTATGTGAATATAAGAAAATGTGAGTATGAATCCCAGCAACAATTCCATGCAAATTCTCATTCAACCTTTAAAAATGAAGAGATGAGGGTCTTTTAAATAGACTTTCCTAGAATTTATCAACGGTTGAGATCGATTTCATTCAACGGTCAGGATTAAAGGTGAAGTTCATTCATAAAAAGAGATTTCCAAATTAAAGGGCGTTAACAGATATAATTTGAGTAAAATAAGGAGTTAACTGATTCAATTTAAGTAGAAAAATGAGTTAACTCATTTAACTCATTTTTTATCAATATTGAACTGGAAATTTCTCTTTTTGAACTGAAGAGAGATTTTGTTGAGATATTTAATTTAATAAAATGAGATATGCTCTCATAATTACTTTTTCTATTTAATTACATAATCTTTAATTAATTAGAGACACTTTTCTTATTTAATTAAATAACTTCATTTAATTAATTAGGAATGGCTTCTCATTTAATTAAATAACTTGTTTTAATTAATTAGAAGTAAGTACTCCATTTAATTAAATAATTTCATTTAATTATTTCAAAATTCTTTTTGAAACTAGTCAACTCAAGTAAACCGTGATTAAATCTGGTGAACTTTTGGTCAAACTTGATCTTTGCATACGTGAATATGAGTAAATGTCAGTATGAATTTCAGCAACAATTCGATGCAAATTCTCATTCAACCTTCCAAAATGAAGAGATGAGGGTCTCTTAAATAGACTTTCCTTGAATTCATCAATGGTTGACATTGATTTCAATCAACGATCAGGATTAAACGTGAAGTTCAGTCATAAAACAAGGCTTCCAAATTAAAGAAAGTTAACAGATTTAATTTGAGTAAAATAAGGAGTTAACTGATTCAATTTGAGTAGAAAAAGAAGTTAACTAATTTAACTCATTTTTTATCAATAGTGACTAGGAAATTTCCCTTTTTGAACAACAATTTGATGCAAATTCTCATTTAACCTTTCAAAATGAAGAGATGAGGGTCTCTTAAATAGACATTCTTGGAATTCATCAACGATTGATATCGATTTCAATCAACGGTTAGGATTACAGATGAAGTTTAGTCATAAAGGGAGATATCCAAATTAAAGGGGGTTAATAGATTTAATTTGAGTAAAATAAGGAGTTAACTGATTCAATTTGAACAGAAAAATGAGTTAACTCATTTAAATCATTTTTGATCAATAGTGAACTAAAAATTTCCCTTTTTCAACTGAAGAGAGATTTTGTTGAGATATTTAATTTAATAAAATGAGATATGCTCTCATAATTACTTTTTCTATTTAATTAAATAATCTTTAATTAGTTAGAGGCACTTTTCTTATTAAATTAGATAAATTCATTTAATTAATTAGCAATGGCTTCTCATTTAATTAAATAACTTTGTTTAATTAATTAGAAGAAAGTTCTCCATTTAATTAAATAATTTTGTTTAATTATTTCAAAATTCTTTTTTAAACTAGTCAACTAAAATCAACCATGGTTAAATCTAGTCAACTCTTGGTCAAACTTGATCTTTGCGTATGTGAATATGAGTAAATGTGAGTATGAATTTCAACAACAATTCGATGCAAATTCTCACTCAACCTTTCAAAATGAAAATATGAGGGTCTCTTAAATATACTTTCCTAGAATTCATCAACGATTGAGATCGATTTCAATCAACGGTCAGGATTAAAGGTGAAGTTCAGTCATAAAAGGAGATTTTAAAATTAAAAAGAGTTAAAAGATATAATTTGAGTAAAATAAGGCGTTAACTCATTCAATTTGAGTATAAACAAGAGTTAACTCATTTAACTCATTTTTTATAAATAGTGAACTGGAAATTTCCCTTTTTGAACTGAAGAGATTATATAAAATGCGATATGCTGTCATAATTACTTTTTCTATTTATCTAAATAATCTTTAATCAATTAGAGACACTTTTCTTATTTAAGTAAATAAGTTCATTTAATTAGTTAGGAATGGCTTCTCATTTAATTAAATAACTTTATTTAATTAATTAGAAGTAAGTACTCCATTTAATTAAATAATTTTATTTAATTATTTTAAATTTTTTTTCGAAACTAGTCAACTCAAGTCAACCGTGGTTAAATCTGGTCAACTTTTGGTCAAACTTGATCTTTGCGTATGTGAATATGACCAAATGTGAGTATGGATTCCAGCAACAATTCAATGCAAATTCTCATTCAACCTTTCAAAATGAAGAGATGAGGGTCTCTTAAATAGACTTTCCTGGAATTCATCAACAGTTGAGGTTGATTTCAATCAGCGGTCAGAATTACAGGTGAAGTTTAGTCATAAAGGGAGATTTCCAAATTAAAGCGAGTTAACAGATTTAATTTGAGTAAAATAAGGAGTTAACTAATTCAATTTGAGTAGAAAAAGGAGTTAACTCATTTAACTCATTTTTGATCAATAGTGAACTGGAAATTTCCCTTTTTGAACTTAAGAGAGATTTTGTTGAGATATTTAATTTAATAAAATGAGATATGCTCTCATAATTACAGTTTCTATTTAATTAAATAATCTTTAAATAATTAGAGACACTTTTTTTATTTAATTAAATAACTTTATTTAATTAATTAGTAATGGCTTCTCATTTAATTAAATAACTTTGTTTAATTAATTTGAAGTAAGTACTCCATTTAATTAAATAATTTCGTTTAATTATTTCAAAATTCTTTTCGAAACTAGTCAACCGTGGTTAAATCTAGTCAACTTTTGGTTAAACTTGATCTTTGCGTATGTGAATATGAGCAAATGTGAGTATGAATTCCAGCAACAATTCGATGCAAATTTTCATTCAACCTTTCAAAATGAAGAGATGAGGGTCTCTTAAATAGACTTTTTTGGAATTCATCAATGGTTGAGATCGATTTCAATCAACAGTTAAAATTAAAGGTGAAGTTTAGTCATAAAGGGAGATTTCCAAATTAAAGGGAGTTAACAAATTTAATTTGAGTAAAATAATGAGTTAACTGATTCAATTTTAGTAGAAAAAAGAGTTAACTCATTTAATTCATTTTTGATCAATAGTGAACTAGAAATTTCCCTTTTTGAACTGAAGAGAGATTTTGTTGAGATATGTAATTTAATAAAATGAGATATGCTCTCATAATTACTTTTTCTATTTAGTTAATTAATCTTTTATTAATTACAGACACTTTTCTTATTTCATTAAATAACTTCATTTAATTAGTTAGGAATGGCTTCTCATTTAATTAAATAACTTTGTTTAATTAATCAGAAGTAAGTACTCCACTTAATTAAATAATTTCATTTAATTATTGGAAAATTCTTTTCAAAACTAGTCAACCGTGGTTAAATCTGATCAGCTTTTGGTCAAACTTGATCTTTGCGAATGTGAATATGAGCAAACGTGAGTATGAATTCCAACAACAATTCGATGCAAATTCTCATTTAACCTTTCAAAATGAAGAGATGAGGTTCTCTTAAATAGACTTTCCTAGAATTCATCAACAGTTGACATTGATTTCAATCAACGGTTAGGATTAAAGGTGAAGTTCAGTCATAAAGGGAGATTTTCGAATTAAAGGGAGTTAACAGATTTAATTTGAGCAAAATAAGGAGTTAACTGATTCAATTTGAGTAGAAAAAGGAGTTAACTGATTTAACTCATTTTTTATCAATAGTGAACTGAAAATTTCCCTTTTTGAACTGAAGAGAGATTTTGTTGAGATATTTAATTTAATAAAATGAGATATGCTCTCATAATTACTTTTTCTATTTAATTAAATAATCTTTAATTAATTAGAGACAATTTTCTTATTTAATTAAATAACTTAATTTAATTAGTTAGGAATGGCTTCTCATTTAATTAAATAACTTTTTTTAATTAATTAGAAGTAAGTACTCCATTTAGTTAAATAATTTTGTTTAATTATTAGAAAATTCTTTTCGAAACTAGTCAACTCAATTCAACCGTTGTTAAATCTGGTCAACTTTTTGTCAAACTTGATCTTTGCGTATATGAATATGAGCAAATGTGAGTATAAATTCCAAGAACAATTGGATGCAAATTCTCATTCAACCTTTCAAAATGAAGAGATGAGAGTCTCTTAAATAGACTTCTCTGAAATTCATTAACGGTTGAGATCGATTTCAATCAATGGTCATGATTAAAGGTGAAGTTCAGTTATAAAGGGAGATTTCCAAATTAAAGGGAGTTAACAGATTTAATATGAGTAAAATAAGGAGTTAACTTATTCAATTTGAGTATAAAAAGGAGTTAACTGATTTAACTCATTTTTGATCAATAGTGAATTGGGAATTTCTCTTTTTGAACTGAAGAGAGATTTTGCTGATATATTTAATTTAATAAAATGAGATATCCTCTCATAATTACGTTTTCTATTTAAATAAATAATCTTTAATAATTAGAGACACTTTTCTTATTTAATTAAATAACTTCATTTAATTAGTTAGGAATGGCTTCCCATTTAATTAAATAAATTTGTTTAATTAATTAGAAGTAAGTGCTCCATTTAATTAAATAATTTTGTTTAATTATTTCAAAATTCTTTTCGAAACTAGTCAACTCAAGTCAATTGTGATTAAATATGGTCAATTTTTTGTCAAACTTGATCTTTGCGTATGTGAATACGAGCAAATATGAGTATGAATTCTAGCAACAATTAGATGCAAATTCTCATTCAACCTTTCAAAATTAAGAGATAAGGGTCTCTTAAATAGACTTTTTTGAAATTCATCAATGGTTCAGATCGATTTCAATCAACGGTCGGGATTAAAGGTGAAGTTCAGTCATAAAGGGAGATTTTCAAATTAAAGGGAGTTAACAGATTTAATTTGAGTAAAATAAGCTGTTAAATGTGATATGCTCTCATAATTACTTTTTCTATTTAATTAAATAATCTTCAATTAATTAGAGACACTCTTCTTATCTAATTAAATAACTTCATTTAATTAGTTAGGAATGGCTTGTCATTTAATTAAATAACTTTGTTTAATTAATTAGAAGTAAGTACTCCATTTAATTAAATAATTTTGTTTAATTATTTAAAAATTCTTTTCGAAACTAGTAAACTCAAGTCAACTGTGGTTAAATCTGGTCAAATTTTTATCAAACTTGATCTTTGCGTATGTGAATATGAGTAAATGTGAGTATGAATTTCAGCAACAATTTTATGCAAATTCTAATTCAACCTTTCAAAATGAAGAGATGAGGGTCTCTTAAATAGACTTTCCTGGAATTCATCAACGATTGACATCGATTTCAAACAATGGTCAGGGTTAAAGGTGAAGTTCAGTCATAAAGGGAGATTTCCAAATTAAAGTAGTTAACAGATTTAATTTGAGTATAATAAGGAGTTAACTGATTCAATTTGAGTAGAAAAAGGAGTTAACTGATTTAACTCATTTTTGATCAATAGTGAACTGGAAATTTCTCTTTTTTAACTGAAGAGAGATTTTGTTGAGATATTTAATTTAATAAAATGAGATATGCTCTCATAATTACTTTTGCTATTTAATTAAATAATATTTAATTAATTAGAGACACTTTTCTTATTTCATTAAATAACTTCATTTAATTAGTTAGGATTGGCTTCTCATTTAATTAAATAACTTTGTTTGATTAATTATAAGTAAGTACTCCATTTAATTAAATAATTCCATTTAATTATTTTAAAATTCTTTTCAAAACTAGTCAACTCGAGTCAACTATGGTTAAATCTAGTCAACTTTTGGTCAAACCTAATTTTTGCGTATGTGAATATTTGCAAATGTGAGTATGAATTCTAGCAACAATTTGATGCAAATTCTCATTCAACCTTTCAAAATGAAGAGATGAGGATCTCTTAAATAGACTTTCCTAGAATTCATCAACAGTTGAGATTGATTTCAATCAACGGTTAGGATTAAAGGTGAAGATCAGTCATAAAGGGAGATTTTCAAATTAAAGGGAGTTAACAGATTTAATTTGAGTAAAATAAGCAGTTAACTGATTCAATTTGAGTAGAAAAAGGAGTTAACTGATTTAACTCTTTTTTTATCAATAATGAACTAGAAATTTTCCTTTTTGAACTGAAGAGATGTAATGTTCCACCAAGGGTTCCAAAGAATTAACCTAGAATTTCACTAAGATTAGTAGCATTTTTTTTTTGAAAATAAATACCATATATATAACTCATGCACAATAACGAAAGCAATAGCATTTTCCATCATAACATACATAACAGATTACATTGTTTAAGATCCCTTAACGTTGAATTACATACATGAATCCATCTGGTACAACATCCACATGAAATAATAATGTTAAGTCCAATGTTTATACATTACATTTCAAATACTCAATCATCCACTGTTCATGTCACAGGGTATGACAACCTCAAAAAATATACATACATAGAATAAGGTACATCATCCTATTCTAATCCATGATACATCAAAGTAGAGATAATCACATGATACAAAAACATATACATCAATCATAAAGATCAAACTTAATAAACTAAGTGCACGGTTCCTCCCAACCGTCAATAGCATCATTAGACCATCGTAGATCCTAGCCATCCCTCTGTGCGTAACATTCCAAATCACCAAAGAGATCATCGGTATTACATAGTAGGAATGTCACTCTTAATATATACAACATCATATGTAGAAACTAATCTAACATGCAAATAAAAGCATAAGATAACATCATCTAACATATGCTAATCATCAATGAAAAAGGATACACCCGACCGTGTGGTACCTAAGTGGTCCACTACCACAGTGCTAAGGAGATAATCTCAAGTCCCAAACAAGCTATCAAATTCACATAACACATATCTCTCTAAGTCCAGGAATCCTAAAAGTATACTAACTCAAGGTTCCAAACACAAAATCTGACATCTAATCCCATAGGCACACAATGATATGTAGGAACCTACTATGCAAGCAGGAAAGTGTCATCACAATTATCACATACAAGTTACCCTGGCAGTTAGCTAAACTCCATGGGTCCATACTGATTTCATGCGGCCACTAGTATCCTCTCATACTGACGAGGCATACTATGGAATGCAAGGTCGCAACCATGCATCTCACTACTCCCATCCTAGCCTGTACAAGCACTCAAGGCATGGGCGAGAACAAAACACTTATCTTTTTAGGTTCATTCAGTTAGTATTAGGTGTGAATGTTATCACTTATTAATCCAACTTACAATGAGTTACCCTGGCAGCCTCTTAGGGCCCCGACTCCCATTGCAAGCCACTTCCCGTCACCACATGTAGATATCCTACCGTAATGCTCATGGACTCATAAATCTCAAAATCACAAAAGATAAACCATAAAATCATCAAATATGCTTAAAAGCATCAAATCTCCATGAATTAAAATCCATAGAAAATCATGAACACAACAGCTCTCTATTGGCAACTGAAGTATCACTGATAATCAAATATCCAATGGTTCTCAATAACCAAAATATATATCTCAATCATACTAATCGAAGACTCCAAAAATGGTTGAGTCAAATATGTCACATCATCACATCACCAAGAATAAATCCACATTTCAGTCCCATCATAGCGACTAAAAAATAACCAAGGATAACTAATCGATGACCAAAATAATGGTTAAGTCAAGTGTCTCATACATAAGAATCTCAACTATAACAATCAATAATCACAACCAATACATAGAGCATTCCATCACATAACCATGGCTGGGTTTATAAAGATCGAGATTAAAACATCATCATGTCACCACAATCACATAACCCCCAAGCCTCTAGTGGACATCCTATACTGGTCAACACTAGTCAACCCAAAACCCAAAACATAGCATAAAGAATACACAATGTAAACACATGTTTTGGTTTTACAACTTGAATTGTAGAGATCTCAGTTTAAGTTCCCAAGTTTGAAGAATGAATGGAGAAACACTCATATTATTTTTGGATATAAGTTTTCCTTAATAGAACTAAAAAAAATCTATTTTCCAATTTATAATATTTGTTTGATACATCCCCCACCAAACTATAAATTCCTTATTTAATAATTTAAAACAATTAAATTATTAAATAGTTGAAAGTTATTAAAGAGTCACCTTTATGAAAATAAATCTTCAATATAAATCATTGATCAAATAATAATAACTTAAATTTATAAATAACTTATTTACATATTACACACACACACACACACACACACACACACACACACACACACACACATACACACACACACACACATACATATGTAAATATATTAATACGTTTTCATAAAATTGATTTAACAATTTTAATTGACACCATATTATATAGCAATGTGAATCAATTGTTTACAAATGTTTTAACATAACATTTTTTTTGCATAACATTAACATCAATTAAACCCCCCCAAACTCTTGTTGCAGTACGCAGTACCTGCAGTTGTAGGCACTACGCCGACAGCGGGTACATAGTACCCCTATCGCCGCAGACCTACGACGACAGGTCTCTGCCTTCCACAGGCGTGAGGTACGAATCGTGCCCACGACATTATAATATACACTTGTTTCATGCAATATGAATCGTGATGCAATTTATTAAATTTCTCATTACGATTTATCAATCGCTCAATTTGGTGCATTATATATAAATATACATAGGTATGTATATGTGTGTGTGTGTGTGTGTGTCTGTGTGTGTGTGTGTGTGTGTGTGTACAGATTTGAATATATAACCATGTATTTTTTATTTTTTTTTCACAAAGATTATATCTACAATTATGAATGCATATAAAATTTTCCAATAAAATTAATCTACCCATATTGAGAATGCATATAAATATGAAAATTCTCAGAAGACATATGGAAGATACGAAGAAGACAGGGAATATGAGATGCGAAAATAGCATAATTAAAATCACAAGAATTTACCCAGATTCTGATGCTAAATCACTCTTCCTTACAAAATCCGTAGAGCAAGCTCCTCCCTTCTTCAAAATTATCGAGTCCTCCAATGCTCCAATTGCTCTCCCAATGCTGTGTCTAAGCTTCTATGAATGCCTGAATATAAAGAGCTTTCAAGAAACATCTAGAATGCTTCTAGAAACAGCTGGAAGGTGTCACCAACTAAGCATGGGTCTTTTCCAACCTTCAAGATGAGCCATAGGGTTGTAGACACCATGTGCTTAATTGATGCACTAACCCCCGTGTTGTTGACACATGAGAAATAGAGAAGTGCATTAATTCCCATGCAAGCTTATAAGTCCAATTTATTTTTTATATAATTTCTATTTAAATATTTATAACTTTCATTTTAACTTTATAACTTTTATTATTATTATTTATTTGTTACTTTATTATTATTTTATAATTATTATTAATTTTAATTTCTAATTTTCTTTTATTTAATTCATTTTTTCTCAATAATTCACATTTAATTAATTATAATCACAATATCAAATAACATGATATTTTATATTAATTTCCTCAAATCATTAATTTATTAATTAAATCTATTTATTAAGACTTAATTAATAGATAATTCACCATAGACCTCCAAGATAGAATATGAAAACCCATCATAGAGAAAATCACTCAAAATCAGTCTAAAGGGTTAAAAATCACAAATTATGTCATCCAACACATTCAGTGGGTAAAATATCCAGATACTTTTCCTACCTCACTAGGACAATTGGTTTAAGAGTTTGGGATTTGGACTTGAGAATTTATCTCCCTTCTCTTATAATTGAGATAGTATAATAGGGTACGCTCATCCTGGCAATTCAAAGAAGTCGATACCCGGTACCTGCAACCTGTAGAAAAACCATGCATGTACATATAATATATAATGCTAAGCTAAACAGACAATGGCAAGAAGTGGTGCATCGTGTAGATCCCGACTAATCAGGTGACTACGACTCCCTTCCTTAACCACATCAGAAACGCCATATAATAAGAAAACACACACACCATACACATGCAAGTATGGAATAAGTATCCATAATCAAACACATAAGATAATAAACCATCCATCTAATCATCAATAATAACTGAAAACAATATAATGATCATCATGTATGCATAAAATGTAAAGTCTAAATGATCTCATCTTATAACCACTGAATCCATAACATAATGTCTGATAATGTCAAAACAATACCACTAATCTATCAACATAAAACTATTCTATCATAGTTTGATAATATTAACAATGTCCAGAAAAGATTTGAACGAGGGTAGGCACTACATCCACCCCCCCTTGGGTTAGGCTTACTCCTGAAAGCCTACAAACAAGTAGGGATATAACTCTCTCAATCTAGTTGCATCCTCCCAAGTAGCTGAAGAATCATTAGTAGGGTCCCATTGGACCCTTACCTGCTCGATGGTTCGACCCCTAAGGGTCAACCTTCGCTGCTCTAGAATACAAACTGGCTCCAAAGCCAGCTGCCCGTCCTCTACCTGCAATGCATTCCAGTCAAGAACATGTACAATATTAGGAATATACTGTCGAAGCACTAAAACATGGAAAACATCATGAATGCGAGCTAGGTTGGGCGGTAGAGCAAGGTGGTAAGCAACTAGGCTAATCCTCTCCAAAATTTTGAACGGTCCCACAAAGCAAAGTGCTAGCTTAGAACTCTTTCCATATCGGATCAAACTCTTTCATGGTCACACTCTCAAGAAAACCTTATCACCCACAGCAAACTGCTTATCAATCCTATGAGCATCGGCATACTTCTTCTGCCTATCCTATGCCGTAGTCAAATGCTCACGGATACGCACTACCTGTTGCTCCATATCACAAAGCATCTCAGGTCCCAACAGGATGCGATCCTCAAGATTGTCCCAACTCAATGGTGTACAACAAGGACACCCATATAATGCCTAAAATGGTGCCATACCAATAGAACTATGATATCCGTTGTTGTAAGAAAACTCCACTAAGTAGAGGTAATCCTCCCAATGTGTCTGCCTATCCATCACATACATCCATAACATATCCTCCAAAACCTGATTCACCCTCTCTATCTAACCATCAGTCTTTAGATGATATGCCGAACTAAAGTTTAATTGTGCTCCAAGCTCATGCTGCAGCGATTTCTAGAATGCGGATGTGAATACAGGATCCCTGTCAGAAATGATCTTTCTAGCAATACCATGTAATCTCACAATATCACGCATAAAGACATTAGCTACAGAAGCTGCTGTGTAGGAAGACCTAATCAGTGAAAAATGTGCCACCTTAGTCAACCGATCAACGGTGACCATGATAGCATCATGACGTCAAACTGTCATAGGTAGTCCTACTATAAAATCTATGGAGATGATATCCCACTTCCAAGAAGGAATAAGATTAGGCTGCAAAAGTCTAGCCGGGTGCAGATGTTCTGCCTTAACTCTCTGACACTCAAGGCACCTAGCCACAAAATCAGCAATATCTCACTTCATCCCAAACCAAAAGAAAAAATGTCTCAAATCAGCATGCATCTTCTTGACACCTAGATGTGCTGAGTAAGGTTTACGATGGGCTTCTACCAGAATCAAGGTGTGAAGCTCATCCGAAAATGGCACATAAATCCTCACCAAATGTCTTAAAAGACCATCTGATTGTCGAACGTAACCTACAAATTTACCTTCCAAAGATCTTCCTGAATCAATCTCTCTACACACTTCCTGATACCATGAATCCCTAGGAAGTGCCTGAAGAATCTGACACCTCAAATCCACACTAAGAGTCACCGATGATAACACATGTCTCCCGCGACTCAAAGCATCTGCCACCACATTCTCCTTACCCTGAATGTACTTAACTTCAAAATCATATTCGCATAGAAACTCCATCCATTGCCTCTGGCGAGCATTCAAATTAGGTTGAGTAAAAATGTAATGAAGACCACGATGATTGCTATGTCTTTCAAATCTGTGCCCCAACAAGAAATGTCTCCACCTTGTCAAAGCATGAACTACTGCCGCTAACTCAAGATCATGTGTAGAATAATTTAACTCATGATCCTTGAGCTTGCGTGATTCATACACAATCACCCGTCCATTCTGCATCAACACTGCCCCAATCCCTTCAAGAGAAGCATCTGTACATACCATGAAATCACCTTCTGGATCAGGTACAGCTAGAATCGGTGCACTACTCAAAAGCTCCTTGAGCTTTTGAAAAGCTTCCTCACATTTCTCTATCCATATGAACTTCTTTCCTTTCCTTTGAAGAGAAGTGATAGGATGTGCTATCCGAGAGAAGTTTTGGACAAATCTACGATAATAACCAGCTAACCCCATGAAACTACGAATCTCTAACACATTAGTCGGTGTTGGCCAATCTATTATCGCCTGAATCTTTGCAGGATCCGCTAAAATACCATTACCTCAAATAACATGCCCTAAATACTGAATCTCCATTTTGAAGAATTCGCACTTAGTTGCATTGGCATAAAGTTGATTATCCCTTAAACACTGCAAAACCAACTGTAGGTGTTCCTCATGCTCCTTCTGAGTCTTACAATATATCAATATGTCATCGAGAAACACGAGTACAAACCTGTCCAGATAAGATCAGAATACACCATTCATCAAACTCATAAAAACTGATGGAGCATTAGTCAATCCAAAAGGTACCACTATGAACTCATAATGCCCGTAACGAGTTTGAAAAGCAGTCTTGTGAATATCTGCTTCTTTAATGTGAAGCTGGTGGTATCCCGACTTAAGATCAATCTTGGAGAATATGCAGCTCCCTTGATCTGATCAAATAAGTCATCAATCCTAGGTAAAGGATACATGTTCTTAATAGTCACCTTATTCAACTATCTATAGTCAATACAAAGGCACAAAGAACCATCTTTCTTCTTCACAAAGAGCACTGGAACTCCCCGTGGTGATACACTAGGTCAAATGCTCCCTTTGGCCAGAAGTTCCTCTAGCTGAAGACATAGCTCACCCAATTTCTGTGTCATCATGCGATAAGGAGCTTTAGAGATAGGCTCTGCTCCAGAAATCTGATCAATACTAAAGTCAATGTCCCTCTTTGGAGGCATGCCTGGAATCTCACTTGGAAAAACATTTGCATACTCTTGCAAAATCAGGTGATCTAAAGTCTCCCTCATGGGATCTTCTTCATCAAGATCATTTACCATAACAACAAATATCTGACATCCCTTCTGAAAACTTTTCTTCAATTGCATAGCAGAAATCATCTGCAAAGATATAGGCCTTGGTATCCCAACTATCTGCACATCATTCCCTTGGTCATCTTGGCACATAATAATCTTCTTCCTACAATCTATACTGGCTCTATGAGATCTAAGACAGTCCATGCCTAAAACCACATCATAGGAACCAAGGGGTATGATTTGAAGATCCACTACAGTATCAAAGCTTCCTAAGCTAGGCCCACACTTGTGAACTACAGAATCTGTGGAGACCTTAATGCCTGAGGCTAGTTCCACTTGCTAACCACGATCTTACTTCACCGCATCTAGCTTACACTTAAAAACTATAGATGGTGAAATAAATGAATCTGTAGCTCCAGAATCAAACAATACTGAAAGAGATATACCTCTAATAGCACATGTGGTCTCAACCACTGTTCCCTGATGATCTGCCTAACACTGATCAACTACTGTAAAAACTCTATGAGCTCTACCTGCATCACCAATTGTAGGCTCTGAAACGGTAGGTCTAGGTCCTGAAAACTAAGGTGCTCACTGAGGACACTAAGCTGCATAATGTCCAATCTGACCACATGAAAAGCATTTCGTATTTCTACCAGAACCTCTTCCCATAGGTGGTACATTTGATTGCTAGTGATTGTTCTTGCTCACAAAAGACTGGCTACTCTGAGCTGGCTAATTGGACTGATTCTGTTTATTGCATTGAGCATTGTAGTTGTTCTTGGTGTTAGCACCTTTGTCACCGCCTTGAGCTTGAGAATTTGATCCCTTCTATTGCTGTGTCTATTGAGACTCCTACTGATACTGTTTCCCCTTAGAGAAAGAAAACTTCTTATTACCACCTGAATTGTAGTTGCTTTTAGATCCTGATGCCGCTGGCTCTCCTACAAAACCACCTTGACCAAGGTTGACACTTTGCTCAAATGGGATAGCTCGATGCACCACATCCTTGAGGGTTTTTGGTTCAAATGCCTTAACTCCCCCAACAATACGGTTATTCAAACCCCTAATAAAATGTTGTGTCAACTGATCAAAATTTTCACTAAACCCTGAAAAAGGCATAAGCTCATAAAACTTATGCTCATACTTGGTCACTGACAAAGTGCACTGTCTAAGATTATGAAATTCATCAGCCCTTTGTTATTTCCATTCCTCTGGTAGGAATCGTTCATAGAAACTTTCTAGGAATAACTCCCATGTAACACTACTCATATCAATTCCCAACTTCTTCTCCTCAATTGTCCACCAAGTGGCCCCAAAATTCTCTAAATTAGTGATCACAAATCTTGCCTTAACATTGCTATCGAACTCCTGCATGGAAAAAATCCTGTTGAGGGAAATAAGACACTACTCAGCCACATAACCAGAACCTTGCCCATTGAAAGGCTTAACCTTAGATCTTGAAAGATCCTTCATCTGAGTGGACACAATGGACCTCTGATGTTCCTTCTGAGGACTTCTAGATCTAGGTCTATGCTCTTGTTCTGTCTGATGCACTTTAGGTTGTTCTTGAACAGGAGGTAGATGTTCTAGAATAGTTTGCATCATTTGCCTCAAACCAACCTCCTCAGACTCAGCTTGGTCCTCTCTATGGCTCTCTTCCTAGTGCCTACTAGAGTGCTCTTCCTTGCTCTCTACATGAGCCGATCCCTCATGGGAAGACTCATGGACACTGATAGCTCTATCACAACCACGGCCTCTACCACGGCCTCTAATAGAAGACCTAGTCCCATATACCATCCTACAATAGTACAAGGTATTAAGTTCAGTTCTATGTTTAGGTTTAAGTAAAATTTCCAGTTTTGAAACTAAGTGTTGAAGTATGAAAAATATTCAAGTAACAGTTTGAGTCCTGTTTCAATTCACCTAGATCAAGTTTGGAAAGTTACACTTAATAGTTCAAAGTTCTAGTTGTTCCAAAATACCCAGAGCTCCCAATGTAGAAATGCGGGCTCTAATACCAAATGTAATGCCCCGCCAAGGGATCCAAAGAATTGACCTAGAATTTCACTAAGTTTAGTAGCATTTTTTTTTTTGAAAATAAATACCATATATATAACTCGTGCACAATAACAGAAGCAATATCATTGTCCATCATAACATACATAATAGATTACATTCTTTAAGCTCCCTTAACATTGAATTACATAAATCCATCTAGTACAACATCCACATGAAATAATAATGATAAGTCCAATGTTTATACATTACATTTCAAATACTCAATCATCCACTGTTCATGTCATAGGGTATGACAACCTCAAAAAATATACATAAATAGAATAAGGTACATCATCCTATTCTAATTCATGATACACCAAAGTAGAGATAATCACATGATACAAAAACATATACGTCCATCATAAAGATCAAACATAATAAACTAAGTGCACGGTTCTTCCCAACCGTCAATAGCATCATTAGACCATCGTGGATCTTAGCCATCCCTCCATGCGTAACATTCCAAATCACCGAAGAGATCATCGATATTACATAGTAGGAATGTCACTCCTAATATATACAACATCATATGTAGAAAGTAATCTAACATGCAAATAAAAGCATAAGATAACATCATCTAACATATGCTAATCATCAATGAAAAAGGATACATATCCACCATCATGAAGGATGCATCAGCCACGATGTCTCAATGAATCTCAAAATGATAAGAGTGGAAAATACACTACCACCCGACCGCGTGGTACCTAAGTGGTCCACTCCCACCGTGCTAAGGAGATAATCTCAAGTCCCAAACAGGCTATCAAAATCACATAACACATATCTCTATAAGTCTAGGAATCCTAAAAGTATACTAACTCAAGGTTCCAAACACAAAATCTAACATCTAATCCCAGAGGCACATAATGACATGTAGGAACCTACTATGCAAGCGGGAAAGTGTCATCACAATTATCACATACAAGTTACCTTGGCAGTTAGCTAAACTCTACGGGTCCATACTGATTTCATGCGGCCACTAGTATCCTCTCATACTAACGAGGCATACTATAGAATGCAAGGTCGCAACCATGCATCTCACTACTCCCATCCTAGCCTGTACAAGCACTCAAGGCATGGGTGTGAACAAAACACTTATCTTTTTAGGTTCATTCAGTTAGTATTAGGTGTGAATGTTATCACTTATTAATCCAACTTACAATGAGTTACCCTGGCAGCCTCTTACGGCCCCGACCCCTATTGCAAGCCACTTCCTGTCACTACATGTAGATATCCTACCCTAATGCTCATGGACTCATAAATCTCAAAATCACAAAAGATAAACCATAAAATCATCAAATCTCCATGAGCTAACATCCATAGAAAATAATGAACACAATAACTCTCTATTGGCAACTGAAGTATCACTGATAATCAAATATCCAATGGTTCTCAATAACCAAAATATATATCTCAATCATACTGATCGAAGACTACAAAAATGGTTGAGTCAAACATGTCACATCATGAGATCACCAAGAATAAATCCACATTTCAGTCCCATCATGGTGACTAGAAAATAACCAAGGATAACTGATCGATGACCAAAATAATGGTTAAGTCAAGTGTCGCATACATAAGAATCTCAAATATAACAATCAGTAATCACAACCAATACATAGAACATTCCATCACATAACCATGGTTGGATTTATAAAGATCGAGATTAAAACATCATCATGTCACCACAATCACATAACCCCCAAGCCTCTGGTAGACGTCCTATACTAGTCAACACTAGTCAACCCAAAACTCAAAACAATAGCATAAAGAATACATAATGTAAACACATTTTTGGTTTTACAACTTGAATTGTAGAGATCTTAGTTAAGGTTCCCAAGTTTGAAGAATGAATGGAGAAACACTCATATTGTTTTCAGATATAAGTTTTCCTTAACAGAACTAAAAAAAATCCATTTTCCAATTTATAATATTTGTTTGATACATCCCCTACCAAACTATAAATTCCTTAGTTAATAATTTAAAACAATTAAATTATTAAATGGTTGAAAGTTATTAAATAGTCACCTTTATGAAAATAAATCTTCAATATAAATCATTGATCAAATAATAATAACTTAAATTTATAAATAACTTATTTACATATATATACACACACACATACATATGTAAATATATTAATACGTTTTCATAAAATTGATTTAACAATTTCGATTGACACCATATTATATAGCAATGTGAATTGATTGTTTATAAGCATTTTAACATAAAGTTTTTTTTGCATAACATTAACATCAATTAAACCCCCCCAAACTCTTGTTGCGATACGCAGTACCTATGGTCGCAGGCACTACGCCGACAGTGGGTACGTAGTACCCCTATCGCCGCAGACCTGCAACGACAGGTCTCTGCCTTCCGTAGGTGTGGGGTATGAATCGTGCCCATGACATTATAATATACACTTGTTTCATCCAATATGAATCGCGATGTGATTTATTAAATTTCCCACTCCGATTTATCAATCGTTCAATTCGGTGCATTATATATAAATATACATAGGTATATATATGTATGTATATATATATAATCAAATCTTATAATAGATCCATAATAAATGTATACATACGCATATATATATATGTATGTATGTATGTATGTATGTATGTATGTATGTATGTATGTATGTATGCAGATCTGCATATATAACCATGTATGTTTTTTTTTTTTTTTTTTCACAAAGATTATATCTACAATTATGAATGCATATAAAATTCTCCAATAAAATTAATCTACCCATATTGAGAATACATATAAATATGAAACTTCTCAAAAGACATATAGAAGATACGAAGAAGACAGGGAATGTGAGATGCGAAAATAGCATAATTAAAATCACAAGAATCTACCCAAATTCTGATGCTAAATCGCTCTTCCTCATAAAATCCGTAGAGCAAGCTCCTCCCTTCTTCAGAATTCTCGAGTCCTCCAATGCTCCAATTGCTCTCCCAACGCTGTGTCTAAGCTTCTATGAATGCCTGAATATAAAGAGCTTTCAGGAAACATCTAGAATGCTTCTAGAAATAGCTGGAAGGTGTCACCAACTAAGCATGGGTCTTTTCCAACCTTCAAGATGAGCCATAGTGTTGTAGACACCATGTGCTTAATTGATGCACTAACCCCAATGTTGTTGACACATAAGAAATAGAGAAGTGCATTAATTCCCATGCAAGCTTATAACTCCAATTTACTATTTAAGAGACCCTTATCTCTTCATCTTGAAAGGTTGAATGAGAATTTGCATCGAATTGTTGCTGGAATTCATACTCACATTTGCTTATATTCACATACGCAAATATCAAGTTTGACCAAAAATTGAGCAGATTTAACCACGGTTGACTTGAGTTGTCTAGTTTCGAAAAGAATTTTGAAATAATTAAAGGAATTTATTTAATTAAATGGAGTACTTACTTCTAATTAATTAAACAAAGTTATTTAATTAAATGAGAAGCCATTCCTAATTAATTAAATGAAGTTATTTAATTAAATAAGAAAAGTGTCTCTAATTAATTAAAGATTATTTAGTTAAATAGAAAAAGTAATTATGAGAGCATATCTCCTTTTATTAAATTAAATATCTCAACAAAATCTCTCTTCAGTTCAAAAAGGGAAATTTCCAGTTCACTATTGATCAAAAATGAGTTAAATGAGTTAACTCCTTTTTCTATTCAAATTGAATCAGTTAACTCCTTATTTTACTCAAATTAAATCTGTTAACTCCCTTTAATTTGGAAATCTCCCTTTATGACTGAACTTCACCTTTAATCCTGACCGTTGATTGAAATCGATCTCAACCGTTGATGAATTTCAGGAAAGTCTATTTAAGAGACCCTCATCTCCTCATTTTGAAAGGTTGAATGAGAATTTGTATCAAATTGTTGCTGGAATTCATACTCACATTTGCTCATATTCACCTATGCAAAGATCAAGTTTGACCAAATGTTGACCAGATTTAAGCACGGTTGACTTGAGTTGACTATTTTCGAAAAGAATTTTGAAATAATTAAACGAAATTATTTAATTAAATGGACTACTTACTTCTAATTAATTAAACCAAGTTATTTAATTAAATGAGAAGCCATTCCTAATTAATTAAATGAAGTTATTTAATTAAATAAGAAAAGTGTTTCTAATTAATTAAAGATTATTTAATTAAATAGAAAAGGTAATTATGAGAGAAAATCTCATTTTATTAAATTAAATATCTCAACAAAATCTCTATTCAGTTAAAAAAAGGAAATTTCCAGTTCACTATTGATCAAAAATGAGTTAAATAAGTTAACTCCTTTTCTACTCAAATTGAATCAGTTAACTCCTTATTTTACTCAACTTAAATCTGTTAACTCCCTTTAATTTGGAAATCTTTCTTTATGAATGAACTTCACCTTTAATCCTGACCGTTGATTGAAATCGATCTCAACTATTGACAAATTTTAGGAAAGTCTATTTGAGAGACCCTCATCTCCTCATTTTGAAAGGTTGAATGAGAATTTGCATTGAATTTTTGCTGGAATTCATACTCACATTTGCTCATATTCACATACGCGAAGATCAAGTTTGACCAAAAGTTGACCAGATTTAACCACGGTTGACTTGAGTTGACTAGTTTCGAAAAGAATTTTGAAATAATTAAATGAAATTATTTAATTAAGTAGAGTAGTTACTTCTAATTAATTAAACAAAGTTATTTAATTAAATGAGAAGCCATTCCTAATTAATTAAATGAAGTTATTTAATTAAATAAGAAAAGTGTCTCTAATTAATTAAAGATTATTTAATTAAATAAAAAAAGTAATTATGAGAGGATATCTCATTTTATTAAATTAAATATCTGAACAAAATCTCTCTTCAGTTCAAAAAGGGAAATTTCCAGTTCACTATTGATCAAAAATGGGTTAAATCAGTTAACTCTTTTTTCTACTCAAATTGAATTAGTTAGCTCCTTATTTTACTCAAATTAAATATATTAACTCCGTTTAATTTGGAAATCTCCCTTTATGACTCAAATTCACCTTTAAATCCTGACTATTGATTGAAATCGATCTCAACCGTTGAAGAATTCCAGGAAAGTCTATTTAAGAGACCCTCATCTCTTCATTTTGAAAGGTTGAATGAGAATTTGCATCGAATTGTTGCTGGAATTCATACTCACATTTGCTCATATTTACATACACAAAGATCAAGTTTGACCAAAAGTTGACCAAATTTAACCTCAATTGACTTGAGTTGACTAGTTTCAATTTTTTTTTGAAATAATTCAACAAAATTATTTAATTAAATGGAGTACTTACTTCTAATTAATTAAACAAAGTTATTTAATTAAATGAGAAGCTTTTCCTAATTAATTAAATGAAGTTAATTAATTAAATAAGAAAAGCATGTCTAATTAGTTAAAGATTATTTAATTAAATAGAACAAGTAATTATGAGAGCATATCTCATTTTATTAAATTAAATATCTCAACAAAATCTCTGTTCAGTTTAAAAAGGGAAATTTCCAGTTCACTATTGATCTGTCATTCACAAACTAGGAGGGGTAAATAAACACACACACATTTTTTTTTTTTAATAATAATTAAATTGCTCTAAGTTTGAAATGATTGAGATAGAAGTTTTAGTAAAGGTTCTCTCCATTATGTCTTAAGATTATAAACATGAGTACGATTACATCGTTAAGATATTGAAGCTTTTGTTATAAAATTGATATCGATCAAAGTGTACGTTATATAATTAACTTACAACAATATGAAACCATTATTTAGATGATAGTGTAAATACATTTGAGTTTAGATTAATTGAAATTATCTAATCAACATCAACTATAAATGTCTTGGACAATTATCGATTGACAATCTTAATCGATATAGGAAAGTCACTCTAAGAAAACAATTAACTAAAATTAAAACTGAATATATATATATATATATATATATATATATATATATATATCTAAAATTTATTAACTTAAACATTCTGACTATTTTAACATAAAGGTCAACTATCATAAACTTACTAATTTTAAATTTAATCCACTAATAACTAAATAAATTCTAACTAATTATGAAATTTAAAGCTTCCTAAAAAAATTAAACAATTAAAACAAATCTAAAAACCTAAACTATCTAAATCTAATATCTATACTTAAATAAATTAAAATCGACTTCTCTTAAATTCATTCGAATTATCAAAACAAGAACTCATTAAGAGACATATCGCATCTACCCATACACCTATATAAACTATACTTAATTTTATTCCAATCGTAATTTTATAAAAAATAAAATAAAATATTTCTAATGTAATGACCATATGAATTTAAATTAAGATAATAAAAATATTTCATGAAACCTTATCTACAATTTTTAACAATACTTTAGCAAAACTAAAACATTATTAGTTATAGTTTTAAAGCAATCATTCTGATTATCATTTTAATAAAGTCTATTAATTAACCAATCATTAATTTAGAACTTTCTAAAATAGTAAAACAACTAAATTGCTTTAAAACTAAACTAACTCCAATTGAATTCTATCTTAATTTTTTATACAAAACTAAGCTAAACTATATTTAACTAATATATCATCAATATAAAAACTAACATTACTAAGAAAATTATATATTAAAATTTTGAACAATGGATTACACCAATAACACAAGTAATAACTAACTAAAACTTACTTAATTTACGTTTACAACTTAACTAATTAAAATAAATAATAATTAGCAAAAAGATAAATAAAGTAACTATAAAATTGAATATATGCTAATAACTAAAAACAAAAATAATTTAAATTAACAAAACGAACAAATAACTTAATCTTTAAATAGTTAACTATCTACTAATATCAACTAACACATTAATTTACATTTAAAATTTGCTTAATTAAAAAATATATGAAAAGACAATAATAAAAATAAATACTTACTAAAACATATTTTACACTAATCTAATATTAAACAAAATAACTAACAAAAAAACAAAACTTAATGCTAACTTACACCTAACCATCTAACCTAACCCTCACCACCCCATCCCACCACCCCACCCCCCCCCCCCCCCCCCCCCCCCCCCCCCCCTACACCCCCTACCAACATACTTGGGCAAATACCAAAGCTACCCCACGTAGCCCAAGGTTTGCAAGGCGTAGTCCAACCTTGGGTCAAGTACGTGGGCAGGCCCCAACAAAGGAAACAACGCCCAAGCAAACTTTAAACATAGCAACAAAAACTTTCATAAATGAGAAGGCAATTGAGCGCTCAGACAGAGAGGATGGGACATGGGGAAAATAATAAGGTTTTAAATATATGTTGTCACTTCATCCCAAGGCCTCACGTTTCCTCATGAGCTGAGACAAGCACAAAGTCATGGTGGGGTGCAGAATAGGGGTGATGTCATCATTATGACGATACAAAGAGTAAGTAAATAAAACATTTTTATATAAATATTTTGAAACCTTCTTCCAATTGATGTCCAAGTAGAGGTGAGGAAACATTAATGACAATAAAGTTTATATGGTAGGAAAGGATATAAGAAGCTAGGATATTTAGATGTTTATAAAGTATTGTTTTTAAATCGTTGAGGGTCTATTATTATATTAAACTGTAAGAGTATGAAATTTTTTTTTTTTTGCCATACAATTTCCAGAATGATATATGTGCTCCTGCAGGCTTTTTTTTTTTTTTACATGCATTTGAAAACTTACTTGTAGGTTTAAGTCTTACTATGGAGTTTTATAGGATTGATGTTTTAATTCATAATGATATTAACTTATCACCTTATTATGTATCATGCTCAACAAAATCAACTATATATTCATTTAACTATCTACTATAACTGATGGAGCAAAATTTGAATAACATAGAGACTAACTAATCTTAGAGCAATTGAGAAAATAAAGAGATCAAAAAAAGATAATGCTCTATTCATTTGAAGGGAGTATCAAAACACACCGAGTTCTTTCCTCTATCGTGTTTCAATTTTAAGTTTGGATATCTTGACATAATTCTTTCCTACATGTTCTTGAAAATTTACTTTCAACACAAACAACCATGAACTAAATCATATCAAACTCAAAAGAGATACCATACATTTACAAATTGAATCTTGCATAATTGAACAACATCGATTAATCTCATCTTTAATATACATTCAAGTGATGAAATAAAATATGAAAACTTCAAGAGAACCAAGGATTACTCAATCACTTATTTTATTAACAACTTGATTCAAGGGCTCAGCCGGGAAACAATCAGGAAGAAAACCTGGCTTCGTTGCCATTACAACATAGTTTTGAGATACAAATTACATAGGATTTCAATTCTGAATACAACACTTAAATGAAATTTCCTTCATGAACCTCAACAAGGGTTCCATATCCAATTCTGCAACACATTTCTATGAACCGTGTTGGAAACAAAATCTGAACAGGTGATAACAAGCATAACCAAGAAACAAGACAAACATGCATATTCATACAAGGTTTTCACTATAAGATTCACAATGAATTAGCACTAGGGAAAGGTAGATTCTTCCAACCAGGAGAAGTCAACCACAACACCAACAGATGCCCAATTGGGGCTATATACCAAGAACTTCCGTTCTTTGATTTCAACATACCATAATCATACAAGGTTTGTGCTGACAAGTAGGGGCCCATAACACCCTACCCTTTCTCCCTCTTCTCATCCTGAGAAGAGACTCTACACTGATTGGAGACCAACTAAACAAACCTTTCCCAAAATTGGTCACTTTTGCCCTCTCCAAGGGTGAGTAATACCAAAACACCCATGCAGGAAAAATCTCAAAATTGCAAACATGAACATGAAAGAAAATCATCCAAAAATAACATGGTTTTCAAAGCTTCCCAACATACCCACAAAACATACAAACATTAAAACAACAACAAGGTAGCATAAGCATTAAACAAGAATGAAATCTGAACAAGGGAGAAGATAATTCCTACTTGCACAAAGAGGTAATGGCAATGAACAAATTTGAGTAGAGTTTTCACTTCCTTCCTTCAATCTTCAAAACTCCTCTCTAAATGTAGAGATTTGGTAACCACCTCCACAAGTCCAAGAAGGGCCTCTAAATAAGCCTCAAACTCAACCACCCAAAAGGACCAATAACTTGACCCACCCACTTACAATTCTAGAAAATCCTAACTCAACCCATACCATGGTTAAACACTAAGTGGAGGTGGGGTGAGACAACTCATGGCAACCACTTGCAATTTTCGTAGATAGGCAAAAAGAGACTTTTTGAGTGGCCTCAAAAGTCAACAAAGGGGGCTTAGGGGTTGGAAAAGACCCCTACCCCATACCCATACCTCTGGGGTATAAATATTTCATGTTTTGAAGCCTTAGGAATATGTTTAGAGCCAAACAAAGGCTAGGAAATAATTAGGATCAAACTAACAACTCTAAAATGTAGATTAAACACTAATTCGGATTAAGGGAAGACTAACCTTGATTAAGAACCCAAAAGCAAACTGACACCAACTAAACCAACCTAGGTCCAAAGTTTAAACAACTAACCCTAAATAGCACACTCAAGCACATAAACAATTTATGAGTGTCAAGCGACACTAAAAGAACATAATTACAACATTAACATTCACTGAACATAGAAATAAAATACATACATCTCACAGTACAATACTTGAATTACGAACAACAAGGTTTCCAAAATTAGCACATAGAGATCAGTTATGTTCCTCCATCAGTTTCCTCGACTAAAATATCTGCACACTCATTGCACACATCAGTAGTCCCGAAAATCACATGTATACGTATCAGAAATTCACATAAATTGAACCATACATCAGTCAGAGTTTCTTTCATCCTACTTAATTCTTAACCATAAAAAAAACTCTTAAATCAAGCTATCAATCGTACATTTACCGATTTCATCAACATACATATACATAAAACACTAAATGACAAACATCAATATATCTGAAAGTAACATCACATAACATGAAATAATATAATATGTTCTAAGTATCAGATAATGTCGCGACATCTCAAGTCGTGAGTAACAAAAAGATAAAGCAACAACTAAGGCTACGAAGGGTCGGGGCAAGGCCTCACATGATAAAAAATGAGTTAAATTAGTTGACTTTTTTTTTCTACTCAAATTGAATTAGTTAACTCCTTATTTTACTCAAATTAAATCTGTTAACTCCCTTTAATTTGGAAATCTCCCTTTATGACTCAACTTCACCTTTAATCCTGACCGTTGATTGAAATCACTCTCAACCGTTGATGAATCCTAGGAAAGTCTATTTAAGAGACCCTCATCTCTTCATTTTGAAAGGTTGAATAAAAATTTACATCGAATTGTTGCTAGAATTCATACTCACATTTGCTCATATTCACATACGCAAAGATCAAGTTTGACCAAAAGTTGACCATATTTAACCACGGTTGACTTGAGTTGACTAGTTTCGAAAAGAATTTTGAAATAATTAAACGAAATTATTTAATTAAATGGAGTACTTACTTCTAATTAATTAAACAAAGTTATTTAATTAAATGAGAAGCCATTCCTAATTAATTAAATAAAGTTATTTAATTAAATAAGAAAAGTGTCTCTAATTAATTAAAGATTATTTAATTAAATAGAAAAAGTAATTATGAGAGCATATCTAATTTTATTAAATTAAATATCTCAACAAAATCTCTCTTCAGTTCAAAACGGGAAATTTCCAATTCACTATTGATCAAAAATGAGTTAAAACAGTTGACTCCTATTTCTACTAAAATTGAATCAGTTAACTCCTTATTTTACTCAAATTAAATCTATTAACTCCCTTTAATTTGGAAATCTCCCTTTAATACTGAACTTCACCTTTAATCCTAACCGTTGATTGAAATCGATCTCAATCGTTGATGAATTTCAAAAAATTCTATTTAAGAGACCATCATCTCTTCATTTTGAAAGGTTGAATGAGAATTTGCATCGAATTGTTGTTGGAATTCATACTCACATTTGCTCATATTCACATACGCAAAGATCAAGTTTGACCAAAAGTTGACCAGATTTAACCACGGTTGACTTGAGAAAAGAATTTTGAAATAATTAAACGAAATTATTTAATTAAATGGAGTACTTCTAATTAATTAAACAAAGTTATTTAATTAAATTAGAAGCCATTCCTAATTAATTAAATGAAGTTATTTCATTAAATAAGAAGTGTCTCTAGTTAATTAAAGATTATTTAATTAAATAGAAAAAGTAATTATGAGAGCATATCTCATTTTATTAAATTAAATATCTCAACAAAATCTATCTTCAGTTCAAAAAGGGAAATTCCCAGTTCACTATTGATCAAAAATGAGTTAAATTAGTTGACTCCTTTTTCTACTAAAATTGAATAAGTTAACTCCTTATTTTACTCAAATTAAATCTGTTAACTCTCTTTAATTTTGAAATCTCCCTTTATGACTGAACTTCACCTTTAATCCTGACCGTTGATTGAAATCGATCTCAACCGTTGATGAATTCCAGGAAAGTCTATTTAAGAGACCTTCATCTCTTCATTTTGAAAGGTTGAATGAGAATTTGCATCGAATTGTTGCTAGAATTCATACTCACATTTGCTCATATTCACATACGCAAAGATCAAGTTTGACCAAAAGTTGACAAGATTTAACCACGGTTGACTTGAGTTGACTAGTTTTGAAAAGAATTTTGAAATAATTAAACAAAATTATTTAATTAAATGGAGTACTTACTGCTAATTAATTAAAAAAAGTTATTTAATTAAATGAGAAGCCATTCCTAATTAATTAAATGAAGTTATTTAATTAAACAAGAAAAGTGTCTCTAATTAATTAAAGATTATTTAATTAAATAGAAAAAGTAATTATGAGAGCATATCTCATTTTATTAAATTAAATATCTCAACGAAATCTCTCTTCAGTTCAAAAAGGGAAATTTTCAATTCACTATTGATAAAAAATGAGTTAAATCAGCTGACTCCTTTTTCTGCTCAAATTGAATTAGTTAACTCCTTATTTTACTCAAATTAAATCTATTAACTCCCTTTAATTTGGAAATCTCCTTTTATGAGTGAACTTCACCTTTAATCCTAACTGTTGATTGAAATCGATCTCAACCGTTGATGAATTCTAGGAAAGTTTATCTAAGAGACCCTCATTTCTTCACTTTGAAAGGTTGAATGAGAATTTGCATCAAATTGTTGCTGGAATTCATACTCACATTTGCTCATATTCACATACGCAAAGATCAAGTTTGACCAAAAGTTGACCACATTTAACCACGGTTGACTTGAGTTGACTAGTTTTGAAAAGAATTTTGAAATAATTAAATGAAATTATTTAATTAAATGGAGTACTTACTTCTAATTAATTAAACAAAGTTATTTAATTAAATGAGAAGCCATTCCTAATTAATTAAATGAAGTTATTTAATTAAATAAAAAAAGTGTCTCTAATTAATTAAAGATTATTTAATTAAATTGAAAAAGTACTTATGAGAGCATATATCATTTTATTAAATTAAATATCTCAACAAAATCTTTCTTCAGTTCAAAAAGGGAAATTTCTAGTTCACTATTGATCAAAAATGAGTTAAATCAATCGACTCCTTTTTCTACTCAAATTGAATCATTTAACTCCTTATTTTACTCAAATTAAATCTGTTGCCTCACTTTAATTTGGAAATCTCTCTTTATGACTGAACGTCACCTTTAATCCTGACCGTTGATTAAAATTGATCTCAACCGTTGAGGAATTCCGAAAAAGTCTCTTTAAGAGACCCTCATCTCTTCATTTTGAAAGGTTGAATGAGAATTTGCATCGAATTGTTGCTGGAATTCATACTCACATTTGCTCATATTCACATACGCAAAGATCAAGTTTGATCAAAAGTTGATCAGATTTAACCACGGTTGACTTGAGTTGATTAGTTTCAAAAAGAATTTTGAAATAATTAAATCAAATTATTTAATTAAATGGAGTACTTACTTCTAATTAATTAAACAAAGTTATTTAATTAAATGAGAAGCCATTCCTAATTAATTAAATGAAGTTATTTAATTTTTGAGGCCTCACCCAATTTGTCATAGTACCAATGAGATAATTGCATTACGGTGATTTTAGTCCTATGTTTGATACACTTTTAAGACTGTAGGGTTATGTCATTTTAATATCTGCATTTTGATGATCCGCAATTACCTCTGCATATTATGACCTAATTGATGCATTTAATGATTCTATTTCATGTTGTAAGCTATTGACATTGCTTTAATAGAAATTGAATGGTAGAAATGCTTGTAATATAAGAACGTAATGTTGAAGTGGAAATTAGAGTTAAAAGATAAATTTTGTTATGCATTGAGACCTAACCCACATACCTAGGGATTCAATAGTTATGGATTCAACATCTTGTCGTAGAATATGAAGTTATTCAGAATATTAAATTGACCATGTTATGTTGATAAGTAAAGTTTAGTTTTATAGTATTTTGAACATTTTACATGGAAATTGTTAGAAGAAGTAACGTAATTATAAGGAATGAAGTATGGAACTCAAATGTCGAATGTGATATGTAAGTTTTGATATTTTAATATTTTGAAGGTTATATTTGAAATGATTAAGAAAGGGAAAGTTAATTTGAGATGATGAAATATATTCAAGTCTAATGTTGAATGAGATAATGATTTATTTTACATATGCTTATATGATTTTCTTGGACTATTGATGCTCGATTTTAGTGTGCAGGAATTTGACCATGGGTTAAAGGGGAGTTAAGGCTCAAACTACTACAAACATGACATAACCAAGGTTGAATTAGTGGAAAAGATTCAAACCTAATTGTAATGTGTTTTATTTCGTATATGTGAATTGTATGTGTGCGTAGTAGCCTAGTTCATGTATTATTGTAAAACAAGTCATTTTTTTTAATATAGTGTGATATTTTGTGTGTGTCACTTGACACTTGTGCTTGTTATGTGATATGACATGTTATTCGTCAATGGATCATGTGGCCACCTTATTCCGTGATAAATGCCTCAATTGAGGAATTTGATTATTGCCTTAGTCAGTAAAAGGACAAGGTCATCACCTTGGGGAATTTGAAATTTGAATCACCTAGCTTTGGGAGGGTCATAAAGTAACTTTAAGGTAAGTTGGGATTAAAATTAACCCCAACCATGTTAGTGTCTAGTGGACCTAGGAGACCCCATGAAAATAACATTCTTTATGGAATCCGAAAATGAGAAGGATATATATATATATATATAGAGGTATGGCTACATGAGAAACCACTTGGCAACTCTCTAATTTTGGAGACAGTTAGGTTTTGGAGGGAGAGGAGGGGAGCTCTACTACAACTATCCTTACCCTAGCTTGGACCAAGGTTGGTATCTCAAGCTTGCTTCCTTTCCTTTTTCTTTCTTTTAGCATGGTTAAGCCAATCTGCAAGTGTGGAGTTTATCAATGGGGTATGCATTGCATTGCATTATGGAGTAGCATTCATGTGAGTGTTTGAATGGTGTTCATTCCATGTAGATTAGTGTGACACCATTGTGCATCTTGTTGTATTGTGTGGAGTATTGTGAGTATGAGGTTTGGATTTCCTCTATTTCCTTGTTGCATTATGGGTGATGATATTGTGTTGTGATAATGTGATGTGCTCTTGAAAATTTGTTGTTTTATTGCTACTTGGTTTTGTTTTCTTGTTGTGCTTGAGTGTTCTTATGGGTGTGGGACTTACACTCACCCTTGTGGGAAGGGAAGAGAAGTCCAGGGTGAATGGGCAGCAGTTGGATTGCATAGTTGAGGACCTTAGAGTATGGGCTCCATTGTATGCCATTGTCATATTCATATTTTGCCTTGGGGGAGGATAAGAAAAAAAAAAAAAAATGGTGAGGAAGGAAGTAAATGAAGCCCCGAAAGGGCCTTGTATTTTATTGATTTAGCCCCAAAAGGGCATGAGTTTTATGGAAAATATGATATGAAATGGTAAACCTCCTTGTGTTTCCACCTTCACCCTATATTCAAGGTTCCAATGGTGAGCCTTTGTGAAATATCCTTGGGATGGGATTTGTTGCAGTTTTGTTATGTGGTGTATATGTTTCTTACAAATGTGTATGTGGATTTTGTTTGAGCCTTGTTCCCCTAGTGCGGGGGTGGTCTCTTTGAGGCCTATGGTTGGGTGGAAAGCACCCATGGTCCTTGTTGTTTTGTTGTGATGCATTTGTAAGTTCTTAGAGAAAAATCTTGGAAACTTGGAGTCCTTGTTATCTTCCATGTGCATAGGAGGAGAAGACAATATTGCATTGAGATGAGATAGAGAGAGAAACTCCATTTTTTTATGTGAGCCTAAATGTATTGTAAGAGAAAGCTACTGTCTTGGTTTGATTGTCAATGGAAAGGTTGTGAGTGCTCATGTGTAGTAAATTTTTTTTCTATTGTGTATATTATGATATGTTACTTCACAACCTTTTCGTGTATCATGAGGGTATCACTGAAGATAATTTATTGTAATAATATTGTTGTTTTATTGGATGGTAACACCAATTAGAGATCCAAATTACTTGATGCTCTTGAGTGGAATGCAAAAGAAATTTGATATCATAGAAGAGATAATATTCATAGGAAGGATTATCCTGGTGGATTGCTATTATCATTTTAGTTCCATTGTTTGCCAATTGTGAATGTACATTCAAATCTAGATCTGCATAAGAAGATACTGTTGAGAAAATGTTTTCTAAATTTTATAATTCATAGATAGGGATAATCCAGATAACTTCATATAAAGTCTTGTCATGAAATGTTGAGTTATTGGATTAAGTTAATGTTTTGAATGCTAAATGAATCACAATTTTAAAACTATACTTAGTTTATAATTATCTCCTAATTATCCTTGCAATAACTTACCTTGAATATCCTAGATTACAGAACAAGAAAATCAAGTGATGATATAAAATATACAAGACTTAAGACATAAGCTTGCTTTAGGTGCACATTTTATCCTCTAGAAAATGTATGAGAAAGTAGAATAAATCTCTTCTCTTAATACAGACATTAAAGTATTCAAGAGTATTCCTTAGACTCCTAGGACCCTATAACCTATAAAGCATATTTTAACATAATAAACTAACCATCATATTAATTGCATTAGAAGGGACCTCATATGAGACACATAACTTTAGTCAACACCCTATCAAATCAAAAGAAACTTTAAAAAAAAAAAATATACAATGCTCATGTTAAACAAACATAAACTAGCACCAAGTAATATTTTAAACAAGACATAGCGTGACAAAAAACCTACTATATTATCTACCCTAGGCTAGCATGGGTTGGTGAATGAGAAAACAATTTAATATGCTATGGAGAGCAAGGTATTTAATTTCTCTGACATGACCAAGACTTATTTCATCCACCTATTCCCTAGGCGCTTTGTGCCTTAAAATATTATATTGGCATACCATGCAATTTTATGACATAATTCTGACAAGAGGGAATGGCTTCCATTTTGTCCTTGACGCCTTGATTTGCCTTGGAAGAAGTTATGGCATTTTATATGTCTTTCTTCACCCACCTAATTAAGACTAGGATAAACTCCAGGCTGCCAACAATATGGGACAAAGTAGCAAGTCAATTTAACATGGGAATTTGAAATTCATATCTTCTAGCTCAAAATTAATAGGATTTGACTCATGGAAAAGGCGCCTATGCTTGTCTTGGCCAAAACTTTGGTAAGTGAGTCCACCATGGAGAGAAACCCAAGGAATTCGCTTGGTCTATGGGTAAGTGAAGAAGATTATGGGGTAGTAGCACGTGGGTAGTAGGGTGATTTGGAACTTTGCTAGAGAAAATGTATTTCATCTTCTTAAAAGAAATGTGAGTGGGGTCAAGTTAATGGACTATGACTAATAGGGTATTTTAGATAGATGGATAGTTAATATGTTCATATGCATTCATTTTGTTACCTTAGTATTAGTAAGGATAGATTATCTTTTAAAATCATTCTTTTATGATATATGTTTATATAAATGAATTCATCATTCTTTTCACTACAATTTCAATTGTAGTAGGTATTGACCCTAATATTAAAATGTGATGTCGCTTGCATTAGAGATATAATATGAATAATAAATAGATAATTCAATCTTAATAACTATGTCAATGAAAGATGTAAGTTAGGATATGAAAAAAATAAAAATATACACCCATTGATTTTGGGAACACTTTAAATACTCTAGAAAAGTGTTAATTATGTATATATTGTTAATTGAATCGATTGCCTAGAGTAGCATAGTTGGCATCAAAGTTGAAGATAGTTCTAATGAATGGTTAATCGAGGGTTACATGCATTGAAGAAATGTTAACTCATATGACAAATTAGTAAAGATGACATTGAAATGTGGAGTACAGATTTAAGTAGTAGGTATGAGTATTCTCTTTCCAAACCCTTGGTCAGTAGATGTCAGAGGGATGTCCAATTTAGTGAAGATATAGTTGTAACACAAATATGTCTTATGGAGGGTATTTAGGCTTATGATATTAATTAATTAAGAATAATAATAATAATAATAATAACTAAAATAATAATAAATTGTGCTTAATGTACATTTAGGGTAAATTTAGTGCATGACATAATTAAATAAGAAAAGTGTTTCTAATTAATTAAAGATTATTTAATTAAATAGAAAAAGTAATTATGAGAGCATATCTCATTTTATTAAATTAAATATCTCAACAAAATCTCTCTTCAGTTCAAAAAGGGAAATTTCCAATTCACTATTGATCAAAAATGAGTTAAATCAGTTAACTCCTTTTTCTACTCAAATTGAATCAATTAACTCCTTATTTTACCCAAATTAAATCTGTTAACTCTCTTTAATTTGGAAATCTCCCTTTATGACTGAACTTCACCTTTAATCCTGACCGTTGATTGAAATCGATCTCAACTATTCAAGAATTCCAGAAAAATCTTTTTAAGAGACCCTGATCTCTTCATTTTTAAAGGTTGAATGAGAATTTGCATCGAATTGTTGCTGGAATTCATACTCACATTTGCTCATATTCACATACCCAAAGATCAAGTTTGACCAAAAGTTGACCAAATTTAACCACGGTTGACTTGAGTTGACTAGTTTCAAATTTCTTTTGAAATAATTAAACGAAATTATTTAATTAAATGGAGTACTTACTTCTAATTAATTAAACAAAGTTATTTAATTAAATGAGAAGCCATTCCTAATTAATTAAATGAATTTATTTAATTAAATAAGAAAAGTGCCTCTAATTAATTAAAGATTATTTAATTAAACAGAAAAAGTAATTATGGGGGCATATCTCATTTTATTAAATTAAATATCTCAACAAAATCTCTCTTTAGTTCAAAAAGGGAAATTTCTAGTTCACTATTGATCAAAAATAATTTAAATCAGTTAACTCCTTTTTCTACTCAAATTGAATCAGTTAACTCCTTATTTTACTCAACTTAAATTTGTTAACTCCCTTTAAATTGGAAATCTCCCTTTGTGACTAAACTTCAACTTTAATCCTGACCGTTGATTGAAATCGATCTCAACCGTTAATGAATTCCAGGAAAGTCTATTTAAGAGACCCTCATCTCTTCATTTTGAAAGGTTGAATGAGAATTTGCATCGAATTGTTGTTGGAATTCATACTCACATTTGCTCATATTCACATACGCAAAGATCTAGTTTGACCAAAAGTTGACCAAATTTAACCATGGTTGACTTGAGTTGACTAGTTTCAAAAATAATTTTGAACTAATTCAATGAAATTATTTAGTTAAATGGAGTACTTACTTCTAATTAATTAAACAAAGTTATTTAATTAAATGAGAAGCCATTCCTAACTAATTAAATGAAGTTATTTAATTAAATAAGAAAAGTGTCTCTAATTAATTAAAGATTATTTAATTAAATAGAAAAAGAAATTATGGGAGCATATCTCATTTTATTAAATTAAATATCTCAACAAAATCTCTCTTTAGTTCAAAAAGGGAAATTTCTAGTTCACTATTGATCAAAAATAATTTAAATCAGTTAACTCCTTTTTCTACTCAAATTGAATCAGTTAACTCCTTATTTTACTCAAATTAAATCTGTTAACTCCCTTTAAATTGAAAATCTCCCTTTATGACTAAACTTCAACTTTAATCCTGACCGTTGATTGAAATTGATCTCAACCGTTAATGAATTCCAGGAAAGTCTATTTAAGAGACCCTCATCTCTTCATTTTGAAAGGTTGAATGAGAATTTGCATCGAATTGTTGTTGGAATTCATACTCACATCTGCTCATATTCACATATGCAAAGATCAAGTTTTACCAAAGTTGACCAGATTTAACCACGGTTGACTTGAGTTGACTAGTTTCAAAAAGAATTTTGAGATAATTAAACAAAATTATTTAATTCAATGGAGTACTTACTTCTAATTAATTAAATCAAGTTATTTAATTAAATGAGAAGCCATTCCTAACTAATTAAATGAAGTTATTTAATTAAATAAGAAAAGTGTCTCTAATTAATTAAAGATTATTTAATTAAATAGAAAAAGTAATTATGAGAGCATGTCTCATTTTATTAAATTAAATATCTCGACAAAATCTCTCTTTAATTCAAAAAGGGAAATTTTCAGTTCACTATTGATCAAAAATGAGTTAAATCAGTTAACTCCTTTTTCTACTCAAATTGAATCAGTTAACTCCTTATTTTACTCTAATTAAATCTGTTAACTCACTTTAATTTGAAAATCTAACTTTATGACTGAACTTCACCTTTAATCCTGACCGTTGATTGAAATCGATCTCAACTGTTGATGAATTTTTAAAAAGTCTGTTTAAAAGACCCTCATCTCTTCATTTTGAAAGGTTGAACTAGAATTTGCATCGAATTATTGCTTGAATTCATACTCACATTTGCTCATATTCACATACGCAAATTTCAAATTTGACCAAAAGTTGACCAGATTTAACCACAATTGACGTGAGTTGACTAGTTTCGAGAAGAATTTTGAAATAATTAAACGAAATTATTTAATTAAATGGAGTACTTACTTGTAATTAATTAAACAAAGTTATTTAATTAAATGAGAAGCCATTCCTAACTAATTAAATGAAGTTATTTAATTAAATAAGAAAAGTATCTCTAATTAATTAAAGATTATTTAATTAACTACAAAATGTAATTATGAGAGCATATCTCATTTTATTAAATTAAATATCTTAGCAAAATCTCTCTTAAGTTCAAAAAGGGAAATTTTCAATTCACTATTGATAAAAAATGAGTTAAATCAGTTAACTCCTTTTTCTACTCAAATTGAATCAATTAACTCTTTATTTTACTCAAATTAAATTTGTTAACTCCCTTTAATTTGGAAATCTTCATTTGTGACTGAACTTCACCTTTAATCCTGACCGTTGATTGAAATCGATCTCAACCGTTGATGAATTCTGAAAAAGTCTATTTAAGAGACCCTCATCTCTTCATTTTGAAAGGCTGAATGAGAATTTGCATCGAATTGTTGCCGGAATTCATACTCACATTTGCTCATATTCACATACGCAAAGGTCAAGTTTGACCAAAAGTTGAGCAAATTTAACCACGGTTGACTTGAGTTGACTAGTTTCGAAAAGAATTTTGAAACAATTAATCAAAATTCTTTAATTAAATGGAGTACCTAATTCTAATTAATTAAACAAAGTAATTTAATTAAATGAGAAGCCATTCCTAACTAATTAAATGAAGTTATTTAATTAAATAAGAAAAGTGTCTCTAATTAATTAAAGATTATTTAATTAAATAGAAAAATTAATTATGAGAGCATATCTCATTTTATTAAATTAAATATCTCAACAAAATCTCTCTTCAGTTCAAAAAGGGAAATTTCTTGTTCACTATTGATCAAAAATGAGTGAAATCAATTAACTCCTTTTTTTACTCAAATTGAATCAGTTAACTCTATATTTTACTCAAATTAGATCTCTTAACTCCCTTTAATTTGGAAATCTCCCTTTATGGTTGAACTTTACCTTTAATTCTGACCGTTGATTGAAATCGATCTCAACCCTTGATGAATTCTAGGAAAGTCTATTTAAAAGATCCTCATCTCTTCATTTTGAAAGGTTGAATGAGAATTTGCATCGAATTTTTGATGGAATTCATACTCACAGTTGCTCATATTCACATACTCAAAGATCAAGTTTGACCAAAAGTTGACCAGATTTAACCACGGTTGACTTGAGTTAACTAGTTTCGAAATTTTTTTTGAAATAATTAAATGAAATTATTTAATCAAATGAAGTACTTACTTCTAATTAATGAAACAAAATTATTTAATTAAATGAGAAGCCATTTCTAATTAATTAAATGAAGTTATTTAATTAAATAAGAAAAGTGTCTCTAATTAATTAAAGATTATTTAATTAAATAGAAAAAGTAATTATGAGAGCATATATCATTTTATTAAATTAAATATCTCAGCAAAATCTCTCTTCAGTTCAAAAAGGGAAATTTTCAGTTCACTATTGATAAAAAATGAGTTAAATCAGCTAACTCCTTTTTCTACTCAAATTGAATCAGTTAACTCCTTATTTTACTCAAATTAAATCTGTTAACTCCATTTAATTTGGAAATCTATCCTTACGACTGAACTTCACCTTTAATCCTGATCGTTGATTGAAATCGATCTCAACCGTTGATGAATTCTAACAAATTCTATTTAAGAGACCCTCATCTCTTCATTTTGAAAGGTTGAATGAGATTTTGCATCGAATTATTGCCGAAATTCATACTCACATTTGCTCATATTCACATACGCAAAGATCAAGTTTGACCAAAATTTGACCAAATTTAATCACGATTGACTTGAGTTGACTATTTTAAAAAAGAATTTTGAAATAATTAAACGAAATTCTTTAATTAAATGGAGTACTTACTTATAATTAATTAAACAAAGTTATTTAATTAAATAAGAAGCCATTCCTAACTAATTAAATGAAGTTATTTAATTGAATAAGAAAAGTGTCTCTAATTAATTAAAAATTATTTAATTAAATAAAAAAAAAATATTATGAGAGCATATCTCATTTTATTAAATTAAATATCTGAACAACATCTCTCTTCAGTTCAAAAAGGGAAATTTCCAGTTCACTATTGATAAAAAATGAGTTCAATCAATTAACTTCTTTTTCTACTCAAATTGAATCAGTTAACTCCTTATTTTACTGAAATTAAATCTGTTAACTCAACTTC
Organism: Cupressus sempervirens; assembly: GCA_028749045.1. Lineage (NCBI taxonomy): Eukaryota > Viridiplantae > Streptophyta > Pinopsida > Cupressales > Cupressaceae > Cupressus > Cupressus sempervirens. The sequence goes on along the minus strand of CM053790.1, from coordinate 674,221,034 downwards.
ACCTTTAATCCTGACCGTTGATTAAAATCGATCTTAACCTTTGATAAATTCCAGGAGAGTCTGTTTAAGAGATCCTCATCTCTTCATTTTGAAAGGTTGAATGAGAATTTGTGTTGAATTGTTGCTAGAATTCATACTCACATTTGCTCATATTCACATACGCAAAGATCAAGTTTGACCAAAATTTGGCCAGATTTAACCACGGTTGACTTGAGTTGACTACTTTCAAAAAGAATTTTTAAATAATTAAATAAAATAATTTAATTAAATGGAGTACTTAATTCTAATTAATTAAATGAAGTTATTTAATTAAATGAGAAGCCATTCCTAACTAATTAAATGAAGTTATTTAATTAAATAAGAAAAGTGTCTCTAATTAATTAAAGATTATTTAATTAAATAAAAAAAGTAATTATGTGAGCATATCTCATTTTATTAAATGAAATATCTCAACGAAATCTCTCTTCAGTTCAAAAAGGAAAATATCCAGTTCACTATTGATAAAAAATGAGTTAAATTAGTTAACTCCTTTTTCTACTCAAATTGAATCAGTTAACTCCTTATTTTTCTCAAATTAAATCTATTAACTCCCTTTAAATTGGAAATCTCCCTTTATGACTCAACTTCACCTTTAATCCTGACTATTGATTGAAATCGATCTCAACCATTGATGAATTTTAGGAAAGTCTATTTAAGAGACCCTCATATCTTCATTTTGAAAGGTTGAATGAGAATTTGCATCGAATTGTTGCTGGAATTCATACTCACATTTGCTCATATTCACATATGCAAAGATCAAGTTTGACCAAAAGTTGACTAGATTTAACCATGGTTGACTTGAGTTGACTAGTTTCGAAAAGAATTTTGAAATAATGAAATGAAAATATTTAATTCAATGGAGTACTTACTTCTAATTAATGAAACGAAGTTATTTAATTAAATGAGAAGCCATTCCTAACTAATTAAATGAAGTTATTTAATTAAATAAGAAAAGTGTCTCTAATTAATTAAAGTTTATTTATTTAAATAGAAAAAGTAATTATGAGAGCATATCTCATTTTATTAAATTAAATATCTCAACAAAATCTTTCTTCAGTTCAAAAAAGAAAATTTTTAGTTCACTATTGATAAAAAATGAGTTAAATCAGTTAACTCTTTTTTCTACTTAAATTGAATCAGTTAACTTCTTATTTTACTCAAATTAAATTTGTTAACTCCTTTTAATTTGAAAATCTCCCTTTATGACTGAACTTCACCTTTAATCCTGATCGTTGATTGAAATCGATCTCAATCGTTGATAAATTTTAGAAAAGTCTATTTAAGAGACCCTCATCTCTTCATTTTGAAAGGTTGAATGAAAATTTGCATCAAATTATTGTTGGAATTCATACTCACATTTGCTCATATTCACATACGCAAAGATCAAGTTTGACCAAATGTTTACCAAATTTAACCACGGGTTACTTGAGTTGACTAGTTTCGAAAAGAATTTTGAAATAATTAAACAAAATTATTTAATCAAATGGAGTACTTAATTCTAATTAATTAAACAAAGTTATTTAATTAAATGAGAAGCCATTCCTAACTAATTAAATGAAGTTATTTAATTAAATAAGAAAAGTGTCTCTAATTAATTAAAGATTATTTAATTAAATAGAAAAAGTAATTATGAGAGCATATCTGATTTTATTAAATTAAATATCTCAACAAAATCTCTCTTCAGTTCAAAAAGAGAAATTTTTAGTTCACTATTGATAAAAAATGAGTTAAATGAGTTAACTCATTTTTCTACTCAATGTAGTCCATGCCCCTGATTCACATTTTGTTATCAATGCTGAACTCTTTTAGAACTAGTTTTATGTTGTTGGTTAGCAGCATTCTTTTGAGATTATCAGATATTGTGCTATAGATTCAGTTTATTATGTGATGAGATTACTTAGACTCTACATTTCATGTATGTATAATGATTATTTTTAGTATTCACAATTATTGATGATAATTATTACGTTGCTTTCAATTATTAATGATGATTAGTAAGATGATTTATTATCATATGTACTTTCTTATAGATACTTACTCCATACTTGCATGTGTATAGTGTGTGTGTTTGGTTTGCATATTTGCTTTTGTATGACGTGTCTGATGTGGTTAAGGAAGGGAGTCGTAGTCACCTGCTAGTCGGGATCTACACGATGCACCACTTCCTACCATTGTTTGTTTAGTTTAGTATATATTGTGTTTGTACATGCAAGATTTTTATACAAGTTGCAGGTACCGGGTATCGACTTCCCTAAATTGCCAGGATGAGCGTACCCTATCACATTATCTCAATGATAAGAGAGGGGAGATAAATTCTCAAGTCCAAATCTCAACCCTTTGAGCCATTTGTCCTAATTAAAAAATTAGGACAAGTATCTAAGTTGAATACCCACCGAAAGTGTCGGATGACATATTTTGTGATTTTTAACCCTTTAGAGTTATTTTGTATGATTTGTTCTATGATGGGTTTTCATATGTTATCTTGGAGGTCTATGGTAAATTTTCCATTAATTAAGTCTTAATAAATAGATTTAATTAATAAATTATTTATTTGAGAAAATTAATAAAATATCATGATCTTTGATATTTTGATTATAAGTAATTAAATGTAAATTATTGTGAAAAAAGAATTAAATAAAAGAAAACTAGAAATTAAAATTAATAATAATTATAAAATAATAATAAAGTAATAAATAAAATAATAATAATAAAAGTTATAAAAATTAAAATGAAAGTTATAAAATTTAAATAGAGATTATTTAAAAAGTAAATTGGAGTTATAAGCTTGCATGGGAATTAACATGTGTCAATAACACGAGGGTCAGTGCATCAATTAAGCACAAGGTGTCTACAACTCTATGACTCATCAAAAAGGTTGGAAAAGACCCATGCTTAGTTGGTGACACCTTTTAGCGGTTTCAATAAGCAATCCAAAGATTTTTTGAGAGCTCTTTATATTCAGGCATTCATAGAAGTTTAGAGAGAGGATGGAGAGCAATTGGAGCATGGGAGGACTCAAGAACTCTGAAGAAGGGAGCTTGTTCTGCAGGGTTTCTGAGGAAGAGCGAATTAGCATCAGAATTCGGGTAGATTTTTGTGATTTTTCTTATGCTATTTTCGCATCATGCATTCCTGTCTTCTTCATGTCTTCCATATGTCTTCTGAGGAATTTCATATTTTTATTGTATGCATTTTTAATTTGGGGCAATTAAATTTATTCGAGAATTGTATATGCATGAATTTAAAAAAAAGAGAAACGGGTTTGGGTTCGAATTAGAATCAAATTGAAATAGATTTTAAAATGGTTTCAAGATTTATGACTAAATCTATTAGTGAAATTATTGGATAAATTTAGAGAACAATTACCTTTTAAGAAGAAATTTTTAATTGTTCTGTCGCTGCCCCTTGGATAGACCTGAACTCAGTCTTTCATAACTTTTTATTGTGATCGAATTTATTCAATCACTTCAGTCAAAAGTGGTGCAACTTGGCCCTCTCCAACATATTTAAATTTTAGCCTGATCCAACAGTTTATTAGGGAGATATGACCGTCGTACTGAGACTGTTTTATTCAAAGATAGATATTTCTCCATTTCCCATAACCAAGAGTTCTTTATGCTTAAACTTCACAAAAATAATATATCAAAATATGTAATGAATTAAAGATATTATTAAAATCTTCCCTTATTAGAATCTTATTAATATACATTAGTTTTATATGGTTTATTATCTAATCTAATTAAATCAAATTTAATTAAGATTATTTAATAGTAGAAGAAGTGTAATTAATTATTAGTCAATCTAAGTAAATAGATTATTAAATGAGGAAAAATTAAAAGAAAAGAAATTTTAATATAGTTTATATAGTGGACTTTTTATAACATATATTGAATACTATTTAATATATATTAAACAATTTAAAGTTGTTTAATGAAGATGATAATGTTAAGAATTTGGAGATTATTCATGTTAAAATCTACAATGAGTCTTATTGGTTTGTGATAGGGATCTCTTTCAAACAACATTTATATAGACAAAATATTATTAGAACAATTAAAAAATGGAGTCTAATGGTTGATTTTAATATTGATTAAATAATTGTAAGATGATAATTTATATTATGTTGATTTAAATTTAGAAATTTTGAATGATATTGGATTAAGACTGAATTATTATGTTATTGGTTAATACGTTTGAATACCTTAATGGAGTTAAGAGTTAGCCAAATATTAACTAATGAGTTTATGGAAGGATTCTATAGATCGAGTATGTATAGTTTGAGGAGTTTATTATTTATTAATGTTTGTAAGGACTAGCAAACTATTAATAAATAATGGTTTAAATAGAGATCAATAAATTTGATTAAAGTTAATCTAGTGGAGATTATTTATTGATTGAAGTTTGGTAAAAGATAATAATTTTTGGAGTTGGATTATAATTGATTGATATTCATTGAGTTGATATTATAACTATGATATTAATAATTAAGTTGTACGATAGAGTCTTATTTGAAAAGATTAATGATAATACGAATTTGTTAAGGGAATGTTGGTATTCTTTGAAAGATGACGAATATGGTCATTTAAGATTTTCAATAATTATTATTGAATTATTAATATGATCTTTTGAGTATTGAATTATAGTTGACTTTTATCATACAAAATTATAGTTAGTTATTAGTCAACTAATATTAATTGGAATGTTGCTATGATTATGTAATTATTAATTAAATTAATCAATGAGAGTTAATTAGATTTAATTAACAATTAAATTAAGTAATAAAAATTTAATTGATATAATTCTTTTAATAAGATTGTAGAAATATTGATATCAAGTTGATAGGTCTTATTCTTATGACTTGAATGATGACCTTAGATATTTAATGGTGAAGACTTAGTAATATTTAATTGAGGACTATTAGAATATGGACCTATGTTAATTGATTGATGTAATTGATCATTTTAATAAAGTTATAATCTCTTATTCACAGAATGATAATTGGTCCTCTTATAATATAACGAATAATGATCCTTAAAAAGTTGAAAGGTTAATCAATTAGAATATGGATCATGGTTAAATATAAAAGACAATTTAATTCAGGTCAATGATGATCAGTTTCGTGAATATTTATCCTTAAGTTATCCTTAGAATGTAATTCTTAATAATGGAAGGGTAATGCTATTGGGAAACAATTGGGTTGATTTGTAGGTCAAATGATGAAACTTAAAACACTTGAAGTATACTTGCAAACAGAAAACTGGAAACCCCTACACATTATTCAACTATGTGAATTTAGTAAACCAAAATATGTGTTTGCATCATGTATTCTATATGCTTCTTGTTTTGGGTTTTGGGTTGACTAGCATTGACTAGTCCTAGGTTGTTACTAGAGGCTCGAGGGTTATGAGATGTGATGGCATGTTGATCCTATTTGGTCTTAATTTTTATAAGCCCAACCATGGTTATGTGATCGTATGCTGTATGAAATGTTTGTAAAGCTTAGATGTATATATATATATATATATATGAGATGCTTGAGCTAATCATTTTTTAGTCATCGATCAGTTATCATTGGATTACTTTCTAGTCACTATGATGGGACTGAAATGTGGATTTATTTTTTGATGATGTCATGTTGTGACATGTTTGACTCAACCATTTTGGAGTCTTCGATCAGTATGATTATGAGATATTCTTGGTTGCTTGTTGAGAACCATTTATCTCGAGATATATTGTGGTTATTAAGAACCAATGATTATTATGATTATCAGTGATGCCTTCAGTTTCCAATAGAGAACTATTGTGGTCATGATTTTCTATGAATGCTTTTTTAGATGCTCATGGAGATTTGATGATTTTTATCTTGGAGATTTGATGATTTTATTATGGATATTTGATGCTTTTATGCATATTTGATGATTTTATTATGGATTATCTTGTATGATTTTGAAATTTATGATTCCATAAGCTTAGGGTAGGTAATCTACTTGTAGTATCGAGAAGTGGCTTGCAATGGGGGCCGGGGCCCTAAGTGGCTGCCAGGGTAACTCATTGTAAGTTTGGTTAATAAGTGATAACATTTACACACTAAATGAGGATTAAATAAACCTAAAAAGATAATTGTTGATGTTCTCGCCCATGCCTTGAGCGCTTGTACAGGTTAGGATGGGAGTAGTTAGAACGCATGGTTGCGACCGTGCATTTTGTAGTATGCCTCGTCAGTATGAGAGATACTAGTGGCCGAATGAGATCAGTATGGACCCGTGGAGTTTAGCTAACTGTCAGGATAACTTGTACGTGATAATTGCAATGATACTTTTCAGCTTGCAGAGTAGGTTTCTTGCATGTCTTTGTGTGCCTCTGGAAATTAGATGTCAATTTTGTGTGATGAAACCTTTAAGTTAGTATACTTTTAGGATTCCTGGACTTATAGAGATTTGTTCTTCGTGAATTGATATTCTGTTTGGGACTTGAGATTATCTCCTCAGCACGGTGGGAGTGGACCACTTAGATTCCACATAGTTGGATGGTAGTGTATTTTCACTCTTATCATTTGAGATCTGTCCGAGACACCCTGGCTAGAGTATCCTTGGTTGGTATTTATTCTTCATTATGTTCTTGGAGCATTATGATAGATAATATACTTTATGATGGATGTATTTACTGGTATGTTTCTTATATAGATGATTTTCTTTACTTTGCATGTTAGTAGGATGTCTTAGGAGTGACATTCCTACTATATTAATACCGATGATCTTTTCGGTGCTTTGGAATGTTACGCACGGAGGGATGGCTAGGGTCCATGATGGTCTAATGACGCTATTTACAGTTGGGAGGAACCGTGCACTTAGTTATTTATGTTTGTGATATATGGTTATCTTTTGTGATGATGTATCATGTATGATATGTGGTTTCATTTATGTTATTGTATCATGGATTAATATTAAATGATGATGATGTACTTTATTTACTTGGATGTTTATTTTTTTAAGCTTTTCATACTCTGTGATATGTGCAGTGAATGATTGAGCTAAACTAAAATATAATTATAAAAACACACTTGTATATTGTTTAAGTACATTAGATGTATCATTGTTATTTCATAAGGATGGGATGTTACATGAATAGTTAATTTAGATGTGATACAACGTTAAGGGATCTTTAAAGAATGTAGCCTGTTATGTATATATGTTATGTTTATTTTTATTTGAATTGTTGCTATTTCTTCCGCAAATGTTATAAATGTTTTATCTTTAATGTTTTAAAAAAAAAAATTTGTCAAACTTAGTAAAATTCTTTGGATCCCTTGGCGGGTCATTACACTCAAATTGAATCAGTTAACTCCTTATTTTACTCAAATTAAATCTCTTAACTCCTTTTAATTTGAAAATCTCCCTTTATGACTAAACTTCACCTTTAATCTTGACCGTTGATTGAAATCGGTCTCAACCCTTGATGAATTCTAAGAAAGTCTATTTAAGAAACTCTTATCTCTTCATTTTGAAAGGATGAATGAGAATTTGCCTCGAATTGTTGCTGGAATTCATACTCACATTTGCTCATATTCACATACGCAAATATCAAGTTTGACAAAAACTTGACCAGATTTAACCATGATTGACTTGAGTTGACTAGTTTCAAAAAGAATTCTAAAATAATTAAACAAAATTATTTAATTAAATGAAGTACTTACTTCTAATTAATTAAACAAAGTTATTTAATTAAATGAGAAGCCATTCCTAACTAATTAAATGAAGTTATTTAATTAAATAAGAAAAGTGTCTCTAATTAATTAAAGATTATTTAATTAAATAGAAAAAGTAATTATGAGAGCATATCTCATTTTATTAAATTAAATATCTCAAAAAAATCTTCCTTCAGTTCAAAAAGGGAAATTTCTAATTCACTATTGATAAAAAATGAGTTAAATTAGTTAACTCTTTTTTCTACTCAAATTGAATCAGTTAACTCTTTATTTTTCTCAAATTAAATCTGTTAACTCCCTTTAAATTGGAAATCTCCCTTTATGACTGAACTTCACCTTTAATCCAGACCGTTGATTGAAATCGATCTCAACCATTGATGAATTTCAGGAAAGTCTATTTAAGAGACCCTCATCTCTTCATTTTGAAAGGTTGAATGAGAATTTGCATCGAATTGTTGCTGGAATTCATACTCACATTTTCTCATATTCACATATGCAAATATCACGCTTGACCAAAAGTTGACCAGATTTAACCACGGTTGACTTGAGTTGACTAGTTTCGAAAAGAATTTTAAAATAATTAAATGAAATTATTTAATTAAATGGAGTACTTACTTGTAACTAATTAAACAAAGCTATTTAATTAAATGAGAAGCCATTCATAACTAATTAAATGAAGTTATTTAATTAAATATGAAAAGTGTCTCTAATTAATTAAAGATTATTTAAGTAAATAGAAAAAGTAATTATGAGAGCATATCTCATTTTATTAGATTAAATATCTCAACAAAATCTCTCTTCAGTTCAAAAAAAGAAATTTTCAGTTCACTATTGATCAAAAATGAGTTAAATGAGTTTTTTATGACTGAACTTCACCTTTAATCTTGATCGTTGATTGAAATCGATATCAACCGTTGATGAATTCCAGGAAAGTCTATTTAAGAGACCCTCATCTCTTCATTTTTAAAGGTTGAATGAGAATTTGCATCGAATTGTTGCTAGAATTCATACTTACATTTGCTCATATTCACATACGCAAAGATTAAGTTTGACCAAAAGTTCACCAGATTTAACTACAGTTGACTTGAGTTGACTAGTTTCGAAAAGAATTTTGAAGTAATTAAACGAAATTATTTAATTAAATGGAGTACTTACTTCTAATTAATTAAACAAAGTTATTTAATTAAATGAGAAGCCATTCCTAGCTAATTAAATGAAGTTATTTTATTAAATAAGAAAAGTGTCTCTAATTAATTTAAAATTATTTAATTAAATAGAAAAAGTAATTATGAGAGCATATCTAATTTTATTAAATTAAATATCTCAACAAAATCTCTCTTCAGTTCAAAAAAGAAAATTTCCAGTTCACTATTGATAAAAAATGAGTTAAATCATTTAACTCTTATTTCTACTCAAATTGAATCAGTTAACTCCTTATTTTACTCAAATTAAGTATGTTAACTCTCTTTAATTTGGAAATCTATCTTTATGATTGAACTTCATCTTAAATCTTGACCGTTGATTACAATCGATCTGAACCGTTGATGAATTCAAAGAAAGTCTATTTAAGAGACCCTCATCTCTTCATTTTGAAAGGTTGAATGAGAATTTGCATCGAATTGTTGCTGGTATTCATACTCACATTTTCTCATATTCACATACGCAAAGATCAAATTTGACCAAAACTTGACTAGATTTAACCACGATTGACTTGAGTTGACTAGTTTGGAAAAGAATTTTGAAATAATTAAATGAAATTATTCAATTAAATGGAGTACTTACTTCTAATTAGTTAAACAAAGTTATTTAATTAAATGAGAAGCCATTCCTAACTAATTAAATGAAGTTATTTAATTAAATAAGAAAAGTGTCTCTAATTAATTAAAGATTACTTAATTAAATAGAAAAAGTAATTATGAGAGCATATCTCATTTTATTAAATTAAATATCTCAACAACATCTCTCTTCAGTTCAAAAAGAAAAATCTTCAGTTCACTATTGATCAAAAATGAGTTAAATTAGTTAACTCCTTTTTCTACTCAAATTGAATCAGTTAACGCCTTATTTTACTCAAATTAAATCTGTTAACTTCCTTTAATTTGAAAATCTTCCTTTATGACTGAACTTCACCTTTAATCCTGACTTTTGATTGAAATTGATCTTAACTGTTGATGAATTCTAGGAAAGTCTATTTAAGAGACTCTCATCTCTTCATTTTGAAAGGTTGAATGAGAATTTGCATCGAATTGTTCCTGGAATTCATACTCACATTTTCTCTTATTCACATAAGCAAAGATCAAGTTTGACCAAAAGTTGACCAAATTTAACCACGGTTTACTTGAGTTGATTAGTTTCGAAAAGAATTTTGAAATAATTAAAAGAAATTATTTAATTAAATAGAGTACTTACTTCTAATTAATTAAACAAAGTTATTTAATTAAATGAGAAGCCATTCCTAACTAATTAAATGAAGTTATTTAATTAAATAAGAAAAGTGTCTCTAATTAATTAAAGATTATTTAATTAAATAGAAAAAGTAATTATGAGAGCATATCTCATTTTATTAAATTAAATATCTCAACAAAATCTCTCTTCAGTTCAAAAAGGGAAATTTTCAGTTCACTATTGATAAAAAATGAGTCAAATCAGTTAACTCCTTTTTCTACTCAAATTGAATCAGTTAACTCCTTATTTTACTCAAATTAAATCTGTTAACTCCCTTTAATTTGGAAATCTCTCTTTATAATTGAACTTCACCTTTAATCCCGACCGTTGATTGAAATCGATCTCAACCGTTGATGAATTTCAGAAAATTCTATTTAAGAGACCCTCTTCTCTTCATTTTGAAAGGTTGAATGAGAATTTGCATCGAATTGTTGCTAGAATTCATACTCACATTTTCTCATATTCACATACGCAAAGATCAAGTTTGACCAAAAGTTGATTAGATTTAACCACGGTTGACTTGAGTTGACTAGTTTCGAAAAGACTTTTGAAATAATTAAATGAAATTATTTAATTAAATGGAGTACTTACTTCTAATTAATTAAACAAAGTTAGTTAATTAAATGAGAAGCCATTCCTGACTAATTAAATGAAGTTATTTAATTAAATAAGAAAAGTGTCTCTAATTAATTAAAGATTATTTAATTAAAGAGACAAAGTAATTATGACAGCATATCTCATTTTATTAAATTAAATATCTCAACAAAATCAATCTTCAGTTCAAAAAGGGAAATTTCCAGGTCACTATTGATCAAGAATGAGTCAAATCAGTTAACTCCTTTTTCTACTCAAATTGAATCAGTTAACTCCTTATTTTACTCAAATTAAATCTGTTAACTCCCTTTAATTTGGAAATCTCCCTTTATGACTAAACTTCACCTTTAATCCTGACCGTTGATTGAAATCGATCTCAACCGTTGAGAAATTCCAGGAAAGTCTATTTAAGAGACCCACATCTCTTCGTTTTGAAAGGTTGAATGAGAATTTGCATCTTATTGTTGCTGAAATTCATACACACATTTGCTTATATTTGCATACGCAAAGATCAAGTTTGACCAAAAGTTGGCCAGATTTAACTACGGTTGACTTGAGTTGACTAGTTTCGAATTTTTTTTTGAAATAATTAGACAAAATTATTTAATTAAATGGTGTACTTACTTATAATTAATTAAACAAATTTATTTAATTAAATGAGAAGCCAATCCTAATTAATTAAATGAAGTTATTTAATTAAATAAGAAAAGTGTCTCTAATTAATTAAAGATTATTTAATTAAATAGAAAAAGTAATTATGAGAGTGTAATGCCCCACCAAAGGATCCAAAGAATTTTACTAAGTTTGCCAACCAATTTTTTTTTAAACATGAAAGATAAAACTATTCATAACATTTGCGGAAGCAGTAGCAACAATTCAAATGAAAATAAACATAACATATATACATAACAGGCTACATTCTTTAAAGATCCCTTAACGTTGTATCAAATCTAAATTAACTATTCATCTAACATCCCATCCTTATGAAATAACAATGATACATCCAATGTACTTAAACAATATACAAGTGTCCTTTTGTAATTATATTTTTCTTTAGTTGAATCATCCACTGTCCATATCACAGGGTATGAAAAGCTTAAAAGAATAAACATCCAAGTAAATAAAGTACATCATCATCATCTAATATTAATCCATGATGCATTAACATAATTGAAACCACATATCATATATGATACATCATCATAAAATATATAAACATCCATCACAAAAGATAAACATACATCACAAACATAAATAACTAAGTGCACGGTTCCTCCCAACCATAAATAACATTATTAGACCATCATGGATCCTAGCCATCCTTCTATGCGTAACATTCCAAAGCACCAAAGAGATCGTCGGTATTAACATAGTAGGAATGCCACTCCTAAAATATCCTACTAACATGCAAAGTAAAGCATAATAAATCATCAACTAACATATGCAAAGTAAAGAAAATTATTAATATAAGAAACATACCGGTAAATACATCCATCATAAGGTATATTATCTATCATAATGCTCCAAGAAAATTATTCTATCTACGGTGTCTCAGACGGATCTCAAATGATAAGAGTGAAAATACACTACCACTCGACCGTGTGGAACCTAACTGGTCCACTCCCACTGTGCTGAGGAGATAATCTCAAGTCCCAAATAGGATATCAATACACATAGCATAAAAAGTTCAGGAATCCTAAAAGTATACTAACTCAAAGGTTCTAATACACACAAAATCGACATCTAATTCGCAAAGGCACACAATGACATGTAGGAAACCTACTCTGCAAGCAAGAAAGTGTCATTGCATTTATCATGTATAAGTTACCCTGGTAGTTAGCTAAACTCCATGGGTCCATACTGATATCATTTGGCCACTAGTAACCTCTCATACTGACAAGGCATACTATAGAATGCACGGTCGCAACCATGCATTCTCACTACTCCCATCATAGCCTGTACAAGCACTCAAGGCATGTGTGAGAACATCAAAACAATTATTTTTTTAGGTTCATTTAATCCCCATTTAGTGTGTAAATGTTATCACTTATTAACCAAACTTACAATGAGTTACCCTGGCAGCCACTTAGGGCCCTGACCCCCATTGCAAGCCACGTCTCGACACTACAAGTAGATTACCTACCCTAAGCTCATGAAATTATAAATCTCAAAATCATAAAAGATAATCCATAATAAAATCATCAAATATGCATAAAAGCATCAAATATCCATAATAAGAATCATCAAATCTCTATGAGCATCTGAAAAAGCATCCATAGAAAATCATGACCACAATAGTTCTCTATTGGCAACTGAAGGCATCACTGATAATCATAATAATCATTGGTTCTCAATAACCACAATATATCTCTAGATAAATCACAATATCCATTGGTTCTCAACAAGCAACCAAGAATATCTCAAAATCATACTGATCAAAGACTCCAAAATGGTTGAGTCAAACATGTCACAACATGACATCATCAAGAAATAAATCCACATTTCAGTCTCATCATGGCGACTAGAAAGTAATATTTCATAGAGCATACGATCACATAACCATGGTTGGGCTTATAAAGATCAAGACAAAATAAGATCAACATGCCATCACATCTCATAATTCCCGAGCCTCTAGTAACATCCTAAGATTGGTCAACACTAGTCAACCCAAAACAAGAAGCATATAGAATACACGATGCAAACACATGTTTTGGTTTACTAAATTCACATAGTTGAATAATGTGTAGGGGTTTCCAATTTTTTGTTTGCAAGTATACTTCAAGTGTTTTAAATTTCATCATTTGACCTACAAGTCAACCTTATTGTTCCCCGATAGCATTACCCTTCTATTATTAAGAATTACATTCTAAGAATAAGTTAAGGATAAATATTCACTAAACTGATCATCATTGACCTTTAATTAAATTGCTTGTTTAACTAAGATCCATATTCTAATTGATTAACTCTCCTTCATAAATCAAGGATCATTATTCGTTTATAAAAGAACCAATTATCAAACTAAGAAGAATTATAACTTTATTAAAATGATCAATTAAATCAAACAATTAACATAGATACACCATCCATGACCTATTAACATCTAATAGTGTCCAATTCAATAATACTAAGTCTCACCATTAAAACATTTAAAGTTGTTATTCAAGTTATGAGAGTATGACTTATCAACTTCGATGTAAATACTTCACAACTTTGCTAGAGGAATCGATATTAGCATATCAATTAAAACACTATTACATAACTTGATTATTAATTAAATCTAATTAACTCTAATTAATTCAATTAATAATTACAAATCCAGTTGACTAATAACTAACAATAGTTTGTATGTAAAAAATCATCTACAATTCAAATATTCATATTAATAGTTCAATAACTTGTTAATAACAAGCTATGTTGGAAATCTTATTAATAAATCTATAATGACCACCTTCGCCATTCTATCAATGAAAACTAACTTTTTTTTGACAAACCCATATTATTGATAATCATTTAGTTAAACCTCATTTGATTCAACTAATTATCAATCAACTATATTTCATTTCATTAACATTAGGATTAGTAATAGTTTAATAACTAATAACAAGTTAAAATAAATCTACGATAACAGATTCTTTATTACTTTTGCTAACAATGATGTCACTAGTAAATTAAATATAACTTCTTTAAGAATCGTTCTCCGGATAAGATTTACCAATAATCAATAGGTAATCATTTGTCCAAAATAATCTTTGATGATTCTAAGTATAATAATCACCAACTTCATTAATCACAATTTCATTCATGATAACATGAATTCATTTCTATTGTATTTTTCCCCCCTTAATTTGATCTCAACTAAATTTTTAATACTATACTTCAATTATTAACTAATCTCAATTAGATTGAACTTAATTGAAACAATTAATAATTATATAAACTTATATATACTATCTTTCATTAATAATTTGTTAAACTTAACAATTATTAATAAATAATAACTCACTAATAATTTCAATATTCAATTATAATGATTGATATTCGAACCAATCAATGAATAACAACTAAATCATTAGTATCTCTTTTCTTTTAATTTTCTCTCATCCATTTACTTAGATTGACTAATAATTAATTACACTTCTTCTACTATTAATTAATCTTAATTAAATTTGATTTAATTAGATTCGATAATAAATCATATAAAACTAATGCATATTAATAAGATTCTAATAAAGGAAGATTTGAATAATATCTTTAATTCATTCCATGCTTTGATATGTATTATTTTTGTGAAGTTAAGCATAAAGAACTCTTGGTTATGGGAAATGGAGAAATATCTATCCTTGAATAAAACAGTCTCAGTACGACGGCCATATCTCCCTAATGAACTGTTGGATCGGGTTAAAATTGAAATATGTTAGAGAAGGCCAAGTTGCACCAATTCTGACTAGAGCGATCGAATAAATTTGATAAGCATAAAGAACTCTTGGTTATGGGAAATGGAGAAATATCTATCCTTGAATAAAACAGTCTCAGTACGACGGCCATATCTCCCTAATGAACTGTTGGATCGGGTTAAAATTGAAATATGTTAGAGAAGGCCAAGTTGCACCAATTCTGACTAGAGCGATCGAATAAATTTGATCACGATAAAAAGTTATGAATGACTGAGTTCGGGTCTATCTAAAGGGCAGCAACAGAACAATTAAATTTTTTTTCTTAAAAGGTAATTGTTCTCTAAATTTATCCAATAATTTCACTAATGAATTTGGCCATAAATCTTGAAACCATTTTCAAATCTATTTCAATTTGATTCTAATTTGAACCCAAACCCGTTTTCTCTTTTTTTTAAATCCATGCATATAAAATTCTCAAATAAATTTAATTGCCCAAATTGAAAATGCATACAATAAAAATATAAAATTCCTTAGAAGACATATGGAAGACACGAACAAGACAGGAATGCATAATGCAGAAATAACATAAGAAAATCCACAAAAATCTATACGAATTCTGATGCTAATTCGCTCTTCCTCAGAAAAACCCGTAGAGCAAGCTCCCTTCTTCAGAGTTCTTGAGTCCTCCAATGCTCCAATTGCTCTCCACCCCCTTCCTAAGCTTCTATGAATGCCTGAATATAAAGAGCTCTCAAGAAACTTTTGGATTGCTTCTTGAAACTGCTGAAAGGTGTCACCAACTAAGCATCAGTCTTTTCCAACCTTTTTGATGAGTCATAGAGTTGTAAACACCTTGTGCTTAATTAATACACTAACCCCCGTGTTGTTGACACATGTTAATTCTCATGCAAGCTTATAACTCAAATTTACTTTTTAAATAATCTTTATTTAAATTTTATAACTTTCATTTTAATTTTTATAACTTTTATTATTATTATTTTATTTATTACTTTATTATTATTTTATAATTATTATTAATTTTAATTTTTAGTTTTCTTCTATTTAATTCCTTTTCCCCAATAATTCACATTTAATTAATTACAATCAAAATATCAAATATCATGATATTTTATTAATTTTTTCAAATAAATAATTTATTAATTAAATTTATTTATTAAGACTTAATTAATGGAAAATTCACCATAGACCTCCAAGATAAAATATGAAAACCCATCAAAGAACAAATCATACAAAATAAATCTAAAGGGTTAAAAATATTAAATATGTCATCTGACACATTTGGTGGGTATTCAACTCAGATACTTGTTCTAATTTTCCAATTAGGACAAATGGCTCAAAGGGTTGGAATTTAGACTTGAGAATTTATCTCCCCTCTCTTATCATTGAGATAATGTGATAGGGTACGCTCATCTTGGAAATTCAGAGAAGTCAATACCTGGTACCTGCAACCTGCATAAAAACTATGCATGTACAAACACAATATATACTAAACTAAACAGATAATGGTAGAAAGTGGTGCATTGTGTAGATCCCGACTAGTAGGTGACTACGACTCCCTTCCTTAACCACATCCGACACGCCATACAAAAGCCAACACGCAAGGCAAACACGCACAGCATACACATGCAAGTATGGGGTAAGTATCCATAACAAAGCACATATGATAATAAATCATCTTACTAATCATCATTAATAACTTAAAGCAATGTAATAATCATCATCAATAATTGCGAACACTAAAAATAATCATCATACATACATGAAATGTGGAGTCTAAATGATCACATCTCATAATAAACTGAATCCATAGCACAATATATGATAATCTCAAAAGAATGTTGCTAACCAACAACATAACACAAGCTATAAAAGAGTTCAACAATGATAACAAAATGCAAACTAAGGGTAGGCATTACAGAAAGCATATATCATTTTATTAAATTAAATATCACAACAAAATCTCTCTTCAGTTCAAAAAGGGAAATTTCCAGTTCACTATTGATCAAAAATGAGTTCAATCTGTTAACTCTTTTTTCTACTCAAATTGAATTAGTTAACTCCTTATTTTACTTAAATTAAATCTGTTAACTCCCTTTTTAATTTGAAAATATCCCTTTATGACTGAACTTCACCTTTAATTCGGACCGTTGATTGAAATCGATCTCAACCGTTGATGAATTTCAAGAAAGTCTATTTAAGAGACCCTCATCTCTTCATTTTGAAAGGTTGAATCAGAATTTGCATCAAATTGTTGCTGGAATTCATACATATATTTGCTCATATTCACATATGCAAAGATCAAGTTTGACTAAAAGTTGACCAAATTTATCTACAGCTGACTTTAGTTAACTAGTTTCGAAAAGAATTTTGAAATAATAAAACAAAATTATATAATTAAATGGAGTACTTGCTTCTTATTAATTAAACAAAGGTATTTAATTAAATGAGAAGCCATTTCTAATTAATTAAATGAAGTTATTTAATTAAATAAAAAAAGTCTCTAATTAATTAAAGATTATTTAATTAAATAGAAAAAGTAATTATGAGAGCATATCTCATTTTATTAAATTAAATATCTCAACAAAATCTATCTTTAGTTCAAAAAGAGATATTTCCAGTTCATTATTGATCAAAAATGAGTTAAATCAGTTAACTCTTTTTTTTTACTCAAATTGAATCATTTAACTCCTTATTTTACTCAAATTAAATTTGTTAACTCGTTTTAATTTAGAAATCTTCCTTTATGACTAAACTTCACCTTTAATCCTGACCGTTGATTGAAATCGATCTCAATAGTTGATGAATTCCAGGAAAGTCTATTTAAGAGACCCTGATCTCTTCATTTTGAAAGGTTGAATGAGAATTTGCATCGAATTGTTGCTGTAATTCATACACACATTTGCTCATATTCATATACGCAAAGATGAAATTTGACCAAAAGTTGACCAGATTTAACCAGGGTTGACTTGAGTTGACTAGTGTCGAAAAGAATTTTGAAATAATTAGACAAAATTATTTAATTAATTGGAGTACTTCTAATTAATTAAACAAAGTTATTTAATTAAATGAGAAGCCATTCCTAATTAAATAAATGAAGTTATTTAATTAAATAAGAAAAGTGTCTCTAATTAATTAAAGATTATTTAATTAAATAGAAAAAGTAATTATGAGAGCATATCTCATTTTACTAAATTAAATATCTCAACAAAATCTCTCTTCAATTCAAAAAGTGAAATTTTTAGTTTACTATTGATCAAAAGTGAGTTAAATCAGTTAACTCCTTTTTCTACTCAAATTGAATCAGTTAACTCTTTATTTTACTCAAATTAAATCTGTTAACACCCTTTAATTTGGAAATCTCCCTTTATAACAGAACTTCACCTTTAATCCTGACCGTTGATTGAAATCGATCTCAACCGTTGATGAATTTCAGAAAATCCTATTTAAGAGACCCTCATCTCTTCATTTTGAAAGGTTGAATGAGAATTTTCATCGAATTGTTGCTGGAATTCATACTCACATTTGCTCATATTCACATACGCAAAGATCAAGTTTGACCAAAAGTTGACCAGATTTAGCCACAGTTGAATTGAGTTGACTAGTTTCAAAAGAATTTTGAAATAATTGAACGAAATTATTTAATTAAATGGAGTACTTACTTCTAATTAATTAAACAAAGTTATTTAATTAAATGAGAAGCCATTCCTAATTAATTAAATGAAGTTATTTAATTAAATAAGAAAAGTGTCTCTAATTAATTGAAGATTATTTAATTAAATAGAAAAAGTAATTGTGAGAGCATATCTCATTTTATTAAATTAAATATCTCAACAAAATCTCTCTTCAGTTCAAAAAGAGAAATTTCTAGTTCACTATTGATCAAAAATGAGTTAAATTAGTTAACTCCTTTTTCTACTCAAATTGAATTAGTTAACTCCTTATTTTACTCAAATTGAATCTATTAACTCCCTTTAATTTGGAAATCTCCCTTTATGACTGAACTTTACCTTTAATCCTGACCGTTGATTGAAATCGATCTCAACCGTTAATGAATTCCAAAAAAATCTATTTAAGAGACTCTCATCTCTTCATTTTGAAAGGTTGAAGGAGAATTTGCATCGAATGGTTGCTGGAATTCATACTCACATTTGCTCATATTTACATACGCAAAGATCAAGTTTGACCAATAGTTGACCAAATTTAACCACGGTTGACTTGAGTTGACTAGTTTCGAAAAGAATTTTGAAATAATTAAACAAAATTATTTAATTAAATAGAGTAATTACTTCTATTAATTAAACAAAGTTATTTAATTAAATGAGAAGCCATTCCTAATTAATTAAATGAAGTTATTTAATTAAATAAGAAAAGTGTCTCTAAATAATAATAGATTATTTAATTAAATAGAAAAAGTAATTATAAGAGCATATCTCATTTTATTAAATTAAATATCTCAACAAAATCTCTCTTCAGTTCAAAAAGGAAAATTTTTAGTTCACTATTGATAAAAAAAGAGTTAAATCAGTTAACTCCTTTTTTTACTCAAATTGAATCGGTTAACTCCTTATTTTAGTCAAATTAAATCTGTTAACTCTCTTTAATTTGGAAATCTCCCTTTATGACTGAGCTTCACCTTTAATCCTGACCGTTGATTGAAATCGATCTCAACGCTTGATGAATCCCAAGAAAGTTTA
The DNA here is from genome assembly GCA_028749045.1 of Cupressus sempervirens. Lineage (NCBI taxonomy): Eukaryota > Viridiplantae > Streptophyta > Pinopsida > Cupressales > Cupressaceae > Cupressus > Cupressus sempervirens. Next base: position 674,201,142 of record CM053790.1, on the reverse strand, counting down.
TTTAAGAGACCCTCATCTCTTCATTTTGAAAGGCTGAATTAGAATTTGCATTGAATTGTTGCTGGAAATCATACTCACATTTTCTCATATTCACATACGCAAAGATCAAGTTTGACCAAAAGTTGACCAGATTTAGCCACGGTTGACTTGAGTTGACTAGTTTCGAAAATAATTTTGAAATAATTGAATGAAATTATTTAATTAAATGGAGTTCTTACTTCTAATTATTTAAACAAAGTTATTTAATTAAATGAGAAGCCATTCCTAATTAATTAAATGAAGTTATTTAATTAAATAAGAAAAGTGTCTCTAATTAATTAAAGATTATTTAATTAAATAGAAAAAGTAATTATCAAAGAATATCTCATTTTATTAAATTAAATATCTCAAAAAAATCTGTCTTTAGTTAAAAAAGTGAAATTTTCAGTTCACTATTGATCAAAAATGAGTTAAATCAGTTAACTCCTTTTTCTACTCAAATTGAATCAGTTAACTCCTTATTTTACTCAAATTAAATCTATTAACTCTCTTTAATTTGGAAATCTCCCTTTATAACTGAACTTCACCTTTAATCCTGACCGTTGATTGAAATCGATTTCAACCGTTGATGAATTTCAGGAAAGTCTATTTAAGAGACCATCATCTCTTCATTTTGAAAGGTTGAATGAGAATTTGCATCGAATTATTGCTAGAATTTATACTCACATTTGCTCATATTGACATACGCAAAGATCAAGTTTGACCAAAAGTTGACCAGATTTAACCACGGTTGACTTGAGTTGACTTGTTTCGAAAACAATTTTTAAATTATTAAACGAAATTATTTATTTAAATAGAGTACTTACTTCTAATTAATTAAACAAAGTTATTTAATTAAATGAGAAGCCATTCCTAATTAATTAAATAAAGTTATTTAATTAAATAAGAAAAGTGCCCCTAATTAATTAAAGATCATTTAATTAAATAGAAAAAGTAATTATGAGAGCATATCTCATTTTATTAAATTAAATATCTCAACAAAATCTCTCTTCATTTCAAAAAGGAAAATTTTCAATTCACTATTGATCTAAAATGAGTTAAATCAGTTAAGTCCTTTTTCTACTCAAATTGAATCAGTTATCTCCTTGTTTTACTCAAATTAAATCTTTTAACTCCCTTTAATTTGGAAATCTCCCTTTATGACTAAACTTCACTTTTAATACTGACCGTTGATTGAAATCGATCTCAACTATTGATGAATTCCAAGAAAGTCTATTTAAGAGACCTTCATCTCTTCATTTTGAAAGTTTGAATGAGAATTTGCATCAAATTTTTGCTGGAATTCATACTCACATTTGCTCATATTCACATACGCAAAGATCAAGTTTGACCAAAAGTTGACCAGATTTAACCACAGTTGACTTGAATTGTAGTGCCTTCCCCTGGTTCGCTTTTTATTATCATTGCTGACCTTTTTTAGAGCTAGTTTTATGTTATCGGTTAGCAACATTGTTTTGAGATGATCAGATATTGTGCTATGGATTCGGTTTATTATGCGATGAGATTACTTAGACTCTACATTTCATGTATGTATGATGATTATTTTCAGTGTTTGCAGTTATTAATAAAGATTAGTAAGATGATTTATTATCATATTTTTTTTCTTATGGATACTTACCCCATACTTGCATGTGTATGGTCTGCGTGTTTGCTTTGCGTATTTGCTTTTGTATGGCGTGTCTGATGTGGTTAAGGAAGGGAGTCGTAGTCACCTGTTAGTTGGGATCTACATGATGCACCACTTCCTGCCTTTTCCTATTTAGTTTAGTATATTGTGCTTATACATGCATAGTTTTTATGCAGGTTGCAGGCACTAGGTATCGACTTCCCTAAATTGCCAAGATGAGCGTACCCTTTCACATTATCTCAATGATAAGAGAGGGGAGATAAATTCTCAAGTCCAAATCCAAACCACTTAAGCCATTTGTTCTAATTCGAAAATTAGGACAAGTATCTAAGTTGAGTACCCTCTGAATGCGTCAAATAACGTAATTCGTGATATAAACCTTTGGTTTGATTTTGTATGTATTTTGGCTATGATGGTTTTCATATTTTTACCTTATGAGTCTTTGATGTATTTTCTATTAATTAAGCCTAATTAAAAAATTTAATTAATGGTTTAATTAAATGAAAATTAATATGGTATTTAATATTTATTTTATTTAATTAATTGAAAAATTAATTAAATAAAATAATTAAATTTGAAAATTAAAGTTAAAAGTTTAAATTTGGAATGTGACAATATTTATTTTAATAATAATATATTTAGAGTTCATTTTTAAATAAATGACTAAATAATATTATTATTAAAGCTAATAAATATTTTAGCAATTAAATTTTGGAAAATGAAATCTAAAAGTGGAAAATATATTTTAAATTATTAAAAGATTCTAGATTTCATGTGATTAAAATATAAATATATCAAGATTGAAAAGGGGAATTATTAAAGTTAGTGCATAAGATTTAATAAATAAATAAATTAAATTGAAAAAAGTAAAGTAATTATTATATTAACGATTGTGCATTATTTTAATATTTGCTCACATAGGAGTTGGTAAATTCTCGAGAGTTGTGATGTAGACAACACAGGAGTTTTCCCTCTAAGAATGCACTAGTTGTCTACACTTAGGAGTTAGCATTTTATTTGAGCACATGGTGTCTACAACCTTAATATTCATCTAGAAAGTTGGAGAAGACTCATGCTTGGTTTCCGTGCTTATCCTCTAGTTCTTTCTAGAGACACTCTAGATGCATCTTAGAGGCTTTTAAATAGAGGCCCTCCTAGTGTGTTTGGGACAAGCTGAATGGAAGCTACAAGCTACAAGCTTAAAATGGAAGCTTCAAAACTTACATGCATTGGAGAAGTTCATATGCTCATATATTTTCTACATGCTTTTATGTTCTTTCTAGCTCTTCTAGTCACTTGGAGGATTTGGTTGGCTTGGATATTGGAAGAATTGCAAATGATGGAGAAGGAAGGGATTTTCTATGGACTTCTGAGGCATGGCGGATTAGCATCAGTGTCCAGGTGCACTCGTGATATTCACATATTCTCTTTGAACTATTTCTCTTCCTATCTTCATCATGTTTGTTATATGTGTTTGAATACTCTTTGTGATTTAATCTACAATTAAATTGGAATCTAGATATGTATGGTTGCAAAGAAAACAATAGAAAAACCCTAGATCCAATTAAAGAAGAAATTAGATTTAAATGGGTTTGGATTCAAATTAGAATCAAATTGAAATAGATTTGAAATTGGTTTCAAGATTTATGGCCAAATCCATTAGTGAAATTATTGGATAAATTTAGAGAACAATTACCTTTTAAGAGAAAATTCTTAATTCATCACAAATTGCCCTGTCGTTGCCCCTTGGATAGGCCTGAACTCAGTCATTCATAACTTTTTATCGTGATCGAATTTATTTGATCGCTCCAATCAAAAGTGGCACAACTTGGCCCTCTCTAACATATTTTAATTTCAGCTCGATCCAATGGTTCATTAGAGAGATATGACCCTCATACTAGGACTATTTTATTCAAAGACAGATATTTCTACATTTTCCATAACCAAGAGTTCTTTATGTTTAAACTTCACAAAAATAATATATCAAAGCATGGAATGAATTAAAGATATTATTGTAATCTTTCCTTATTAGAATCTTATTAATATGTATTAGTTTTATATGATTTATTATCTAATTTAATTAAATCAAATTTAATTAAGATTAGTTAATAGTAGAAGAAGCGTAATTAATTATTAGTCAATTTAAGTAAATAGATTTTTTAAGTGAGAGAAAATTAAAAGACAAGAGATATTAATGATTTAGTTGTTATTCATTGATTGGTTTGAATATCAATCATTATAATTGAATATTAAAATTATTAGTGAGTTATTATTTATTAATAATTGTTAAGTTTAACAAATTATTAATGAAAGATAGTATAGATAAGTTTATATATAGATTCAATTAAGTTTAATCTAATTGAGATTAGTTAATAATTGAAGTATAGTATTAAGAATTTAGTTGAGATCAAATTAAAGGGGGAAAAATACAATGAAAATGAATTCATGTTATCATGAATGAAATTGTGATTAATAAAGTTGGTGATCATTATACTTAGAATCATCAAATATTATTTTGGACAAATGATTACCTATTGATTATTGGTAAATCTTATCCGGGGAATGATTTTTAAGGTAGTTATATTTAATTTACTAGTGACATCGTTGTTAGTAGAAATAATAAAGAATATGTTATCGTAGATTTATTTTAACTTGTTATTAGTTATTGAACTATTAATATGAATATTTGGATTGTAGATCACTTTTTATGCACAAACTATTGTTAGTTATTAGTCAATTGGATTTGTAATTATTAATTAAATTAATTAGAGTTAATTAGATTTAATTAATAATTAAGTTATGTAACAAAGTTTTAATCGATATGATATATCGATTCTTTTAGTAAAGTTATGTAGTATCTACATTGAAGTTGATGAGTCTTATTTTAATGACTTGAATAATGACTTTAGATATTTTAATGGTGAAGACTTAGTAATATTTAATTGAGGTCTATTAGAATGTCAATAGGTCATGGATGGTGTACCTATGTTAATTGATTGATTAATTGATCATTCTAATGAAGTTAAGATCTCTTATTCGAAGAATGATAATTGGTCCTCTTATAATATAACGAAAAATGATCCTAGAAAACTTGAAAGGTTAATCAATTAGAATATGGATCATGGTTAAATATTGAGAATAATTTAATTAAAGGTTAATGATGTTAGTTTAGTGAGTATTTATCCTTAAGTTATTCTTAGAATGTAATTCTTAATAATGAAAGGATAATGCTATCGGGGAACAATTGGGTTGATTTGTAGGTCAAATGATGAAACTTAGACATTTGAAAGTATTCTTGCAAACAAAAAACTTGAAACCCCTACACATTATTCAACTATGTGAATTTAGTAAACCAAAACATGTGTTTGCATCATGTATTCTATATGCTTCTTGTTTTGAGATTTTGGGTTGACTAGTGTTGACCAGTCCTAGGTTGTTACCAAAGGCTCGGGGATTATGAGATGTGTTGGCATGTTAATCTTATTTGGTCTCGATCTTTATAAGCCCAACCATGGTAATGTGATTGTATGCTCTATGAAATGTTTGTATTTACTAATTGTTATAGTTGAGATTCTTATGTATCTGAGACACTTGAGCTAATCATTTTTGAATCATCGATCAGTTATCCTTCAATTATTTTCTAGTCGCCATGATGGGACTAAAATGTTAGTTTATTTTTTGATGATGTCATGTTGTGACATGTTTGACTCAACCATTTTGGAATCTTCGATCAGTATGATTTTGAGATATTCTTGGTTGCTTGTTGAGAACTAATGGATATTATGATTTATTTTGAGATATATTTTGGTTATTGAGAACCAATAATTATTATGATTATCAGTGATGCCTTTAGTTGCCAATAGAGAACTATTGTGGTCATGATTTTCTATGGATGCTTTTTCAGATGCTCATGGAGATTTGATGATTCTTATCTTGGAGATTTGATGATTCTTATTATGGATATTTGATGCTTTTATCATGGATATTTGATGATTCTTTTTTATGGATTATCTTTTGTGATTTTGAGATTTATGATTCCATGAGCTTAAGGTAGGTAATCTACTTGTAGTATCGTGAAGTGGCTTGCAATGGGGGCCGGGGCCTTAAGTGGCTGCCAGGGTAACTCATTGTAAGTTTGGTTAATAAGTGATAACATTTACACTATAAATGGGGATTAAATGAACCTAAAAAGATAATTGTTGATGTTCTCGCCCATGCCTTGAGTGCTTGTACAGGCTAGGAAGGGAATAGTGAGAACACATGGTTGCGACCATGCATTCCGTAGTATGCCTCGTCAGTATGAGAGGATACATGTCATTGTATGCCTCTGAGAATTAGATGTCGGTTTTGTGTGTGATGGAACCTTTGAGTTAGTATACTTTTAGGATTTCTGGACTATAGAAATTTATGCTTTGTGCTTTGGATATCTTGTTTGGTACTTGAGATTATCTCCTCAGCAAGGAGGGAGTGGACCACTTAGGTACCACGCGGTCGGGTGGTAGTGTTTTATCACTCTTATCATTTGAGATCCATCCGAAACATCGTGGCAGGAGTATTTGTGAGGCCTCGCCCCCGACCCATCGTAGCATAGTGATACATTACTCTTATTTTGTTATCCACGACTCAAGATGTCGAGACATTATCTGATGCTTAGAACATATTTTATTATTTCATGTTGTGTGATGTTATTTCCAGATATATTTGATGATTGTCATTTAATGCTCATGTATATGTATGTTGATGAAATCAGTAAAATGTGGGATTAACACATTGAGTTGGAATATTTATGATTAAGGATATAAGTAGGATGCAAGAAAACCCTAAATTATGTATGTTTCAAATTATGTAAATTTTTGATACGTATATATGTACATGTGATTTTCCGGACTACTGATGTGTGCAATGAGTATGCAGATATTTAGCCGAGAAACCCTACAGAGGAACAAAACTGATCTCCATGTGCTAAAATTTGGAAATTCTATTGTTCGTAATTATGCTCTTTCAGTGTCGCTTGACACTCGTAAAATGTTAGGTGCTTAATTTGCTAGTTAGAGTTGTTAGATGGACCTATTTTATTCCTAGATTTTATTTTGTCTCTTAACCTCTTTCCTAAGGCTTTTAACATGTTTTTATCCTAACCTAAGGGTATAGGTATGGGTTAGGGGTCTTTTCCAACCCCTAAGCCCCTACCTTTGACTTTTGAGGGCACTCAAAAAGTCACTTTTTTCCTTTGTGCGAAAATTGCAAGTGGTTGTCATGAGTTGTCTTACCCCACCTCCTCTTAGGGTTTAACCATGGTGTAGGTTGAGTTAGGAGTTTCTAGTGTGGCTAGTGGGTGGAAATAGTTATTGCTCCTTTTTGGGTGGTTGAGTTGGAGGCTTATTTAGAGGCCTCCCTTGGTCTAGTGGTTTGGTTACCCAATCTCTACATTTAGAGAAGATTTCTTGAAGCTTGAAGGAAGGAGGGATACTCTACTCAAATTGGTTCATTGCCATTACCTCTTTGTGAAGGTAGGAAACTCCCATCTCCCTTATTCAGTTTTTATGTTTTGTTTCATGTTCTTGTTACCATGTTGTTGTTTTATTGTTGTATGGTTGTGGGTATGTTGGAAAGATTTGTAAACCTTGTTATTTTGGTTGTTTTCCTTTCTTGTTTATGTTTGCAATTTTGAGTTTCCTTGCATGGGTGTTTTGGTATTACTCACCCTAGGAGAGGGTAGAAGTGACCAATTTTGGGAGAGGTCTGTTTAGTTGGACTCCAACCTATGTAGAGTCTCTTCTCAAGATGAGAAGAGGGATAAAGGGTAGGGTGTTATGGGCCCCTACCCGTCAGCACAAACCTGGTATGAGTATGGCAAGTTTAAATGGAAGAATGGAAGTTCTTGGTTATTGGCCCCGATTGGGCATCTGAATTGGTGTTGTGCTTGACTTCTCCAGTTGGAAGAATCCACCTCTCCCTAGTCTTGATTCACTGTGAATTTTATTGTGTAAACCATGTATGATTATGCATGCTTGATGTTCTTTTGGTTCTGTTGGGTTGTCACCCGATCAGTTATTGGTTTCCTCCATGGTTCTTGAAAAGAGATTCAGAAAACATTACAAATTCCTTGGTTTTGATCATGAGGAAAAATTTGTTTTAATTGTAGAAATTTGGGATTGAGATCCTATTGTAAATTGTATTTTAATCCTTATTGTAAATGGAAATGAAGCCGAGTTTTCTTCCTGGTTCTTTCCCGGTTGAGCCCTTGAATCAGGTTGTTAATGAAATAAGTGATAGAGTAATTTTTGCTTCTCTTGGAGTTTTCATATTTATTTCGTCGTATGAATGTATATCAAAGACAAGATGAAATGAGGATGTTCAATTATGCAAGATTCAAATTATAAATGTAGGGTATCTCCTTTAGGTTTGATATAATTTAGTCCATAGTTGTTTTGTTAAATATGTTATAAAATTAGATGATTTGTTAATATCATTAATCAATATAACATCAACCCTTTTAGACTCCATAGTAAGACTCAAACCAATCAAGAAGTTTCAAACTGCATGTTAAAAAAAAAAAGCCCTGTAGTAGCACATTATCATTCTGGAAATTGTATGGCAAACACCAAATTTAGTTGATGCTATTACAGTCCAATAAAATAATAGACCCTCCATGAAATTTAAAAAAAAGAAAAAGAAAATACTTTATAAAAATCTTCATAGCCAAGCTACTAACGTCTTCTTTTCTTACCATTTTAACTTTTTGCATTTATTTCCTTGCATCTTCTTGATGCCAGCTCTTAGGAAGGATATGTTTAGCCTTGTGCATGATTAAATAACGTCACTCTAGGGTGACGTCACCCGTACATCACCTCTTGACTTTGTGCAAGGGTCGATTCACTCATTGGAGAATGTGCTGAATGTTCTTGCTTTGGGTTTGATTGTATTTTGATGTGTGACCTTTGTCCTGGGCGTCACCCTCACCCGTTTGTTGTGTCAGGCACATCTTCTTTGGATCGACCTGTCCTTTCATAGCTTTTGCTTGCAGGTTGGGAGTGATGTGACGTGGGCAGTTGCGTGTGGGTCTAGTCTCTTTTTGTGCTTTATGCCCTCCTTTCATTTGGTCGCCCATATCCCTTGCAGGGGTCGACACTTGGAAAGCACATGGGCTTGGATGGGTCGATGTGACATGTTGGGGGGGGGGGAGTAAGGTAGCTTGTGTAGGGGGAGTTGAGTGTGGGAGGTTAGAGTAGGATTGTTAGCATAGAGTTAGGAGTTAGCGGTAGGGAGTTAGTAGGTAGTTAGTATAGGTTGTATTCATATTAGTAGTGTGTTGGTATTAGAATTAAGTTTGGTTTATGTTATGTTGTTAGCTTAATTTTATAAAGATCATAGGTTAGATGATTAGGATAGTTTTTATTTTAGTATTAGTTTGTTAGGTTTTGTTTTTGTTTGTTAAAATTTTTAATTAGTTAGTTCTTAATGTTATTATTTTGTTAGTATAGTATTGCTAAAAGGATTAGTTATTTTACAAATTAGTTTAATGCATCTATGATATAAGTTAGTTAATAGTTTAGTTGGAAATGTATTTTTAGTTATTAGTATAATTTGTAGATTTATAATGTAATATGTAGTTAAGTTTCACAGATTTAGTTGATATTTAAATTAGTATTATTAGTTAGAAAATGTTTTATTAAATTATTCGAATTTTTACATTTATTTTATGAAGAAAAGTTTCAAAAAAAAAATTGTTTAGATGGGTTACTTTTATTAAGTATTAAAATTAGTTAGTTTGTTTTTTTCAATTCTTCAATTTTAGATTTAGTTAGTTAGTTTGAAGTTAAAATTAATTTACTAGTTAGTTAATTTAATATATGACAAGTTAAGATTCGCAATTATAACATTTAAATTGATTATTGATATTAGTGTCTTACTATGTTCTAAATTAAAATTCATACACGCAATCTTGGTATAAATTAGATAATGATAAAATAGTTGGTAGACGTATCATTTAAGTCTGGCAAGTGATTAGTCGATAAATATTAATTTATTTAGTACGTTCTTTTATTGATCTAATATCAAAAGATTAGATTAGAAGTTGGCGAGAAATGTTAATATTGATTGTTTAAAGTATTATCATAATTATGTAAAGTGAGTTTTGATGACTATTAGTTATAATTAAATGTATGATTGATTAAATAAGAAAATTAAGATAGTATTCAATTGGAGTTAGTTTAGTTTTAAATTAATTTAATTGTTTTACTATCTTATAAAGTTTTGAATTATTTAAGTATAGATATTAGATTTAGATAGTTTAAGTTTTCAGATTTGTTTTAATGGTTTCTCATTGTTGAAGGTTAATGTAGAGAACCTGTACTAAAAATGTTATCTATCATTTCAACTTAGAGCATGCTTAATTATTATTTATTATTCAAAAAAAAAAATTGTTAGTGTATGTGTGTTTTTGCCTTCGAGTTTTGGGCATGACAGTATTCTTGGTTGGTGTTTATCTTCATTATGTTCTTGAATCTTTATGATTGATGATGTACCTTATGATGGATGTATTTATTGGTATGTTTCTTATATTGATGATTTGCATATGTTAGATGATGGTATCCTATGCTTTACTTTGCATGTTAGTAGGATGTTTTAGGAGTGACATTCATACTACGTTAATACTGATGATCTCTTCGGTGCTTTGCAATGTTACACACGGAGGGATGGCTAGGATCCACGATGGTCTAATGATGCTATTTATGGTTGGGAGGAACTATGCACTTAGTTATTTATATTTGTGATATATGGTTATCTTTTATGATGATGTATCATGTATTATTTATGGTTTCATTTACTTTAGTTGCATCATGGATTAATATTGGATGATGATGTACTTTATTTACATGGATGTATATTCTTTTAAGTTTTTCATAACTTATAACATGTATAGTGGATGATTGAGCAATCTAAAATGTAATTACTAAAAGTACACTAGTATATTGTTTAAGTACATGGGATGTATCATTGTTATTTCATAATGATGTGATGCTAGATGAATAGTTAATTTAGTTGTGATTCAACGTTAAGGGATCTTTAAAGAATGTAACAGTTATGTATGTTATGTTTTACTTTCAATTGGATGTTACTATTGCTTCCATTACTATGTATAAGGTGTGAATGGTTTATCTTTCACGTTTTAAAAAAATATTTATTTAGTAAACTTAGTAAAATTCTTTGGATCCCTTGGCGGGGCATTACATGAGTTAACTAGTTTCGAAAAGAATATTAAAATAATTTTAAAAAATTATTTAATTAAATGGAGTACTTACTTCTAATTAATTAAATAAAGTTATTTAATTAAATGGAGTACTTACTTCTAATTAATTAAACAAAGTTATTTAATTAAATAAGAAAAGTGTCTCTAATTAATTAAAGATTATTTAATTAAATAGAAAAAGTAATTATGAGAGCATATCTCATTTTTTTAAATTAAATATCTCAACAAAATCTCTCTTCAGTTCAAAAAGGGAAATTTCCTGTTCACTATTGATAAAAAATGAGTTAAATAAGTTAACTCCTTTCTCTACTCAAATTGAATCAGTTAACTCCTTATTTTACTCAAATTAAATCTGTTAACTCCCTTTAATTTGGAAATCTCTCTTTATGAATAAACTTCACCTTTAATCCTGACCGCTGATTGAAATCGATTTCAACCGTTGATGAATTCTAGAAAAAGTCTATTTAAGAGACCCTCATCTCTTCATTTTGAAAGGTTGAATGAGAATTTGCATCAAATTGTTGCTAGAATTCATACTCACATTTGCCAATATTCACAAACACAAAGATCAAGTTTGACCAAAATTTGATCAGATTTAACCACGATTGACTTGAGTTGACTAGTTTCGAAAATAATTTTAAAATAATTAAACGAAATTATTTAATTAAATGGAGTACTTACTTCTAATTAATTAAATAGAGTTATTTAATTAAATAAGAAGTCATTCCTAATTAATTCAATGAAGTTATTTAATTAAATAAGAAAAGTGTCTCTAATTAATTAAAAATTATTTAATTAAATAGAAAAAGTAATTATGACAGCATATCTCATTTTATTAAATTAAATATCTCAACAAAATCTCTCTTTAGTTCAAAAAGAGAAATTTCCAGTTCAATATTGATAAAAAATGAGTTAAATCAGTTAACTCCTTTTTCTACTCAAATTGAATCAGTTAACTCCTTATTTTATTCAAATTAAATCTGTTAACTCACTTGAATTTGAAAATCTCCCTTTACAACTGAACTTCACCTTTAATCCTGACCGTTGATTGAAATCGATCTCAACCGTTGATGAATTCTAGGAATGTCTATTTAAGAGAACCTCATCTCTTCATTTTGAAAGGTTGAATGAGAATTTGCATCGAATTATTGCTGGAATTCATACTCACATTTGCTCATATTCACATACGCAAAGATCAAGTTTGACCAAAACTTGACCAGATATAACCACGGTTGACTTGAGTTCACTAGTTTCGAAAAGAATTTTGAAATAATTAAACAAAATTATTTAATTAAATGCAGTACTTACTTCTAATTAATTAAACAAAGTTATTTAATTAAACTAGAAGCCATTCCTAATTAATTAAATGAAGTTATTTAATTAAATAAGAAAAGCCTATTTAATTAATTAAAGATTATCTAATTAAATAGAAAAAGTAATTCTGAGAGCATATCTCATTTGATTAAATTAAATATCTCAACAAAATCTCTCTTCAATTCAAAAAGGGAAATTTTCAGTTCAGTATTGATCAAAAATGAGTTAAATCAGTTAACTCATTTCAAATTGAATCAGTTAACTCCTTATTTTACTCAAACTAAATCTCTTAACTCCATTTAAATTGGAAATCTCCATTTACGACTGAACTTCACCTTTAATCCTGACCGCTGATTAAAACCGATCTCAACCGTTGATGAATTTCAGGAAAGTATATTTAAGAGACCCTCATCTCTTCATTTTGAAAGGTTGAATGAGAATTTGCCTCGAATTATTGCTGGAATTCATACTCACATTTGCTCATATTCACATACGCAAATATCAAGTTTGACCAAAAGTTGACCAGATTGAAACATTGTTGACTTGAGTTGACTAATTTCGAAAAGAATTTTGAAATAATTAGATAAAATCATTTAATTAAATGGATTACTTACTTCTAATTAATTAAACAAAGTTATTTAATTAAATGAGAAGCCATTCCTAATTAATTAAATGAAGTTATTTAATTAAATAAGAAAAGTGTCTCTAATTAATTAAAGATTATCAAATTAAATAGAAAAAATCATTATGAGAGCATATCTCATCTTCTTAAATTAAATATCTCAACAAAATCTCTTTTCAGTTCAAAAAGAGAAATTTCCAATTCAGTATTGATAAAAAATGAGTTAAATCAGTTAACTCCTATTTCTATTCAAATTGAATCAGGTAACACCTTATTTTACTCAAATTAAATCTGTTAACTCCATTTAATTTAGAAATATCCCTTTATGACTGAACTACACCTTTAATCCTGACCGTTGATTGAAATCAATCTCAACCGTTGATGAATTCAAGAAAAGTCTATTTAAGAGACCCTCATCTCTTCATTTTGAAAGGTTGAATGAGAATTTGCATCGAATTGTTGTTGGAATTCATACTCACATTTGCTCATATTCACATACGCAAAGATCAAGTTTGACCAAAAGTTGATCAGATTTAACCACAGTTGACTTGAGTTGACTAGTTTCGAAAAGAATTTTAAAATAATTAAACGAAATTATTTAATTAAATGAAGTACTTACTTCTAGTTAATTAAACAAAGTTATTTAATTAAATGAGAAGCCATTCCTAATTAATTAAATGAAGTTATTTAATTAAATAAGAAAAGTGTCTCTAATTAATTAAAGATTATTTAATTAGATAGAAAGAGTAATTATGAGAGCATATCTCATTTTATTAAATTAAAGATCTCAAAAAAATCTCTCTTTAGTTCAAAAAGGAAAATTTCTAATTCACTATTGATAAAAAATGAGTTAAATCAGTTAACTCCTTTTTCTACTTAAATTGAATCAGTTAACTCCTTATTTTACTCAAATTGAATCTATTAACTCCCTTTAAGTTGGAAATCTCCCTTTATGACTGAACTTCACCTTTAATCCTGACCGTTGATTGAAATCGATCTCAACCGTTGATGAATTCCAGGAATGTCTATTTAAGAGACCCTCATCTCTTCATTTTGAAAGGTTGAATAAAAATTTGCATCGAATTGTTGTTGGAATTCATACTCACATTTGCTCATATTCACATACGCAAAGATCAAGTTTCACCAAAAGTTGACCAGATTTAACCATGGTTGACTTGAGTTGACTAGCTTCGAAAAGAATTTTGAAATAATTAAACAAAATTATTTAATTAAATAGAGTACTTACTTCTAATTAATTAAACAAAGTTATTTAATTAAATGAGAAGACATTCTTAATTGATTAAATGAAGTTATTTAATTAAATCAGAAAAGTGTCTCTAATTAATTAAAGATTATTTAATTAAATAGAAAAACTAATTATTAGAGCATATCTCATTTTATTAAATTAAATATCTTAACAAAATCTCTCTTCAGTTCAAAAAGGGAAATTTCAAGTTCACTATTGATTAAAAATGAGTTAAATTAGTTAACTCCTTTTTCTACTCAAATTGAATCAGTTAACTCCTTATTTTACTCAAATTAAATCTGTTAACTCCCTTTAATTTGGAAATCTCCCTTTATGACTGAACTTCACCTTTAATCCTGACCGTTGATTGAAATCGATCTCAACCGTTGATGAATTATAGGAAAGTCTATTTAAGAGATTCTCATCTCTTCATTTTGAAAGGTTGAATGAAAATTTGCATCGAATTGTTGTTGGAATTCATACTCACATTTGCTCATATTCACATACGCAAAGATCAAGTTTGACCAAAAGTTGACCAAATTTAACTACAGTTGACTTAAGTTGACTACTTTCGAAAAGAATTTTAAAATAATTAAATGAAATTATTTAATTAAATGGAGTACTTACTTCTAGTTAATTAAACAAAGTAATTTAATTAAATGAGAAGTCATTCCTAATTGATTAAATGAAGTTATTTAATTAAATAAGAAAAGTGTTACTAATTAATTAAAGATTAATTAATTAAAAAGAAAAAGTAATTATGAGAGCATATCTCATTTTATTAAATTAAATATCTCAACAAAATCCCTCTTTAGTTCAAAAAGGGAAATTTCCAGTTCACTGTAAATAAAAAATGAGTTAAATCAGCTAACTCCTTTCTCTACTCAAATTAAATCAGTTAACTCCTTATTTTACTCACATTAAATCTGTTATCTCCCTTTAATTTGCAAATCTCTCTTTATGACTGAACTTCACATTTAATCCTGACCGTTGATTGAAATCGATCTCAACCATTGATGAATTCCAGGAAAGTCTATTTAAGAGACCCTCATCTCTTCATTTTGAAATGTTGAATGAGAATTTGAATTAATTTGTTGCTGGAATTCATACTCAGATTTGCTCGTATTTACATCCGCAAAGATCAAGTTTGACCAAAAGTTGACAAGATTTAACCACAATTGACTTTAGTTGACTAGTTTCAAAAAGAATGTTTAATAATTAAATGAAATTACCTAATTAAATGGACTACTTACTTCTAATTAATTAAACAATGTTATTTCATTAAATTAGAAGCCATTCCTAATTAATTAAATGAAGTTATTTAATTAAATAGGAAAAGTGTCTCTAATTAATTAAAGATTATTTAATTAAATAGAAAAAGTAATTATGAGGGCATATCTCATTTTATTAAATTAAAGATCTCAAAAAAATCTCTCTTTAGTTCAAAAAGGAAAATTTCTAATTCACTATTGATAAAAAATGAGTTAAATTAGTTAACTCCTTTTTCTACTTAAATTGAATCAGTTAACTCCTTATTTTACTCAAATTGAATCTGTTAACTCCTTTTAATTTGAAAATCTCCCTTTATGACTGAACTTCACCTTTAATCCTGACCATTGATTGAAATCGATCTCAACCGTTGATGAATTCCAGGAATGTCTATTTAAGAGACCCGCATCTCTTCATTTTGAAAGGTTGAATGAGAATTTGCATCGAATTGTTGTTGGAATTCATACTCACATTTGCTCATATTCACATACGCAAAGATCAAGTTTCACCAAAAGTTGACCAGATTTAACCATGGTTGACTTGAGTTGACTAGTTTCGAAAAGAATTTTGAAATAATTAAACAAAATTATTTAATTAAATGAAGTACTTACTTCTAATTAATTAAACAAAGTTATTTAATTAAATGAGAAGACATTCTTAATTGATTAAATGAAGTTATTTAATTAAATCAGAAAAGTGTCTCTAATTAATTAAAGATTATTTAATTAAATAGAAAAACTAATTATTAGAGCATATCTCATTTTATTAAATTAAATATCTCAACAAAATCTCTCTTCAGTTCAAAAAGGGAAATTTCAAGTTCACTATTGATTAAAAATAAGTTAAATTAGTTAACTCCTTTTTCTACTCAAATTGAATCAGTTAACTCCTTATTTTACTCAAATAAAATCTGTTAACTCCCTTTAATTTGGAAATCTCCTTTTATGACTGAACTTCACATTTAATCCTGACCGTTGATTGAAATCGATCTCAACTGTTGATGAATTATAGGAAAGTCTATTTAAGAGATCCTCATATCTTCATTTTGAAAGGTTGAATGAGAATTTGGATCGAATTGTTGTTGGAATTCATACTCACATTTGCTCATATTCACATAAGCAAAGATCAAGTTTGACCAAAAGTTGACCAAATTTAACTACAGTTGACTTGAGTTGACTACTTTCGAAAAGAATTTTAAAATAATTAAATGAAATTATTTAATTAAATGGAGTACTTACTTCTATTTAATTAAACAAAGTAATTTAATTAAATGAGAAGTCATTCCTAATTAATTTAATGAAGTTATTTAATTAAATAAAAAAAGTGTTACTAATTAATTAAAGATTAATTAATTAAAAAGAAAAAGTAATTATGAGAGCATATCTCATTTTATTAAATTAAATATCTCAACAAAATTCCTCTTTAGTTCAAAAAGGGAAATTTCCAGTTCACTATAGATAAAAATGAGTTCAGTCAGCTAACTCCTTTCTCTAATCAAATTGAATCAGTTAACTCTTTATTTTACTCAAATTAAATCTGTTATCTCCCTTTAATTTTGAAATCTCTCTTTATGACTGAACTTCACATTTAATCCTGACCGTTGATTGAAATCGATCTCAACCGTTGATTAATTCCAGGAAAGTCTATTTAAGAGACTCTCATCTCTTCATTTTGAAATGTTGAATGAGAATTTGAATTGATTTGTTGCTGGAATTCATACTCACATTTGCTCGTATTTACATCCGCAAAGATCAAGTTTGACCAAAAGTTGACAAGATTTAACCACAATTGACTTTAGTTGACTAGTTTCAAAAAGAATTTTTAATAATTAAACGAAATTACCTAATTAAATCGACTACTTACTTCTAATTAATTAAACAATGTTATTTCATTAAATGAGAAGCCATTCCTAATTAATTAAATGAAGTTATTTAATTAAATAAGAAAAGTGTCTCTAATTAATTAAAGATTATTTAATTAAATAGAAAAAGTAATTATGAGAGCATATCTCATTTTATTAAATTAAATATCTCAACAAAATCTCTCTTCAGTTCAAAAAATGAAATTTTCAGTTCGGTATTGATAAAAAATGAGTTAAATCAATTAACTCGTTTTTCTACTCAAATTGAATCAGTTAACTCCTTATTTTACTCAAATTAAATATGTTAACTCCCTTTAATTTGGAAATCTCCCTTTATGACTAAACTTCACCTTTAATCCTGACTGCTGATTGAAATCGATCTCAACCGTTGATGAATTCCAAGAAAGTCTATTTAAGAGACCCTCATTTCTTCATTTTGAAAGGTTGAGTGAGAATTTGCATCGAATTGTTGCTGGGATTCATAATCACATTTGCTCATATTCACATATCCAAAGATCAAGTTTGACCAAAAGTTGACCAAATTTAACCACGGTTGACTTGAGTTGACTAATTTCGAAAAGAATTTTGAAATAATAAACGAAATTATTTAATGAAATGGACTACTTAATTCTAATTAATTAAACAAAGTTATTTATTTAAATGAGAAGCCATTCCTAATTAATTAAATGAAGTTATTTAACTAAATAAAAAAGTTTCTTTAATTAATTAAAGATTATTTAATTAAATAGAAAAAGTAATTATGAGAGCAGATCTCATTTTATTAAATTAAATATCTCAACCAAAGCTCTCTTTATTTCCAAAAGAGAAATTTTTAGTTCATTATTGATCAAAAATGAGTTAAATCAATTAACTTATCTTTCTACTCAAATTGAATCAGTTCACTTCTTATTTTACTCAAATTAAATTTGTTAACTCCCTCTAAATTAGAAATCTCCCTTTATGACTGAACTTCACGTTTAATCCAGACCGTTGATTGGAATCGATCTGAATGGTTGATGAATTCCAAGAAAGTCTATTTAAGAGACCTTGACCTCTTCATTTTGAAAGGTTGAATGAGAATTTGCATCGAATTGTTGTTGGAATTCATACTCACATTTGCTCATATTCACATATGCAAAGATCAAGTTTGACCAAAAGTTGACCAGATTTAACCACGGTTGACTTGAGTTGACTAGTTTCGAAAAGAATTTTGAAATAATTAAACGAAATTATTTAATTAAATAGAGTACTTACTTCTAATTAATTAAACAGAGTTATTTAATTAAATGAGAAGCCATTCCTAATTAAATAAATGAACTTATTTAATTAAATAAGAAAAGTGTCTCTAATTAATTAAAGATTATTTAATTAAATACAAAAAGTAATTATGAGAGCATATCTCATTTTATTAAATTAAATATCTCAACAAAATCTCTTTTCAGTTCAGAAAGGGAAATTTTTAGTTCACTATTGATAAAAAATGAGTTAAATCAGTTACCTCATTTTTCTACTCAAATTGAATCAGTTAACTCCTTATTTTACTCAAATTAAATTTGTTAACTCCTTTTAATTTGAAAATCTCCCTTTAGGACTGAACTTCACCTTTAATCCTGACCGTTGATTGAAATCGATCTCAACCATTGATGAATTATAGGAAAGTCTATTTAAGAGACCCGCATCTCTTCATTTTGAAAGGTTGAATGAGAATTTGCATCCAATTGTTGCTGGAATTCATATTCACATTTGTTGACTTATTTCGAAAAGAATTTTGAAATAATTAAAAAGAATTATTTAATTAAATCGAGTACTTACTTCCAATTAATTAAACAAAATTATTTAATTAAATGAGAACCATTCCAAATTAATTAAATGAAATTATTAAATTAAATAAGAAAAGTGTTTCTGATTAATTAAAGATTATTTAATTAAATAGAAAAAGTAATTATGAGAGCATATCTCATTTTATTAAATTAAATATCTCAACAAAATCTCTCTTGAGTTCAAAAAGGAAAATTTCCAGTTCACTATTGATAAAAAATGAGTTCAATCAGTTAACTTCTTTTTTTACTCAAATTGAATCAGTTAACTCTTTATTTTACTCAAATTAAATCTGTTAACTCCCTTTAATTTAGAAATCTCCCTTTATGACTGAACTTCACCATTAATCCTGACCATTGATTGAAATTGATCTCAACCATTGATGAATTCTAGAAAAGTCTTTTTAAGAGACCCTCATCTCTTCATTTTGAAAGGTTGAATGAGAATTTGCATCAAATTGTTGCTGGAATTCATACTCACATTTGCTCATATTCACATACGCAAAGATCAAGTTTCACCAAAAGTTGACCAGATTTAGCCACGGTTGACTTGAGTTGACTTGTTTCGAAAAGAATTTTGAAATAATTAAAAAAGAATTATTTAATTAAATCTAGTACTTACTTCCAATTAATTAAACAAAGTTATTTAATTAAATGAGAACCATTCCAAATTAATTAAATGAAGTTATTAAATTAAATAAGAAAAGTGTTTCTGATTAATTAAAGATTATTTAATTAAATAGAAAAAGTAATTATGAGAGCATATCTCATTTTATTAAATTAAATATCTCAACAAAATCTCTCTTCAATTTAAAAAGGGAAATTTTCAGTTCACTATTGATCAAAAATGATTTAAATCAGTTAACTATTTTTTCCTTCTCAAATTGAATCAATTAACTCCTTATTTTACTCAAATTAAATCTGTTAACTCCCTTCGATTTGAAAATCTCCTTTTATGATTGAACTTCACCTTTAATCTTGACCATTGATTGAAATCGATCTCAACCGTTGATGAATTCCAAGAAAGTCTATTTAAGAGACCCTCATCTCTTCGTTTTCGAAGGTTGAACTAGAATTTGCATCGAATTGTTGCTGAAATTCATACTCACATTTGCTCATATTCACATACGCAAAGATCAAGTTTGACCAAAAGTTGACCAAATTTAACCACGGTTGACTTGAGTTGACTAGTTTCGAAAAGAATTTTGAAATAATTAAATGAAATTATATAATTAAATGGAATACTTCTTTCTAATTAATTAAACAAAGTTATTTAATTAAATGAGAAGCCATTCCTAATTAATTAAATGAAGTTATTTAATTAAATAAGAAAAGTGTCTCTAATTAATTAAGAATTATTTAATTAAATAAAAAAAGTAATTATGAGAGTATATCTCATTTTATTAAATTAAATATCTCAACAAAATCTCTCTTCAGTTCAAAAAGAGAAATTTCTAGTTCAGTATTGATAAAGAATGAGTTGAATCAGTTAACTCCTTTTTCTACTCAAATTGAATCAGTTAACCCCTTATTTTACTCAAATTAAATCTGTTAACTCCCTTTAATTTGGAAATCTCCCTTTATGACTAAACTTCACCTTTAATCCTGACCATTGATTGAAATCGATCTCAATCGTTGATGAATTCCAGGAAAGTTTATTTAAGAGACCCTCATCTTTTTATATTGAAATGTTGAATGAGAATTTGCATAGAATTGTTACTAGAATTCATACTCACATTTGCTCATATTCACATATGCAAAGATCAAGTTTGACCAAAAGTTGAACAAATTTAACCACAATTGACTTGAGTTGACTAGTTTCAAAATTTTTTTTGAAATAATTAAACGAAATTATTTAACTAAATTTAGTGCTTACTTCTAATTAATTAACCAAAGTTATTTAATTAAATGAGAAGCCATTCTTAATTAATTAAATGAAGTTATTTAATTAAATTAAAAAAGTGCCTCTAATTAATTAAAGATTATTTAATTAAATAGAAAAAGTAATTATGAGAGCATATCTCATTTTATTAAATTAAACATCTCAACAAAATCTCTCTTCTGTTAAAAAAGGGAATTTTTCAGTTCTCTATTGATAAAAAATGAGTTAAATGAGTTAACTCATTTTTCTACTCAAATTGAATCAGTTAACTCCTTATTTTACTCAAATTAAATCTGTTAACTCCCTTTAATTTGGAAATCTCTTTTTATGACTAAACTTTACCTTTAATCCTGAGCGCTGATTGAAATCGATCTCAACCGTTGATGAATTCCAAGAATGTCTATTTAAGAGACTCTCATCTCTTCATTTTGAAAGGTTGAATGAGAATTTGCATCGAATTCTTGCTGGAATTCATACTCACATTGGCTCATATTCACATATGCAAAGATAAAATTTGACCAAAAATCATCCAGATTTAACCACGGTAGACATGAGTTGACTAGTTTCGAAAAATATTTGACATAATTAGATGAAATTATTTAACTAAATGGAGTACTTACTTCCAATTAATTAAAAAAAGTTATTTAATTAAATGAGAAAAATGTCTCTAATTAAATTAATATTATTTAATTAAATAGAAAAAGTAATTATGAGAGCATATCTCATTTTATTAAATTATATATCTCAACAAAATATCTTTTCAGTTCAAAAAGGAAAATTTTCAGTTCACTATTGATCAAAAATGAGTTAAATCAGTCAACTCCTTTTTCTACTTAAATTGAATCAGTTAATTCCTTATTTTACCGAAATTAAATCTGTTAACTCCTTTTAATGTGGAAATCTCCTTTTATGACTAAACTTCACCTTTTATCCTGACCGTTGATTGAAATCGATCTCAACCGTTGATGAATTCTAGGAAAGTCTATTTAAGAGACCCTCTTCTCTTCATTTTGAAAGGTTGAATGAGAAATTGCATCGAATTTTTGCTGGTATTCATACTCACATTTGCTCATATTCACATAAGCAAAGATTAAGATTGACCAAAAGTTGACCAGATTTAACCATGGTTGACTTGAGTTGACTAGTTTCGAAAAAATTTTTGAAATAATTAAAAAGAATTATTTATTTAAATCGAGTACTTACTTCCAATTAATTAAACAAAGTTTTTTAATTAAATGAGAACCATTCCTAATTAATTAAATGAAGTTATTAAATTAAATAAGAAAAGTGTTTCTAATTAATTAAAGATTATTTAATTATATAGAAAAAGTAATTATGAGAGCATATCTCATTTTATTAAATTCAATATCTCAACAAAATCTCTCTTCAGTATAAAAAAGGGAAATTTTCAGTTCAATATTGATAAAAAATGATCTAAATCAGTTAACTCCTTTTTCTACTCAAATTGAATCAGTTAACTCTTTATTTTACTCAAATTAAATCTGTTAACTCCCTTTGATTTGGAAATCTCCCTTTATGACTGAACTTCACCTTTAATCATGGTCGTTGATTGAAATCAATCTCAACCGTTGATAAATTTCAGGAAAGTCTATTTAAGAGACCCTCATCTCTTTGTTTTCGAAGGTTGAATGATAATTTGCATCGAATTGTTGCTGGAATTCATACTCACATTTGCTCATATTCACATATGCAAAGATCAAGTTTGACCAAAAGTTGACCAGATTTAACTATGGTTGACTTGAGTTGACTAGTTTTGAAAAGAATTTTGAAATAATTAAACAAAATTATTTAATTAAATGGAGTACTTCTAATTAATTAAACAAAGTTATTTAATTAAATGAGAAGCCATTTCTAATTAATTAAATGAAGTTATTTAATTAAATGAAAAAAGTGTCTCTAATTAATTAAAGATTACTTAATTAAATAGAAAAAGTAATTATGAGAGCATATCTCATTTTATTAAATTAAATATCTTAACAAAATCTCTCTTCAGTTCAAAAAGGGAAATTTTCAGTTCACTATTGATAAAAAATGAGTTAAATCAGTTAACTCATTTTTCTAGTCAAATTGAATCATTTAACTCCTTATTTTACTCAAATTAAATCTGTTAACTCCCTTTAATTTAGAAATCTCCCTTTATGACTGA
This sequence comes from Cupressus sempervirens, assembly GCA_028749045.1. Classification (NCBI taxonomy): domain Eukaryota; kingdom Viridiplantae; phylum Streptophyta; class Pinopsida; order Cupressales; family Cupressaceae; genus Cupressus; species Cupressus sempervirens. The sequence continues at coordinate 674,178,045 of CM053790.1, read as the reverse complement.
ACTTCACCTTTAATCCTGACCGCTGATTGAAATCGATCTCAACCGTTGATGAATTACAAGAAAGTCTATTTAAGCGACCCTCATCTCTTCATTTTGAAAGGTTGAATGAGAATTTGCACCAAATTGTTGCTAGAATTCATACTCACATTTGATCATATTCACAAACAAAAAGATCAAGTTTGACCAAAATTTGATCAGATTTAACCACGATTGACTTGAGTTGACTAGTTTTGAAAATAATTTTAAAGTAATTAAACGAAATTATTTAATTAAATGGAGTACTTACTTCTAATTAATTAAACAGAGTTCTTTAATTAAATAAGAAGTCATTCCTAATTAATTCAATGAAGTTATTTAATTAAATAAGAAAAGTGTCTCTAATGAATTAAAAATTATTTAATTAAATAGAAAAAGTAATTATGACAACATATCTCATTTTATTAAATTAAATATCTCAAGAAAATCTCTCTTCAGTTCAAAAAGGAGAATTTCTAGTTCAATATTGATAAAAAATGAGTTAAATCAGTCAATTCCTTTTTCTACTCAAATTGAATTAGTTAACACCTTATTTTACTCAAATTAAATCTTTTAACTCCCTTTAATTTGGAAATCTCCCTTTATGACTGATTTTCACCTTTAATCCTGACTGTTGATCGAAATCGATCTCAACCGTTGATGAATTCTAGAAAAGTTTATTTAAGAGACCCTCATCTCTTCATTTTGAAAGGTTGAATGAGAATTTGCATCGAATTGTTGTCGGAATTCATACTCACATTTGCTCATATTCACATACGCAAAGATCAAGTTTGACCAAAAGTTGACCAGATTTAACCACGGTTGACTTGAGTTGACTAGTTTCAAAAAAAAATTTGAAATAATTAAATGAAGTACTTACTTCTAATTAATTAAACAAAGTTATTTAATTAAATGAGAAGCCATTCCTAATTAATTAAATGAAGTTATTTAATTAAATAAGAAAAGTGTCTCTAATTAATTAAAAATTATTTAATTAAATAGAAAAATTAATTATGAGAGCATATCTCATTTTCCTAAATTAAATATCTCAACAAAATCTCTCTTCAGTTCAAAAAGCGAAATTTCCAATTCACTATTGATAAAAAATGAGTGAAATGAGTTAACTCCTTTTTCTACTTAAATTAAATCAGTTAACTCCATATTTTATTCAAATTAAATCTGTTCACTCACTTGAATTTGAAAATCTCCGTTTACGACTGAACTTCATTTTTAATGCTGACTGTTGATTAAAATCGATCTCAACCATTGATGAATTCTAGGAATGTCTATTTAAGAGAACCTCATCTCTTCATTTCTAAAGGTTGAATGAGAATTTGCATCGAATTATTATTGAAATTCATACTCAGAGTTGCTCATATTCATATACGCAAAGATCAAGTTTGACCAAAAGTTGATCAGATATAACCACGGTTGACTTGAGTTGACTAGTTTCGAAAAGAATTTTGAAATAATTAAACAAAATTATTTAATTAAATGCAGTACTTACTTCTAATTAATTAAACAAAGTTATTTAATTAAATGAGAAGTCATTCCTAATTAATTAAATGAAGCTATTTAATTAAATAAGAAAAGTGTATTTAATTAATTAAAGATTATCTAATTAAATAGAAAAAGTAATTCTGAGAGCATATCTCATTTGATTAAATTAAATATCTCAACAAAATCTCTCTTCAATTCAAAAAGGGAAATTTCCAATTCAGTATTGATAAAAAATGAGTTAAATCAATTAACTCCTATTTCTACTCAAATTGAATTAGGTAACACCTTATTTTACTCAAATTAAATCTCTTAACTTCATTTAATTTGGAAATCTCCCTTTACGACTGAACTTCACCTTTAATCCTGACCGCTGATTAAAATCGATCTCAACCGTTGATGAATTCCAGGAAAGTCTATTTAAGAGACCCTCATCTCTTCATTTTGAAAGGTTGAATGAGAATTTGCCTCGAATTGTTGCTGGAATTCATACTCACATTTGCTCATATTCACATACGCAAAGATCAAGTTTGACCAAAAGTTGACCAGATTGAACCATGGTTGACTTGAGTTGACTAATTTCGAAAAGAATTTTGAAATAATTAGATAAAATTATTTAATTAAATGAATTAGTTACTTCTAATTAATTAAACAAAGTTATTTAATTAAATGAGAAACCATTCCTAATTAATTAAATGAAGTTATTTAATTAAATAAGAAAAGTGTCTCTAATTAATTAAAGATTATCTAATTAAATAGAAAAAGTCATTATGAGAGCATATCTCATCTTCTTAAATTAAATATCTCAACAAAATCTCTCTTCAATTCAAAAAGGGAAATTTCCAATTCAGTATTGATAAAAAATGAGTTAAATCAGTTAACTCCTATTTCTACTCAAATTGAATTAGGTAACACCTTATTTTACTCAAATTAAATCTATTAACTCCATTTAATTTGGAAATTTCCCTTTATGACTGAACTTCACCTTTAATCCTGACTGTTGATTGAAATCAATCTCAACCGTTGATGAATTCAAGAAAAGTCTATTTAACAGACCCTCATCTCTTCATTTTGAAAGGTTGAATGAGAATTTGCATCGAATTTTTGTTGGAATTCATACTCACATTTGCTCATATTCACATACGCAAAGATCAAGTTTGACCAAAAGTTGACCAGATTTAACCACAGCTGACTTGAGTTGACTAGTTTCGAAAAGAATTTTGAAATAATTAAACGAAATTATTTAATTAAATGAAGTACTTACTTCTAATTACTTAAACAAAGTTATTTAATTGAATGAGAAGCCATTCCTAATTAATTAAATGAAGTTATTTAATTAAATAAGAAAAGTGTCTTTAAATAATTAAAGATTATTTAATTAAATAGAAATAGTAATTATGAGAGCATATCTCATTTTATTAAATTAAAGATCTCAACAAAATCTCTCTTCAGTTCAAAAAGGAAAATTTTTATTTCACTATTGATAAAAAAAGTGTTAAATCAGTTAACTCTTTTTTCTATTTAAATTGAATCAGTTAACTCCTTATTTTACTCAAATTAAATCTGTTAACTCCCTTTAATTTGGAAATCTCCCTTTATGACTGAACTTCACCTTTAATCCTGACCGTTGATTAAAATCGATCTCAACCATTGATGAATTCTAGGAATGTCTATTTAAGAGACCCTCATCTCTTCATTTTGAAACGTTGAATGAGAATTTGCATCAAATTGTTGTTGGAATTCATACTCACATTTTCTCATATTCACATACGCAAAGATCAAGTTTCACCAAAAGTTGACCAAATTTAACCATGGTTGACTTGAGTTGACTAGTTTTGAAAAGAATTTTGAAATAATTAATCAAAATTATTTAATTAAATGGAGTACTTACTTCTAATTAATTAAACAAAGTTATTTAATTAAATGAGAAGACATTCTTAATTAATTAAATGAAGTTATTTAATTAAATTAGAAAAGTGTCTCTAATTAAATAAAGATTATTTAATTAAATAGAAAAAGTAATTATTAGAGCATATCTCATTTTATTAAATTAAATATCTCCACAAAATCTCTTTTCAGTTCAAAAAGATAAATTTCAAGTTCACTATTGATTAAAAATGAGTTAAATTAGTTAACTCTTTTTTCTACTCAAATTGAATCAGTTAACTCCTTATTTTACTCAAATTAAATCTGTTAACTCCCTTTAATTTGGAAATCTCCTTTTATGACTGAACTTCACCTTTAATCCTGACCGTTGATTGAAATCGATCTCAACCGTTGATGAATTATAGAAAAGTCTATTTAAGAGACCCTCATCTCTTCATTTTGAAAGGTTGAATGAGAATTTGCATCCAATTGTTGTTGGAATTCATACTCACATTTGCTCATATTCACATACGCAAAGATTAAGTTTGACCAAAAGTTGACCAAATTTAAATACGGTTGACTTGAGTTGACTACTTTCGAAAAGAATTTTAAAATAATTAAATTAAATTTTTTAATTAAATGGAGTACTTACTTCTAGTTAATTAAACAAAGTAATTTAATTAAATGAGAAGTCATTCCTAATTAATTAAATGAAGTTATTTAATTAAATAAGAAAAGTGTTTCTAATTAATTAAAGATTAATTAATTTAAAAGAAAAAGTAATTATGAGAGCATATCTCATTTTATTAAATTAAATATCTCAACAAAATCCCTCTTTAGTTCAAAAAGGGAAATTTCTAGTTCACTATTGATAAAAAAGGCGTTAAATCAGTTAACTCCTTTCTCTACTCAAATTGAATTAGTTAAATCCTTATTTTACTCAAATTAAATCTGTTACCTCCCTTTAATTTGGAAATCTCTCTTTATGACTGAACTTCACATTTAATCCTGACCGTTGATTGAAATCGATCTCAACCATTGATGAATTCCAGGAAAGTCTATTTAAGAGACCCTGATCTCTTCATTTTGAAATGTGGAATGAGAATTTGCATTGATTTGTTGCTGTAATTCATACTCACATTTGCTCGTATTTGCGTATGTGAATACGAGAAAATGTGAGTATGAATTCCAGCGACAATTCGATACAAATTCTCATTCAACTTTTCAAAATGAAGAGATGAGGGTCTCTTAAAGAGACTTTCTTGGAACTCATTAACGGTTGAGATTGATTTCAATCAACGGTCAAGATTAAAGTTGAAGTTCAGTCATAAAGGTAGATTTCCAAATTAAATGCAGTTAACAGATTTAATTTGAGTAAAATAAGGAGTTAACTGATTCAATTTGAGTAGAAAAAAGAGTTAACTCATTTAACTCATTTTTTATCAATACTGAACTGGAAATTTCTCTTTTTGAACTGAAGAGAGACTTTGTTGAGATATTTAATTTAATAAAATGAGATATGCTCTCATAATTACTTTTTTTATTTAATTAAATAATCTTTAATTAATTAGAGACACTTTTCTTATTTAATTAAATAACTTCATTTAATTAATTAGGAATGGCTTCTCATTTAATTAAATAACTTTGTTTAATTAATTAGAAGTAAGTACTCCATTTAATAAAATAATTTTATTTAATTATTTCAAAATTCTTTTCCAAACTAGTCAACTCAAGTCAACCGTGGTTAAACCTGGTCAACTTTTGGTCAAACTTGATATTTGTGTATGTGAATATGACCAAATGTGAGTATGAATTTCAGCAACAATTCGATGCAAATTCTCATTCAACCTTTTAAAATGAAGAGATAAGGGTCTCTTAAATAGACTTTCTTGGAATTCATCAACGGTTGAGATCGATTTCAATCAACAGTCAGGATTAAAGGTGAAATTCAGTCATAAAGGGAGATTTCAAAATTAAAGGGAGTTAACAGATTTAATTTGAGTAAAATAAGGAGTTAACTGATTCAATTTGACTAGAAAAAAGAGTTAACTGATTTAACTCATTTTTGATCAATAGTGAACTGGAAATTTTCTTTTTTGAACTGAAGAGAAATTTTGTTGAGATATTTAACTTAATGAAATGAGATATACTCTGATAATTACTTTTTCTATTTAATTAAATAATCTTTAATTAATTAGAGGCACTTTTCATTTTTAATTAAATAACTTCATTTAATTAATTAGGAATGGCTTCTCATTTAATTAAATAAATTTTTTTAATTAATTAGAAGTAAGTACTCCATTTAATTAAATAATTTCGTTTAATTATTTTAAAATTCTTTTCGAAACAAGTCAACTCAACTCAACCGTGGTTAAATCTGGTCAACTTTTGGTCAAACTTGATATTTGCGTATGTGAATATGAGCAAATGTGAGTATGAATTCCAGCAACAATTTAATGCAAATTCTCATTCAACCTTTCAAAATGAAGAGATTAGGGTCTCTTAAATAGACTTTCTTGGAATTCATCAATGGTTGAGATCGATTTCAATCAACGGTTAGGATTAAATGAGAAGTTCAGTCATAAAGGGAGATATCCAAATTAAAGGGAGTTAACAGATTTAATTTGAGTAAAATAAGTAGTTAACTGATTCAATTTGAGTAGAAAAAGGAGTTAACTGATTTAACTCATTTTTTATCAATAGTGAACTAGAAATTTCCCTTTTTGAACTGAAGAGAGATTTTGTTGAGATATTTAATTTAATAAAATGAGATATACTCTCATAATTTCTTTTTCTATTTAATTAAATAATCTTTAATTAATTAGAGACACTTTTCTTATTTAATTAAATAATTTCATTTAATTAATTAGGAATGGCTTCTCATTTAATTAAATAACTTTGTTTAACTAATTAGAAGTAAGTACTCCATTTCAATAAATAATTTTGTTTAATTATTTCAAAAATCTTTTCGAATCTACTCAACTCAAGTCAACCGTGGTTAAATCTGGTCAACTTTTCATCAAATTTGATCTTTGCATCTGTGAATATGAGCAAATGTGAGTATGAATTCCAGCAATAATTTGATGCAAATTCTCATTCAACCATTTAAAATGAAGAGATGAAGGTGTCTTAAATAGACTTTCCAGGAATTCATCAATAGTTGAGATCGATTTCAATCAACGGTTAGGATTAAAGATGAAGTTCAGTCATAAAGGGAGATTTACAAATTAAAGGGAGTTAACAGATTTAATTTGAGTAAAATAAGGAGTTAACTAATTCAATTTTAGTAGAAAAAGGGCTTAACTATTTTAAATCATTTTTGATCAAAAGTGAATTGGAAATTTCCCTTTTCGAACTGAAGAGAGATTTTGTTGAGATATTTAATTTAATAAAATGAGATATTCTCTCATAATTACTTTTTCTATCTAATTAAATAATCTTTAATTTATCAGAGACACTTTTCTTATTTAATTAAATAACTTCATTTAATTAATTAAGAATGGCTTCTCATTTAATTAAATAACTTTGTTTAATTAATTAGAAGTAAGTACTCCATTTAATTAAATAATTTCATTTAATTATTTCAAATTTCTTTTCTAAACTAGTCAACTCAAGTCAACCGTGGTTAAATCTGATCAACTTTTGGTCAAACTTAATTTTTGCGTATGTGAATATGAGCAAATGAGAGTATGAATTTCAGCAACAATTCGATGCAAATTCTCATTCAAACTTTCAAAATGAAGAGATGAGGGTCTCTTAAATAGACTTTCCTGGAATTCATCAATGGTTGAGATCAATTTCAATCAACGGTCAGTATTATAGGTGAAGTTCAGTCATAAAAGAAGATTTCCAAATTAAAGGGAGTTAAAAGATTTAATTTGAGTAAAATAAGGAGCTAACTTATTCAATTTGAGTAGAAAAAGGAGTTAACTCATTTAACTCATTTTTTATCAATAGTGAACTGGAAATTGCCCTTTTTGAACTAAAGAGAGATTTTGTAGAGATATTTAATTTAATAAAATGAGATATGCTCTCATAATTACTTTTTCTATTTAATTAAGTAATCTTTAATTAATTAGAGACACTTTTCTTATTTAATTAAATAATTTCATTTAATTAATTAGGAATGGCTTCTCATTTAATTAAATAACTTTGTTTAATTAATTAGAAGTAAGTACTCCATTTAATTAAAAATTTCGTTTAATTATTTCAAAATTTATTTCAAAACTAGTCAACTCAAGTCAACTGTGGCTAAATATGGTCAACTTTTGGTCAAATTTGATCTTTGTGTATGTGAATATGAGAAAATGTGAGTATGAATTCCAACAACAATTCGATGCAAATTCTCATTCAACCTTTCAAAATGAAGAGATGAGAGTCTCTTAAATAGACTTTCTTTGAATTCATCAATAGTTGAGATCAATTTCAATCAATGGTCAGGATTAAAGGTGAAGTTCAGTCATAAAGGGAGATTTCCAAATTAAAGGGAGTTAACAGATTTAATTTGAGTAAAATAGGGTGTTAACTGATTCAATTTGAGTTGAACATGGAGTTACCTGATTTAACTCATTTTTGATCAATAGTGAACTGGAAATTTCCCTTTTTGAACTGAAGAGAGATTTTGTTGAGATATTTAATTTAATAAAATGAGATATGCTCTCATAATTACTTTTTTATTTAATTAAATAATCTTTAATTAATTAAAGACACTTTTCTTATTTAATTAAATAACTTCATTTAATTAATTAGGAATGGCTTCTCATTAAATTAAATAATTTTATTTAATTAATTAGAATTAAGTACTCCATTTAATTAAATAATTTTGTTTAACTATTTCAAAATTCTTTTCGAAACTAGTCAACTCAAGTCAACCGTGTTTAAATCGGGTCAACTTTTGGTCAAACTTGATCTTTGCGTATGTGAATATGAGCAAATGTAGGTATGAAATCTAGCAACAACTCGATGCAAATTCTCATTCATCCTTTCAAAATGAAGAGATGACGGTCTCTTAAATAGACTTTTCTATAACTCATTAATAGTTGAGATCAATTTCAATCAATAGTCAAGATTAAAGGTGAAGTTCAGTCATAAAGGGAGATTTTCAAATTAAAGGCAATTAACCGATTTAATTTGAGTAAAATAAGTAGTTAACTAATTCAATTTGAGTAGAAAAAGGAGTTAACTAATTTAACTCATTTTTTATCAATAGTGAACTGAAAATTTTTCTTTTTGAAATTAAGAGAGATTTTGTTGGGATATTTAATTTAATAAAATGAGATATGCTCTGATAATTACTTCTTCTATTTAATTAAATAATCTTTAATCAATTAGATACACTTTTGTTATTTAATTAAATAACTTCATATAATTAATTAGGAATGGCTTCTCATTTAATTAAATAACTTTGTTTATTTAATTAGAAGTAAGTACTCCATTTAATTAAATAATTTCATTTAATTATTTCAAAAATTTTTTCAAAATTAGTCAACTCAAGTCAACCGTGGTTAAATCTGGTCAACTTTTGGTCAAACTTGATCTTTGCGTATGTGAATATGAGCAAATGTGAGTATGAATTCCAGCAACAATTCGATGCAAATTGTCATTCAACCTTTCAAAATGAAGAGATGAGGGTCTCTTAAATAGACTTTCCTAGAATTCATCAATGGTTGAGATGGATTTCAATCAACGGTCAGGATTAAAGGTGAAGTTCAGTCATAAAGGGAGATTTTCAAATTAAAAGGAGTTAAAAGATTTAATTTGAGTAAAATAAGGAGTTAACTGATTCAATTTGAGTAGAAAAAGGAGTTAACTCATTTAACTCATTTTTTATCAATAGTGAACTCGAAATTTCCCTTTTTGAACTGAAGAGAGATTTTCTTGAGATATTTAATTTAATTGAATGAGATATGCTTTCATAATTACTTTTTCTATTCAATTAAATAATCTTTAATTAATTAGAGACACTTTTCTTATTTAATTAAATAACTTCATTTAATTAATTAGGAATGGCTTCTGTTTTAATTAAATAAATTTGTTTAATTAATTAGAAGTAAGTACTCCATTTAATTAAAAAAAATTCGTTTAATTATTTCAAAATTCTATTCGAAATTGGTCAACTCAAGTCAACCGTGGTTAAATTTGGTCAACTTTTGGTCAAACTTAATCTTTGCGTATGTGAATATGAGCAAATGTGAGTATGAATTCCAGCAACAATTCGATGCAAATTCTCATTCAACCTTTCAAAATGAAGAGATGAGGGTCTCTTAAATAGACTTTCTTGGAATTCATCAATAGTTGAGATCGATTTCAATCAACGGTCAGTATGAAAGGTGAAGTTCACTGATAAAGGGAGATTTCCAAATTAAAGGGTGTTAACAGATTTAATTTGAGTAAAATAGGGAGTTAACTGATTCAATTTGATTAGAAAAAGGACTTAACTGATTTAACTCATTTTTTATGAATAGTGAACTAAAAATTTTCCTTTTTGAACTGAAGAGAGATTTTGTTGAGATATTTAATTTAATAAAATTAGATATGCTCTCATAATTACGTTTTCTATTTAATTAAATAATCTTTAATTAATCAGAGACACTTTTCTTATTTAATTAAAAAATGTAGTGCCTGCCTCGAGATCACATTTTGGTATCATTTTCAAATTTTTTTAGGTTGGTTTTATGCTTTGATTAGTTTAGAGATATTGGATTTACAATATTATGATATTATTTCATGTTTTGGATTACACATATACTTGTTGATTTCATTTCACATGACGTTAATGATGTCTTAATGATTCCTAATTAGTAAATGTGGTTTCTTTTGTAACAATGTTAACATGATGTCTTTAGTGATGATTATGTTGTATTGATAGAGATGCATTATTATATGTACGCATTTGATGTTAGACTTGTGATTTTTATGATACTTACCCCATACTTACATGTATATGCTGCGTGTGTTCTTTTATCTTTCTGTCTGACATGTTTGATGTGGTTAAGGGAGGGAGTTGTAGTCACCTGCTCATCGGGATCTACATGATGAACCACTCCCCACCATTGTTTGTTTAGTTTAGATATATTATATACATGTACATGCTCATCTTTTATGCAGGATGTAGGTACCGAGCATCGACTTCCCTGAATTGCCAGAATGAGCGTGCCCTATTACAAATACTCAAATGGTGAGAATGGGAAGATAATGATTAGGTCCAATCCTAGCCATAAGCCTATAATACTTGTCCTGCAAGGAGGACTCGTAACAGACTGTCTACTTTTTTTAAACCCGTGAGTATTTTTGTGCGTATGTTGTTTTGTGAATCTTAGGTGAATTTTTTGTTAATTAAGTCTAATTTTCTGTTAATTTGGTGGATTCTCAAGTTGTTTAGACACACACTAAAAAGATAAGTTAAAGATTTGATCCACCCATGCTTTGAGTGCTTGTATAGACTAAGGATGGAATGGGATGAGTGCCTCGTCTTCTTGAGAGGGCTTTTTGGTTTTCATATGTGTGATGTTGAGGATCCGTGGTTCAGAGTGACCAGTCCAGGGTAACTCAATGCTTGAGGGTCCGAGGTCTTTTAAGAGATCAGTCCAGGGTAACTCAAGTAGCCATGTGATGACACTCCCTAGTATGTAGCCTGAGTCTCCTCTGTAGACTATGTGTACCTCTGGTGGTGTATTTATTGTCGGATGTGTTTATTATGGTTATTTACTTTCATTGATGAAGATTGGTGATTCATGGATGATGTACTTTTGACATGTGGCTTTTGACTTGAGGTGATTGTCTTTTGTTGACTTTATCTTGTGATTTTGGTATTTGGTTTGTACTTGGTTTGTGATTGATGTTTGATTATGAGGTGTCGGTATTGGATTGAGTGTTCTTTCTCTTTGGATTATTTTATCTTCTTCAGTAGCATGTGTTACCTTTGAGATAGTTTTGGCTATTAGGGGTACCTTGCCTAGGAATGTTTTATGTTTGATAGCCGTATGTGGATCGTTCATTACCTTCTCTGCACGGTGGGAGTGGAAGCCTAACTAGGTAACCACGCGATCGGGAGGTAGTGCCTTCTTACCATTTGGGTCCCCCTTCACATTGCCAGCTGTTGGATGTTCGTTGCAGAAGATGTACCTTTATCATTCTTATTTCTTATCTTAGAGACTTCTTTTCAGATGATGTATATATGTTATCATGTATTCTGATTTATTGTATCTATTTTCACATACTCTGTGAAATGTGCAGTGGATGTTATTTATTGGATGTACTTTCATTGTGTTAGATATACTAATGCTTCTGCTAATGCGATTATGTATCTGTTATTCCTTTATGATCTTGAGACATTGTACGTGGAACTTAAACTAATTAATTTAAAATCATTAAATGTGACTCAACGTAAAGGAACCTTTGAGGAATTGAAACTATATCTGTAATTGATTTGATGTGTATGTTCATATTGCTTCCGCATTAATGTTATCTGGATGTTGTTTAAACTTTTAAACTTCAAAAAAAAAAAAAAGTTCAGTAAACATTGTAACATGTTAGATTTAATTCTCTTGGGTTCCTGAGCAGGGCATTACATATGGTATCAGAGCCTGAGTTTCAACATTGAGAACTCTGGGCATTATGTGCGCCATCACTTGAGCAATTAGTAAACTTGCAACTTATTTAAACGAAAAACTTATATTGACATCAAACTTGAAACCAAACTGTTGAACAACAAACTTTGAAACAATACAAATTCTGAACATGGAACTAGAAAACTTATAAAACTTTTTGGATTATTGCTTTATGTCGGTAAGTTATGACCCTATGGTTATGATGGATTCTTAGATGTCGTTGTTGTGTTTGGGTGTTGTAGGAGAGATGACTTCTGGTTCTACATCCATTGCTAGGGGTCGTAGCTCAGGACATGGTAGGAGTCGTGGGAGAGTTAGTCCCCGTATTCCTTCCTTGGTCCATTCAGGGGACCCTATTCAGGAAGAGGCTAGAGAGGATGATAGTGTTAAGCAAGATGCTGAGACAGAAGGACCGATCACTAGGGACTTGGTCAAGGAGATCCTAACATGCCTACAATTGCAGGATAGAGCTCATAATTCAGAGCATGGAGATAGAGATAGGTCCATGAGTCCTAGAGGGAGGAACCTAGAGAGCATAAGGCAGTCTAGCCAATCCATCCAGATGAAGGACCTATTACGGGTCAAGATCAAACCTTTTAATGGAGAAGGTACTGGATATGATGCTGAGAATTGGTTGATTGCTCTAGATATATTTTTTTCCATGCAAGACTTTGACTCCAATGTCAAAGCAAGATATGCCATCACCCATTTAGAGCACTCTGTAGCGATTTGGTGGAATATGGAGGAGAAGAAACTTGGGATAAATATGCAGACCGTCACATGGGAGATGTTCCACGAACACTTCCATGAGCGATTTCTATCAGAGCAGTGGCAACTACAGAGGGCAGATGAGTTTCATGACTTGAGACAGGGTACCAAGACCGTGGTGGAGTATGAGCATAAGTTCTTCGAGCTTATGTCTTATGCAAGAGTTAGTGATAGTTCACCATTGATGGTCCAACATTTCATTAGAGGACTTAATGCTAACATCATTGTGGGTGTTAAGGTTTTCCAACCTAAAACCCTTAAGGATGTTGTATTGCGAGCTACTTTGGTTGAGATGAGTGTGACTTTGGGCCAAGGTGGCCTACCAGGTGTCCAGGCTAGAGGGGCACTTTATTTAGGAGCATTGAGGGATAACCAGTCTCAGGGGGCTAGAAGTTCTAGAAATTCTCCTAACTTCTCTAAAGGTAATCAGGAGAAGCCAGGAAGAAAGTTCTTTCATGGTAACAGTGGTGGTTCATAGTCAGGGAACCATTGTAACTGGAAGCGTAGTATGCGCAATAGGTTAGATCGAGTTCCTTGGGCTCTCAGCGAGGATGCTAGTGTTGGTAGTTTTGATCAGTCGCGTGCACCTAGAGCTTAGGGAGGCTTTAGTGGAGATTGCTACTTTTGTGGACAATATGGTCATAGAGCAACCAATTGCCCCGATCGTGGACCTTAGTTTTGTGTTGATTCATGTTTCTTTGTAATGGGCTTCTAGGAGTAAGCCTTATTCTAGGGGGGGTGGATGTAGTGCCTGCCCCTAGATCGCATTTCTGTATCATTGTCAAATTATTTTAGGTTGATTTTATGCTTTGATTAGTTTAGAGATATTGGATTTACAATATTATGATATTATTTCATGTTTTGGATTACATATATACTTGTTGATTTCATTTTACATGATGTTAATGATGTCTTAATGATTCCTAATTAGTAAATGTGGTTTCTTTTGTAACAATGTTAGCATGATGTCTTTAGTGATGATTATGTTGTATTGATAGAGATGCATTATTATATGCACGCATTTGATGTTAGAGTTGTGATTTTTACGATACTTACTCCATACTTGCATGTGTATGGTGCGTGTGTTGTTTTGTCCTTCTGTCTGACGTCTTTGATGTGGTAAAGGGAGGGAGTCGTAGTCACCTGCTTGTCGAGATCTACATGATGAACCACTCCCCACCATTGTCTGTTTAGTTTAGATATATTATATACATGTACATGCTCATCTTTTATGTAGGATGTAGGTATCGAGCATTGACTTCCCTGAATTGCCAAGATGAGCATGCCCTATTACAAATACTCAAATGGTGAGAATGGGAAGATAATGACCAGGTCCAATCCTAGCCATAAGCCTATAATACTTGTCCTGCAAGGAGGACTCGTAACAGACTATCTACTTTTTTTAAACCCGTGAGTATTTTTGTGCGTATGTTGTTTTGTGAGTCTTTGGTGAATTTTCTGTTAATTAAGTCTAATTAAAAGATTAAATTAATAACTTAATTTAATAGAAGATTATTATGACATTTTAATATTTAATTTTATTTAATTAATTGAGAAATTAATTAAATATAAAGAATTGAATTGGAAGATAAAAGCTATAAGATTAAATTTAGAACGTGATAATATTAATTTAATTTAATAATAATATATTTAGAGTTCATTTTTAAATAAAATGCTAAATATTATTGTTATTTAAGTTAATAAATATTTATCAAATTAAACTTTCAAAAATAAATTAAGAAGTGAAAAGATATTAAATTATGAAAAAGATTTAAGTTCGCATGAATGAGTTTAAAATATAAGAAATTAATTAAAAGATAAAATATGTGCACATGATTAAGATATTTTAATAAAGTGCGCATCAGATTAAAGTTATAAATTTATTAAAGTAAAGTCTAGTGGAAAGATTAAATAAAGTAATTTAATAATTCACTTAAAGTGCATGAAGGAATAATAAAATAATATTTTAATTAAATACGAATTAATTGTGCATGAAAGAATTAATTAAATAAAATAATTACAATTTTAGTGTTGTGGAGACAAAAACCCTAAAAGGTAATTAGACTCTATATTAGGGGTTTTCGGGTCATTATTGCACACACAGGTTTCAGGGCACACACAGGTTCATGGAGAGCAATTCGAAGGGTTCGGAAAGAAAATAATTTTACGTGGCTTGAAAGATTTTTGTTGCAGTAGGAATTTTGCATCTAGTTGTCAGAGTTTAGCATCAGTATGAGGTAGGGTTTGAAATTTCGTGAAAGCATTTCAATTGAAAAATATCTGTTTGCTTCGTGTTTGTTTGGGTGGTGAAATTCTATATGTCGTTTTGATTGTTTTTCCAGATGTGATTGATTGAAATTAGTCTCTCATTATTTATATTTACAGAAGAAAATCATACAATAATCATAATAGAATAAAGAAAAATTATTATTTTTATTTAAAATATTATTATTGATATTTAAATAAAAATAAAACATACATTAGAAAAATGTTTTAAAAGTTTTTGTAATAAATAAAATTTAAAATTACAAAACAACATATATCTTTAATTAAATAAATAAATAAAAGAATAAAATATATATATATATATATATATATCAAAACAAACCCCACTTACCTCTTTCTAAATCTTGGTGACTGTTCACGTGCGGCTTAATTAGTTCATGCAGTGATTTTCAAGGAAAAAAAACACTTGCATTTTGATTTATAAGTTTTAATATGATGAGGTTTAATTATAGTTTTCAATTAATAATATATGTATTAATTAATTAGTATTAATATATGAGATTTAATAAATATTAATATTACTTAATATATGTCAATTTTTAAATATAAAAATATTATATAAAAAAGTACCCACTTACCTTTATTATATCAGCGGCCTTTTTATAAAATGGTACATTTGTTTCTTTTATAAAGTTTGTTTTTCTTTAATTATTATTAAAGTTTATTAATATTTATTAATATTTAATAATAATTTTACATAAAATTAACTATTATTTATTAATGAATTTTAATTAATATTGAATAATATTTTATTAACAAGTTTTATTAGTATTTAGTAATTTGATTAATGAGTGTTATTATTTACATGAATTTATTAATATTTATTGTTTTAATAAATATTTAATAAAAGAGTAAGATTATTTTTATTTTATTAATTAGCTTAAATAAATGAAATTTACTTAAGTTATATATATATATATATATATATATATATATATATATTTGGAGTTTATTTTAAAATTATGATATTGGCTTAATAAAATTGGAATAATTTGGATTAATGATAACTATCGATTAAATAATGTTAATTATATTATGTAAAATTTGATTATTCATGGAATTGGGAGTATTCCCTTTTAATAATCAATTATTATTATTTTAATAAATGATTACCATTACTTTTAAGTCATGTTATTATTTTAATTATAAGAACGAGAATGAGTTTAATCGTAAGGGTAAAACTATAGTTCATATTTATTCAAAAAATTGTACTGTAACGAAATTGGAATCTTACTGCAAACTGGAACTTTTTATTAATTCAGAAATATATTGATGGAACTGTATTGTTTTGCTTGTATTGTCTATGCTTTGAATTTTGGTGTTGATTAGATGTCGACTAGTCTAGAGAGTACACCAGAGGTTTTTGTGAGATTTATTTTATACTATTTATATGGCTGGATGTCATGATGTGTTTTGTGATTCAAATTGATATTATATTTATGAGATTTACCTTGTGGAGCTTTTATGTGTACTCGAATGGGAGAACCATCTTATTTTCAGGTTGCCTGTTAAAGAACCGAGTTTGATCTTTATGGGTGTTGTGGTATTGGACACAACTATGTTTTTATGTGCTTAGGAGAGGTTGTCTAGGTATGTGACTTGGGAGTGGCTTGCATAGGGGTCTGGGACCCAAAGTGGTCAGTGCCAAGGTAACCTAATGCAAGTTATGTAATAAGTGAAAATCTAGTTATTAAAATTTATGGGGGGGAAACACACTAAAAAGATAAGTTAGAGATTTGATCCACCCATGCTTTGAGTGCTTGTATAGACTAAGGATGGAATGGGATGAGTTCCTCGTCTTCTTGAGAGGGCTTTCTGGTTTCCATATGTGTGATGTTAAGGGTTCGGGGTGCAGAGTAACCAGTCCAGGGTAACTCAATGCTTGAGGGTCCGGGGTCTTTTAAGAGATCAGTCCAGGGTAACTCAAGAAGCCATGTGATGACACTCCCTAGTATGTAGCCTGAGTCTCCTCTGTAGACTATGTGTACCTCTGGTGGTGTATTTATTGTCGGATGTGTTTATTATGGTTATTTACTTTCATTGATGAAGTGTTAGAAAGGTTAATCTTTCCTTGGATGTATTAATTGGGATATTCCAAGGATCCCTAAATGTAGTTTTTTCTATTGTACACATGTGGAGGACATGTCATTGTTTGTCCTTTATTCCACATGTAACGACAACTCTTTTTTATTCCTTTATTTAGTTTATCCTCCTTAAGAGGATTGTGACACTTTGCACACACCTATTATGAATGTGGCATTCATAGAAATGGGAGTTACAAATGCAACTCCTTTCTCATCTTTATATAAGAGACGCTCCTCCTTCTTTTTTCTTCACTCTTAGCACATGATGTTATTGTATTGAGCTATTTTGCTCCAACACTCTCTCTCTCTCTTCTCTAGGCATTTTCCCTCATTCATAATACTCACAAGGGGTTTTCTTTTCTTTCCCCTTATAAATCCTTGTCTCCATTGTTGAACCATCTTGGTGTATGCTCTTGGATTTTTCTTATCTTGTGGTAACATTGTTTCACACTTAACTTACTTGGATTGTTTCTCATTCCTTGCTCAATCTTATCATTTCTTACATGGTATCAGAGATTGGCTATCTAATCCTTGTTTTAAGTTTTGTGTTGAAGATTGCCATTCATTGGAGGACACCTTATTTGGAGACGTCATTGAGAGAAGAAGTTTGTGTTGCAATTTTCTGCTTACTCTAACATCTTTTGTGTGCAGATTTTTAGTGTATCATTTTTTTTATCATTGTTTACTAACCCTCTTTGGAAGGCTTGCTGCCAAAGGGTTTTCCTATAAAGATTTCAATTTTTTTTGTTTTGGAAGGCGAGCTGCCAAAGCAAAAATAAATAAATTACTTCATATCATTTATTTATTATTATTGAAGGATATCATTATTTAAAGTGTGCTTTTAAAATATTTAAGTCATTCAATAGAATTTTTATTAAAAAATTTTTGAAATTTAAATCATTCCTGATATTTCTATTTTAAATTTTATATCTCATTTGAGATATTCATATGCATATTTTTAAAAAAATAAATAAATATCTATTTTGAGTTATAAATTTTAAAAAAATCTAATACATTTTTTATATATTATAATCTATATCTATTTGGCAATTTTTTAAAAAAAAATTATGAGTTTTTAATTAAAACTCTCTTATCCATAAACTTTTCATTGTTTTTTACCTTTTTTAACTCTTAATGATCACTCAGATCTTTTAGAAACTTTCTTTTTTCCTGTTGTTCACAGGCTTGCATGCAATAAGAACGCTCTTTTAGCTGCTTTCTTTGCGTATTAGAAATATCATTCTTTTTGTCTTCTGCATGCCTCGCCCATTTTGACTTCCTCGGAGATGAAGCTACAGAAGCTCTGATACATTTGCTTAGGCTTCTTCCCTTCGACCTGCCTCCTTCATCATTGGAAAAGGCCTTCGAGGCCAACGAGACCGATTTGGCTGCAACAATAGTTTCCATGACTCTATTCGCGAGAGGAAGCGGCAACTAGTGAAGTACAGAGTGTCTTTTTGCTCTTCACGACAGCATTCCTCCAGCGATTTCGGGTAAAGAACCCTCGGGAACACTCCTCACCAGTGGGTATCGCATCATACGACTCCCTCTTAGAATCATCTGTTGTTGAAACTGTGGTTGAGGCTGGAGTTGCTGTTGCTATAGTGCTCTTCTTACACTTGGATACTGGCCTTGCTGGCCTTGTCGAACTAAAGGAACAATAAAATTTTGTAGCTGGGTACCTCCCAACCTCATTCCAGGTACAAACTGTTGTTGATATTATCCCAAGAGTATTCCTCGAAATAAGTTTAGCAGCTATATCCACACAGCTGAGAATCCACTCCATTCTCCGTTTTACATAACGGAACCCTACTGCACATTTTTCTATATGATAGTAAAAACAAACCCTTACCCTCAATATTCCCATTTTTGCTTGGAAACATGGCACCACTTCTCTTCTGAGCACCCATGCTTACTGATTCCTGAAGGTCGATTCTGAATCCATGCAGTAGTCGCAGTGAAACGCTCCTACCTGAGTTGATGCATGTGATGCTTTTTGATACGTGTCACTTTCATTATCATTTTTTCCTGCAAATACATTTTTAACTTTGTTCCAAGTGTTTCATCTTAAATGTTTTGGGTGCTATTTTTATCAAATAGCGTCAGAAGCATTTGAAATTTTGTTTCCTTCTTGCATGCAATTGTTTTGCATTCAATCATTGTTTTTATTTGGCATATCATTAATATAGGCATCCTAAATATAGAGAATTAGATTCATTTTCTATTATCATCCTAATAACGCTTCTACAGGATTCTTTTTCAGGTTTATCCTTGTACTAACGTTTTGTTGCAGAATTATTATTATTATTTTTGTTCAGTTCCATCATCACGTTTTTTATTCAAGTTAACGTATAAGTCATATTTCTATTAGGGGGGGCATTTTTATTCATAAGAATGTCAACCTTAATTCCAGAAATAAAACTTAGTTATTCTAATTATCATTCTTGGAAAACTCATATCTCATTCATTTTTCGTTTTAAACACCTCTTCGAAATAGCCGCTGATCCTTCTCTTGAACCTGGTTCAGCAGCTACCCAAGACGAAAAAGATACTTGGAAATCTAAAAATGAAGAAGCTTTAGGTTTAATTGGTATTTCCATTATTCTAGATTTATATGTGTTAATTGCTCACTGTTCTAAAGCTCATGATGCCTGGTCAATCTTGCAAACCAAGTGTGATAGTGGAGATGAATACTGCAAAATACATTTGCAGGATCAACTTGAAGATCTTAGGTATGTAGATTTTAAGAGTATGGATGAATTTCTGTTAAAATTTGATTCTCTTAAAAGACAAATTATTTCCTTAGGTGTTCAATTAGAGGACATTTTTTTAATTCATCTTATTCTTAAAAAGTGTCTTCCTAGACAGTTTCAACAGTTTATAACTAATATTCATGCACAGCTTGCTATTCCTACTTTAACTTCTCAGTTAACTTATGTTATTTTTCAAAATTTATTAAGACAGGAAGAAGCTAAGCTAATTCAGTTTGGTACCCTTAAATCAACTAAACATGCATTTGTGTCTCAAAATTCAAATAATAATTTTCGTTCCAATAATAATAATAATAATAACAACAAACAATATAATACTAATTCAAATAATTCCAACAATAAATTTCATGCGAAATATAACAATAATAACAATCATCATAATAAAAATCGTAATACTAATAATCAAAGGAATCATTCCAATTCCAAACCTCATTGTTCTTATTGTGGCAAAGATGGTCATATTGTCAATAACTGTTTTAAAAAGAAAAATGATAAAAAACCTATGAACAATAGTAACAATAATCAAAAATCAAATCATAAAAAAGGTAACTCTACTGGTTCTAATTCTCGTCATGCTTTTACTTGTAGCTTTAATCTTTGTAGACCTTTAGAATGGATTGTTGACAGTGGTGCATCACAACATGTAACTTCTCATAAAGAAATTTTTGATTCTCTACAACCTGATATTGCTAACATTCCTATTCAATTAGCTAATAATCAGACTTGTAAAGTTGAAGGTTTAGGTGATGTAACTATTCCTAATGGTAAATTGCATGATTTATTGTATGTACCTAATTTGAAAACTAATTTTCTTTCTGTTTCACAGTTATGTCAGGACTATAAAGTTGAATTCTACAAAGATACATGTTATGTCATAGATCCTCAAACTCAAAAAGTGATTGCTCATGCTAAAATGGATAATGAGAATTTGTTTAAATTCCATGAATTTGCTAGTTCACGATATTCGTTACATACTTCTATTGATTTCAATATATGGCATGAAAGACTTGGCCATTTAAATTCAGATTATATTACTTTCATGCAAAAGCACAATATGGTTGATGGCTTGCCTCACATTATTCCTTCTAAGATTTCCTGTACAGGTTTTATGAGTGGTAAGATGCATAGGGAGCCCTTTCCAAGTGGAAAATCGTGGCAGGAAACTCATAAGTTGCATCTTGTCCATAGTGACCTATTGGGCCCCATGGAGAAGAACTCCATCCAAGGTTCTCGGTATGCACTTACCTTTGTTGATGATTTTTCTAGACAAACTTGGATCTATTTTTTTCATAGCAAGGATCAAGTTCTTGATATATTCATTGAATTTCAGTTATATGTTGAAAGGCAATCTGGTTTTAAACTTAAAATTCTCAGAACTGATAATGGAAAGGAATATGTGAATAATTCTTTTCACTCTTATTTGAAATCATGTGGAATTAAACACGAGCTTACTATTCCTTATACACCACAACAAAATGGTGTGGCAGAAAGAAAGCATCAGACCATTGTTGAAATGGCTAGAAGCATGTTGCATGCTAAGAATATGCATTATAAATTTTGGGCTGAAGCCATGTTTTGTGCAACTTATATTCTTAATAGGACTCCTACCAAAGCTCTCAAGGTTATTACTCTAGAAGAGGCTTGGTCTGGTAGGAAACCTAATTTACATCATTTGCGGATTTTTGGATCTATTGCTTATGTTCATACTCCTAAACAGAAAAGGCATAAATTAGATGCTAAGTCATCTCCTTATATATTTGTTGGTTATGATGAAAACACTAAGGGTTATCGTGTTTATGATTCCACTACTAACAAAGTTCAAGTTGCTAGAGATGTTTGTATTGTAGAAAATGGAGTCCATGACTATTCTACTACACATGATGCAGAATTCAGTGGCACTAAAATTGTGCTGGTGGAGGACCAACCTCCTTCTCTTAACCCTACTCCTCCTCTTAACCCTTCAACTCAAGTACCCCCTATTATTTCTGCTCCTACAAGTCATGATATTCAAGTAGCTACTAATGATGCTTTTATTGCTAATGATTCTTCCTCTAGTGATAATTCCATTGCAACTAAACGTAAACCTAAATGGGCTCAAAACTTAATCAATGAAGGTGATGATTACATTTCTAGATTTGGTGGAATTAAACATAGAAGGATTAATTATTGTAATTATGCTTTGATGACTACTATTATGAATTCTAACGATCCTAAGTCTTTTGATCAAGCTAACTCTCAACCTCATTGGCAGAAAGCCATGCAAGAGGAATATGATTCTTTAATGGCTAATCAAACTTGGGACTTAGTCAAGTTACCTCATGGCAAGAATATAGTTTCATGTAAATGGTTATACAAAAAAAAATTGAATACTAATAATGAAATTAGTAAATTTAAGGCTAGACTAGTTGCTAGAGGTTTTTCACAAATTGAAGGATTAGACTATAATGAAACTTTTGCTCCTGTTGCTAAAATGCCTACTATCAAATTAGTTCTTGCTTTAGCATCTAAAATGAATTGGCCCATTCATCAAATGGATGTTAAAAGTGCCTTCTTAAATGGTGATTTACATGAAGAAATATATATGGCTCAACCTCCTGGATTTGTTAAGAAAGGTAGTGAAAATCTGGTTTGCAAATTGAACAAATCTATTTATGGTCTTAAACAATCACCTAGAGAATGGTATTCTAAAATTAATTCTTTCTTTATTTCTCAAGGTTTTGCTAGAAGTAAGAATGATCCTAATTTGTATATTAAACATACTAACGATGATATTATCATTGTTATTGTTGATGTAGATGATCTAATTCTCACTTCTAGTTCAGACGCTTTGATTTCTGATATCAAGTTCCAGCTTAAATAGAAATTTCAGATGACTGATTTAGGTATCTTACATTACTTCTTAGGTATGCAAATTTGCCAAACTCCTAAGGGTATCTCTCTTTCTCAAAGCAAGTATGCTTATGATCTTTTAGAAAAATTTCAGATGAATGACTCTAACCATGTTTCAATTCCATGTGAATTAGGAACTAAATTAATGGCTGATATGAATACCCCTTTTGTTGATGAAACTTTGTATAGACTGTTGGTAGCAAGTTTAAATTATTTAACTCTTACTAGACCTAATATTGCTTATAGTGTTGGTTTAGTTTCTCGATTTATGTCTAAACCTCAACAAACTCATTTTAAAGTTGCTAAACGAATCTTAAGGTACATTAAAGGCACTATTAATATGGGATTATTTTATGATGCAAATTCTGAATTTATTTTACATGGCTATACTGATTCTGATCTAGGTGGAGATCCCAATGATGGGAAATCCACTTGTGGTTATTGTTTCTTTGTTAGTTCAGGTGCAATTTTTTGGAAAAGCAAAAAAGAACATTCTATTTCCCTTTTCTCAACTGAATCTGAATACAAAGGTTGTACCAATGCAGCTAAGGAAGCTTTATGGATTAGAAGACTTCTTGACGATTTGGGTCTACCTCAACCATCACCTACCCCTATAGATTGTGATAATCAAAGTGCTATTGCCTTGGCAAAGAATCCAGTTTTTCATGCACGAACCAAACATATTTCACTTCAACATCACTTCATTCGAGAACAAGTTGAAGACAAGCAAATTACTCTTATTTATTGTAAAGGAGAAGATCAAGTGACTGATATTTTAACCAAACCACTTTCTAAAGAGAGATTTAAGTTCCATTGTAAAAATATGGGTTTACAACCCGTTGATGTAAACTCCCCAAGTAAAGATTAAGGGGGGGTGTTAGAAAGGTTAATCTTTCCTTGGATGTATTAATTGGGATATTCCAAGGATCCCTAAATGTAATTTGTCCTATTGTACACATGTGGAGGACATGTCATTTTTTGTACTTTATTCCACATGTAAGGACAACTCTTTTTTATTCCTTTATTTAGTTTATCCTCCTTAAGAGGATTGTGACACTTTGCACACACCTATTATGAATGTGGCATTCATAGAAATGGGAGTTACAAATGCAACTCCTTTCTCATCTCTATATAAGAGATGCTTCTCCTTCTTTCTTCTTCACTCTTAGCACTTGATGTTATTGTATTGAGTTATTTTGCTCCAACACTCTCTCTCTCTCTTCTCTAGGCATTTGCCTTCATTCATAATACTCACAAGGGGTTTTCTTTGCTTTCCCCTTATAAATCTTTGTCTCCAATGTTGAACCATCTTGGTGTATGCTCTTGGATTTTTCTTATCTTGTGGTAACATTGTTTCACACTTAACTTACTTGGATTGTTTATCGTTTCGTGCTCAATCTTATCATTTCTTACATGAAGATTGGTGATTCATGGATGATGTACTTTTGACATGTGGCTTTTGACTTGAGGTGATTGTCTTTTGTTGACTTTATTTTGTGATTTTGGTATTTGGTTTATAGTTGGTTTGTGATTGATGTTTGATTATGAGGTGTCAGTATTGGATTGAGTGTTCTTTCTCTTTGGATTATTTTATCTTCTTGAGTAGCATGTGTTACCTTTGAGGTATTTTTGGCTATTAGGGGTACCTTTCCCAGGAATGTTTTATGTTTGATAGCCGTAGGTGGATCGTTCATTATCTTCCCTGCACGGTGGGAGTGGAAGCCTGACTAGGTAACCACGCGGTCGGGAGGTAGTGCCTTCTTACCATTTGGGTCCCCCTTCACATTGCCAGCTGTTGGATGTTCATTGCAGAAGATGTACCTTTATCATTCTTATTTCTTATCTCAGAGACTTCTTCTCAGATGATGTATATATGTTATCATGTATTCTGATTTATTGTATCTATTTTCACATACCCTGTGACATAAGCAGTGGATGTTATTTATTGGATGTACTTTCACTGTGTTAGATATACTTATGCATTTGCTTATGTGATTATGTATCTGTTATTCCTTTATGATCTTGAGACATTGTACGTGGAACTTAAACTAATTAACTTAAAATCATTAAATGTGACTCAACGTAAAGGAACCTTTGAGGAATTGAAATTATATCTGTAATTGACTTGATGTGTATGTTCATATTGCTTCCGCATTAATGTTATCTGGATGTTGTTTAAACTTTTAAACTTAAAAAAAAAAAAATAGTTCAGTAAACATTGTAACATGTTAGGTTTAATTCTCTTGGGTTCTCGAGCGGGGCGTTGCAAACAACTTCATTTAATTAATTAGGAATGGCTTCTAATTTATTTAAATAAATTTGTTTAATTAATTAGAAGTAAGTACTCCATTTAATTAAATAATTTCATTTAATTATTTCAAAATTCTTTTCGAAACTAGTTAACTCAAGTCAACCGTGGTTAAATCTGGTCAACTTTTGGTCAAACTTGATCTTTGCATATGTGAATATGAGCAAATGTGAGTATGAATTCCAGCAACAATTCGATGCAAATTCTCACTCAACCTTTCAAAATGAAGAGATGAGGGTCTCTTAAATAGACTTTCTTGGAACTCATCAATGGTTGAGTTCGATTTCAATCAATGGTCAAGATTAAAGGTGAAGTTCAATCATAAAGGGAGATTTCCAAATTAAAGGGAGTTAACAGATTTAATTTGAGTAAAATAAGGAGTTAACTGATTCAATTTGAGTAGAAAAAGGAGTTAACTCATTTAACTCATTTTTGATCAATATAGAACTGGAAATTTCTCTTCTTGAACTGAAGAGAGATTTTGTTCAAATATTTAATTTAATAAAATGAGATATGCTCTCATAATTACTTTTTCTATTTAATTAAATAATCTTTAATTAATTAGAGACACTTTTCTTATTTAATTAAATAACTTCATTTAATTAATTAGGAATGGCTTCTCATTTAATTAAATAACATTGTTTAATTAATTAGAAGTAAGTACTCCATTTAATTAAATAATTTCGTTTAATTATTTCAAAAAAAAATTTGAAACTAGTCAACTCAAGTCAACAATGGTTAAATCTAGTCAACTTTTGGTCAAACTCAACTTTTTCGTATGTAAATATGAGCAAATGTGAGTATGAATTCCAGCAACAATTTGATGCAAATTCTCATTCAACCTTTCAAAATGAAGAGATGAGGGTCTCTTAAATAGACTTTCCTAAAAGTCATCAACGGTTGAGATCGATTTCAATCAATGGTAAGGATTACAGGTGAAGTTCAGTCATAAAAGGAGATTTCCAAATTAAAGATAGTTAACAAATTTAATTTGAGTAAAATAAGGAGTTAACTGATTCAATTTGAGTAAAAAAAGGAGTTAACTCATTTAACTCATTTTTGATCAATAGTGAATTGAAAATTTTTCTTCTTTAACTAAAGAGATATTTTGTTGAGATATTTAATTTAATAAAATGAGATATGCTCTCATAATTACTTTTTCTATTTAATTAAATAATCTTTAATTAATTAGAGACAATTTTTTTATTTAATTAAATAACTTCATTTAATTAATTAGGAATGGCTTCTCATTTAATTAAATAATTTTGTTTAATT
The DNA here is from genome assembly GCA_028749045.1 of Cupressus sempervirens. Taxonomy (NCBI): domain Eukaryota; kingdom Viridiplantae; phylum Streptophyta; class Pinopsida; order Cupressales; family Cupressaceae; genus Cupressus; species Cupressus sempervirens. The sequence continues at coordinate 674,151,677 of CM053790.1, read as the reverse complement.
AATTAAAAGTAAGTACTCCATTTAATTAAAAAATTTCGTTTAATTATTTCAAAATTCTTTTCGAAACTAGTCAACTCAAGTCAAACATGGTTAAATCTGGTCAACTTTTGGTCTAACTTGATCTTTGCGTATGTGAATATGAGCAAATGTGAGTATGAATTCCAGCAACAATTCGATGCAAATTCTCACTCAACCTTTCAAAATGAAGAGATGAGGGTCTCTTAAATAGACTTTCTTAGAACTCATCAATGGTTGAGTTCGATTTCAATCAACGGTCAGGATTAAAGGTGAAGTTCAGTCATAAAGGGAGATTTCCAAATTAAAGGGAGTAAACAGATTTAATTTGATTAAAATAAAGAGTTAACTGATTCAATTTGAGTAGAAAAAGGAGTTAACTCATTTAACTCATTTTTGATCAACAGTGAACTGAAATTTATTTTTTTTTGAACTAAAGAGAGATTTTGTTGAGATATTTAATTTAATAAAGTGAGATATGCTCTCATAATTACTTTTTCTATTTAATTAAATAATCTATAATTAATAACAGACACTTTTCATATTTAATTAAACAACTTCATTTAATTAATTAGGAATGGCTTCTCATTTAATTAAATAACATTGTTTAATTACTTAGAAGTAAGTACTCCATTTAATTAAATAATTTTATTTAATTATTACAAACTTCTTTTCAAAACTAGTAAAGTCAAGTCAACCGTGGTTAAATCTGGTCAACTTTTGGTCAAACTTAGTCTTTGCGTATGTGAATATGAGCAAATGTGAGTATGAATTTCAGCAACAATTCGATGCAAATTCTCATTCAACCTTTCAAAATGAAGAGATGAGGGTCTCTGAAATAGACTTTCTTGGAATTCATCAACGGTTGAGATCGATTTCAACCAATGGTCAGGATTAAAGGTGAAGTTCAGTCATAAAGGGAGATTTTCAAATTAAATGGAGTTAACAGATTTAATTTGAGTAAAATAAGGAGTTACCTGATTCAATTTGAGTAGAAAAAGGAGTTAACTCATTTAACTCATTTTTGATCAATAGTGAACTGGAAATTTCCCTTTTTGAACTCAAGAGAGATTTTATTGAGATATTTAATTTAATAAAATGAGATATGCTCTCATAATTACTTTTTCTATTTAATTAAATATTCTTTAATTAATTAGAGACAATTTTTTTATTTAATTAAATAACTTCATTTAATTAATTAGGAATGGCTTCTCATTTAATTAAATAATTTTGTTTAATTAATTAAAAGTAAGTACTCCATTTAATTAAATAATTTCATTTAATTATTTCAAAATTCTTTTCGAAACTAGTCAACTCAAGTCAACCATGGTTAAATCTGGTCAACTTTTGGTCTAACTTGATCTTTGCGTATGTGAAAATGAGCAAATGTGAGTATGAATTCCAGCAACAATTCGATGCAAATTCTCACTCAACCTTTCAAAATGAATAGATGAGCGTCTCTTAAATAGACTTTCTTAGAACTCATCAATGGTTGAGTTCGATTTCAATCAACGGTCAGGATTAAAGGTGAAGTTCAATCATAAAGGGAGATTTCCAAATTAAAGGGAGTTAACAGATTTAATTTGATTAAAATAAGGAGTTAACTAATTCAATTTGAGTAGAAAAAGGAGTTAACTCATTTAACTCATTTTTGATCAACAATGAACTGAAATTTATTTTTTTTTGAACTAAAGAGAGATTTTGTTGAGATATTTAATTTAATAAAGTGAGATATGCTCTCATAATTACTTTTTCTATTTAATTAAATAATCTATAATTAATAACAGACACTTTTCATATTTAATTAAACAACTTCATTTAATTAATTAGGAATGGCTTCTCATTTAATTAAATAACAATGTTTAATTACTTAGAAGTAAGTACTCCATTTAATTAAATAATTTTATTTAATTATTACAAACTTCTTTTCAAAACTAGTTAAGTCAAGTCAACCGTGGTTAAATCTGGTCAACTTTTGGTCAAACTTAGTCTTTGCATATGTGAATATGAGCAAATGTGAGTATGAATTTCAGCAACAATTCGATGCAAATTCTCATTCAACCTTTCAAAATGAAGAGATGAGGGTCTCTGAAATAGACTTTCTTGGAATTCATCAACGGTTGAGATCGATTTCAACCAATGGTCAGGATTAAAGGTGAAGTTCAGTCATAAAGGGAGATTTTCAAATTAAATGGAGTTAACAGATTTAATTTGAGTAAAATAAGGAGTTAACTGATTCAATTTGAGTAGAAAAAGGAGTTAACTCATTTAACTCATTTTTGATCAATAGTGAACTGGAAATTTCTCTTTTTGAACTCAAGAGAGATTTTATTGAGATATTTAATTTAATAAAATGAGATATGCTCTCATAATTACTTTTTCTATTTAATTAAATATTCTTTAATTAATTAGAGACACTTTTCTTATTTAATTAAATAACTTCATTTAATTAATTAGGAATGGCTTCTCATTAAATTAAATAAATTTGTGTAATTACTTAGAAGTAAGCACTCCATTTAATTAAATAATTTTGTTTAATTATTTCAAAATTCTTTTCGAAACTAGTCAACTCAAGTCAACCGTGGTTAAATCTTGTCAACTTTTGGTGACACTTGATCTTTGTGTATATGAATACGAGTAAATCTGAGTACGAATTTTAGCAAAAATTTGATGTAAATTCTCATTCGACCTTTCAAAATGACGAGATCAGGGTCTCTTAAATAGACTTTCTTGGAATTCATCAACGGTTGAGATCGATTTCAATCAACGGTCAGGATTAAAGGTGAAGTTCGGTCATAAAGGGAGATTTCTAAATTAAAGGGAGTTAAGAGATTTAATTTCAGTAAAATAAGGAGTTAATTGATTCAATTTGAGTAGAAAAAGGAGTTAACTAATTTAACTCATTTTTGATCAACAGTGAATTGGAAATTTACCTTTTTGAACTGAAGAGAGATTTTTTTGAGATATTTAATTTAATAAAATGAGATATGCTCTCATAATTACTTTTTCTATCTAATTAAATAATCTTTAATTAATTAGAAACACTTTTCTTATTTAATTAAATAACTTCATTTAATTAATTAGGAATGGATTCTCATTTAATTAAATAACTTTTTTTAATTAATTCGAAGTAAGTACTCCATTTAATTAAATAATTTTGTTTAATTATTTCAAAATTCTTTTCAAAACTAGTCAACTCAAGTCAACCGTGGTTAAATCTACTCAACTTTTGGCCAAACTTGATCTTTGGGTATGTGAATATGGGCAAATGTGACAATGAATTCCAACAACAATTTGATGGAAATTCTCATTCAACCTTTCAAAATGAAGAGATGAGGGTCTCTTAAATAGACTTTCTTGAAATTCATCAACGATTGAGATCGATTTCAATCAACGATCAGGATTAAAGGTGAAGTTCAGTCATAAAGGAAGATTTCAAAATTAAATGGAGTTAGCAGATTTAATTTGAGTAAAATAAAGAGTTAATTGATTCAATTTGAGTAGAAAAATGAGTTAACTCATTTAACTCATTTTTGATCAATAGTGAATTGGAAATTTCCCTTTTTGAACTGAAGAGAGATTTTGGTGAGATATTTAATTTAATAAAATTAGGTATGCTCTCATAATTAATTTTTCTATTTAATTAAATAATCTTTAATTAATTAGAGTCACTTTTCTTAGTTAATTAAATAACCTTATTTAATTAATTAGGAATGGCTTCTCATTTAATTAAATAAGTTTGTTTAATTAATTAGAAGTAAGTACTCCATTTAATTAAATAATTTTTTTTAAAATTATTTCAAAATTCTTTTTGAAACTAGTCAACTCAAGTCAACCGTGGTTAAATCTGGTCACTTTTTGGTCAAACTTGATCTTTGCGTATGTGAATATGAGCAAATGTGAGTATGAATTCCAGCAACAATTCGATTAAAATTCTCATTCAACCTTTCAAAATGAAGAGATGAGGGTCTCTTGAATAGACTTTCCTGGAACTCATTAACGGTTGAGATTGGTTTCAATCAACGGTCAGGATTAAAGGTGAAGTTTAGTCATCAAGGGAGATTTCCAAATTAAAGGGAGTTAACAGATTTAATTTGAGTAAAATAAGGAGTTAACTGATTCAATTTGAGTAGAAAAAAGAGTTAACTCATTTAACTCATTTTTGATCAATAGTGAACTGGAAATTTCTCTTTTTGAACTGAAGAGAGACTTTGTTGAGATATTTAATTTAATAAAATGAGATATGCTCTAATAATTACTTTTTCTATTTAATTAAATAATCTTTAATTAATTAGAGACACTTTTCTTATTTAATTAAATAACTTCATTTAATTAATTAGGAATGGCTTCTCATTTAATTAAATAACTTTGTTTAATTAATTAGAAGTAAGTACTCCATTTAATTAAATAATTTTGTTTAATTATTTCAAAATTGTTTTCGAAACTAGTCAACTCAAGTCAACTGTGGCTAAATTTGGTCAACTTTTGGTCAAACTTGAACTTTGCGTATGTGAATATAAGCAAATGTGAGTATGAATTCCGGCAACAATTTGATGCAAATTCTCATTCAACCTTTCAAAATGAAGAGATGAGGGTCTCTTAAATAGACTTTCCTGAAACTCATCAACGTTTGAGATCGATTTCAATCAACGGGCAAGATTAAAGGTGAAGTTCAGTCATAAAGGGAGATTTCCAAATTAAAGGGAGTTAACAGATTTAATTTGAGTAAAATAAAGAGTTAACTGATTCAATTTGTGTAGAAAAAGGAGTTAACTCATTTAACTCATTTTTTATCAATAGTGAACTGGAAATTTCCTTTTTTGAACTGAACAGAGATTTTGTTGAGATATTTTATTTAATAAAATGAGATATGCTCTCATAATTACTTTTTCTATTTAATTAAATAAACTTTAATTAATTAGAGATACTTTTCTTATTTAATTAAATAACTTCATTTAATTAATTAGGAATGGCTTCTCATTTAATTAAATAAGTTTGTTTAATTAATTAGAAGTAAGTACTCAATTTAATTAAATAATTTCGTTTAATTATTTCAAAATTCTTTTCAAAACTAGTTAACTCAAGTCAACCGTGGTTAAATCTGGTCAACTTTTAGTCAAACTTGATATTTGCATATGTGAATATGAGCAAATGTGAGTATGAATTCTAGCAACAATTCAATGCAAATTCTCATTCAACCTTTCAAAATGAAGAGATGAGGGTCTCTTTAATAGACTTTCCTGGAAGTCATTAACGGTTGAGATCGATTTCAATCAACAGTCAGGATTAAAGGTGTAGTTCAGTCAAAAAGGGAGATTTCCAAATTAAAGGGAGTCAACAGATTTAATTTGAGTAAAATAAGGAGTTAACTGATTCAATTTGAGTAGAAAAAGGAGTCAACTGATTTAACTCATTTTTGATCAATAGTGAAATGGAAATTTTGCTTTCTGAACTGAAGAGAGATTTTGTTGAGATATTTAATTTAATAAAATGAGATATGATCTCATAATTACTTTTTTATTTAATTAAATAATCTTCAATTAAATAGAGACACTTTTCTTATTTAATTAAATAACTTCATCTAGTGCCTACCCTCGTTCACATCTTTTCTAGACTCATTGTTGCTATTATTATCAGAATTTGATGGTTTAGTATTATGTTGATGGATTAGTGGTATTGTTTTGAGACTATCAGACATTTTGTTATGGATTCGGTGGTTATATGATGTGATCATTTAGACTTTACATTTCATGCATACATGATGATCATTATATAGTTTTTAGTTATTAATGGTGATTAGTCAGATGGTTTATTATCGCATGTGTTTTATTATGGATACTTACCCCATACTTGCATGTGTATGGTGTGCGTGTTTTCTTATTGTATGACATTTTTGATGTGGTTAAAGAAGGGAGTCGTAGTCCCCTACTTAGTCAGGATCTACACGATGCACCACTTCCTGCCATTGTTTGTTTAGCTTAGCATTATATATTGTATGTACATGCATGGTTTTTCTGTAGGTTGCAGGTACCGAGTATCGACTTTCCTGAATTGCCAGGATGAGCGTACCCTATTATACTATCTCAATGATAAGAGAAGGGAGATAAATTCTCAAGTCAAAATCCCAAACCCTAAAACCATTTGTGCTAGTGAGTTAGGACAAGTATCATAGTTGAGTACCCACCGAATGTGTCGGATGACATGATTCGTGATTTTTAACCCTTTAGACTGATTTTGTATGATTTATTCTATGATGGGTTTTCATATTTTATCTTGGAGGTCTATGGTGAATTTTCTATTAATTAAGTCTTAATAAATAGATTTAATTGATAAATTAATTATTTTAGAAAATTAATGAAACATCATGATTTTTGATATTATGATTATAATTAATTAAATGAGATTTAAATTGAAGAAAAAGAATTAAATAAAAGAAAATTAGTAAATTAAAATTAATAATAATTATAAAATAATAATAATGTAAGAAATAAAATAATAATAATAAAAGTTATAAAAATTAAAATGAAAGTTATAAAATTTAAATAGAAATTATTTTAAAAGTTAAATTGGAGTTATAAGCTTGCATGAGAATTAACGCATTTTCTATTTCTCTTGTGTCAACAACATAGGGGTTAGTGCATCAATTAAGCACATGGTGTCGACAACCCTATGGCTCATCAAAAAGGTTGGAAAAGACCCATGCTTAGTTGGTGACACCTTCTAGCTGTTTCTAGAAGCATTCTAGAAGTTTCCTGAGAGCTCTTTATATTCAGGAATCCCTAGAAGCTTAGACATAGCAATTGGAGTGCAATTGGAGCATTGGAGGATTCGAGAGTCCTCAAGAAAGGAGCTTGCTCTGCGGGTTTTCTGAGGAAGAGCGATTTAGCATCAGAATCCAAGTAGATTCTTGTGATTTTACTTATGTTGTTTTCGCATCTTGCTTTCCCTGTTTTCTTCGTGTCTTCCATATGTCTTCTGACGAATTTCATATCTTTATGCATTTTCAATATGGGCAATTCAATTTATTTGAGAATTTTATTTGCATAGATCTGAAAGGAAGATGGGGTTAGGGTTTAAATTGTGGCCAAATCCATTAGATTAATATTTGGATAATTTTGTGATTTAAAAACTTATAGGAAAATTCTAAGAACTAAAATTTATATATATATATATATATATATATATATATATTTCGTTAAAAAAAATTTGAATGTCACATATTTCACAGCGAGCGAATGACACATCGCGATCGAGGAAGGCATTTTAATAAAACGCAACATTTAAAAATATAATTTAAAATGTAAATGGGTGGAGGGAACGTGATTTTTTTTCCCACCCCCGCCGGTGGCAATGCCTAACGGATTGCAGTACCGCAGAGTACCTACGGTCTGCAGTGTACCTGCGACTGCAGTATACCCTGCGATCTGCAGGTCACGTATATATGCTTCTTTAAAAGTTCTTTTAACATTTGATATAAATGAAATCGTAATCGACTTTCATATGTTATTTCATTTCAATCAAATTCGATATTATTCGATTTTATAAAATGCGATAATAATAAATATTGATGTTATTCGATAATAATAAATATTTATATATTATATATGTATGTATATATATATTTAAATATAAATATATATGTGTGTATATATGTAATATGTAAATATGTTATTAATAAATTTAAAATTATTTGATAAAAGATTTAAGAATTCTTTTTTTATAATAATGAATAATTTTGTAATTTTATAATTTAACTATTAAAATTTAATTAATAGTTTTAAATTATAAAATATATAAAGTAAATGAAATTTAATTAAAAGTTGGTGGGGAACGATTTCAACATAATATTGTAATTGGAAATTGGATTTTAGACTTATAAAAGAAAAACTTTGATCCATCCAAAAACAATACATGGAAAAACGTACAAAATGTTCCTCTAATTCTTTCACTAAACTTGGAAACGTAGACTGAGACTTATGCATTTGAATTCAAATTTGGAAACTTAGAAAAACCAAAACATGTGTTTACATTGTGTATTCTTTATGCTATTGTTTTGAGTTTTGGGTTGACTAGTGTTGACCAATTATAGGACGTCTTCCAGAGACTTGAGGGTTATGTGATTGTGATGTCATGATGATGTTTTAATCTCGATCTTTATAAACCCAACCATGGTTATGTGATGGAATGCTATATGTATTGGATGTGATTATTGATTGTTATAGTTGAGATTCTTGTGTATGAGACACTTGACCTAACCATTAATTTTGGTCATCGATCAGTTATCCTTGGTTATTTCCTAGTCGCAATGATGTGACTGAAATGTGGATTTATTCTTGATGATGTCATGTTGTGACATGTTTGACTCAACCGTTTTTGTAGTCTTCGATCAGTATGATTGAGATATATTTTGGTTATTGAGAACCATTGGATACTTTTGATTATCAGTGATACTTCAGTTGCCAACAGAGAGCTGTTGTGTTCATGATTTTCTATGGATGTTTGCTCATGGAGATTTGATGCTTTTATGCATATTTGATGATTTTATTATGGATTATCTTTTGTAATTTTGAGATTTATGAGTCCATGAGTGTTAGGGTAGGATATCTGCATGTAGTGACAAGAAGTGGCTTGCAATGGGGGCCAGGGTCCTAAGAGGCTACCAGGGTAACTCATTGTAAGTTTGATTAATAAGTGATAACATTCACACCTAATACTAACTGAATGAACTTAAAAAGATAAGAGTTTTGTTCTTGCCCATGCCTTGAGTGCTTGTACAGGCTAGGATGGGAGTAGTGAGATGCATGGTTGCGAACTTGCATTCCATAGTATGCCTTGTCAGTATAAGAGGATGCTAGTGGCCGCATGAGATCAGTATAAACCCATGGAGTTTAGCTAACTGCCAGGGTAACTTGTACATGATAAATGCGATGACACTTTTCTGCTTGCATAGTAGGTTCCTACATGTCATTGTGTGCCTCTAGGAAGTAGATGTCAGTTTTGTGATTGGAACCTTTGAGTTAGTATACCTTAAGGATTCCTGGACTTATAGAGATATGTGCTATGTGTTATGGATAGCCTGTTTGGGACTTGAGATTATCTCCTCAGCACGGTGGGAGTGAACCACTTAGGTACCACGTACTCAGGTGGTAGTGTATTTTCCACTCTTATCATTTGAGACTCATTGAGACATCGTGGCTGATGCGTCCTTCGTGATGGTGGATATGTATCCTTTTTCATTGATGATTAATATATGTTAGATGATGTTATCTTATTCTTATATTTGCATGTTAGATTACTTTCTACATATGATGTTGTATTTATTAGGAGTGACATTCCTACTATGTTAATACTGATGATCTCTTCAATGATTTGGGATGTTACGCAGGGAGGGATGGCTAGGGCCCACGATGGTCTAATGATGCTATTGATGGTTGGGAGGAACCGTGCAGTTAGTTTATTATGTTTGATCTTTATGATGGATATATATGTCTTCTATGATGATGTATCATGTGATTATTTCTACTTTGATGTATCATGGATTAGAAAAAGATGATGTACCTTATTCTACATATCTATATTCTTTGAGCCTTCATACCCTGTGACATGTATAGTGGATGATTGTGCATTCTGGAATGTAATTCAGAAAAGACATTTGTATATTGGATGTATCATTATTATTTCATGTGGATGTTGTACTAGATGAATTCATGTATGTAATTCATGTTAAGGGATCTTTAAAGAATGTAATCTGTTATGTATGTTATGTTTATTTTTAGATGGACATTGCTATTGCTTCCGTTATTGTGCATAAGTTATATGTGATGTTTACTATCATGAAAAAAAAAAATGTTAGCAAACTTAGTGAAACTCTAAGTTAATTCTTTGGATCCCTTGGCGGGGCATTACATTTGGTATCAGAGCCCGAGTTTCTACATTGGGAGCTCTGGGTATTTTGGAACAACTAAAACTTTGAACTATAAAGTGTATCTCTTCAACATTGAAACTAGGTGAACTGAAACAGAACCTGAACTGTTACTTGAATATTTTTCATACTTCAACACTTAGTTTTCAAAATTGGAAATTTTACTTAAACCTAAACATAGAATTGAACTTATTCTATTGCAAACATGCATCTTTTGATTCTAATAGTACTTTGTACTATTGTAGGATAGTATCTGGGACTAGGTCTTCTGTTAGAGGCCGTGGTAGAGGCTGTGGAAGAGGCTGTGGTCATGGAAGAGCTGTCAGTGCCCATAAGTCTGCCCATGAGGGATCAACTCATGTAGAGAGAAGGGAAGAGCACTCTAGTAGGCAGCAGGACGAGAGCCGTAAAGAGGACCAAGCTGAGTTTGAAGAGGTTGGTTTGAGATAGATGATGCAAACTATTTTGAAACATCTACCTCTCCTGTTCAAGAATAGCCTAAAGTGCATCAGACAGAACAAGAGCATAGACCTAGATCTAGAAGTCCTTGAAAGGATCGTCAGAGGTCCATTGTGTCCACTCAAATGAAGGATCTTTCAAGATCCAAGGTCAAGACTTTCAATGGGCAAGGTTCTGGTTATGTGGCCAAGCAGTGGCTTAATTCCCTCGACAGGATTTTTGCTATGCAAGATTTTGATAGCAATGTTAAGGCAAGATTTGCGATTACCAATTTAGAGAATTTTGGGGCCACTTGGTGGACGATTGAGGAGAAGAAGCTGGGAGTCGATATGAGTAGTGTCACGTGGGAACTATTCTTAGAGAGTTTCTGTGAACGATTCCCACCAGAGGAATGGAAGTAGCAAAGGGCAGATGAATTTCATAATCTCAGACAGTACACCTTGTCAATGATCGAGTATGAGCGTAAGTTTTATGAGCTCATGTCTTTTTCAGGGTTCAGAGAAAATTTAGCTCAGTTGATAGAACACTTTATTAGGAGTTTGAATAACCATATAATTGGGGGTATCAAGGTATTTGAGCCAAAAACTCTCAAGGATGTAGTACATCGAGAAATCCTTGTTGAGAAAAGTGTCAACCTTGGTCAAGGTGGTTTTGTAGGAGCACCAACAGCATCAGGATCTAAAGGCAACTTCAATTCAGGTGGTAACAAGAAGCCTTTCTTTTCTAAGGGAAAATAGTATCAGCAACAGTCTCAGCAGACGCAGCAGCAGAAAGGATCAAATTCCCAGGCTTAAGGTGGTGGCAAAGGTTCTAACTTTAAGAACAACTGCAATGTACAATGCAATAAACAAAATCAACCCAATCAACTAGCTCAGAGTAGCCAGTCTTTTGTTAGCAGGAATAGTCGCCAGCAATCTAATGTACCACCTATGGGTAGAGGATCTGGCAGGAATACAGAATGTTTTTCATGTGGACAGATTGGACATTATACAGCTTAGTGTCCATAGTGGGCACCTCAATTTTCAGGACCTAGGCCTACAGCTTCAGAGCCTACAATTGGTGATGCAGGTAGAGCTCATAGATTTTTTGCAGCAGTTGATCAGCGTCAGGCAGATTATCAGGGAACAATGGTTGAGACCACAGGTGCTATTCGAGGTATATCTCTTTCAGTATTGTTTGATTCAGGAGCCACAAATTCATTTATTTCACCATCTATAGTTTCTAAGTGTAAGCTGGATGCGGTGAAGCAAGATCATGGTTGGCAAGTGGAACTAGCCTTAGGGATTAAGGTCTCCACGGATTCTGTGGTTCATAAGTGTGGGCTTAGATTAGGAAGCTTTGATACTACAGTGGATCTTTGAGTCATACCCCTTAGTTCCTATGATGTGGTTTTAGGCATGGATTGGCTTGGATCTCATAGAGCCAGTATAGATTACAGGAAGAAGATTATTTTGTGCCAAGATGACCAAGGGAATGATGTGAAAATAGTTGGGATACCAAGGCCTATATCTCTGCAGATGATTTCTGCTATGCAAATGAAGCAGAGTTTCTGCAAGGGATGTCAGATATTTTTTGTTATGGTAAATGATCTTGATGAGGAAGATCCTATGAGGAAGACTTTAGATCACTCAATTTTGCAGGAGTACACAGATGTTTTTCCAAGTGAGATTCCAGGCATGCCTCCAAAGAGCGACATTGATTTTAGTATTGATCTAATTCCTGGAGCGGAGCCTATCTCTAAAGCTCCTTATCGTATGACTACTCGTAAATTGGGTGAGCTACGTCTTTAGCTAGAGGAACTTCTGGCCAAAGGGAGCATTTGACCTATCATATCACCATGGGGAGCTCCAGTGCTCTTTGTGAAGAAGAAAGATGGTTCTTTGCACCTTTGTATTGACTATAGACAGTTGAACAAGGTGACTATTAAGAATAGGTATCCTTTGCCTGGGATTGATGACTTATTTGATCAAATCAAGGGAGCTGCAATATTCTCCAAGATTGACCTTAAGTCAGGATACCACCAACTTCACATCAAGGAAGCTGATATTCACAAGACCACTTTTTGAACTCACTATGGGCATTACGAGTTTACAGTGGTACCGTTTGGGTTGACTAATGCTCCATCAATGTTCATGAGTTTGATGAATGATGTTTTTCGATCATATCTTGATAGGTTTGTTCTCATGTTTCTTGATGACATATTGATATATTCTAAGACTTAGAAGGAGCATAAGGAACACCTGCGGTTGGTTTTGCAGTGTTTAAGAGACAATCAGCTTTATGCCAATGCAACTAAGTGTGAATTCTTCAAATCAAAGATTCAGTATTTAGGGCATGTCATCTTAGGTGATTGTATTTCAGTGGATCCTGCAATGATTCAGGCAATAATAGATTGGCCTACTCTGACTAATGTGTCAGAGATTCGTAGTTTCATGGGCCTAGCTGGTTATTATCATAGATTTGTCCAGAACTTCTCTAGGATAGCACATCCTATCACTTCTCTTCAGAGGAAAGGTAAGAAGTTTGTGTGGACAGAGAAATGTGAGGAATCTTTTTAGGGGCTCAAGGAGCTTTTGAATAGTGCACCGATTTTAGCTGTACCTAATCCAGAAGGTGATTTCATGGTGTGTACAGATGCTTCTCTTGAAGGGATTGGAGCAGTGTTGATGCAGAATGGATAGGTGATTGCATATGAATCACACAAGCTCAAAGATCATGAGTTAAATTATCCTACACATGATTTTGAGTTAGCAGCAGTAGTTCATGCTTTGACAAGATGGAGAGATTTCTTGTTGGGGCACAGGTTTGAGCTACATAGCACTCATCATAGTCTTTAGTATATTTTTACTCAGCCTAATTTGAATGCTTGCCAGAGACGATGGATGGAATTTTTATGCGAGTATGATTTTGAGGTTAAGTACATTCAGGGTAAGGAGAATGTGGTGGCAGATGCTTTGAGTCGTAGGAGACATGTGGTATCATTGATGACTCTTAGTGTGGATTTGAGGAGTCAGATTCTTCAAGCACTTCCTACAGATTCCTGGTATCAGGAAGTGTGCAGAGAGATTGATTCAGGAAGACCCTTGGAAGGTAAGTTTGTAGGTTACATTCGAGAATCAGATGGTCTTTTGAGACATTTAGGGAGGATTTATGTGCCATTACTGGATGAGCTTCGCACTTTGATACTAGTAGAAGCCCATCGTACACCTTACTCAGCACATCCAGGTGTCGAGAAGATGCATGCTGATTTGAGACGTTTGTTCTTTTGGTCTGGGATGAAGCGAGACATTGTTGATTTTGTGGCTAGGTGCTGCCTTAAGTGTCAAAGAGTCAAGGCAGAACACCAGCACCCGGCTAGACTATTGCAGCCAAATCTCATTCCTTCTTGGAAGTGGGATATCATCTCCATGAATTTTATAGTAGGATTACCTATGAAAGTTCAATGTCATGATGCTATCATGGTTACCATTGATCGGTTGACTAAGGTGGCACATTTTTCACTATTAGGTCTTCCTACATAGCAGCTTCTGTAGCAAATGTCTTCATGCATGACATTGTGAGATTACATGGTATTTTTAGAAAGATCATTTTTGACAGGGATCCTATATTCACATCCACATTCTGGACATCATTGCAGCATGAGCTTGGAGCGTAGCTAAACTTCAGTTCGGCATATCATCCAAAGACTGATGGTCAGACAAAGAGGGTGAACCAGGTTTTGGAGTATATGTTATGGATGTATGTGATGGATAGGCAGACACATTGGGAGGACTATCTCTACCTAGTGGAGTTTGCTTACAACAATGGGTATCATAGTTGTATTGGCATGGCATCTTTTCAGGCATTATATGGACGTCTTTGTCGTACACCCTTGAGTTGGGATAATCTTGAGGATCACATCCTATTGGGTCCTGAGATGCTTCATGATATAGAGCAATAGGTAGTGTGTATCCATGAGCATTTGATTACGGCACAGGATAGGCAGAAGAAGTATGCCGATGCTTATAGGATTGATAAGCAGTTTTTTGTGGGAGATAAGGTTTTCTTGAGAGTGCGACCGTAAAAGAGTCTGATCCGATATGGAAAGGGTTCTAAGCTAGCACCTCACTTTGTGGGACCATTTGAGATTTTGGAGAGGATTGGCCCGGTTGCTTACTGTCTTGCTCTATTGCCCAGCTTAGCTCACATTCATGATGTTTTCCATGTTTCAGTGCTTAGGCAGTATACTCTTGATGTTGTACATGTTCTTGATTCGAATGCATTGCAGGTAGAGGATGGGCAGCTGGCTTTGGAGCCAGTTCACATTCTGGAGCAGCAGGGGTTGACCCTCAGGGGTCAAACCATCGAGCAGGTAAGGGTCCAACGGGACCCTATTGATGATTCTTCAGCTACTTGGGAGGATGCAGCTAGATTACGGGAGTTATATCCCTACTTGTTTGTAGGCTTCTAGGAGTAAGCCTAATCCAAGGGGGGTTGGATGTAGTGCCTACCCTCGTTCACATCTTTTCTAGACTCATTGTTGCTATTTTTATCAGACTTTGATGGACTAGTATTATTTTGATGGATTAGTGGTATTGTTTTGAGACTATCAGACATTATGTTATGAATTTAGTGGTTATATGATGTGATCATTTAGACTTTACATTTCATGCATACATGATGATCATTATATTGTTTTCAATTATTAATGTTGATTAGTTAGATGGTTTATTATCTCATGTGTTTTATTATGGATACTTACGCCATACTTGCATGTGTATGGTGTGCATTTTTCTTATTGTATGGCATTTCTGATGTGGTTAAGGAAGGGAGTCATAGTCCCCTACTTAGTTAGGATCTACATGATGCACCACTTCCTGCCATTGTCTGTTTAGCTGAGAATTATATATTATATGTACATGCATAGTTTTTCTGTAGGTTGCAGGTATCGGGTATCGACTTCCTTGAATTGCCAGGATGAACGTACCCTATTATACTATCTCAATGATAAGAGAAGGGAGATAAATTCTCAAGTCCAAATCCCAAACCCTAAAACCATTTGTCCTAGTGAGTTAGGACAAGTATCAGAGTTGAGTACCCACCGAATGTGTTAGATGACATAATTCATGATTTTAACCCTTTAGACTGATTTTGTATGATTTGTTCTATGATGCATTTTCATATTTTATCTTGGAGGTCTATGGTAAATTTTCTATTAATTAAGTCTTAATAAATAGATTTAATTAATAAATTAATTATTTGAGAAAATTAATGAAATATCATGATTTTTGATATTGTGATTATAATTAATTAAATGAGAACTAAATTGAGGAAAAAGAATTAAATAAAAGAAAATCTGTAAATTAAAATTAATAATAATTATAAAATAATAATAAAGTAATAAATAAAATAATAATAATAAAAGTTATAAAAATTAAAATGAAAGTTATAAAATTTAAATAGAAATTATTTTAAAAAGTAAATTGGAGTTATAAGCTTGCATGAGAATTAACACATTTTCTATTTCTCTTGTGTCAACAACATGGGGGTTAGTGCATCAATTAAGCACATGGTGTCTACAACCCTATGGCTCATCAAAAAGGTTGGAAAAGACCCATGCTTAGTTGGTGACACCTTCTAGCTATTTCTAGAAGCATTCTAGAGGTTTCCTGAGAGCTCTTTATATTCAGACATCCCTAGAAGCATAGACATTGCGTTTAGAGTGCAATTGGAGCATTGGAGGATTCGAGAGTCCTGAAGAAGGGAGCTTGCTCTGTGATTTTTCTGAGGAAGAGCGATTTAGCATCAGAATCCGAGTAGATTCTTGTGATTTTACTTATGCTATTTTCACATCTTGCTTTCCCTGTCTTTTTCGTGTCTTCCGTATGTCTTCTGAGGAATTTCATATCTTTATGCATTTTCAATATGGGCAATTAAATTTATTTGAGAATTTTATTTGCATAGATCTGAAAGGAAGATGGGGCTAGGGTTTAAATTGTGGCCAAATCCATTAGATTAATATTTGGATTAATTTTTGATTTAAAAACTTATAAGAAAATTCTGAGAACTGAAATTTATATATATATTTCATTAAAAAAAAATTGAATGTCAAATATTTCATAGTGAGCGAATGACACATCGCAATCGAGGAAGGCATTTTAATAAAATGCAACATTTAAAAATATAATTTAAAATGTGAATGGGCAGAGGGGACATGATTTTTTCCCACCCTCGCCAGCGACAATGCCAAATAGACTGTGGTACCGCAGAGTACCTACGGTGTGCAGTGTACCTGCGACCGCAGTGTACCCGGCGATCCGCGGGTCACGTATATATGCTTGTTTAAAAGTTATTTTAACATTTGATATAAATGAAATCGTAATCAGTTTTCATATGTTATTTTGTTTCAATCGACTTCGATGTTATTCGATTATAATAAATATTTATTTATTATATATGTATGTATATATATATTTAAATATAAATATATATATATATATATATGTATATATGTAATAAGTAAATATGTTATTAATAAATTTAAAATTATTTGATAAAAGATTTAGGAATTCTTTTTTTATAATAATATTTTGTAATTTTATAATTTAACTATTAAAATTTAATTAATAGCTTTAAATTATAAAATATATAAAGTATATGAAATTGAATTAAAAGTTGGTGGGGAATGATTTCAACAGAATATTGTAATTGGAAATTGGGTTTTAGACTTATAAAAGAAAAACTTTTATCCATCCAAAAACAATACATGGAAAAATGTACAAAATGTTCCTCTAATTCTTTCACTAAATTTGGAAACGTAAACTGAGACTTTTGCATTTGAATTCAAATTTAAAAACTTAGCAAAACCAAAACATGTGTTTACATTGTGTATTCTTTATGCTATTGTTTTGGGTTTTGGGTTGACTAGTGTTGACCAGTTATAGGACGTCTACCAGAGGCTTGAGGGTTATGTGATTGTAATGTCATGATGATGTTTTAATCTCGATATTTATAAACCCAACCATGGTTATGTGATGGAATGCTCTATGTATTGGATGTGATTACTAATTGTTATAGTTGAGATTCTTGTATATGAGACACTTGACCTAACCATTAATTTTGGTCATCGATCAGTTATCCTTGGTTATTTTCTAGTCGCCATGATGGGACTGAAATGTGGATTTATTCTTGATGATGTCATGTTGTGACATGTTTGACTCAACCATTTTTGGAGTCTTCGATCAGTATGATTGAGATATATTTTGGTTATTGAAAACCATTGGATACTTTTGATTATCAGTGATACTTCAGTTGCCAATAGAGAGCTGTTGTGTTCATGATTTTCTATGGATGTTTGCTCATGAAGATTTGATGCTTTTATGCATATTTGATGATTTTATTACAGATTATGTTTTGTAATTTTGAGATTTATGAGTCCATGAGCATTAGGGTAGGATATATGCATGCAGTGACGGGAAGTGGCTTGCAATGGGGGCCGGGGTCCTAAGAGGCTACCAGGGTAACTCATTGTAAGTTGGATTAATAAGTGATAACATTCACACCTAATACTAACTGAATGAACCTAAAAAGATAAGTGTTTTTTTCTCACCCATGCCTTGAGTGCTTGTACAGGCTAGGATGGGAGTAGTGAGATGCATGGTTGCGACCTTGCATTCCATAGTATGCCTTGTCAGTATGAGAGGATACTAGTGGCTGCATGAGATCAGTATGGACCCGTAGAGTTTAGCTAACTACCAGGGTAACTTGTACATGATAAATGCGATGACACTTTTCCGCTTGCATAGTAGGTTCCTACATGTCATTGTGTGCCTTTGGGAAGTAGATGTCAGTTTTGTGATTGGAACCTTTGAGTTAGTATACCTTAAGGGTTCCTAGACTTATAGAGATATGTGTTATGTGTTATGGATAGCCTGTTTGGGACTTGATATTATCTCCTCAGCACGGTGGGAGCGGACCACTTAGGTACCACGTGGTCAGGTGGTAGTATATTTTCCACTCTTATCATTTGATACTCATTGAAACATCGTGGCTGATGCGTCCCTCGTGATGGTGGATATGTATCCTTTTTCATTGATGATTAGCATATGTTAGATGATGTTATCTTATGCTTATATTTGAATGTTAGATTACTTTCTACATATGATGTTGTATTTATTAGGAGTGACATTCCTACTATGTTAATACCGATTATCTCTTCGGTGATTTGAGATATTACGCACGGAGGGTTGGCTTGGGCCCGCGATGGTCTAATGATGCTATTGACGGTTGGGAGGAACCGTGCAGTTAGTTTATTATGTTTGATCTTTATGATGGATGTATATGTCTTCTATGATGATGTATCATGTGATTATCTCTACTTTGATGTATCATGCATTAGAAAAGGATGACGTACCTTATTCTAAATATCTATATTCTTTGAGCCTTCATACCATGAGACATGTATATTGGATGATTGTGCATTCTAGAATGTAAATCAGAAAAGACATTTGTATATTGGATGTATCATTATTATTTCATGTGGATGTTGTACTAGATGAATTCATGTATATAATTCACGTTAAGGGATCTTTAAAAAATGTAATTTGTTATGTATGTTATGTTTATTTTCAGATGGACATTGCTATTGCTTCTGTTATTATGCATAAGTTATATGTGATATTTACTATCATGAAAAAAGAAAAATGTTACCAAACTTAGTGAAACACTAGGTTAATTCTTTGGATCTCTTGGTAGGGCATTACACTTCATTTAATTAATTAGGAATGGCTTCTCATTTAATTAAATAACTTTGTTTAATTAATTAGAAGTAAGTATTGCATTTAATTAAATAATTTCTATTAATTATTTCAAAATTCTTTTCGAAACTAGTCAACTCAAGTCAACCGTGGTTAAATCTTGTCAACTTTTGCTCAAACCTAATCTTTACATATGTGAATATGAGAAAATGTGAGTATAAATTCAAGCAACAATTCAATGGAAATTCTCATTCAACATTTCAAAATGAAGAGATAAGGGTCTCTTAAATAGACTTTCCTGGAATTCATCAACGGTTGAGATCGATTTCAATCAACGGTCAGGATTAAAGGTGAAGTTCAGTCATAAAGAGAGATTTCAAAATTAAAAGGAGTTAACAGATTTAATTTGAGTAAAATAAGGAGTTAATTGATTCAATTTGAGTACAAAAAAGAGTTAACTGATTTAACTCATTTTTGATCAATAGCGTACTGAAAATTTCCCCTTTTGAACTGAAGAAAGATTTTGTTGAGATATTTAATTTAATAAAATGAGATATGCTCTCATAATTACTTTTTCTATTTAATTAAATAATCTTTAATTAATTAGAGACACTTTTCTTATTTAATTAAATAACTTCATTTAATTAATTACGAATGGCTTCTCATTTAATTAAATAACTTTATTTAATTAATTAGAAGTAAGTACTCCATTTAGTTAAATAATTTCATTTAATTATTTCAAAAAAAAAATTGAAACTAGTCAACCATTGTTAAATCTAGTCAACTTTTGGTCAAACTTGATCTTTGCGTATGTGAATATGAGCAAATGTGAGTATGAATTCCAGCAACAACTCGATGGAAATTCTCATTCAACCTTCCAAAATGAAGAGATGATGGTCTCTTAAATAGACTTTCCTAGAATTCATCAACGGTTGAGATCGATTTCAATCAACGGTCAGGATTAAAGGTGAAGTTCAGTCATAAAAGGAGATTTCCAAATTAAAGGGAGTTAACAGATTAATTTTGAGTAAAATAGAGAGTTAACTGATTCAATTTAAGTAGAAAAAGGAGTCAATTGATTTAACTCATTTTTTATCAATAGTGAACTGAAAATTTCCTTTTTTGAACTGAAGAGAGATTTTAATGAGATATTTAATTTAATAAAATGAGATATGCTCTCATAATTACTTTTTCTATTTAATTAAATAATCTTTAATTAATTAGAGACACTTTTCTTATTTAATTAAATAACTTCATTTAATTAATTAGGAATGGCTTCTCATTTAATTAAATAACTTTGTTTAATTAATTAGAAGTAAGTACTCCATTTAATTAAATAATTTCATTTAATTATATTGAAATTCTTTTCAAAACTAGTCAACTCAAGTCAACCGTGGTTAAATCTGATCAACTTTTGGTCAAACTTGATCTTTGTGTATGCGAATATGAGCAAATGTGAGTATGAATTCCAGCAACAATTCGATGCAAATTTTCATTCACCTTTCAAAATGAAGAGATGAGGGTCTCTTAAATAGACTTTCCCTGAATTCATCAACGGTTGAGATCGATTTCAATCAACGGTCAAGATTAAAGGTGAAGTTCAGTCATAAAAGTAGATTTTCAAATTAAAGGAAGTTAACCAATTTAATTTGAGTAAAATAAACAGTTAACTGATTCAATTTGAGTAGAAAAATGAGTTAACTGATTTAACACATTTTTGATCAATAGTGAACTGGAAATTTCCCTTTTTGAACTCAAGAGAGATCTTGTTGAGATATTTAATTTAATAAAATGAGATATGCTCTCATAATTACTTTTTCTATTTAATTAAATAATCTTTAATTAATTAGAGACACTTTTCTTATTTAATTAAATAACTTCATTTAATTAATTAGGAATGGCTTCTTATTTAATTAAATAACTTTGTTTAATTAATTAGAAGTAAGTACTCCATTTAATTAAATAATTTTGTTTAATTATTTCAAAATTCTTTTCGAAGCTAGTCAACTCAAGTCAACCATGGTTAAATCTGGCCAACTTTTGGTCAAACTTGATCTTTGCATATGTGAATATGAGCAAATGTGAGTCTGAATTCTAGCAACAATTCGATGCAAATTCTCATTCAACCTTTCAAAATGAAGAGATGAGGGTCTCTTAAATAGACTTTCCTGGAATTCATCAACGGTTGAGATTGATTTCAATCAATGGTCAGGATGAAAGGTGAAGTTTAGTCACAAAGAGAGATTTCCAAATTAAAAGGAGTTAACAGATTTAATTTGACTAATATAAGGAATTAATTGATTCAATTTGAGTAGAAAAAGGAGTAAACTGATTTAACTAATTTTTGATCAATAGTGAATTGGAAATTTCCCTTTTTGAACTGAAGAGAGATTTTGTTGAGATTTTTAATTTAATAAAATGAGATATGCTCTCATAATTACTTTTTCTATTTAATTAGATAATCTTTAATTAATTAGAGACACTTTTCTTATTCAATTAAATAACTTCATTTAATTAATTACAAATGGCTTCTCATTTAATTAAACAACTTTGTTTGATTAATTAGAAGCAAGTACTCCAGTTAATTAAATAATTTTGTTTAATTATTTCAAAATTCTTTTCGAAACTAGTCAACTCAAGTCAACCATGGTTTAATCTGGTCAACTTTTGGTCAAACTTGATCTTTGCATATGTGAATATGAGCAAATGTGAGTATAAATTCCACCAACAATTCGATGGAAATTCTCATTTAACTTTTCAAAATGAAGAGATGAGGGTCTCTTAAATAGGCTTTCCTAGAATTCATCAACGGTTGAGATCGATTTCAGTCAACGGTCTGGATTAAAGGAGAAGTTCAGTCATAAAGGGAGATTTTCAAATTAAAGGGAGTTAACAGATTTAATTTGAGTAAAATAAGGAGTTAACTGATTCAATTTGTGTAGAAAATGGAGTTAACTGATTTAATTCATTTTTTATCAATAGTGAACTGAAAATTTCCCTTTTTGAACTAAAGAGAGATTTTGTTGAGATATTTAATTTCTTAAAATGAGATATGCTCTCATAATTACTTTTTCTATTTAATTAAATAATCTTTAATTAATTAGACACACTTTTCTTATTTAATTAAATAACTTCATTTAATTAATTAGGAATGGCTTCTTATTTAATTAAATTACTTTGTTTAATTAATTAGAACTAAGTACTCCATTTAATTAAATAATTTTGTTTAATTATTTCAAACCTTGTCAACTCAAGTCAACCGTGGTTAAACCTGGTCAACTTTTGGTCAATCTCTATCTTTGCGTATGTGAATATGAGCAAATGTGAGTATGAATTCCAGAATCAATTCGATGCAAATTCTCATTCAACCTTTCAAAATGAAGAGATGATGGTCTCTTAAATAGACTTTCCTGGAATTCATCAACGGTTGGGATTGATTTCAATCAACGGTCCAGATTAAAGGTGAAGTTCAGTCACAAAGGGAGATTTTCAAATTAAAGGGAGTTAATAGATTTAATTCGAGTAAAATAAGGAGTTAACTGATTCAATTTGAGTAGAAAAAAGAGTTAACTGATTTAACTCATTTTTGATCAATAGTGAAATGGAAATTTCCTTTTTTGAACTGAAGAAAGATTTTGTTGAGATATTTAATTTAATAAAATGAAATATGCTCTCCTAATTAATTTTTTATTTAATTAAATAATCTTTAATTAATAGGAGACACTTTTCTTATTGAATTAAATAACTTCATTTAGTTAATTAGGAAGGGCTTCTCATTTAATTAAATAACTTTGTTTAATTAATTAGAATTAAGTACTCCATTTAATTAAATAATTTTGTTTAATTATTTCAAAATTCTTTCGAAACTAGTCAACTCAAGTCTGCAAAGGTTGAATGAGAATTTGCATCGAATTGTTGCTGGAATTGATACTCACATTTGCTCATATTCACATATGCAAAGATCAAGTTTGACCAAAAGTTGACCAAATTTAACCACGGTTGACTTGAGTTGACTAGTTTCGAAAAGAATTTTAAAATAATTAAACGAAATTATTTAATTAAATGGTGTACTTACTTCTAATTAATTAAACAAAGTTATTTAATTAAATGAGAAGCCATTCGTAATTAATTAAACGAAGTTATTTAATTAAATAAGTTAAATAAAAAATAAGTTAAATCAGTTAACTCATTTTTCTACTCAAATTGAATCAACTAACTCCTTATTTTACTCAAATTAAATCTGTTAACTCCCTTTAGTTTGGAAATGTCCCTTTATGACTGAACTTCACCTTTAATCCTGACCGTTGATGAATTCCAGGAAATTCTATTTAAGAGACCCTCATCACTTCATTTTGAAAGATTGAATGAGAATTTGCATCGAATTGTTGCTGGAATTCATACTCACATTTACTCATATTCACATACGCAAGGATCAAGTTTGACCAAAAGTTGACCAAATTTAACCATGGTTGACTTGAGTTGACTAGCTCCGAAATTTTTTTGAAATAATTAAACAAAATTATTTAATTAAATGGAGTACTTACTTCTAATTAATTAATCAAAGTTATTTAATTAAATAAGAAGCCATTCCTAATTAATTAAATGAAGTTATTTAATTAAATAAGAAAAGTGTCTCTAATTAATTAAAGATTATTTAGTTAAATAGAAAAAGTAATTATGAGAGCAAATATCATTTTATTAAATTAAATATCTCAACAGAATCTCATTTCAGTAAAGAAAGGGAAATTTTTAGTTCACTATTGATCAAAAATGAGTTAAATCAGTTAACTCATTTTTCTACTCAAATTGAATCAGTTAACTCCTTATTTTACTCAAATTAAATCTATTAACTCCCTTTAATATGGAAATCTCCCTTTATGACTGAACTTCACCTTTAATCCTGACCGTTGATTGAAATCGATCTCAACCGTTGATGACTTCCAAGAAAGTCTATTTAAGAGACCCTCATCTCTTCATTTTGAAAGGTTGAATGAGAATTTGCATCGAATTGTTGTTGGAATTCATACTCACATTTGCTCATATTCACATACGCAAAGATCAAGTTTGACCAAAAGTTGACTAGATTTAACCACGGTTGACTTGAGTTGACTAGTTTCAAATTTTTTTTATAATAATTAAACAAAATTATATAATTAAATGGAGTACTTATTTCTAATTAATTAAACAAAGTTATTTAATTAAATGAGAAGCCATTTCTAATTAATTAAATGAAGTTATTTAATTGAATACAAAAAGTGTCTCTAATTAATTAAAGATTATTTAATTAAATAGAAAAAGTAATTATGAGAGTATATCTCATTTTATTAAATTAAATATCTCAACAAAATCTCTCTTCAGTTCAAAAAAGGAAATTTCCAATTCACTATTGATAAAAAATGAGTTAAATCAGTTAACTCCTTTTTCTACTCAAATTGAATCAGTTAACTCCTTATTTTACTCAAATTAAATCTGTTATCTCCCTTTAATTTGGAAATCTCACTTTATGACTGAACTTCACCTTTAATCTTGACCGTTGATTGAAATCGATCTCAACCGTTGATGAATTTCAAGAAAGTCTATTTAAGAGATCCTCATCTCTAAATTTTGAAAGGTTGAATGAAAATTTGCATCAAATTTTGCTGGAATTCATACTCACATTTGCTCATATTCACATACGCAAACATCAAGTTTGACCAATAGTTGACCAGATTTAACCACGGTTGACTTGAATTCACTAGTTTCAATTTTTTTTTCAAATAATTAAATGAAATTATTTAATTAAATTGATTAGTTACTTCTAATTAATTAAACAAAGTTATTTAATTAAATGAGAAGCCATTCCTAATTAATTAAATGAAGTTATTTAATTAAATAAGAAAAGTGTCACTAAAGAATTAAAGATTATTTAATTATATAGAAAATGTAATTATGAGAGCATATCTCATTTTATTAAATTAAATATCTCAACAAAATCTCTCTTCAGTTCAAAAAAGGAAATTTTCAATTCACTATTGATAAAAAAATGAGTTAAATCAGTTAACTCATTTTTCTGCTCAAATTGAATTAGTTAGCTCCTTATTTTACTCATATTAAATCTATTAACTCCCTTTAATTTGAAAGTCTACCTTTATGATAGAACTTCACCTTTAATTCTGACCGTTGATTGAAATCGATCTCAACTGTTGATGAATTCTAGGAAAGTCTACTTAAGAGACCCTTATGACACTATCAGACATGGTATTGTTTTGACACTATCAGACATTATGTTATGGATTCAGTGGTTATATGATGAGATCATTTAGATTTTTCATTTCATGCATACATTATGATCATTATACTATTTTCAATTATTATTGATGATTAGATGTATGAGACTCTTGACCCAACCATTATTTTGGTCATCGATCAGTTATCCTTGATTATTTTCTAGTCACCATGATGGGACTGAGATGTGGATTTATTCTTAATGATGTCATGTTGTGACATGTTTGACTCAACCATTTTTGGAGTCTTCGATCAGTATGATTGAGATATATATTTGGGTTATTGAGAACCATTGGATATTTGATTATCAGTGATACTTCAGGTTCCAATAGAGAGCTGTTGTGTTCATGATTTTCTATGGATGTTAGCTTATGGAGATTTGATGCTTTTATGCATATTTGATGATTTTATGGATTATCTTTTGTGATTTTGAGATTTATGAGTCTATGAGCATTAGGGTAGGATATCTGCATGTAGTGACGGGAAGTGGCTTGCAATGGGGGCCGGGGCCCTAAGAGGCTGCCAGGGTAACTCATTGTAAGTTGGATTAATAAGTGATAACATTCACACCTAATACCAACTGAATGAACCTAAAAAGATAAGTGTTTTGTTCTCACCCATGCGATGAGCACTTGTATAGGCTAGGATGGGAGTAGTGAGACACATGGTTACAACCTTTCATTTCGTAGTATGCCTCGTCTGTATGAGAGGATACTAGTGGCCACATGAAATCAGTATGGACCCATGGAGTTTAGCTAACTGCCAGGGTAACTTGTACGTAATAATTGCAATGACACTTTTCCACTTGCATAGTAGGTTCCTACATGTCATTGTGTGCCTCTGAAGATTAGATGTCAAATTTTGTGTTAGGGACCTTTGAGTTATTATACTTCTAGGATTCCTGGACTTATGGAGATTTGTGCTATGTGATTTTGACAGCCTATTTGGGACTTGAGATTATCTCCTCAGCATGGTGAGAGTGGACCACTTAGGTACCATGCAGTCGGGTGGTAGTGTATTTTTCACTCTTATCATTTTGAGATTCATTAAGACATCATGGTTGATGCGTCCTTCATGATGGTGGATGTGTATCCTTTTTCATTGATGATTAGCATATGTTAAATGATGTTATCTTATGCTTTTATTTGCATGTTAGATTACTTTATACATATGATGTTGTATATATTAGGAGTGACATTCCTACTATGTTAGTACCGATGATCTCTTTCGTGATTTGGAATGTTACGCACGGAGGGATGGCTAGGATCCACGATGGTCTAATGATGCTATTAATGGTTGGGAGGAATTGTGCACTTAGTTTATTATATTTGATCTTTATGATGGATGTATATGTCTTCTATGATGCTGTATCATGTGATTATCTCTACTTTGATGTATCATGGATTAGAATAGGATGATGTACCTTATTCTATATATGTATATTCTTTGTGCCTATCATACCCTATGACATGAACAGTGGATGATTGTGCATTCTAGAATGTAATTCAGAAAGGACATTTGTATATTGGATGTATCATTATTATTTCATGTGGATGATGTACAAGATGGATTCATGTATGTAATTCAATGTTAAGGGATCTTAAAGAATGTGATCTGGATTTATGTTATGTTTACTTTCAGATGGAAAATGCTATTACTTTCATTATTGTGCATAAGTTATATGTGATGTTTACTTCTATGAAAAAAAAAATGCTAATAATCTTAGTGAAATTATAGGTTAATTCTTTGGATCCACTAGCGGGGCATTACAAAATCTCTCTATAGTTGAAAAAGGGAAATTTCAAGTTCACTATTGATCAAAAATGAGTTAAATCAATTAACTCCTTTTTCTACTCAAATTGAATCAGTTAACTCCTTATTTGACTCAAATTAAATCTGTTAACTCCCTCTAATTTGGAAATCTCTCTTTATGACTGAACTTCACCTTTAATCCTGACCGTTGATTGAAATCGATCTCAACCATTGATGAATTCTAGGAAAGTCCATTTAAGTGACCCTCATCTCTTCATTTTGAAAGGTTGAATGAGAATATGCATCAAATTTTTGTTGGAATTCATACTCACATTTTCTCATATTCACATCCGCAAAGATCAAGTTTGACCAAAAGTTGACCAGATTTAACCACGGTTGACTTGAGTTGACCAGTTTCGAAAAGAATTTTGAAATAATTAAATGAAATTACTTAATTAAATTGAGTACTTACTTCTAATTAATTAAACAAAGTTATTTAATTAAATGAGAAGCCATCCCTAATTAATTAAATGAAGTTATTTAATTAAATAAGAAAAGTGTCTCTAATTAATTAAAGATTATTTAATTAAATAGAAAATGTAATTATGAGAGCACATCTCATTTTATTAAATTAAATATCTCAACAAATTCTCTCTTTAGTTCAATAACGGAAATTTCTAGTTCGCTATTGATCAAAAATGTGTTAAATCAGTTAACTCCTTTTTCTACACAAATTGAATCAGTTAACACCTTATTTTACTCAAATTAAATCTGTTATCTCCCTTTAATTTGGAAATCTCCCTTTATGATTGAACTTCACCTGTAATCTTGACCGTTGATTGAAATCGATCTCAACCGTTGATGAATTCCATGAAAGTCTATTTAAGAGACTCCCATCTCTTCATTTTGAAAGGTTGAATGAGAATTTGCATCAAATTGTTGCTGGAATTCATACTCACATTTGCTCATATTCACATACGCAGAGATCAAGTTTGACCAAAAGTTGACCAGATTTAACCACGGTTGACTTGAGTTGACTAGTTTTAAAAAGAATTTTCAAATAATTAAACGAAATTATTTAATTAAATGGAGTACTTACTTCTAATTAATTAAAAAAAGTTATTTAATTAAATGAGAAGCCATTCCTAATTAATTAAATGAAGTTATTTAATTAAATAAGAAAAGTGTCTCTAATTAATTAAAGATTATTTAATTAAATAGAAAAAGTAATTATTAGAGCATATCTCATTTTATTAAATTAAATATCTCAACAAAATCTCTCTTCAGTTCAAAAAGGGAAATTTCCAGTTCACTATTGATAAAAAATGAGCTAAATCAGTTAACTCCTTTTTTGTACTCAAATTGAATTAGTTAACTCCTTATTTTACTCAAATTAAATCTGTTAACTCCCTTTAATTTGGAAATCTCCCTTGATGACTGAACTTCACCTTTAATCCTGACCGTTGATTGAAATCGATCTCAACCATTGATGAATTCCAAGAAAGTCTATTTAAGAGACCCTCATCTCTTCATTTTGAAAGGTTGAATGAGAATTTGCATCGAATTGTTGCTGGAATTCATACTCACATTTGCTTATATTCACATATGCAAAAATGAAGTTTGACCAAAAGTTGACCAGATTTAACCACGGTTGACTTGAGTTGACTAGTTTTGAAAAGAATTTTGAAATAATTAAACGAATTTATTTAATTAAATGGAGTACTTCTAATTAATTAAACAAAGTTATTTAATTAAATGAGAAGCCATTCCTAATTAATTAAATGAAGTTATTTAATTAAATAAGAAAAGTGTCTCTAATTAATTTAAGATTATTTAATTAAATAGAAAAAGTAATTATTAGAGGATATCTCATTTTATTAAATTAAATATCTCAACAAAATCTCTCTTCAGTTCAAAAAGGGAAATTTTCAGTTCACTATTGATCAAAAATGATTTAAACCAGTTAACTCCTTTTTCTACTCAAATTGAATCAATTAACTCCTTCTTTTACTCAAATTAAATCTGTTAACTCCCTTTAATTTGGAAATCTCCCTTAATGACTGAACTTCACCTTTAATCCTGACCGTTTATTGAAATCGATCTCAACCGTTGATGAATTTCAGGAAAGTCTATTTAAGAGACTCTCATCTCTTCATTTTGAAAGGTTGAATGAGAATTTGCATCGAATTGTTGCTGGAATTCATACTCACATGTGCCCATATTCACATACGCAAATATGAAGTTTGACTAAAAGTTGACCAGATTTAACCACGGTTGACTTGAGTTGACTAGTTTCAAAAAGAATTTTGAAATAATTAGACGAAATTATTTAATTAAATGGACTACTTACTTCTGATTAAATAAACAAAGTTATTTAAATAAATGAGAAGCCATTCCTAATTAATTAAATGAAGTTATTTAATTAAATAAGAAAAGTATCTCTAATTAATTAAAGATTATTTAATTAAATAGAAAAAGTAATTATGAGAGCATATCTCATTTTATTAAATTAAGTATCTCAACAAAATCTCTATTCAGTTCAAAAAGAGAAATTTTCAGTTCACTACTGATAAAAAATGAGTTACATCACTTAAATCCTTTTTCTACTTAAATTGAATTAGTTAACTCCTTATTTTACTCAAATTAAATCTGTTAACTCCCTTTAATTTGGAAATCTACCTTTATGACTGAAGTTCACCTTTAATCCCGACCGTTGATTGAAATCGATCTCAACCGTTGATGAATTCCAGAACAGTCTATTTAATAGACCCTCATCTCTTAATTTTGAAAGGTTGAATGAGAATTTGCATTGAATTGTTGCTAGAATTCATACTCACATTTGCTCATATTCACATACGCAAAGATCAAGTTTGACCAAAAGTTGACCAAATTTAACCACGGTTGACTTGAGTTGACTAGTTTTGAAATATTTTTTGAAATAATAAGACAAAATTATTTAATTAAATGGAGTACTTACTTCTAATTAATTAAACAAAGTTATTTAATGAAAAGAGAAGCCATTCCTAATTAATTAAATGAAGTTATTTAGTTAATTAAGAAAAGTGGCTCTAATTAATTAAAGATTATTTAATTAAATAGAAAAAGTAATTATGAGAGCATATCTCATTTTATTAAATTAAATATCTCAACAAAATCTCTCTTCAGTTCAAAAAGGAAAATTTTCAGTTCACTATTGATCAAAAATGAGTTAAATCAGTTAACTCCTTTTTCTATTCAAATTGAATCAGTTAACTCCTTATTTTACTCAAATTAAATCTGTTAGCTCCCTTTAATTTGGAAATCTGCCTTTATGACTGAACTTCACCTTTAATCCTGATCGCTGATTGAAATCGATCTCAATCGTTGATGAATTCCAGGAATGTCTATTTAAGAGACCCTCGTCTCTTCATTTTGAAAGGTTGAATGAGAATTTGCATGGAATTGTTGCTGGAATTCATACTCACATTTGCTCATATTCATATATGCAAAGATGAAGTTTGATCAAAAGTTGACCAGATTTAACCACGGTTGACTTGAGTTGCCTAGTTTCGAAAAGAATTTTGAAATAATTAAACGAAATTATTTAATATTTTTTTTTGAAAAAGAGGGGTAAAAACTTTATTGCGAATGAGATCAAATCAGTACAAAAAAGAACAGGGCCTAAACCCCAAGAAACACTAGAAACCACAAAAAAATTGTAGAGGCAAAATCAACTCTCCTTGATTCCACTTACATCATCTGACAACGTTCTCTCCAAGTCTTGACGTAACTCACCTGGCAGCTGCTCCCACTCATCAATCCACCAACCATCTACATTTCTAGATGCCCACTTTGCCAAACTATTAGCTGCCCTATTCCACTCCCTTGGAATATTGGTATAATACACTGAATCCATCATATAACTAACCTGTAAAATCTATTGCACTATCAAAGACAGCTCCCAAGTAACATCTGAACACTTTCTCTCAAGTAGAAGATTCACAAGAACCTGAGAGTCAAATTCACAAATCACCTTGCGCCACCCCAAAGCATATGCCCTCTACAATGCATAAAGAATAGCTAAACCTTCCATTCTATTAATAGTTTGCATCCCTTTATTGACTAAGAATATAAAAACCACCCTCCCAGAACAGTCCCTGCCAATCCCACCTATACCAACAGGCCCTGGGTTTCCCCTAGATGAACCATTAGTATTAACTTTCAAAATGCCATCCGGAGGGGACATCGACTTCCCTATCCTTTGGACTTTATGTTTCCCCCTTTTGCCTCTCCTAACACAGGCCGAGTCTGGAGGAATTCCTTGAATTCCAAACTTGTCAACCATTACAGCATCGTCCCTCTCGAGAGGCATCACCACCTCACTTTTAACTAAGATTGTGTCCTGAATCATTCCCAGGATTCTACTCCAAACCTGCTGAATCCCCAAAGCTTCACCCCAAAATATTCTTCGATTTTGTTCCAGCCAGACTTGCCAAAGCAAAAAGGTAGGACCAGTATTCCAAAAATCCTGCAAAAAGGAAGCCAAGGATGGGGGCCTCCCCAGTCTCAACCAAAACTCTATCAGAGAGGAGGCATGAATGCACGGGAATTTCCAAACCTCCCACCAGAAATGCCATAACTATAGAGTGAAAGAGTGCTGGAAGAATAAATGCATAGAGTCTTCTTCCCTACTACTACACAAAATACATCTCGAAAGGCCAGAAAAACCCCTCTTCCAAATATTTTCCCCATGTCAGACACTTGTTCCAAGCCAAGGTCCAAATAAAGCAGTTACATTTTGGCCAAGAAAACTTATTCCAAACTTTCTTCCACCAATGAACCTCCCCTCCCACCAGCTGTTGGGAGAGCAACTCCTGATAACTAGAGGAAACAGTATAAATTCCCTTGGGAATAGGGGACCAGGCCAACACATCCACACCCCAAAGGGCATTACAGTCCCGCCTTAAAAGAAGGAATTGGAGCTCAACCCGCTCCACTTTTGAACCAAGAATAGGCCACTCCTCTGGATTCTTCCACCTTGCCTCCACCAGCCGACCCTGAGGGGAAAAGGATTTAAAGTCACACACTCTAGACCATCCAGCATCACAGAAACTCTGAGCCAGCCTGTGCAAATGAGGATACTAAATAACCAAGGAAGGATAAACATCCCAAGCATCATGCTAGAACTGAGCCTTTGAGCCACTCTTGCAGATCCAGTGTAAGCCACCCTTAATGAGCGTTGCTCCTTTCTTGAGAGTACTCCAAATCACAGAGCCTTTCCCACACAAGCCATACCGAGGAATATCATTATGGGGGATCCCTGGAAGGTACTTCAGAGACAAAATCCTAGCCCAAACCTTTTCTTTTTCCACACACTAACGCTAATACAATTTAGCAGCCAGAGCAGTACCAGTCAGCACTGATTGTCGTAAGCCAAGACCACCAAACCGTTTTGGACTACAGACAACCTCCCATTTGACAAGACTCCACTTGGTTGAAGATAGATTACCAACCCATAAAAATTGTCTTGCTAAGGAATCCAATTCCCTAACAAAGCTCAATGGCGCCACCTGAACCATACTCCTATAAAGAGGAAGAGCTTGAACCATAGATTGAATCAGTTGGACTCATCCCACAAAGGAAAGCCAGCGGTGAGTCCAATGAGTAACTTTGGCCCAAAGCTTATCAAGAATAACCTGCTATGATTCTTTAGAATGCCTACCACCAGAGATAGGAATGTCGAGGTAGAACATTGAAAGACTTCCAATTTGGAATCTGAGAATATGAGCTATTCTCCTCTGAATAGAAGGTGGAGTATTAAAGAAATAAATGGAAGAGTTGTCCTCATTAATCATCTGACTTGAAGTAGCAAGATAAACATCCAACACTTTGCGTATATTAGAAGCCTCCCGAACGATAGCCATACTCATCAAGGCTCTATCATCCACAAACTATAGGTGAGATTGCACAAGGAGACCTCCACCCCATTGCCATCCTTGAATAAAGCCCCCTTCCACATTATTATTTATCAGCTGGCCCAGACCTTCTACCAAAAGAAGAAACAAATAAGGAGATAGGGGATCGCCCTGCCGTAAACTTGGAGAAGCACCAAAGAGATTAGAGTGTTCCCCATTAATCAAGACTGAGAAAGAAGTCGAATTCACACAACTCAAAACCCACCAAATCCATTCCTCTTCAAAACCAAAGGCAGCTAGAATCCTTTGGAGAAAGGACCAATGAACTCTGTCATATGCCTTAGCCATGTCCAACTTAATGAACATAGCCTTGTCTTTAGAATTGGCAATAGAGTGAATAGTCTCAGTCGCCATAACCACCCCATCCAAGATCTGGCGCCCCATCACAAAGCCACTCTGTTCTTTAGAAATTAACTTGGGAAGCCACTTTTTTAACATGTTAGCTATCAGCTTAGATATAATTTTATAAACAACATTGCATAGAGAGATAGGGCAAAATTGACTAATCCGATCAGCCCCTTCCTCCTTGGGGATGATAGCAAGGAAAGTAGAATTCAAATCCCGGAGCATTTTCTTGTTTCTCTAGGATTCCTAAACAACTACCAGTAAATCTATCTTGATAATATCCCAAAATTCCTGGAAGAACTCAATCGGAAAGCCGTCTGGACTTGGAGCTTTTCCTTTCTTCATTTGGAAAATAGTCCCCTCTAATTCCTTCGAAGACATGGCACTCATAAGATGCTCTTTCATTTCCAAAGAGACTAAAGAAGGAATACAAGAAAGGACCTAGGCCTCTTCAACTGAGTCCCCTTGTGAAACCTCCCTAAATAAAGACTCAAAATACTGTACAACTTCGCTGAAAATATCCCGAGAAGAAGAGAGCGTCTCTCCCCTAGCATTCACCAAGGTTGATATGGAGTTACCATGTTGTTTGGCCTTAACTAAATTGACGAAGAAAGCAGTATTCTTATCACCTTCTTGAAGCCATACAATATGAGCTTTTTGTTTCCAGTAGATTTCCTCTCTCAATTCCCACTCCTCCAAAGTTTTTAGAGCCCTAGCTTTCTCCTGCAACAAATAATCTGACACTCCCTCTTCCCTTAACAAAATGGTAATATCATTCAACTCAGCTTGGGCCACATATTTCTCTTGGAAAATATTACCAAAGCAATACCTGTTCCATCTTTTAAGCTGAAATTTAACATATTGTAGGAGTTTAGCAAAGATATACATTGTTGTACCAAAGGCAGGTCTACCATCCTTCCACCACTCAGCAACATAGCCATATAGGTTAGGGTCCCTTAACCACATAAGCTGGAATTTAAAAGGTGGCTTCTGAGGCAACCGATTGGAGGAAATAACTAACTTAATGGGTCAGTGATCTGACCCTCTCCAATCTAAAATCTCAGACTTGGATGACCATAATCCACCCACCCAAAAACAAGACACTATGAAGCGATCTAGTCTTTCTGCAATGCAATTATCTCCTATTCTTCTATTATTCTAGGTGAACTGGCCATTACTAGGCTTGATATCAACAAGATTGAGTGCCAAAATGTTATCCCGAAGAAGCACAGAGGAGGGCTCAAGTCTTGCGATACCCCCCCATTTTTCAGAGAGATCTAGAATAGCATTAAAATATCTAGCAATAATCCATGGCAGATAAGGAAATAACCCATGAACAAAATGAATATTATTCCATGTAAGGATCTTACCTTGGAGCTCAACAGGGGCATAGATGTTGGAGAGAAGAACATACTCTCCTGATTCGTAGCATAGAGAGACCAAGGAAATAGAAGATCTAAAGGATATCCACCACATAGGCTAGATCTTTCGAGGGCTCCAGAGGCAAGCTACCCCCCCTGAAGATCCCTGCGCTCCAATGCACTGACATTGACCATTCTTCCACAATTTAGGAGCTATACTCATCATACTCTCAACAGAAACTTTGGTCTCCTAAAGAAAAAGAACAATAGGAGAATGAATTCTAACCAAATCTCAAACAACTTTTTGTCTAGGGCCGCTGTTCAAGCCCCTTGAATTCCATGAAATAATGATCATTTCTAGGAAGCTGGGAAATGAGAATCCAAGGTCTTGATAGCTCCTGACTCCACCAGATTCTCACCAATCATCTTAATCTTCTCCATGTCCTTATTACGCCCACTTTTACCACTTTTCTCAGAAACCCCCTTCTTGCCATCCTTCTGAAGAATACCCAAGTGAGGAGAAGACTTGCCATGCTTATCCATATCTGAAACTACACTCCTTGCAGGAAGGGCCACACCCCCTGCTTCTTGATCCCAACCAACATTTAACCCAATAGACACCTAAGCCCCTGCCTGCCCATCAGTGACCATAGGCATAGCAGGTTCAACCTGTGGAGTAGGAGGACGGTCAGAAGAGACAATCTCCTGATTAGGCTCCACAACCAATTGAGCCAAGCTACTAGATCCTGGAATAAATTCTTGCTGCCCCAGCTCATTTAGGACTTCAAATCTATTAAAGGTATCCTCCTTCTGTCTCTCCATCAAAGTCCTCTTTTGACCTCTATTACGGCTGCGAGCCTTGACCTGTACAAATCCCTAATCATCCTTTTTCTCTCCTAAACTTGGCTTCTTCCCTTTATCAGCCCCAAGATTGTGACAAGGAGGGGGCATAGGCTGCTGATGAACCATCTTGGCCTTCGGGCACCTACGCAGCAGGTGGCCATATTCATGACAAAGTCAGCATCGGAAGGGAACGGTCTCATAATCGAGTTGCTGCACCCAAGAATGTGAGCTCGCGCACAATTCAACTTCATCTGGCAATGGTCTACTCAAATCAAGCTCCACATAGATTGGAGCAAAAGTCATAACCCTTTTCCCAAGGGTTTGGGTTGGGGACCCAACCGGTTTCCCCAACATCAAAGTGAGCATATGAAAAACATCTTCCCGACAACACTCTATTGGAAATCTGGGTAGTCGAACCCACACTGGAATGTGATTCGGAAGCTCCTTAGAGGGATTAAAGCTTGCATGCCATGGCTTAAAAAATAATCCAACCTAGTTGTAAAAATAGGGGCCGCCCTCAAAAACCCTGCTACGATCTGCCATGCAAATGAATGTAACCATGAAAAAGTTGTTTGCAAGCAACGTGACATCCATTTCACACTCTGGCTCCCAGACTCTCTGAGCCCAATTTTCTAGAAATTGAAGGGATGCTCTTAAACATAGAAATTTACAGTATAGTGAATGCTTTGAATAGTATTCCACATCCTTAGCAATCAACTCAAAACAGATTACAAATTTAGGTCTTTCTTTGCACTGCTCCAAGCACCCGTTAATCTTTGTGATCCAGGAACTGCTAGATGGATTTGATCCTATAACTCCTAAACTCTAAGAAAAAAGGGCATTATCAAACACCCTCACCCCTTGATTTGGTGGATGCATGTCCTCCGCATCATGCAAAACAATGTCAGGTGAGACCCCTGATGGTTCACCCCTCATCATTCTACCCCCGGCCTGGAGAGAACATAGTAGGGGACAATAAACTAGGCATCACACACCCCACCATCCTTACAGCCTGCAGACCGACCCAAGACAAAAGAACAACCTGCAAAGAATGGCGCAAAAGACCAGGCACCCACCCTCACGGCAACTGGAACACCTTCCTCTGCAGACGCACGCACAGAAGACTCAAAACAAAGCTAGGGCACGACAGCCCTAGCTCATCGAACTCGCACAGAAACCCATCACGTTCACCTCCAGTCATGCCTATCTCAATTAACGAAATTATTTAATTAAATGGAGTACTTACTTATAATTAATTAAAAAAAGTTATTTAATTAAATGAGAAGCCATTCCTAATTAATTAAATGAAGTTATTTAATTAAATAAGAAAAGTGTCTCTAATTAATTAAAGATTATATAATTAAATAGCAAAAGTAATTATGAGAGCATATCTCATTTTATTAAATTAAATATCCCAAAAAAAAATCTCTTCAGTTCAAAAAGGGAAACTTTCAGTTAATTATTGATCAAAAATGAGTTAAATCATTTAACACCTTTTTCTACTCAAATTGAATCAGTTAACTCCTTATTTTACTCAAATTAAATCTGTTAACTCCCTTTAATTTGGAAATCTCCCTTTATGATTGAACTTCACCTTTAATCCTGACCGCTGATTGAAATCGATCTCAACCATTGATGAATTCCAAGAAAGTCTATTTAAGAGACCCTCATCTCTTCATATTTAAAGGTGGAATGAGAATTTGCATCGAATTGTGGCTGGAATTCATACTCACATTTGCTCATATTCACATACGCAAAGATCAAGTTTGACCAAAAGTTGACCAGATTTAACCACGGCTGACTTGAGTTGACTAGTTTCGAAAAGAATTTTGAAATAATTGAACAAAATTATTTTATTAAATGGAGTACTTACTTCTAATTAATTAAACAAAGTTACTTCATTAAATGAGAAGCCATTCCCAATTAATTAAATAAGACAAGTGTCTCTAATTAATTAAAAATTACTTAATTAAATAGAAAAAGTAATTATGAGAGCATATCTCATTTTATTAAATTAAATATCTCAACAAAATCTCTCTTCAGGTCAAAAAGGGAAATTTTTAGTTCACTATTGATAAAAAATGAGTTAAATCAGTTAACTACTTTTTCTACTCAAATTGAATCAGTTAACTCTTTATTTGTTAACTCACTTTAATTTGGAAATCTCCCTTTATGACTGAAGTTCACCTTTAATCCTGATCGCTTATTGAAAACGATCTCAACCATTGATGAATTCCAAGAAAGTCTATTTAAGAGACCCTCATCTCTTCATTTTGAAAGGTTGAATGAGAATTTGCATCGAATTGTTGCTGGAATTCCTACTCACATTTGCTCATATTCACATACGCAAATATAAAGTTTGACCAAAAGTTGACCAAATTTAACCACGGTTGACTTGAGTTGACTAATTTTGAAAAAAAATTGAAATAATTAAATGAAATTATTTAATTAAATGGAGTACTTAATTTTAATTAATTAAACAAAGTGATTTAATTAAATGAGAAGCCATTCCTAATTAATTAAATGAAGTTATTTAATTAAATAAGAAAAGTGTCTCTAATTAATTAAAGATTACTTATTTAAATAGAAAAAGTAATTATGA
Organism: Cupressus sempervirens; assembly: GCA_028749045.1. Classification (NCBI taxonomy): domain Eukaryota; kingdom Viridiplantae; phylum Streptophyta; class Pinopsida; order Cupressales; family Cupressaceae; genus Cupressus; species Cupressus sempervirens. The sequence continues at coordinate 674,113,425 of CM053790.1, read as the reverse complement.
GAGCATATCTCATTTTATTAAATTAAATATCTCAACAAAATCCCTCTTTAGTTCAAAAAGGGAAATTTACAGTTTATTATTGATAAAAAATGAGTTAAATGAGTTAACTCCTTTTTCTACACAAATTGAATCAGTTAACTCCTTATTTTACTCAAATTAAATCTATTAACTCCCTTTAATTTGGAAATCTCCCTTTATGACTGAACTTCACCTTTAATCCTGATTGTTGATTAAAATCGATCTCAACCGTTGATGAATTTCAGGAAAGTCTATTTAAGAGACCCTCATCTCTTCATTTTGAAAAGTTGAATGAGAATTTGCATTGAATTGTTGCTGGAATTCATACTCACTTTTGCTCATATTCACATACGAAAAGATCAAGTTTGACCAAAAGTTGACCACATTTAACCACGGTTGACTTGAGATGACTAGTTTCGAAAAGAATTTTGAAATAATTAAATGAAATTATTTAATGAAATGGAGTACTTACTTCTAATTAATTAAACAAAGTTATTTAATTAAATGAGAAGCCATTCCTACTTAATTAAATGAAGTTATTTAATTAAATAAGGAATGTGTCTTTAATTAATTAAAGATTACTCAATTAAATAGAAAAAGTAATTATGAAAACATATCGCATTTTATTAAATTAAATATCTCGACAAAATCTCTCTTCAGTTCAAAAAGAGAAATTTCCCGTTCACTATTGATAAAAAATGAGTTAAATCAGTTAACTCCTTTTTCTACTCAAATTGAATAAGTTAACTCCTTATTTTACTCAAATTAAATCTGTTAACTCCCTTTAATTTGGAAATCTCCCTTTATGACTTAACTTCACCTTTTATCCTGACCGTTGATTGAAATCGATCTCAACTGTTGATGAATTCTAAGAAATTCTATTAAAGAGACCCTCATCTCTTTATTTTGAAATGTTGAATGAGAATTTGCATCGAGTTGTTGCTGAAATTCATACTCACATTTGCTCATATTCACATATGCAAAGTTCAAGTTTGACTAAAAGTTGACCAAATTTAACCACGGTAGACTTGAGTTGACTAGTTTCGAAAAGAATTTTGAAATAATTAAACGAAATTATTTAATTAAATCTTTTCAGTTCAAAAAGGGAAATTTCTAGTTCACTGTTGATCAAAAATGAGTTAAATTAGTTAACTCCTTTTTCTACTCAAATTGAATCAGTTAACTCTTTATTTTACTCAAATTTAATCTGTTAACTCCCTTTAATTTTGAGATCTACCTTTATGACTGAACTTCACCTTTTATCCCGACTGTTGATTGAAATCGATCTCAACTGTTGATAAATTCCATGAAAGTCTATTTAAGAGAACCTCATCTCTTTATTTTGAAAGGGTGAACGAGAATTTGCATCAAATTGTTGCTGAAATTCATAATCACATATGCTCATATTCACATATGCAAAGGTTAAATTTTACCAAAAGTTGACCAGATTTAACCACAGTTAACTTGAGTTGACTAGTTATGAAAAGAATTTTCAAATAATTAAACGAAATTATTTAATTAAATGAAGTACTTACTTCGAATTAATTAAAAAAAGTTGTTTAATTAAATGAGAAGCCATTCCTAATTAATTAAAGATTACTTAATTAAAAAGAAAAAGTAATTATGAGAACATATCTAATTTTATTAAATTAAATATCTAAACAAAATCTCCCTTCAGTTCGAAAAGAGAAATTTCCAATTCACTATTGATCAAAAATGAGTTAAATCAGTTAACTCCTTTTTCTACACAAATTGAATTAGTTAACTCCTTATTTTACTCAAATTAAATCTATTAACTCCTTTTAATTTGAAAATCTTCCTTTATGACTGAACTTCACCTTTAATCCTGACCGTTGATAGAGATCGATCTCAACTGTTGATGAATTCTAAGAAAGTCTATTTAAGAGACCCTCATCTCTTCATTTTGAAAGGTGATGGGGACACAACCCAACAACCAGAATAGACACAATAGAAAGGGGAAATTATATTAACTGAGAAAATAAGCTGGTACAAACAGTGCAGAGAAAATAAACTCAAAACATGCCCTGCGGGCTTACAATAGCATAAATCTGGAGAATATTTCTCCTTTTAGCACCTCCTCTCAAGCTCCAATCCGAACTGCCTTTTACAATGCTAGAAATCTCCTTAAATAGACCCCGGAGGGTTAAGGACTAGGAGTACATTCTAGAAAGTGCTAGTAGGCATCCACCGACAAAATAGAATGTTCCGGAAGCTGCGTTAGAAGTCGGTGCAATTCTAGAAGAATCCAGAAACGGTAGCCGAACTTTCGGGAGGCATAACTTTTGAACCGTAACTCCGATTGACGAACCGTTTACATTTTCGGAAAGCTCTCGAAGCACTCTATAGCCCTATGGACCAGCTTCGCTTGTCCTCCATTTTTTGACCCTTTTCAAGGTCATTTAATGCCCCAAACCTAACTTTGAAGCATTCTTAGGGGGTCTCCAAAACCCGAAAAACTGCAATAACTTTCAAACCGTGGGGCCTTTTGACCTGATTCTTTTTCTGGAATGCTCTAAATCTTGATTACATTCATCTGGCCAAGTCACACCTTCTAGGTTACCAAAATGATGGTCAAATTGCATGCTCCTATTTTTTCAGGATTTTTAAATGCACTGATAGTTGAACTATGAGAGTTGGAACCTTTATTTGAGCCAAATGGGTATCCAAAAATGCAAAGACATAAAATAGAAACTAAGTCTAAGTACATTTTTTTTTGGGTGACACAGGATTGCCCTTATACCTCTGGATGCTCCTGCATCAAAAGGTTGAATGAGAATTTCCATCAAGTTGTTGCTGGAATTCATACTCACATTTGCTCATATTCATATACGCAAAGATAAAGTTTGACAAAAAGTTGACCAAATTTAACCACGGTTGACTTGACTTGACTAGTTTCGAAAAGAATATTGAAATAATTAACCGAAATTATTTAATTAAATGATGTACTTACTTCTAATTAATTAAACAAAGTTATTTAATCAAATGAGAAGCCATTCCTAAATAATTAAATGAAGTTATTTAACTAAATAAGAAAAGTGTCTCTAATTAATTAAAGATTATTTAATTAAATAGAAAAAGTAATTATGAGAGCAAATCTCATTTTATTAAATTAAATATCTCAACAAAATCTCTCTTCAGTTCAAAAAGGGAAATTTTTAGTTCACTATTGATCAAAAATGAGTTAAATCAGTTAACTCTTTTTTCTACTCAAATTGAATCAGTTAACTCCTTATTTTACTCAAATTAAATTTGTTAACTCTTTTGAATTTGGAAATCTCCCTTTATGACTGAACTTCACATTTAATCCTGACTGTTGATTGAAATCACTCTCAACCGTTGATGAAATCTAGGAAAGTCTATTTAAGAGACCCTCATCTCTTCATTTTGAAAGGTTGAATGTGAATTTGCATTGAATTGTTGCTTAAATTCATACTCACATTTGCTCATATTCACATATGCAAAGATCAAGTTTGACCAAAAGTTGACTAGATTTAACCACGGTTGACTTGAGTTTACTAGTTTCAAAAAGAATTTTGAAATAATTAAATGAAATTATTTAATTAAATGGAATACTTACTTCTAACTAATTAACCAAAGTTATTTAATTAAATGAGAAGCCATTCCTAATTAATTAAATAAAGTTATTTAATTAAATAAGAAAAGTGTATCTAATTAATTAAAGATTATTTAATTAAATAGAAAAAGTAATTATGAGAGCATATCTCATTTTATTAAATTAAATATCTCAACAAAATCTCTCTTCAGTTCAAAAAGAAAAATTTCCAATTCACTATTGATCAAAAATGAGTTAAATCAGTTAACTCCTTTTTCTTCTCAAATTGAAACAGTTAACTCCTTATTTTACTCAAATTAAATCTATTAACTACCTTTAATTTTGAAATCTCCTTTTATGACTGAACTTCACATTTAATCTTGATCGTTGATTTTAATTGATCTCAACCATTGATGAATTTTACGAAAGTCTATTTAAGAGACTCTCATCTCTTCATTTTGAAAGTTTGAATGAGAATTTGCATCGAATTGTTGTTGGAATTCATACTCACATTTGCACATATTCACATACGATAAAATCAAGTTTGACCTAAAGTTGACCAAATTTAACCACGGTTGACTTGAGTTGACTAGTTTCGAATTTTTTTTTAAAATTATTTAAGTAAATGGAGTACTTACTTCTAATTAATTAAACAAAGTTATTTAATTAAATGAGAAGTCATACCTAATTAATTAAAAGAAGTTATTTAATTAAATAAGAAAAGTGTCTCTAACTAACTAATTCAAGAGACCCTCATCTCTTCATTTTGGAAGGTTGAATGAGAATTTGCATCGAATTGTTGCTGGAATTCATACTCACATTTGCTCATATTCACATACGCAAAGATCAAGTTTGACCAAAAGTTGACCAAATTTTATCACGGTTGACTTGAGTTAACTAGTTTCGAAAAGAATTTTAAAATAATTAAATAAAATTATTTAATTAAATAGAGTACTTACTTCTAATTAATTAAACAAAGTTATTTAATTAAATGAGAACCCATTCCTAATTAATTAAATGAAGTTATTTAATTAAATAAAAAAAGTGTCACTAATTAATTAAAGATTATTTAATTAAATAGAAAAAGTAATTATGAGAGCACATCTAATTTTATTAAATTAAATATCTCAACAAAATCTCTCTTTAGTTCAAAAAAGGAAATTTCCAGTTCACTATTGATAAAAAATGAGTTAAATCAGTTAACTCCTTTTTCTACTCAAATTGAATCATTTAACTCCTTATTTTACTCAAACTAAATTTGTTAACTCCCTTTAATTTGGAAATCTCCCTTTATGACTGAACTTCACATTTAATCCTGACCGTTGATTGAAATCGATCTCAACCGTTGATGAATTCCAAGAAAGTCTATTTAAGAGACCCTCATCTCTTCATTTTGAAAGGTTGAATGAGAATTTTCATCAAATTGTTGCTAGAATTCATACTGACATTTGCTCATATTCATATACGCAAGATCAAGTTTGACCAAAATTTGACCAGATTTAACCAGGGTTGACTTGTGTTAACTAGTTTGAAAAATAATTTGGAAATAATTAAATGAAATTATTTAATTAAATGGAGTACTTACTTCTAATTAATTAAACAATGTTATTTAATTAAATGATAACTCATTCCTAATTAGTTAAATGAATTTATTTAATTAAATAAGAAAAGTGTCCCCAATTAATTAAATATTATTTAATTAAATAAATAAAGTAATTATGACAGCATATCTCATTTTATTTAATTAAATATCTCAGCAAAATCTCTCTTCAATTCAAAAAAGGAAATTTCCAATTCACTATTGATAAAAAATGAGTTAAATCAGTTAACTCATTTTTTTACTCAAATTGAATCAGTTAACTCCTTATTCTACTCAAATTAAATCTGTTAACTCCTTTTAATTTGGAAATCTCCCTTTATTACTGAACTTCACATTTAATCTTCTATTGATTGATATCGATCTCAAAAGTTGATGAATTCTAGGAAAGTCTATTTAAGAGACCGTCATCTCTTCATTTTGAAAGGTTCAATGAGAATTTGCATCGAATTGTTGCTAGAATTCATACTCACATTTGCTCATATTCACATACGCAAACATCAAGTTTGACCAAAAGTTGACCAAATTTAACCACGGTTGACTTGAGTTGACAAGTTTAGAAACAAAATTGAAATAATTAAACGAAATTATTTAATTAAATGGAGTACTTAGTTATAATTAATTAAACAAAGTTATTTAATTAAATGAGAAGCCATTCCTTATTAATTAAATGAAGTTATTTAATTAAATAAGTAAAGTGTCTTTAATTAATTAAAGATTATTTAATTAAATAGAAAAAATAATTATGAGAGCATATCTCATTTTATTAAATTAAATATTTCAACAAAATTTTTCTTCAGTTCAAAAAGAAAAATTTCCAGTTCACTATTGATCAAAAATGAGTTAAATAAGTTAACTCCTATTTCTACTCAAATTGAATCAGTCAACTCTTCATTTGACTCAAATGAAATCTGTTAACACCCTTTAATTTGAAAATCTCCCTTTATGACTAAACATCACCTTTAATCATGAACAATGATTGAAATCATTCTCAACCGTTGATCAATTCCAGGAAAGTCTATTTAAGAGACCCTCATCTCTTCATTTTGAAGGGTTGAATGAGAATTTGCATCGAATTGTTTCTGGAATTCATACTCACATTTGCTCATATTCACATACGCAAAGATCAAGTTTCACCAAAAATTGACCAGATTTAACCACGGTTGACTTGAGTTGACTAGTTTCAAAAAGAATTTATAAATAATTAAATTAAATTATTTAATTAAATGGAGTACTTACTTCTAATTAATTAAACAAAGTTATTTAATTAAACTAGAAGCCATTCCTAATTAATTAAATGAAGTTATTTAATTAAATAAGAAAATTGTCTCTAATTAATTAAAGATTATTTAATTAAATAGAAAAAGTAATTATGAGAGCATTTCTCACTTTATTAAATTAAATATCTCAACAAAATCTCTCTTCAGTTCAAAGAGAGAAATATTTAGTTCACTATTGATAAAAAATGAGTTAAATCAGTTAACTCTTTTTTCTACTCAAATTGATTGAGTTAACTCCTTATTTTACTCAAACTAAATCTATTAACTCCCTTTAATTTGAAAATCTCCCTTTATGACTGAACTTCACCTTTAATCCTAACCGTTGATTGAAATCAATCTCAACCGTTCATGAATTCTAGGAAAGTCTATTTAAGAGACCCTCATCTCTTCATTTTGAAAGGTTGAATGAGAATTTGTATCGAATTGTTGCTGGAATTCATACTCACATTTGCTCATATTCACATACGCAAAGATCAAGTTTGACCAAAAGTTGACCAAATTTTACCACGGTTGACTTGAGTTAACTAGTTTCGAAAAGAATTTTAAAATAATTAAACGAAATTATTTAATTAAATAGAGTACTTACTCTTAATTAATTAAACAAAGCTATTTAATTAAATGAGAAGCCATTCCTAATTAATTAAATGAAGTTATATAATTAAATAATAAAATTGTCTCTAATTAATTAAAGATTATTTAAGTAAAGTGTCTTTAATTAATTAAAGATTATTTAATTAAATAGAAAAAATAATTATGAGAGCATATCTCATTTTATTAAATTAAATATTTCAACAAAATTTCTCTTCAGTTCAAAAAGAAAAATTTCCAGTTCACTATTGATCAAAAATGAGTTAAATCAGTTAACTCCTATTTCTACTCAAATTGAATCAGTCAACTCCTTATTTTACTCAAATTAAATCTGCTAACTCCCTTTAATTTGCAAATCTCCCTTTATGACTAAACTTCACCTTTAATCCTGACCATTGATTGAAATCGTTCTCAACTGTTGATGAATTCCAGGAAAGTCTATTTAAGAGACCCTCATCTCTTCATTTTGAAAGGTTGAATGAGAATTTGCATCGAATTGTTGCTGGAATTCATACTCACATTTGCTCATATTCACATACGCAAAGATCAAATTTGACTAAAAGTTGACCAGATTTAACCATAGTTGACATGAGTTGACTAGTTTCGAAAAGAATTTGTAAATAATTAATCAAAATTATTTAATTAAATGCAGTACTTAGTTCTAATTAATTAAAAAAAGTTATTTAATTAAATGAGAAGCCAACTCTAATTAATTAAATGAAGTTATTTAATTAAATAAGAAAAGTGTCTCTAAATAATTAAAGATTATTTAGTTAAATAGAAAAAGTAATTATGAGAGCATATCTTATTTTATTAAATTAAATATCTCAACAAAATCTCTCTTCAGTTCGAAAAGAGAAATTTTCAGTTCACTATTGATCAAAATTGAGTTAAATCAATTAACTCCTTTTTCTACTCAGATTGAATCAGTTAACTCTTCATTTTACTCAAATTAAATTTGTTAACTCCCTTTAATTTGAAAATCTCCCTTTATGACTGAACTTCTCATTTAATCCTAACCGTTGATTGAAATCGACCTCAACCGTTGATGATTTCCAGGAAAGTCTATTTAAGAGACCCTCATCTCTTCATTTTGAAAGGTTGAATGAGAATTTGCATTGAATTTTCATTGGAATTCATTATCGCATTTGCTCATATTCACATACGCAAAAATCAAGTTTGACTAAAAGTTGACCAGATTTAACCACGGTTGACTAGTTTCGAAAAGAATTTGTAAATAATTAAACAAAATTATTTAATTAAATGGAGTACTTACTTCTAATTAATTAAACAAAGTTATTTAATTAAATGAGAAGCCATTCCTAATTAATTAAATGAAGTTATTTCATTAAATAAGAAAAGTGTCTCTAAATAATTAAAGATTATTTAATTAAATAGAAAATGTAATTATGAGAGCATATCTTATTTTATTAAATTAAATATCTCAACAAAATCTCTCTTCAGTTCAAAAAGGGAAATTTTCAGTTCATTATTGATAAAAATGGATTTAAATCAGTTAACTCCTTTTTCTACTCAAATTGAATCAGTTAACTCCTCATTTTACTCAAATTAAATCTGTTAACTCCCTTTAATTTGAAAATCTTCTTTTATGAATGAACTTCACATTTAATCCTGACCGTTGATTGAAATCGACCTCAACCGTTGATGATTTCCAGGAAAGTCTATTTAAGAGACCCTCATCTCTTTATTTTGAAAGGTTGAATGAGAATTTGTATCGAATTGTTGTTGGAATTCATACTCACATTTTCTCATATTCACATACACAAAGATCAAGTTTGACCAAAAGTTGACTAGATTTAACCACGGTTGACTTGAGTTGACTAGTTTTGAAAAATTTTTTGAAATAATTAAATGAAATCATTTAATTAAATGGAGTACTTACTTCTAATTAATTAAACAAATTTATTTAATTAAATGAGAAGCCATTCTTAATTAATTAAATGAAGTTATTTAATTAAATAAGAAAAGTGTCTCTAATTAATTAAAGATTATTTAATTAAATAGAAAAAGTAATTATGAGAGCATATCTCATTTTATTAAATTAAATATCTCAACAAAATCTCTCTTCAGCTCAAAAAGGGAAATTTTCAGTTCACTATTGATAAAAAATGAGTTAAATCAGTTAACTCCTATTTCTACTCAAATTGAATCAGTTAACTTCTTATTTTACTCAAATTAAATCTGTTAACTCCCTTTAATTTGGAAATCTGCCTTTATGATTGAACTTCACCTTTAATCCTGACCGTTGATTGAAGTCGATCTCAACCATTGATAAATTCCAAGAAAGTCTATTTAAGAGACCCTCATCTCTTCATTTTGAAAGGTTGAATGAGAATTTGCATCGAATTTTCGCTAGAATTCATACTCATATTTGCTCATATTTACATATGGAAAGATCAAGTTTGACCAAAAGTTGACCAAATTTAGCCACGGTTGACTAGTTTCGAAAAGAATTTTGAAATAATTAAACGAAATTATTTAGCTAAATGGAGTACTTACTTCTAATTAATTAAACAAAGTTATTTAATTAAATGAGAAGTCATTCCTAATTAATTAAATGAAATTATTTAATTAAATAAGAAAATTGTCTCTAATTAATTAAAGATTATTTAATTAAATAGAAAAAGTAATTATGAGAGCATATTTTATTTTATTAAATTTAATATCTCAACAAAATCTCTCTTCAGTTCAAAAAGAGAAATTTCCAATTCACTATTGATCAAAAATGAGTTAAATCAGTTGACTCCTTTTTCTACTCAAATTGAATCAGTTAACTCCTTATTTTACTCAAATTAAATCTGTTAACTCACTTTAATTTGGAAATCTCTCTTTATGACTGAACTTCACCTTTAATCCTCACCGTTGATTGAAATCGATCTCAACCGTTGATGAATTCCAGAAAAGTCTATTTAAGAGACCCTTATCTCTTCATTTTGAAATGTTGAATGAAAATTCGCATCGAATTGTTGGTAGAATTCATACTCACATTTTCTCATATTCACATATGCAAAGATCAAGTTTGACCAAATGTTGATCACATTTTACCACGATTGACTTGAGTTGACTAGTTTCGAAAAGAATTTTAAAATAATTAAACGAAATTATTTAATTAAATGGAGTAAGGTATGTGCAAGATCATGGTGTACCAAACTATGGCTTTAAGTGGCAATGAAAAATCAGCAAATCAAGTTTATGTCAACTTGACACATAATTTTGAAGTGCTTATGGACTTTATATGAAAAAGTTGTAAGAAAATAATTTGTAAAAAATTGAATTTAGATTCTAAACTACTAGGCCTTATTAGGAGAAAGAAATAATTGATTGGTCAAAATTTTGAATTTTAATGCAGTACTAAGAAAATTTCAGGGCAAAAATAAAAAGTAGGTGTATGTCTGACCAGCTTAATCAAAATCAAATCATAATATTTTTTTAATATAATTATAGATATGAAAACTAGACTCATGCTCGGATGTGACGCATATTTTTTGATATTTTTATTCAAAATAAATAATTAAATATGAATTTTTTATGAAAATATTTTCGGATTAAAAAAAGTCTCGTGTCTGACCACCCTAACTAATAGAAAATTTAATCAAATTTATTATTATTATTTTTTCTTATACTAGGCAAAGTATAGAATGTGACGCAACTTTTAGATTTAAAAAATGTTATACCGTTTGAAAGTTATAGCTATTTTTCATTCAGTATGTCAATTAGCACTTTACAATAATCTTCATTGATAATTAACTAATAAATACATATCGAACTTAAAATTTGACAGAAGTTATATTGATGGAATCTAGAGAGCGATATTAAAAAACTCATTTCATTTCATTCAATTTCGATCAAAATAACATTGGCAGACGGCTACCCAAAATCTGAGTATCGCTAAAAGTTTCTATAAACACGTCTTTGGGGTTGACCGAGCAAGCTTCGTAAATAACAAGCCTGGTCGAATATCCGATTCAAAATCGGATATCCAATTTGACATGAGATATTCGATATGGCTCGGTAGTCAAATTTCAAAAAATTTTAAATTTTGGAAAGAAATTCGATTTAAACGTTATAGTTTTTTATTTTTAAATTATTTCACTTATATTAATATGTAAAAGCATATATATATATATATATATATATATAATACCGTAATGTAAACATACAAGATATAATCTAGTAATATATAATAATATCTTATGTTAATCTTATTAGAATCTATAAATATAATATATATTATTATTACTTTTACTAAATATAATAAAGTAATTTATTTATATATATAAAATACATATTATATAATATTATATTAATATGTATAATAATATAATATATATAACAACGTAATATTTTTATTAAATATAATATATATTATAAATATTATTACATTAATATGTATGTTATTAATATATCTATATAATAACGTAATATTTTCATTAAATATAATAATGTAATATGTATATGTATATATATTATTATATTAATATGTATATTATTAATATATATGTATATTATTAATATATAAGAGTCAAAGGGGATCATAGGGTGACCTATGACCTTCTTTGAACCATTAAACGACGATATATGTCCCTAGGGATCCTAGGACCCCTAGGAACATATTCGAATGGGTATTATGGGTCAAAGGGGGTCATAGGGTGATCTATGACCCTCTTTGGCCCATTAAACGATGAAATATGTCCCTAGGGGTCCTAGGACTCCTAGGGACATAGTCGAATCGTTCATATGGATCAAAGGGGGTCGTAGGTTACCCCCTTTGACCCAATAAATGATGACATATGTCCCTAGGGATCCTAGGACCCTTAGGGACAGAGTCGAATCATTCATATGGGTCAAAGGGGGTCATAAGGTGACCTATGACCCCCTTTGACCCATTAAATGACGACATATGTCCCTAGGGGTCCTCGGACCCCAAGGGACATATTCGAATGGGTAATATGGGTAAAAGGGGGTCATAGGGTGACCTATGACCCTCTTTCACCCATTAAACGATGACATATGTCCCTAGGGGTCCTAGGACCTTAGGGACATATTCGAATCGTTCATATGGATCAAAAGGGGTCATAGGGTGACCTATGACCCCCTTTGACCCATTAAACGACAACATATGTTCCTAGGGGTCCTAGGACCCCCAAGAACATATTCGAATGGTTAATATGGATCAAATAGGGTCGTAAGGTAACCTATGACCCTCTTTGACCCATTAAATGACGACATATGTCCCTAGGGGTCCTAAGACCCCTAGGGACATATTTGAATCGTTCATATGGGTCAAAAGGGGTCATAGGGTGACCTATGACCCTCTTTGACCCATTAAACAACGATATATGTCTCTACGGGTCCTAGGACCCCTAGAGACATATTCGATTGGGTATTATGGGTCAAAGGGGGTCATAGGGTGGACATAGTTGAATCGTTCATATGGGTCAAAAGAGGTCATAGGGTGACCTATGACCCCCTTTGACCCATTAAACAATGACATATGTCCCTAGGGGTCCTAGGACCCCTAGGGACATATTTGAATCATTCATATGGGTCAAAGGGGGTCATAGGATGACCTATGACCCTCTTTCCCTAGGGACATATTCGAATGGGTAATATGGGTCAAAGGGGGTCATAGGGTGACCTATGACCCTCTCTGACCCATTAAATGATGATATATGTCTGTAGGGGTCCTACGACCCCTAAGAACATATTCGAATCGTTCATATGGGTCAAAGGGGGTCATAGGGTGACCTATGACCCTCTTGACCCATTAAACGATGATATATGTCTCTAGCGGTCGTAGGACCCCTAGAGACATATTTGAATGGGTAATATGGGTCAAACGGGGTCATAGGGTGACCTATGACCCCCTTTCACTTATTAAATGATGACATATGTCCCTAGGGGTCCTAGGACCTCTAAGGACATATTCGAATGGGTAATATGGGTCAAATGGAGTCATAGGGTAACCTATGACTCTCTTTGACTAATTAAATGATGACATATGTCCCTAAGGGTCCTAGGACCCCTAGGGACATATTCGAATCATTCATATGGGTCAAAGGAGCTCATAGGGTGACCTATGACCTTCTTTGACCCATTAAACGATGACATATGTCCCTAGCGGTCCTAGGACTGCTAAGGACATAGTCGAATCGTTCATATGGGTCAAAGGGGGTCATAGGTCACCCTATGACCCCCTTTGACCCATTAAATGATGACATATGTCCCTAGGGGTCCTTGGACCCCAAGGGACATATTCGAAAGGGTAATGTGGGTCAAAGGGGGTCATAGGGTGACCTATGACCCTCTTTGACCCATTAAACGATGACATATGTCCCTAGGGGTCCTCGGACCCCTAGGGACATATTCAAATGGGTAATATGGGTCAAAGGGGTTCATAGGGTGACCTATGACCCTCTTTGACCCATTAAACGCTGACATATGTCCCTAGGGGTACTCAGACCCCTAGGGACATATTCGAATCGTTCATATGGGTCAAAGGGGGTCATAGGGTGACCTATGACTCCCTTTGACCCATTAAATGAGGACATATGTCCCCAGGGGTCCTAAGGAATATTTGAATCGTTCATACGGGTCAAAGGGGGTCATAGGTACCCTATGACCCCCTTTGACCCATTAAAAGATGACATATGTCCCTAGAGGTCCTAAGACCACTAGGGACATATTCGAATGGGTAATATGGGTCAAATAGGGTCATAGGGTAACCTATGACCCTCTTTGACCTATTAAACGATGACATATGTCCCTAGGGGTCCTAGGACCCCTAAGGACATATTCGAATCATTCATATGGGTCAAAGGGGGTCATAGGGTGACTTATGACCCTTTTGACCCATTAAATGACGATATATGTCACTAGGGGTCCTAGGACCCCTAGGGACATATTCGAATGGGTAATATGGGTCAAAGGGAGTCATAGGGTGACCTATGACCCCCTTTGACCCATTAAATGATGACATATATCCCTAAGGGTCCTCGGACCCCAAGGGACATATTCGAATGGGTAATATGGGTCAAAGGGGGTCATGGGGTGACCTATGACCCTCTTTGACCCATTAAATGATAACATATGTCCCTAGGGGTCCTACGACCCTAGGGACATATTCGAATCGTTCATATGAGTCAAAGGGGGTCATAGGGTGACCTATAACCCCTTTTGACCCATTAAATGATGACATATGTCCCTAAGGGTCCTAGGACCCCTAGGGACATATTTGAATGGGTAATATGGGTCAAATGGGATCGACCCATTAAACAACGACATATGTCCCTAGGGGTCCTAGGACCCCTAAGGACATATTTGAATCGTTCATATTGATCAAAGGGGGTCATAGGGTGACCTATGACCTTCTTTTACCCATTAAACGATGATATATGTCTCTAGCGGTCCTATGACCCCTAGGGACATATTCGAATGGGTATTATGGGTCAAAGGGGGTCATAGGATGACCTATGACCCTCTCTGACCCATTAAACGATGACATATGTCCCTAGGGGTCCTAGGAACCCTAGGGAAATAGTCGAATCATTCATATGGGTCAAAGGGGGTCATAGGGTGACCTATGACCCTCTTTGACCCATTAAACGATGACCCTCTTTGTATTATATATTATTATATTAATATGTATAATAATATAATATATATATAGCAATGTAATATTATTATTAAATATAATATATACTATAAATATTATTATATTAATATGTATATTATTAATATATCTATATAATAATGTAATATTTTAGTATATATAACGTAATATTTTAGGATAATAATTATAATATAAATAAACACTAAATATTAATATTATTATATGTATAGTAATAATAATAATACTATTATAGCTATAATAGTAATATATATTAATACTATATATTGTAGCTTAATATAAATAAACACTATATATTTACACTATTATATCTATATTAATAATATTAATACTATTATAGGTATAATAATAATATTGATACTATAGGTATATTAATACTATTATATATTAATATTATTGAAATTTTATACTAATACTAATATAATATTAACTTAGTTATAAATTAAAGTTGTTTGCCTTCAAATATTTTCATAATATTAATATTATTGTGGCAAAGGAGGGAAACCTTAGCAAGTTTTCCCCCCAAAAGTCATTTTCCCATATCGGATATCTGATTTCATATCGGTCGGATATCCGATTTTACTGGCATCAATTTCAAATATTTGACTATCCCTACAGACCCAACAACATTACTTTTTTACCTTTTTTTTTCACGGAATTTGTAAAAAGTCGCGTTTTGGGGCCCAACCAATCGAAAAGAATTCAAAAATATAACCTTAGGTGTTCAAATTTGTCATCTAAATGGGGAGCAGTAGTCGTCGAAAGAATAAACGTAAAAAGAAGATATCCAATGAAGACATTGCGGCATATAGAGAAAAGGACAAAATGAAACACCGAAAAAAAAGACAAAGTATTCTAAATATCAATAAAGTTGATGATGAATTAATAGAAGGTGAAATCATAGAGTCAGATAATAAAAATGTACAGTTGGGGAATGAAAATGTATCTCTTGAAAACGATAATGCGAAAATTGAAAATGTAGAGATTGAAGATTTTGAAGAAGAAATGACACCAGGTCATAATCCAAATTGCATAATTGACCTTGTCGAAGATGACAATGCATAGGAACCTAATGCACAAGAACCTTACATATCTCCTAATTATAATTAACATGAAGGTTCTAAAACACCAAAATGGATAATTGAAATTGATGAAACGATTATGACTAGTTTGGAAGGAAAAAAATCAGAAAGAACCATTCGGTTATGGGCTTCAAGACTATATCAGATGTTTTTCGGCAACAAGACAGTGGTAGAGCAATGTCAGCTTTTCATGTACTTATTAAAGATGCAAAAGATGAGACCTATGCTTTACAAATTGAAAATTTGTGTCAATAAAAAGTTGGAAAGAAATGCCATTATTGTGAAGAATCTTTTTAGTGCTCTCAATAGCGTTGGGAAAAATAGTAGAGAGAAGGATAATAGAGGTGCTCGAAGGGTTATTACAACCTTTTTGGTAAGTCATCATTTGAGAATTTGCATCGAATTGTTGATGGAATTCATACTCACATTTGCTCATATTCACATACGCAAAGATCAAGTTTGACCAAAAGTTGACCAAATTTAACCGCGGTTGACTTGAGTTGACTAGTTTCAAATTTTTTTTTAAAATAATTAAACAAAATTATATAATTAAATGAAGTACTTACTTCTAATTAATTAAACAAAGTTATTTAATTAAATGAGAAGCCATTACTAATTAATTAAATGAAGTTATTTAATTAAATAAGAAAAGTGTCTATAATTAACTAAAGATTATTTCATTAAATAGAAAAAGTAATTATGAGAGCATATCTCATTTTATTAAATTAAATATCTCACCAAAATCTCTCCTCAGTTCAAAAAGGGAAATTTCTAGTTCACTATCGATCAAAAATGAGTTAAATCAGTTAACTCCTTTTTCTACTCAAATTGAATCAGTTAACTCATTATTTTACTCAAATTAAATCTGTTAACTCCCTTTAATTTGCAAATCTCCTTTTATGACTGAAGTTCACCTTTAATCCTGACAGTTGATTGCAATCGATCTCAACCATTGATGAATTCCAAAAAAGTCTATTTAAGAGACCCTCATCCCTTCATTTTGAAAGGTTGAATGAGAGTATGCATCGAATTGTTGCTGGAAATCATACTCACATTTGCTCATATTCACATACGCAAAGATCAAGTTTGACCAAAATTCGTCTAGATTTAACCACGGTTGACTTGAGTTGACTAGTTTTAAAAAGAATTTTGAAACAATTAAACGAAATTATTTAATTAAATGGAGTACTTACTTCTAATTAATTCAACAAAGTTATTTAATTAAATGAGAAGGCATTCCTAATTAATTAAATGAAGTTATTTAATTAAATAAGAAAAGTGTCTCTAATTAATTAAAGACTATTTAATTAAATAGAAGAAGTAATTATGAGAGCATATCTCATTTTATTAAATTAAATATCCCAAAAAAATCTTTCTTCAGTTCAAAAAGAGAAATTTCCAGTTCACTATTGATAAAAAATGAGTTAAATCAGTTAACTCCTTTTTCTACTCAAATTGAATCAGTTAACTCCTTATTTTACTCAAATTAAATCTGTTAGCTCCCTTTAACTTGGAAATCTTCCTTTAGGACTGAACTTCACCTTTAATCCTAACCGTTGATTGAAATCGATCTCAACCATTGATGAATTCCAAGAAAGTCTATTTAAGAGACCCTCATCTCTTCATTTTGAAAGTTTGCATGAGAATTTGCATCGAATTGTTGCTAGAATTTATACTCACATTTACTCATATTCACATACGCAAAGATCAATTTTGACAAAAAATTGACCACTTTATCCATCGTTGACTTGAGTTAACTAGTTTCGAAAAGAATTTTGAAATAAATTTAAAAAATTATTTAATTAAATGGAGTAGTTACTTCTAATTAATTAAACAAAGTTATTTAATTAAATGAGAAGCCATTCCTAATTAATTAAATGAAGCTATTTAATTAAATAAGAAAAGTGTCTCTAATTAATTAAAGATTATTTAATTAAATAGAAAAAGTAATTACGAGAGCATATCTCATTTTATTAAATAAAATATCTCGACAAAATCTCTCTTCAGTTCAAAAAGGAAAATTTCTAGTTCAATATTGATAAAAAATGAGTTAAATCAGTTAACTCCTTTTTCTACTCAAATTGATAAGTTAAATCCTTATTTTACTCAAATTAAATCTATTAACTCCCTTTAATTTGGAAATATCCCTTTATGACTGAACTTCACCTTTAATCCTAACCGTTGATTGAAATTGATCTTAACCGTTGATGAATTCTAGGAAAGTCTATTTAAGAGACCCTCATCTCTTCATTTTGAAAGGTTGAACAGAATTTGCATCGAATTGTTGCTCAAATTCATACTCACATTTGCTCATATACATATACGCAAAGATCAAGTTTGACCAAAAGTTGACCAGGTTTAACCACAGTTGACTTAAGCTGACTAGTTTCGAAAAGAATTTTGAAATAATTAAATGGAATTATTTAATTAAATGGAGTATTTAATTCTAATTAATTAAACAAAGTTATTTAATTAAATAAGAAGTCATTCCTAATTAATTAAATGAAGTTATTTAATTAAATAAGAAAAGTTTCTCTAATTAATTAAAGATTATTTAATTAAATATGAAAAAAAAATACGAGAACATATCTCATTTTATTAAATTAAATATCTCAACAAAATCTCTCTTCAGTTCAAAAGGGAAATTTCTAATTCACTATTGATCAAAAATGAGTTAAATAAGTTAACTCCTTTTTCTACTCAAATTGAATCAGTTAACTCCTTATTTTACTCAAATTAAATCTGTTAACTCCCTTTAATTTGGAAATCTCCCTTTATGACTGAACTTCACCTTTAATCCTGACCGTTGATTGAAATCGATCTCAACCGCTGATGAATTCCAGGAAAGTCTATTTAAGAGACCCTCATCTCTTCATTTTGAAAGGTTGAATGAGAATTTGCATCGAATTTTTGCTGAAATTCATACTCACATTTGCTCATATTCACATACGCAAAGATCAAGTTTGACCAAAAGTTGACCAGATTTAAGCACGATTGACTTGAGTTGACTATTTTTGAAATGAATTTTGGAACAATTAAACGAAATTATCTAACTAAATGGAGTACTTGCTTCTAATTGATTAAACATGGTTATTTAATTAAATGAGAAGCCATTCCTAATTAATTAAATGAAGTTATTTAATTAAATAAGAAAAGTGTCTATAATTAATTAAAGATTATTTCATTAAATAGAAAAAGTAATTACGAGAGCATATCTCATTTTATTAAATTAAATATCTCAACAAAATCTCTCTTCAGTTCAAAAAGGAAAATTTCTAGTTCACTATTGATAAAAAATGAGTTAAATGAGTTAAATCTTTTTTCTACTTAAATTCAATCAGTTAACTCCTTATTTTACTCAAATTAAATCTGTTAACTCACTTTAATTTGGAAATCTCCCTTTATGACTGAACTTCACCTTTAATCCCGACCGTTGATTGAAATCGATCTCAACCATTGATGAATTCTAGGAAAGTCTATTTAAGAGACCCTCGTCTCTTCATTTTGAAAGGTTGAATAAGAATTTGCATCGAATTGTTGTTGGAATTCATACTCACATTTGCTCATATTCACATACGCGAAGATCAAGTTTGACCAAAAGTTGAACATATTTAACCACGATTGACTTGAGTTGACTAGATTCAAATTTTTTTTTGAAATAATTAAATAAAATTATTTAATTAAATGGACTACTTACTTCTAATTAATTAAACAAATTTATTTAATTAAACGAGAAGCCATTCCTAATTAATAAAATGAAGTTATTTAATTAAATCAGAAAAGTGTCTCTAATTAATTAAAGATTACGTAATTACATAGAAAAAGTAATTATAATAGAATATCTCATTTTTAAAAATTAAATAATCTCAACAAAATCTCTCTTCAGTTCGAAAAGGGAAATTTCCAATTCACTATTGATCAAAAAGGAGTTAAATCAGTTAACTCCTTTTTCTACTCAAATTGAATCGGTTAACTCCTTATTTTACTCAAATTAAATCTGTTAACTCCCTTTAATTTGGAAATCTCCCTTTATGGCTGAACTTCACCTTTAATCCTGACTGCTGATACAAATCGATCTCAACCGTGGATGAATTTCAAGAAATTCCATTTAAGAGACCCTAATCTCTTCATTTTGAAAGGTTGAATGAGAATTTGCATCAAATTGGTTTTAGAATTCATACTCACATTTGCTCATATTCAAATAAGATAAGTGTCTCTAATTAATTAAAGATTATTTAATTAATTAGAAAAAGTAATTATGAGAGCATATCTCATTTTATTAAATTAAATATCTTAACAAAATCTCTCTTCAGTTCAAAAAGGGAAATTTTCAGTTAACTATTGATAAAAAATGAGTTAAATCAGTTAACTCCTTTTTCTACTCAAATTGAATCAGTTAACTCTTCATTTTACTCAAATTAAATCTGTTAACATCATTTAATTTGAAAATCTCCCTTTATGACCGAACTTCACCTTTAATCCTGACCGTTGATTGAAATCGATCTCAACCATTGATGAATTTTTAAAAAGTCTATTTAAGAGACCCTCATCTCTTCATTTTGAAAGGTTGAATGAGAATTTGCATCGAATTGTTGCTGGAATTCGTACTCACATTTGCGCATATTCACATACGCAAAGATCAAGTTTGACCAAAAGTTGACCACATTTAACCACGGTTGACTTGAGTTGACTTGTTTCAAAATTTTCTTTGAAATAATTAAACGAAATTATTTAATTAAATGGAGTACTTACTTCTAATTAATTAAAAAAAGTTTTTTAATGAAAAGAGAAGCCATTCCTAATTAATTAAATTAAGCTATTTAATTAAATAATAAAAGTGTTTCTAATTAACTAAAGATTACTTAAATAAATAAATAAAGTAATTATGAGAGCATATCTCATTTTATTAAATTAAATATCTCAACAAAATCTCTCTTCAGTTCAAAAAGGGAAATTTTCAGTTCACTATTGATAAAAATTGAGTTAAATTAGTTAACTTCTTTTTCTACTCAAATTGAATTAGTTAACTCCTTATTTTACTCAAATTAAATCTATTAACATCATTTAATTTGGAAATCTTCCTTTATGATCGAACTTCACCTTTAATCCTAACCGTTGATTGAAATCGATCTCAACCGTTGATGAGTTCTAGAAAAGTCTATTTAAGAGACCCTCATCACTTCATTTTGAAAGGTTGAAAGAGAATTTGTATCAAATTGTTGTTAGAATTTATACTCACATTTGCTCATATTCTCATACGCAAAAATCAAGTTTGACCAAAAGTTGACTGGATTTAACCATGGTTGACTTGAGTTGACTAATTTTAAATTTTTTTTTGAAATAATTAAACAGAATTATTTAATTAAATGGAGTTCTTCTAATTAATTAGACAAAGTTATTTAATTAAATGAGAAGCCATTCCTTATTAATTAAATGAAGTGATTTAAATAAATAAGAAAAGTGTCTCTAATTAATTAAAGATTATTTAATTAAATAGAAAAAGTAATTATGAGAGCATATCTTATTTTATTAAATTAAATATCTCAACAAAATTTCTCTTCAGTTCAAAAAGGGAAATTTCCAGTTCACTATTGATAAAAAATGAGTTAAATAAGTTAACTCCATTTTCTACTCAAATTGAATCGGTTAACTCTTTATTTTACTCAAATTAAATCTGTTAACTCCCTTTAATTTGAAAATCTCCCTTTATGACTGAACTTCAGCTTTAATCCTGACCACTGGTTGAAATCGATCTCAACCGTTGATGAATTCTAAGAAAGTCTATTTAAGAGACCCTCATCTCTTCATTTTGAAAGGTTGAATGAGAATATGCATCGAATTGTTGCTAGAATTCGTACTCACATTAACTCATATTCACATACACAAAGATCAAGTTTGACCAAAAGTTGACTAGATTTAACCACGATTGACTTGAGTTAACTAGTTTTGAAAAGAATTTTAAGATAATTAAATGAAATTATTTAATTACATGGAGTACATACTTCTAATTAATTAAACAAAGTTATTTAATTAAATGAGAAGCCATTCCTAATTAATTAAATGAAGTTATTTAATTAAATAAGAAAAGTGTCTCTAATTAATTAAAAATTACTTAATTAAATAGAAAAAGTAATTATGAGAGAATATCTCATTTTATTAAATTAAATATCTCAAGAAAATCTCTCTTCAGTTCAAAAAGGAAAATTTTCAGTTCACTATTGATCAAAAATCAGTTAAATCAGTTAACTCCCTTTTCTACTCAAATTGATTCAGTTAACTCATTATTTTACTCAAATTAAATCTATTAACTCTCTTTCATTTGGAAATCTCATTTTATGACTGAACTTCATCTTTAATCCTGACCATTGATTGAAATCGATCTCAACTATTGATGAATTCTAGGAAAGTATATTTAAGAGTCCCTCATCTCTTCATTTTGAAAGGTTGAATGAGAATTTGAATCAAATTGTTGCTGGAATTCATACTCACATTTGCTCATATTCACATACATTAAGATCAAGTTTGGAAAAAAGTTGACTAGATTTAACCACGATTGGCTTGAGTTGACTAGTTTTGAAAAGATTATTGAAATAATTAAATGAAATTATTTAATTACTGGATTTTTTACTTCTAATTAATTAAACAAAGTTATTTAATTAAATAGGAAGTCATTCCTAATTAATTAAATGAACTTATTTAATTAAATAATAAAAGTGTCTGTAATTAATTAAAGATTACTTAATTAAATAGAAAAAGTAATTATGAGAGCATATCTCATTTTAATAAATTAAATATCTCAACAAAATCTTTCTTCAGTTCAAAAAGGGAAATTTTCAGTTCACTATTGATAAAAAAATGAGTTAAATCAATTAACTCCTTTTTCTACTCAAATTGAATCAGTTAACTCCCTATTTTACTCAAATTAAATCTGTTAACTCCCTTTAATTTGGAAATCTCCCTTTGTAACTGAACTTCACCTTTAATCCTGACCAATGATTGAAATCGATCTCAGCTGTTGATGAATTCCAAGAAAGTCTATTTAAGAGACCCTCATCACTTCATTTTGAAAGGCTGAATGAGAATTTGTATCAAATTGTTGTTGGAATTCATACTCACATTTGCTAATATTCTCATACGCAAAAATCAAGTTTGACCAAAAGTTGCCCGAATTTAACCATGATTGACTTGAGTTGACTAGTTTCAAAAAAAATTTTGAAATAATTAAACGAAATTATTTAATTAAATGGAATTCTTCTAATTAATTAAACAAAGTTATTTAATTAAATGAGAAGCCATTCCTAATTAATTAAATGAAGTTATTTAATTAAATAAGAAATCTGTCTCTAATTAATTGAAGATTATTTAATTAAATAGAAAAAGTAATGATGAGAGCATATCTCATTTTATTAAATTAAATATCTCAACAAAATCTCTCTTCAGTTAAAAAAGGAAAATTTCCAGTTCACTATTGATAAAAAATGAGTTATAAAAGTTAACTCCTTTTTCTACTCAAATTGAATCAGTTAAATCCTTATTTTACTCAAATTAAATCTGTTAACTCTCTTTAATTTTGAAATCTCCCTTTACGACTGAACTTCAACTTTATTCCTTACCGCTGATTAAAATCAATCTCAACTGTTGATGAATTTCAGAAAAATCTATTTAAGAGACCCTCATCTCTTCATTTTGAAAGGTTGAATGAGAATTTGCATCGAATTGTTGCTAGAATTCATACTCACATTTGCTCATATTCACATACGTAAAGATCAAGTTTGACCAAAAGTTGACCAGATTTAACCACAGTTGACATGAGTTGACTAGTTTCGAAAAAAAAATTTAAATAATTAAACGAAATTATTTAATTAAATGGAGTACTTACTTCTAATTAATTAAAAAAATTTATTTAATTAAATGAGAAGCCATTCCTAATTAATTAAATAAAGTTATTTAATTAAATAAGAAAAGTGTCTCTAATTAATTGAAGATTACTTAATTAAATAGAAAAAGTAATTATGAGAACATATCTCATTTTATTAAATTAAATATCTTAACAAAATCTGTCTTCAGTTCAAAAAGGGAAATTTTCAGTTCACTATTGATAAAAAATGAGTTAAATCAGTTATCTCCTTTTTCTACTAAAATTGAATCAGTTAACTGCTTATTTTACTCAAATTAAATCTGTTAACTCCCTTTAATTTGAAAATCTCCCTTTATGACTGAACTTCTCATTTAATCCTGACCGTTGATTGAAATTTATCTCAACCATTGATGAATTCTAGGAAAGTCTATTTAAGAGACCCTCATCTCTTCATTTTGAAAGGTTGAATGAGAATTTGCATCGAATTGTTGTTGGAATTCATACTAACATTTGGTCATATTCACATACGCAAAGATCAAGTTTGACTAAAAGTTGACTAGATTTAACCACAGTTATCTTGAGTTGCCTAGTTTTGAATTTTTTTTTGAAATAATTAAACAAAATTATTTAATTAAATGGAGTACTTACTTTTAATTAATTAAACAAAGTTATTTAATTAAATGAGAAGCCATTCCTAATTAATTAAATGAAGTTATTTAATTAAATAAGAAAAGTGTTTCTAATTAATTAAAAATTATTTAATTAAATAGAAAAAGTAATTATGAGAGCATATCTAATTTTATTAAATTAAATATCTCAACCAAATCTCTCTTTAGTTCAAAAATAGAAATTTTTAGTTCACTATTGATCAAAAATGAGTTAAATCAGTTAACTCCTTTTTCTACTCAAATTGAATCAGTTAACTCTTTATTTTACTCAAATTAAATCTGTTAACTCCCTTTAATTTGGAAATCTCTCTTTATGACAGAACTTCGCCTTTTATCCTGACCGCTGATTGAAATCGATATCAGCCGTTGATGAATTTCAAGAAAGTCTATTTAAGAGACCCTCATCACTTCATTTTGGAAGGTTGAATAAGAATTTGCATCGAATTGTTGCTAGAATTCATACTCACATTTGCTCATATTCACATACGCAAAGATCAAGTTTGACCAAAAATTGACCTGATTTAACCACAATTGACTTGAGTTGACTAGCTTTAAAAAAAATTCGAAATAATTAAACGAAATTATTTAATTAAATGGAGTATTTACTTCTAATTAATTAAACAAAGTAATTTAATTAAATGATAAGCCATTCCTAATTAATTAAATAAAGTTATTTAATTAAATAGAAAAAGTAATTATGAGAGCATATCTCATTTTATTAAATTAAATATCTCAACAAAATCTCTCTTCAATTCAAAAAGAGAAATTTCCAGTTCACTATTGATAAAAAATGAGTTAAATCAATTAATTCCATTTTCTACTCAAATTGAATCAGTTAACTCCCTGTTTTACTCAAATTAAATCTGTTAACTCCCTTTAATTTGAAAATGTCCCTTTATGACTGAACATTATCTTTAATCCTGACCGTTGATTGAAATTGATCTCAACCGTTCTTGAATTCTAGGAAAGTCTATTTAAGAGACCCTCATCTCTTCATTTTGAAAGGTTGAATGAGAATTTGCATCGAATTGTTGCTAGAACTCATACTCACATTTGCTCATATTCACATACACAAATATTAAATTTGACCAAAAGTTGTCCAGATTTAACCACAGTTGACTTGAGTTGACTAGTTTTGAAAAAAAAATTTGAAATAATTAAATGAAATTATTTAATTAAAGGGAGTACTTACTTTTAATTAATTAAACAATGTTATTTAATTAAATGATAAGCCATTCCTAATTAATTAGATGAAGTTATTTAATTAAATAAGAAAAGTGTCTATAATTAATTAAAGATTATTTAATTAAATAGAAAACGTAATTATGAGAGCATATCTCATTTTATTAAATTAAATATCTCAACAAAATCTCTCTTCAGTTCAAAAAAGAAAATTTTCAGTTCACTATTGATCAAAAATGAGTTAAGTCAGTTAACTCTTTTTTCTACTCAAATTGAATCAGTTAATTCCTTATTTTACTCAAATTAAATCTGTTAACTTCTTTTAATTTGGAAATCTCCCTTTATGACTGAACTTCACCTTTAATCCTGACCGCTGATTGAAATCGATCTCAACCGTTGATGAATTTCAGGAAAGTCTATTTAAGATACCCTCATCTCTTCATTTTGGAAGGTTGAATGAGAATTTGCATCGAATTGCTGCTAGAATTCATACACACATTTCCTCATATTCACATATGCAAAGATCAAGTTTGACCAAAAGTTGACCAGATTTAACCACAGTTGACTTGAGTTGACTATTTTAAAATTTTTTTTAAATATAATTAAATGAAATTATTTAATTAAATGGATTACTTACTTCTAATTAATTAAACAAAGTTATTTAATTAAATGAGAAGCCATTCCTAATTAATTAAATGAAGTTATTTAATTAAATAAGAAAAGTGTCTTTAATTAATTAAAGATTATTTAATTAAATAAAAAAAGTAATTATGAGAGCATATTTAATTTTATTAAATTAAATATCTCAACAAATTCTCTCTTCAGTTCAAAAAGGGAAATTTCTAGTTCACTATTGATAAAAGATGAGTTAAATCAGTTAACTCCCTTTTCTACTCAAATTGAATCAGTTAACTCCTTATTTTACTCAAATTAAATCTATTAACTCCCTTTAATTTGAAAATCTCCCTTTATGATTGAACTTTACTTTTAATCTTGATTGCTGATTGAAATCTATCTCAACCGTTGATGAATTTCAGGAAAGTCTATTTAAGAGACCCTCATCTCTTCATTTTCAAAGGTTGAATGAGAATTTGCATCGAATTCTTGCTGGAATTCATAACCACATTTGCTCATATTCACATACGCAAAGATCAAGTTTGACCAAAAGTTGACCAGATTTAACCACAATTGAGTTGAGTTGATTAGTTTCGAAAAGAATTTTGAAATAATTAAACGAATTTATTTAATTAAATGGAGTACATACTTCTAATTAAATAAACAAAGTTATTTAATTAAATGATAAGTCATTCCTAATTAATTAAATAAAGTTATTTAATTTAATAAGAAAAGTGTCTCTAATTAATTAAAGATTACTTAATTAAATAGAAAAAGCAATTATGAGAGCATATCTCATTTTATTAAATTAAATATCTCAACAAAATCTCTCTTCAGTTCAAAAAGAGAAATTTTTAGTTCACTTTTGATCAAAAATGAGTTAAATGAATTAAGTCCTTTTTCTACTCAAATTGAATCAGCTAACTCTTTGTTTTACCCAAATTAAATCTATTAACTCCTTTTAATTTTGAAATCTCCCTTTATGATTGAACTTCACCTTTAATCCTGACCGTTGATTGAAATCGATCTCAACCATTAATGAATTCCAGGAAAGTCTATTTAAGAGACCCTCATCTCTTCATTTTGAAAGGTTGAATGAGAATTTGCATCGAATTGTTGCTGGAATTCATACTCACATTTTCTCATATTCACATACGCAAATATCAAGTTTGACCAAAAGTTGACCAGATTTAACCATAGTTGACTTGAGTTGATTAGTTTCGAAAAGAATTTTGAAATAATTAAACGAAATTATTTAATTAAATAGTGTACTTACTTCTAATTAATTAAACAAAGTTATTTAATTAAATGAGAATCCATTCCTAATTAATTAAATGAAGTTATTTAATTAAATAAGAAAAGTGTCTCTAATTAATTAAAGATTATTTAATTAAATAGAAAAGTAATTATGAGACCATATCTCATTTTATTAAATTAAATATCTCAACAAAATCTCTCTTCAGTTCAAAAAGGGAAATTTTCAGTTCACTATTGATTAAAAATGAGTTAAACCAGTTAACTCGTTTTTCAACTCAAATTGAATTAGTTAGCTCCTTATTTTACTGAAATTAAATTTATTCACTCCCTTTAATTTGGAAATCTTCATTTATGACTGAACTTCACCATTAATCCTGACCGCTGATTAAAATCGAATTATTGTTGGAATTCATACTCACAGTTGGTCATATTCACATACGCAAAGATCAAGTTTGACCAAATTTAACAACGATTGACTTGAGTTGACTAGTTTCGAAAATAATTTTGAAATAATTAAACGAAATTATTTAATTAAATGGAGTACTTACTTCTAATTAATTAAACAAAGTTATTTAATTAAATGAGAAACCATTCCCAGTTAATTAAATGAAGTTATTCAATTAAATAAGAAAAGTGTCTCTAATTAATTAAAGATTATTTAATTAAATAGAAAAAGTAATTATGAGAGCATATCTCATTTTATTAAATTAAATATTTCAACAAAATCTCTCTTCAGTTCAAAAAGGAAAATTTTTAGTTCACTATTGATCAAAAATTAGTAAAATGAGTTCACTCATTTTTCTACTCAAAAGTGAATCAGTTAACTCCTTATTTTACTCAAATTGAATCTGTTAACTCCCTTTAATTTGGAAATCTCTCTTTATGACTAAACTTCACCTTTAATCCTGATCGCTGATTGAAATCGATCTCAATCGTTGATGAATTCCAAGAAAGTCTATTTAAGATACCCTCATCTCTTCATTTTGAAATGTTGAATGAGAATTTGCATCGAATTGTTATTGGAATTCATACTCACATTTGGTCATATTCACATACGCAAAGATCAAGTTTGACCAAAAGTTGACCAAATTTAACCACGGTTGACTTGAGTTGACAAGTTTCAAAAAGAATTTTAAAATAATTAAATGAAATTATTTAATTAAATGGAGTACTTACTTCTAATTAATTAAACAAAGTTATTTAATTAAATGAGAAGTCAATCTTAATTAATTAAATGAAGTTATTTAATTAAATAAGAAAAGTATCTCTAATTAATTAAAGATTACTTAATTAAATAGAAAAAGTAATTATGAAAGCATATCTCATTTTATTAAATTAAATATCTCAAATAAAATCTTTCTTCAGTTCAAAAAGGGAAACTTATAGTTTATTATTGATCTAAAATGAGTTAAATGAGTTAGCTCCTTTTTCTACTCAAATTGAATCAGTTAGATCCTTATTTTACTCAAATTAAATATGTTAACTCCTTTTAATTTGGAAATCTCTTTTTATGACTGAACTTTACCTTTAATCCTGACTGTTGATTGAAATCGATCTCAACCGTTGATGAATTTTAGGAAAGTCTATATAAGAGACCATCATCTCTTCATTTTGAAAGGTTGAATGAGAATTTGCATCGAATTGTTGCTAGAATTCATACTCACATTTGCTCATATTCACATACGCAAAGATCAAGTTTGACCAAAAGTTGACCAGATTTAACTATAGTTGACTTGAGTTGACTAGTTTCGAAAAGAATTTTGAGATAATTAAATAAAATTATTTAATTAAATGGAGTACTTACTTCTAATTAATTAAACAAAGTTATTTAATTAAATGAGAATCCATTCCTAATTAATTAAATAAAATTATTTAATTAAATAAGAAAAGTGTCTTTGATTAATTAAAGATTATTTAATTAAATAGAAAAAGTAATTATGTGAGCATATCTCATTTTATTAAATTAAATATCTAAACA
Source organism: Cupressus sempervirens (assembly GCA_028749045.1). NCBI lineage: Eukaryota > Viridiplantae > Streptophyta > Pinopsida > Cupressales > Cupressaceae > Cupressus > Cupressus sempervirens. The sequence continues at coordinate 674,084,077 of CM053790.1, read as the reverse complement.
AAATCTCTCTTCAGTTCGAAAAGAGAAATTTCCAGTTCACTATTGATCAAAAATTAGTTAAATCAATTAACTCCTTTTTCTACTCAAATTGAATCGGTTAACTCTTTATTTTACTGAAATTAAATCTGTTAACTCCTTTTAATTTTGAAATCTCCATTTATGACTGAACTTCAGCTTTAATCCTGACCGCTGATTGAAATTGATCTCAACTATTGATGAATTTCAAGAAAGTCTAATTAAGAGACCCTCATCCCTTCATTTTGAAAGGTTGAATGAGAATTTGCATTGAATTGTTGCTGGAATTCATACTCACATTTGCTTATATTCAAACACGCAAAGATCAAGTTTCACCAAAAGTTGATTGAATTTAACCACGGTTGACTTGAGTTGACTAGTTTCGAAAAGAATTTTCAAATAATTAAAAAAAATTATTTATTTAAAGGAGTACTTACTTCTAATTAATTAAACAAATTTATTTAACTAAATGAGAAGCCATTCCTAAGTAATTAATTTAAGTTATTTAATTAAATAAGAAAAGTGTCTCTAATTAATTAAAGATTACCTAATTAAATAGAAAAAGTAATTATGAGAGTATATCTCATTTAATTAAATTAGATATCTCAACAAAATCTCTCTTCAGTTCAAAACGAGAAATTTCTAGTTCACTATTGATCAAAAATGAGTTAAATGAGTTGACTCCTTTTTCTACTCAAATTGAATCAATTAACTCAGTATTTTACTGAAATAAAATCTGTTAACTCCCAGTAATTTGGAATCTCCCTTTATGACTGAACTTTACCTTTAATCTTGACTGCTGATTGAAATCGATCTCAATCGTTGACGAATTCTAGGAAAGTCTATTTAAGAGACCCTCATCTCTTCGTTTTGAAAGGTTGAGTGAGAATTTGCATCGAATTGTTGCTAGAATTCATACTCACATTTGCTCATATTCACATACGCAAAGATCAAATTTGACCAAAAGTTGACCAGATTTAACCACAGTTGACTTGAATTGACTATTTTTGAATTTTTTTTTGAAATAATTAAACGAAATTATTTAATTAAATGAAGTACTTACTTCTAATTAATTAAACAAAGTTATTTAATTAAATGAGAAGCCATTCCTAATTAATTAAATGAAGTTATTTAATTAAATAAGAAAAGTGTCTCTAATTAATTAAAGATTACTTAATTAAATAGAAAAAGTAATTATGAGAGCATATCTCATTTTATTAAATTAAATATCTCAACAAAATCTCTCTTCAGTTCAAAAAAGAAAATTCTCAGTTCACTATTGATAAAAAATGAGTTAAATCAATCAACTCCTTTTTCTACTCAAATTGAATCAGTTAACTTGTTATTTTACTCAAATTAAATCTGTTAACTACCTTTAATTTAAAAATGTCCCTTTATGACTGAACTTCACCTTTAATCCTGACTGCTGATTGAAATCGATCTCAACCGTTGATGAATTTTAGGAAAGTCTATTTAAGAGACCCTCATCTCTTCATTTTGAAAGGTTGAATGAGAATTTGCATCAAATTGTTGCTGGATTTCATACACACATTTGCTTGTATTCACATTCGCAAAGATCAAGTTTGACCAAAAGTTGACCAGATTTAACCACAATTGACTTTAGAAGACTAGTTTCAGAAAAAAATTAAAATAATTAAATGAAATTATTTAATTAAATGGAGCACTTACTTCTAATTAATTACACAAAGTTATTTAATTAAATGAGAAGCCATTCCTAATTAATTAAATGAAGTTATTTAATTTAATAAGAAAAGTGTCTCTAATTAATTAAAGATTACTTAATTAAATAGAAAAAGTAATTATGAGAGCACATCTCATTTTATTAAATTAAATATCTCAACAAAATCTCTGTTCAATTCAAAAAGAGAAATTTTTTGTTCACTTTTGATAAAAAATGAGCTGAACCAATTAACTCTTTTTTCTACTCAAATTGAATCAGTTAACTCCTTATTTTACTCAAATTAAATCTGTTAACTCCCTTTAATTTGGAAATCTCCCTTTATGACTGAACTTCACCTTTTATGCTGACTGTTGATTGAAATCGATCTCAACCGTTCATGAATTCCAAGAAAGTCTATTTAAGAAACCCTCATCTCTTCATTTTGAAAGGTTGAATGAGAATTTGTATCCAATTGTTGTCGGAATTCATACTCACATTTGCTCATATTCACATACGCAAAGATCAAGATTGATCAAAGGTTGACCAGATTTAACCACGATTGACTTGAGTTGACTAGTTTCAAAAAGAATTTTGAAATAATTAAACAAAATTATTTAATTAAATGAAGTACTTACTTCTAATTATTTAAACAAAGTTATTTAATTAAATGAGAAGCCATTTCTAATTAATTAAACAAAGTTATTTAATTAAATGAGAAAAGTGTCTCTAATTAATTAAAGATTACTTAATTAAATAGAAAAAGTAATTATGAGAGCATATCTCATTTTAATAAATTAAATATCTCAACAAAATCTCTCTTCAGTTCAAAAAAGAAAATTTTCAGTTCACTATTGATCAAAAATGGGTTAAATCAGTTAACTCTTTTTTCTACTCAAATTGAATCAGTTAACTGCTTATTTTACTCAAATTAAATCTGTTAACTCTTTTTAATTTGGAAATCTCTCTTTGTGACTGAACCTCACCTCTAATCCTGACAATTGATTGAAATCGATCTTAGCCGTTGATGAGTTCCAAGAAAGTCTATTTAAGAGACCCTCATCTCTTCATTTTGAAAGGTTGAATGAGAATTTGCACCAAATTGTTGCTGGAATTCATACTCACATTTGCTCATATTCACATACGCAAAGATCAAGTTTGATGAAAAGTTGACCAGATTTAACCACGGTTGACTTGAGTTGACTAGTTTCGAAAAGAATTTTGAAATAATTAAACAAAATTATTTAATTAAATGAAGTAGTTACTTCTAATTAATTAAACAATGTTATTTAATTAAATTTGAAGCCATTCTTAACTAATTAAATGAAGTTATTTAATTAAATAAGAAAAGTGCCTCTAATTAATTAAAGATTATTTAATTAATTAACTCCTTATTCTACTCAAATTGAATCGGTTAACTCTTTATTTTACTCAAATGAAATATGTTAACTCTTTTTAATTTTGAAATCTGCATTTATGACTGAACTTCAGCTTTAATCTTGAATGTTGATTGAAATCGATCTCAACTATTAATGAATTCGAAGAAAGTCTATTTAAGAAACCCTCATCTCTTCGTTTTGAAAGGTTGAATGAGAATTTGCATCGAATTGTTGCTGAAATTCGTACTCACATTTGCTCATATTCATATATGCAAAGATCAAGTTTGACCAAAAGTTGACCAGATTTAACCACGGTTGATTTGAGTTGACTAGATTCGAAAAGAATTTTGAAATAATTAAACGAAATTATTTAATTAAATGGAGTACTTACTTCTAATTAATTAAACAAATTTATTTAATTAAACGAGAAGCCATTCCAAACTAATTAAATGAAGTTATTTAATTAAATAAGAAAAGTGTCTCCAATTAATTAAAGATTACTTAATTAAATAGAAAAAGTAATTATGAGAGCATATCTCATTTTATTAAATTAAATATCTCATCAAAATCTCTCTTCAGTTCAAAAAGGGAAATTTCCAGTTCACTATTGATCAAAAATGAGTTAAATCAGTTAACACTTTTTTTTACACAAATTGAATCAGTTAACTCCTTATTTTACTCAAATTAAATATGCTAACTCCCTTTAATTTGAAAATCTCCCTTAATGACTGTACTTCACCTTTAATCTTGACCGCTGATTGAAATCGATCTCAACCGTCGATGAATTCCAGGAAAGTCTATTTAAGAGACCATCATCTCTTCATTTTGAAAGGTTGAATGAGAATTTGCATCGAATTGTTGCTGGAATTCATATTCACATACGCAAAGATCAAATTTAACCAAAAGTTGACCAGATTTAACCACAGTTGACTTGAGTTGACTAGTTTCGAAAAGAATTTTGAAATAATTAAACGAAATTATTTAATTAAATGGAGTACTTACTTCTAATTAATTAAACAAAGTTATTTAATTAAATGAGAAGCCATTCTTAATTAATTAAATGAAGTTATTTAATCAAATAAGAAAAGTGTCTCTAATTAATTAAAGATTACTTAATTAAATAGGAAATGTAATTATGAGAGCATATCTCAATTTATTAAATTAAATATCTAAACACAATCTCTCTTCAGTTCGAAAAGGGAAATTTCGTTTTCACTATTGTTTAAAAATTAGTTAAATTAGTTAACTCCTTTTTCTACTCAAATTAAATCTGTTAACTCCCTTTAATTTGGAAATCTCCCTTTATGACTGAACTTCACCTTTAATCCTGACCGTTGATTGAAACTGATCTCAACCGTTGATGAATTTCAAGAAAGTCTATTTAAGAGACCCTCATATCTTCATTTTGAAAGGTTTAATGAGAATTTGCATCGAATTGTTGCTGGAATTCATACTCACCTTTGCTCATATTTACATACGCAAAGATGAAGATTGTCCAAAAGTTGACCAGATTTAACCACAGTTGACTTGAGTTGACTAGTTTCGAAAAGAATTTTGAAATAATTAAATGAAATTATTTAATTAAATGGAATACTTACTTTTAATTAATTAAACAAAGTTATTTAATTAAATGAGAAGCCATTCTTAATTAATTAAATGAAGTTATTTAATTAAATAAAAAAAGGTGTCTATTTAATTAAAGATTACTTTATTAAATAGAAAACATAATTATGAGAGCATATCTCATTTTATTAAATTAAATATCTCAACAAAATCTCTGTTCAGTTCAAAAATGAAAATTTCCAGTTACTATTGATTTAAAAAATGAGTTAAATCATTTAACTCTTTTTTCTACTAAAATTGAATCAGTTAATTCTTTATTTTACTCAAATTAAATCTGTTAACTCCCTTTAATTTGAAAATATCCCTTTATGACTGAACTTCACCTTTAATTTTGACCGTTGATTGAAATCAATCTCAACTGTTGATGAATTTCAGAAAATTTTATTTAAGAGACCCTCATCTCTTCATTTTGAACGGTTGAATGAGAATTTGGATCGAATTGTTGCTAGAATTCATACTCACATTTGCTCATATTCACATACGCAAAGATCAAGTTTGACCAAAAGTTGACCAGATTTAATGACGGTTGACTTGAGTTGACTAGTTTGGAAAATAATTTTGAAATAATTAAACAAAATTATTTAATTAAATGGAGTACTTACTTCTAATTAATTAAACAAAGTTATTTAATTAAATGAGAAGCCATTCCTAATTAATTAAATGAAGTTATTTAATTAAATAAGAAAAGTGTCTCTAATTAATTAAAAATTATTTAATTAAATAGAAAAATTAATTATGAGAGCATATCTCATTTTATTAAATTAAATATCTCAACAAAATCTCTCTTCAGTTCAAAAAATGAATTTCACAGTTCACTATTGATCAAAAATGAATTAAATTAGTTAACTCCATTTTCTACTCAAATTGAATCATTTTACTCAAATTAAATATGTTAACTCCTTTTAATTTGAAAATCTCCCTTTATGACTGAACTTCACCTTTAATCCTGACCATTGATTGGAATCGATCTCAACCATTGATAAATTTCAGAAAAGTCTATTTAAGAGAACCCGATCTCTTCATTTTGAAAGGTTGAATGAGAATTTGCATCAAATTGTTGTTGAAATTTATAATCACACTTGTTCATATTCACATGCGCAAAGATCAAATTTGACCAAAAGTTGACTAGATTTAACCACGGTTGACTTGAGTTGACTTGTTTCGAATTTTTTTTTGAAATAAGTAAACAAAATTATTTAATTAAATGGAGTACTTACTTCTAATTAATTAAACAAAGTTAATTAAATTAGAGGCCATTCCTAATTAATTAAATGAATTTATTTAATTAAATAAAAAAATGGTCTCTAATTAATTAAAGTACTTAATTAAATAGAAAAAGTAATTATGAGAGCATATCTCATTTTATTAAATTAAATATCTCAACAAAATCTCTCTTCAGTTCAAAAAAGGAAATTTTCAATTCACTATTAATAAAAAATGAGTTAAATCAGTTAACTCCTTTTTCTACTCAAATTATATCAGTTCACTCCTTGTTTTACTCAAATTAAATCTGTTAACTCCCTTTAATTTGAAAATTTCCCTTTATGACTGAACTTCACCTTTAATCCTGACCGTTGATTGAAATTGATCTCAACCGTTGATGAATTACAGTAAAGTCTATTTAAGAGACCGTGATCTTTTCATTCTGAAAAGTTGAATGAGAATTTTCATAGAATTGTTGCTAGAATTCATACTCACATTTGCTCATATTCACATACGCAAACATCAAGTTTGACCAAAAGTTGACCAAATTTAACCACGATTAACTTGAGTTGACTAGTTTCGAAATTTATTTTGAAATAATTAAACAAAATTATTTAATTAAATGGAGTACGTATTTCTAATTAATTAAATAAAGTTATTTAATTAAATGAGAAGCCATTCTTAATTAATTAAATGAAGTTATTTAATTAAATTAGAAAAGTGTCTCTAATTAATTAAAGATTACTTAATTAAATAGAAAAAGTAATTATGAGAGCATATCTCATTTTATTAAATTAAATATCTCAACAAAATCTCTCTTCAGTTCAAAAAGGGAAATTTTCAGTTCACTATTGTTGAAAAATGAGTTAAATTATTTAACTCCTTTTTCTACTCAAATTGAATCAGTTCACTCCTTATTTTACTCAAATAAAATCTGTTAACTCTTTTTAATTTAAAAATTTTTCTTCATGACTGAACTTCACCTTTAATCCTGACCGTTGATTGTAATCGATCTCAACTGTTGATGAATTTCAAGAAAGTCTATTTAAGAGACCTTCATCTCTTCATTTTGAAAGGTTGAATGAGAATTTGCATCGAATTGTTGCTGGAATTCATACTCACATTTGCTCATATTCACATACGCAAATATCAAGTTTGACCAAAAGTTGACCAGATTTAACCACGGTTGACTTGAGTTGACTAGTTTCAAAAAGAATTTTTAAATAATTAAACGAAATTATTTAATTAAATGGAGTACTTATTTCTAATTAATTAAACAAAGTTATTTAATTAAATGAGAAGGCATTTCTAATTAATTAAATTAAGTTATTTAATTAAATTAGAAAAGTGTATCTAATTAATTAAAGATTACTTAATTAAATAGAAAAAGTAATTATGAGAGCATATCTCATTTTTTTAAATAAAATATCTCAACAAAATCTCTCTTTAGTTACAAAAGGGAAATTTCCATTTCACTATTGATCAAAACTGAGTTAAATCAGTTAACTCATTTTTCTACTCAAATTGAATCTGTTAACTCCTTATTGTACTCAAATTAAATTTGTTAACTCCCTTTAATTTGAAAATCTCCCTTTATGACTGAACTTGACTTTTAATCCTGACCGTTGATTGAAATTAATCTCAACCGTTGATGAATTACAGGAAACTCTATTTAAGAGACCCTCATCTCTTCATTTTGAAAGGTTGAATGAGAAATTTTATAGAATTATTGCTAAAATTCTTACTCACATTTGCTCATATTCAAATACGCAAAGATCAAGTTTGACCAAAAGTTGACCAGATTTAACCATGGTTGACTTAAGTTGACTAGATTTAAATTTTTGTTTGAAATAATTAAACGAAATTATTTAATTAAATGAAGTACTTATTTGTAATTACTTAAACAAAATTATTTAATTAAATGAGAAGCCATTCCTAATTAATTAAATGAAGTTATTTAATTAAATAAGAAAAGTGTCTCTAATTAATTAAAGATTACTTAATTAAATAGAAAAAGTAATTATCAGAGCATATATTATTTTATTAAATTAAATATCTCAACAAAATCTCTCTTTAGTTCAAATAAAAAAAAATTCAATTCACTATTGATAAAAAATGAGTTAAATCAGTTAACTCCTTTATCTACTCAAATTGAATCAGTTAACTCTTTATTTTACTCAAATTAAATCTGTTAACTCCCTTTAATTTGTGTAATGCCCCGCCAAGGGATCCAAAGAATTTTACTAAGTTTTCCAAACAATTTTTTTTTTAAACATGAAAGATAAAACCATTCATAACATTTGCGAAAGCAATAGCAACAATTCAAATGAAAATAAACATAACATATATATATAACAGGCTACATTTTTTAAAGATCCATTAACATTGTATCACATCTAAATTAACTATTCATCTAACATACCATCCTGATGAAATAACAATGATACATCATATGTACTTAAACAATATACAAGTATCTTTTTGTAATTATATTTTAGTTTAGCTCAATCATCCACTGTACATATCACATGGTATGAAAAGCTTAAAAGAATAAACATCCAATTAAATAAAGTACATCATCATTATGTAATATTAATCAATGATGCAATAACATAAATGAAACCACATATCATACATGATACATCATTACAAAAGATATAAACATCCATCACAAAAGATAACCATATATCACAAACATAAATAATAAGTGCATGGTTCCTCCCAACCGAAAATAGCATCATTAGACCATCGTGGATTCTAGCCATCCCTCTATGCGTAACATTCCAAAGCACCGAAGAGATCATTGGTATTAACATAGTAGGAATATCACTCCTAAAATATCTTATTAATATGCAAAGTAAAGCATAATAAATCATCAACTAACATATGCAAAGTAAAGCAAATCATCAATATAAGAAATGTACCAGTAAATACATCAATTATAAAGTATATTATCTATCATAATGCTCCAAGAACATAATGAAGAATAAATACCAACCAAAGATACTCCAGCCACGGTGTCTCGGACGGATCTCAAATGATAAGAGTGAAAATACACTACCACCCGACCGCGTGAAACCTAAGTGGTCCACTCCCACCGTGCTGAGGAGATAATCTCAAGTTCCAAATAGGATATCAGTTCACGAAGCACAAATCTCTATAATTCCAAGAATCCTAAAAGTATATTAACTCAAAGGTTCCAACACACAAAAATGATATATAATTCTTAGAGGTACACAAAGACATGTAGGAAACCTACTCTGCAAGCCGAAAAGTGTCATCGCAATTATCACGTACAAGTTACCCTGGTAGTTAGCTAAACTCCACGGGTTCATACTGATCTCATGCGGCCACTAGTATCCTCTCATACTGACGAGGCATACTACGAAATGCATGGTTGCAACCATGCGTTTTCACTACTCCCATCCTAGCTTGTACAAGCACTCAAGGCATGGGCGAGAACATCAAAAATTATTTTTTTAGGTTCATTTAATCCCCATTTGATGTGTAAATGTTATCACTTATTAACCAAACTTATAATGAGTTACCTTGGCAGCCACTTAGGGCCCTGACCCCCATTTCAAGTCATTTCTCGACACTACAAATAGATTACCTACCCTAACCTCATGGAATCATAAATCTCAAAATCATAAAAGATAATCCAAAATAAAATCATCAAATATGCATAAAAGAATCAAATATCCATAATAAGAATCATCAAATCTCCAAGATAAGAATCATCAAATCTCCATGAGCATCTGAAAAAGTATCCATAGAAAATCATGATCACAACAGTTCTCTATTGTCAACTGAAGGCATCACTGATAATCATAAGTATCAATTGGTTCTCAATAACCAAAATATATCTCAAGATAAATGGTTCTCAACAAGCAACCAAGAATATTTCAAAATCATACTGATCGAAGACTCCAAAATAGTTGAGTCAAACATGTCACAACATGATATCATCAAGATTTAAATCCATATTTCAATCCCATCATGGCGACTCGAAATTAATCCAAGGATAACTGATCGATGACTTAAAAAGGATTAGCTCAAAAATTTCAGATATATATACATCTCAGCTTCACACATGAAGGCTGAAGAACAAATACAAACATTTCATATGGCATACGATTACATAACCATGGTTGGGATTATAAAGATCAAGACCAAATAAGATCAATATGTCATCACATATCATAACCCCCGAGCCTCTGGTAACATCCTAAGACTGGTCAACACTAGTCAACCCAAAACAAGAAGCAAGTAGAATACACGATGCAAACACATGTTTTGGTTTACTAAATTCACATAGTTGAATAATGTGTAGGGGTTTCAGTTTTCTTTTTGCAAGTATATTTCAAGTGTTTTAAGTTTCATCATTTGACCTACAAGTTAACCCAATTGTTTTCCGATAGCATTACCCTTCCATTATTAAGAATTACATTCTAAGAATAACTTAAGGATAAATATTCACTAAACTGATCATCATTGACCTTAATTAAATTGTTCTTTATATTTAACCATGATCCATATTCTAATTAATTAACCTTTCAACTTTTTTTAGGATCATTATTCATTATATTATAAGAGGACCAATTATCAAACTAAGAATACTTACAACTTTGTTAAAATGATCAATTAAATCAAACAATTAACATAGGTTCATATTCTGATAGTCCTCAATTAAATATTACGAAGTCTTCACCATTAAATATCTTAGGTCATCATTCAAGTCATAAGAATAAGACCTATGAACTTGATATCAATATTTCTACAATCTTATTAAAAGAATTATATCAATTAAATCTTCATTACTTAACTTAATTTTTAATTAAATCTAATTAACTCTCATTGATTGATTTAATTAATAATTACATAATCATAGCAATGTTCCAATTAATATCAATTGACTAATAACTAATTATAATTCTATATGATAGAAGTCAACTATAATTCAATAGTCAAAAGATCATATTAATAATTTAATAATAATTTATGAAAATCTTAAATGACCATATTCATCATCTTTTAAAGAATACCAACATTCCCTTAACAAATTCGTATTATCATTAATCTTTTCAAATAAGACTCTATCGCACAACTTAATTATTAATATCATAGTTATAATATCAACTCAATGAATATCAATTGATTAAAAATTAATTATAATCCAACTCCAAAAATTATTATCTTTTACCAAACTTCAATCAATAAATAATCTCCACTAGATTAACTCTAATCAAATTTGTTGATATCTATTTAAACCATTATTTATTAATAATTTGCTAGTCCTTACAAACATTAATAAATAATAAACTCCTCAAACTATACATACTCGATCTATAGAATCCTTCCATAAACTCATTAGTTAATATTTGGCTAACTCTTAACTCCATTAAGGTATTCAAATGTATTAATCAATAACATAATAATTCAGTCTTAATCCAATATCATTCAGAATTTCTAAATTTAAATCAACATAATATAAATTATCATCTTACAATTATTTAATCAATATTAAAATCAACCATTAGACTCCATTTTCTAATTGTTCTAATAATATTTTTTTGATATAAACGTTGTTTGAAAGAGATCCCTATCATAAACCAATAAGACTCATTGTAGATTTTAACATGAATAATCTCCAAATTCTTAACATTATCATCTTCATTAAACAACTCTAAAATTGTTTAATATATATTAAATAGTATTCAATATACATTATAAAAATTTTACTATATAAACTATATTAAATTTTTTTTTTTTTAAATTTTCTCTCATCCATTTACTTACATTGACTAGTAATTAATTACACTTCTTCTACTATTAATTAATCTTAATTAAATTTTATTAAATTAAATTAGATAATAAACTATATAAAACTAATGCATATTAATAAGATTCTAATAAGAGAAGATTTCAATAATATCTTTAATTCATTCCATGCTTTGATATATTATTTTTGTTAAGTTAAGTATAAAGAACTCTTGGTTATGGGAAATGGAAAAATATCTGTTTTTGAATAAAACAGTTCAGTACGACGGCCATATCTCCCTAATGAATTGGTGGATCGGGCTGAAATTGAAATATGTTGAAAAAGGGCCAAGTTGTGCCAATTTTTACTAGAGCAATAAAATAAATTCGATCCTGCTAAAAAGTTATGAATAATTGAGTTCGGGTCTATCCAAAGGGCAGCGACAAAACAATTAAAAATTTCTTCTTAAAAAGTAATTGTTCTCTAAATTTATCCAATAATTTCACTAATGAAAATGCATACAATAAAAATATGAAATTCCTCAGAAGACATATGGAAGATATGAAGAAGACAGGAATGCATGATGTAGAAATAGCATAAGAAAAATTACAAGAATCTACTTGGATTCCGATGCTAATTCGCTCTTCCTCAGAAAATTCGCAGAGCAAGCTCCCTTCTTCAGAGTTCTTGAGTACTCCAATGCTCTAATTTCTCTCCACCCTCTCTCTAAGCTTCTATGAATGCTTGAATATAAAGAGCTCTCAAGAAATTTTTGGATTGCCTCTTGAAACTGTTGAAAGGTGTCACCAACTAAGCATAGGTCTTTTCCAACCTTTTTGATGAGTCATAGAGTTGTAGACACCTTAAGCTTAATTGATGCATTAACCCCTGTGTTGTTGACACATGTTAATTCCCATGCAAGCTTATAATTCCAATTTACTTTTTAAATAATCTCTATTTAAATTTTATAACTTTCATTTTAATTTTTATAACTTTTATTATTATTATTTTATTTATTACTTTATTATTCTTTTATAATTATTATTAATTTTAATTTCTAGTTTTCTTTTATTTAATTCTTTTTTCTCAATAATTCACATTTAATTAATTACAATCAAAATATCAAAGATCATGATATTTTATTAATTTTCTCAAATAAATAATTTATTAATTAAATCTATTTATTAAGACTTAATTAATAGAAAATTCACCATAGACCTCCAAGATAAAATATGAAAATCCATCATAGAACAAATCATACAAAATAAATTTAAAGGGTTAAAAATCACGAAATATGTCATCTGACACATTCGGTGGGTATTCAACTCAGATACTTGTCTTAATTTTTTAATTAGGACAAATGGCTCAAAGGGTTGGGATTTGGACTTGAGAATTTATCTCCCCTCTCTTATCATTGAGATAATGTGATAGGGTACGCTCATCCTAGCAATTCAAGGAAGTCAATACTCGGTACTTGAAACTTACATAAAAACTATGCATGTGCAAACACAATATATACTAAACTAAACAGATAATGGTAGGAAGTGGTGCATTGTGTAGATCCCGACTAGTAGGTAACTATGAATCCCTTCCTTAACCACATCAGACACGCCATACAAAAGCAAACATGCAAAGCAAACACGCACACCATACACATGCAAGTATGGGGTAAGTATCCATAAGAAAGCACATATGATAATAAATCATCTTACTAGTCATCATTAATAATTAAAAGCAATTTAATAATCATCATCAATAATTGTGAACACTACAAATAATCATCATACATACATGAAATGTAAAGTCTAAGTAATCTCATCACATAATAAACTAAATCCATAGCACAATATCTAATAATCTCAAAAGAATGCTGCTAACCAACAACATAAAACTAGTTCTAAAAGAGTTCAGCAACGATAACAAAATGTGAACCAGGGGCAGACACTACATCCACCTCCCTTGGAATTAGGCTTACTCTTGGAAGCCTACAGGAATGAAAAACTAAGATACTCACTATGTGGGTCCCATTAAACCCTTTCCCTCTGTAGGAAAACATGTTTTCATTGAGGATATTACAACACCCTTAGAGCAATATGATTATGGTTTAATGGTAAACCGAAAACCATATCAATCCAACATTCATTCCTTTAGCATTTACTAAAATAGATCCCTTAATATATTCTAAACAAGAGCAACCTAATGTTTGCAAAGATAAACAAAAGTTTACTACCTTACAACATAGATAGAATGATACATGTTTTGCAGCTAGAATGAGTTTCAATTTTTAGTTTTGCCTTTGTTTAAATTTTTAGTAAAATTTTTAGTTTTGAAAGCTAAGTGTTGAAATATAAAAATTATGCAAGTAACAGTTTTAAGTTCTGTTTCAGATCACCTAGTTTCAAGTTTTCAGTTTGAAAAAGATACACATGATAGTTTTAAGTTTTTGTTTTATTCAACTAATTAATAACTAGTAGCATTCCAATATACCCAAAGCTCCCAATGTTGAAACTTGGGCTCTGATACTAAATATAATGCCCCGCCAAGGGATCCAAAAATTTTTACTAAGTTTTCCAAACAATTTTTTTTTTAAACATAAAAGATAAAACCATTCATAACATTTGCGGAAGTAATATCAACAATTCAAATGAAAATAAACATAACATATATACATAACAGGCTACATTCTTTAAAGATCCCTTAACGTTGTATCACATCTAAATTAACTATTCATCTAACATTCCATCCTTATGAAATAACAATGATACATCCAATGTACTTAAACAATATACAAGTGTCCTTTTGTAATTATATTTTAGTTTAGCTCAATCATCCACTGTATATATCATAGGGTATGAAAATCTTAAAAGAATAAACATCCAAGTAAATAAAGTACATCATCATCATCTAATATTAATCCATGATGCAATAACATAAATGAAATCACATATCATACATGATACATCAATACAAAAGATATAAACATCCATCACAAAAGATAACCATATATCACAAACATAAATAACTAAGTGCATGGTTCCTTCCAACCGTAAATATCATCATTAGACCATCGTGGATGCTAGCCATCCCTCCATGCATAACATTCCAAAGTACCGAAGAGATCATTGGTATTAACATAGTAGGAATGTCACTCATAAAACATCCTACTAACATGCAAAGTAAAGCATAATGAATCATCAACTAACATATGCAAAGCAAAGCAACTCCTAAATATAAGAAACATACCAGTAAATATATCCATCATAAGGTATATTATCTATCATAATGCTTCAAGAACATAATGAAGAATAAATACCAACCAAAGATACTCCAGCTACGATGTTTCGGACAGATCTCAAATGATAAGAGTGAAAATACACTACCACCCGACTGCATGGAACCTAAGTGGTCCACTCCCACCGTGCTGAGGACATAATCTCAACTCCCAAATAGGATATCAATTCATGAAGCACAAATCTCTATATGTCTAGGAATCCTAAAAGTATACTAACTCAAAGGTTCCATCACACAAAATCGACATCTAATTCTCAGAGGCACACAAAGACATGTAGAAAACCTACTCTGCAAGTCGGAAAGTGTCATCGCAATTATCATGTACAAGTTACCTTGGCAGTTAGCTAAACTCTACGGGTCCATACTGATCTCATGTGGACACTAGTATCCTCTCATACTGACGACGCATACTACGGAATGCACGGTCGCAACCATGCGTTCTCACTACTCTCATCCTAGCCTGTACAAGCACTCAAGGCATGGGCGAGAACATCAACAATTTTCTTTTTTTAAAATCCATGCATATAAGATTCTCAAATAAATTTAATTGCCCAAATTGAAAATGCATACAATAAAAATATGAAATTCCTCAGAAGACATATGGAAGACACGAAAAAGACAAGAGTGCATGATGCGAAAATAGCATAAGAAAAATCTCAAGAATCTACTCGAATTCTGATGCTAATTCTCTCTTCCTCAGAAAACTCGCAGAGCAAGCTCCCTTCTTCAGAGTTCTTGAGTCCTCCAATGCTCCAATTGCTCTCCACCCCCTCCCTAAGCTTCTATGAATGCCTGAATATAAAGAGCTCTCAAGAAACCTTCGGATTGCCTCTTGAAACCACTGAAAGGTGTCACTAACTAAGCATGGATCTTTTCCAACCTTTTTGATGAGTCATAGAGTTGTAGACATCTTGTGCTTAATTGATGCACTAACCCCCGTGTTGTTGACACATGCTAATTCTCATGCAAGCTTATAACTCCAATTTACTTTTTAAATAATCTCTATTTAACTTTTATAACTTTCATTTTAATTTTTATAACTTTTATTATTATTATTTTATTTATTACTTTATTATTATTTTATAATTATTATTAATTTAAATTTCTAGTTTTCTTTTATTTAATTCCTTTTCTCCAATAATTCACATTTAATTAATTACAATCAAAATATCAAAGATCATGATATTTTATTAATTTTTTCAAATAAATAATTTATTAATTAAATCTATTTATTAAGACTTAATTAATATAAAATTCACCATAGACCTCTAAGATAAAATATGAAAATCCATCATAGAACAAATCATACAAAATAAATCTAAAGGGTTAAAAATCACGAAATATGTCATTCGACACATTCGGTGGGTATTCAACTTAGATACTTGTCCTAATTTTCTAATTAGGATAAATGGCTCAAAGGATTAGATTTTGGACTTGAAAATTTATCTCTCCTCTCTTATCATTGAGATAATGTGATAGGGTACGCTCATCTTGGCAATTCAAAAAAGTCGATACCTAGTACCTGCAACCTGCATAAAAACCATGCATGTACAAACACAATATATACTAAACTAAAAAGACAATGGTAGGAAGTGGTGCATCATGTAGATCTCGACTATGAGGTGACTACAACTCCCTTCCTTAACCACATTAGACACGCCATACAAAAGCAAACACGCAAGGCAAACATGCACATCATACACATGCAAGTATAGGGTAAGTATCCATAAGAAAGCACATATGATAATAAATCATCTTACTAATCATCATTAATAATTGAAAGAAATGTAATAATCATCATCAATAATTGTGAACACTAAAAATAATCATCATACATACATGAAATGTAGAGTCTAAGTAACCTCATCACATAATAAATTGAATCCATAGCATAATATTTGATAATCTCAAAAGAATGCTGCTAACCAACAACATAAAATTAGTTCTAAAATATTTCATCAACAATAACAAAATGTGAACCAGGGGCAGGCACTACAATTTAAAAATCTCTCTTTATGACTGAACTTCATCTTTAATCCTAACCGTTGATTAAAATCGATTTCAACGGTTGATGAATTTCAGAAAAGTCTATTTAAGAGACCCTCATCTCTTCATTTTGAAAGGTTGAATGAAAATTTGCATCTAATTGTTGTTTGAATTCATACTTTGGACATATTCACATACACAAAGATCAAGTTTGACCAAAAGTTGACCAGATTTAACCACAGTTTATGTAATGCCCCGTCAAGGGATTCAAATTTTTTTACTAAGTTTGCCAAACAATTTTTTTTAAACATGAAAGATAAAACCATTCATAACATTTGTAGAAGCAAAAGCAACAATTTAAATGAAAATAAATATAACATATATACATAACAGGCTACATTCTTTAAAGATCCCTTAACATTGTATCACATCTAAATTAACTATTTATCTAACATCCCATCCTTATGAAATAACAATGATACATCCAAAGTACTTAAACAATATACAAGTGTCATTTTGTAATTATATTTTAGTTTAGCTCAATCATCCACTATATATATCACAGGGTATGAAAAGCTTAAAATAATAAACATCCAAATAAATAAAGTACATCATCATCATCTAATATTAATCCATGATGCAATAACATAAATGAAACCACATATCATACATGATACATCATCACAAAAGATATAAACATCCATCACAAAAGATAATCATATATCACAAACATAAATAACTGAGTGGACGGTTCCTCCCAACCGTTAATAGCATCATTAAACCATCATGGATTCTAGCTATCCCTCAGTGCGTAATAATTCAAAGCACCGAAGAGATCATCGGTATTAACATAGTAGGAATGTCACTCCTAAAACATCCTACTAACATGCAAAGTAAAGCGTAATAAATCATCAACTAACATATGCAAAGTAAATACATCATCAATATAAGAAACATACTAGTAAATACATCTATCATAAGATATATTATCTATCATAATGCTCAGAGAACATAATGAAGAATAAATACCAACCAAAGATACTCCAGCCACGGTGTCTCGTACGGATCTGAAATGATAAGAGTAAAAATACACTACCACCCGACCGCGTGGAACCTAAGTGGTCCACTCCCACCATGCTGAGAAGATAATCTCAAGTCCCAAACAGGATATCAATACACATAGCATAAAAAGTTCAAGAATCCTAAAAGTATACTAACTCAAAGGTTCCATCACACAAAATTGACATCTAATTCTCAGACACACACAAAGACATGTAGGAAACCTACTCTGCAAGCGAGAAAGTGTCATTGCAATTATCACGTACAAGTTACCCTGGCAGTTAGCTAAACTCTACGAGTCCATACTGATCTCATGCGGCCACTAGTATCCTCTCATACTGACGAGACATACTACCGAATGCACGATCGCAACCATGCGTTCTCACTACTCGCATCCTAACCTGTACAAGCACTCAAGGCATGGGCGAGAACATCAAAACAATTATCTTTTTAGGTTCATTTAATTTTCATTTGGTGTGTAAATGTTATCACTTATTAACCAAACTTACAATGAGTTACCTTGGCAGCCACTTAGGGCCCCGACCCCCATTGCAAGTCACTTCTCGACACTACAAGTAGATTACCTACCCTAAGCTCATAGAATCATAAATCCCAAAATCATAAAAGATAATCCATAAAATCATCAAATATGCATAAAAGCATCAAATATCCATAATAAGAATCATCAAATCTCCAAGATAAGAATCATCAAATCTCCATGAGCATTCGAAAAAGCATCCATAGAAAATCATGACCACAACAGTTCTCTATTGGCAACTGAAGGCATCACTGATAATCACAAGTAACAATTGGTTCTCAATAACCACAATATATCTCAAGATAAATCATAATATCCATTGGTTCTCAACAAGCAACCAAGAATATCTCAAAATCATACTGATCGAGGACTCCAAAATGGTTGAGTCAAACATGTCACAATATGACATCATCAAGAAATAAATTCACATTTCAGTCCCATCATGGCGACTAGAAAATAATCCAAGGATAACTGATCAATGACTCAAAAATGATTAGCTCAAGCATCTCAGATATATATATATATATATACATCTCAGCTTCACACATGGAAGCTGAAGAACAAATATAAATATTTCATAGAGCATACGATCACATAACCATGGTTGGGCTTATAAAGATCAAGACCAAATAAGATCAACATGCCATCACATCTCATAACCCCTGTGCTTCTGGTAACAACCTAAGACTGGTCAACACTAGTCAACCCAAAACCCAAAATAAGAAGCATATAGAATACACGATGCAAACACATGTTTTGGTTTACTAAATTCACATAGTTGAATAATGTGTAGGGATTTTCTGTTTTCTGTTTGTAAGTATACTTCAAGTGTATTGGATTTATCATTTGATGTACACGTCCACCCATTTGTTCCCCGATAGCATTATCTCTTCATTATTAAGAATTACATTCTAAGAATAACTTAAGGATAAATATTCACTAAACTGATTATCATTGACCTTAATTAAATTGTCCTTTATATTTAACCATGATCCATATTCTAATTGATTAACCTTTCAACTTTTCTAAGATCATTATTCGTTATATTATAAGAGGACCAATTATCATTCTTCGAATAAAAGATTATAAATTTATTTATCTCAATCCATTAACATAGGTACACCATCCATGACCTATTAACATCTTATTAGTTTTCAATTAGAAACTTAATTAAGTATTACTAAAGTTTGAGTCTTTGAATTTAATCGTCACCATCGTTGACAACAATACAATATCTAAAGTCATAAGAATAAGACCTATCAACTTCAATATAGATAATTTATAATCTCGTTAAAAGAATTATATCAAATAAATCTCTATTACATAACTTAATTATTAATTAAATCTAATTAACTCTCATTAATTGATTTAATTAATAATTGTATAACCATAGCAATGTTCTAATTAACATCAGTTGACTACTAACTAATTATAATTTTGTATGATAAAAGTCAACTATAATTCAATACTCAAAAGATCATATTAATAATTCAATAACAATTATTGAAAATCTTAAATGACCATATTCGTCATCTTTCAAAGAATACCAACATTTCCTTAACAAATTCGTATTATCATTAATATTTTCAAATAAGACTCTATCGCACATCTTAATTATTAATATCATAGTTATAATATCAACTCAATGAATATCAATTGATTAAAAATCAATTATAATCCAACTCCAAAAATTATTATCTTAACAAAACTCTTAATAATTAAGTAATCTGTACTAGATTAAATCTAATCGAATTTATTGATAACTATCTACAGCATTATTTATTAATAGTTTGTTAGACCCAACAAGCATTAATAAATAATAAACTCATCAAAACTATTATTAAGAAATCTTACAAACTTCATTGGTTAATATTTAACTAATTCTTAGCACAATTAAGGTGTACCATTATTCATATTAATAATTCAAACCATTGCTATATTATAACAAGGTTATAAGGTAACTATGACTCCTTATTTAAGTCCAAATCCAATATCATTAAAATTTGAGTCTCTTAATAATCATCATTTAAACACTTTTATAAATTACCACCTCTTAACTATTTAATATATACTAAATAGTATTTAATATATATTAAATAATTAATATTAAATATTCACTACATAAACTATATTAATATTTTTTCTCTATTAATTTTCTCTCATTTAAAAATCCATTTACTAATAATTAATTACACTTCTACTAATAACTAATCTTAATTAAATTTGATTTAATTAGATCAGATAATAAATCATATAAAACTAATGCATATTAATAAGATTCTAATAAGGGAAGATTTCAATACTATCTTTAATTTATTCACAGCTTTGATATATTATTTTTGTGAAGTTAAGCATAAAGAACTCTTGGTTATGAAAAATGGAGAAATATTTGTCCTTGAATAAAACAGTCCCAGTACAATGGTCATATCTCCTTAATGAACCGTTGGATCGAGCTGAAATTTAAATATGTTGGAGAGGGCCAAGTTGCGCTAATTCTGACTGGAGCGATGGAATAAATTCGATCCGGATAAAAAGTTATGAATGACTGAATTTGAGTATATCCAAAGGGCAGCGATAGGACAATTTGTGATGAATTAAGAATTTCCTCTTAAAATGTAATTGTTCTCTAAATTTACCCATTCATCCATCTAATAGGTTTGTCCATACGCATCTGAAAATATAATTTGATAGAAAGATTACATCTAATCATACGAATTTTCAACTTAGAATTTCTATTTTAATTTCAAATCTTGTCTATCTAATTTCACAATATAAATTCGAACCCAAACCTGATTAAGATCTAATTATTTCTCCTTAATTGGATTTAGAATTTTTCTATTATTTTCTTCTCATCCAAATAAAATATCTAGATTCTAATTTCAAATATAGAGAGTATTCAGACACATAAAATAGATATAATGAAGACAGGAAAGGAAAGAGTGCAAAGGGAATATGAGAATATCATGAGTGCACTTAGACACTGATGCTAATTTGTCATGCCACAGAAGTTCATAGAAAATTCCTTCCTTCTCCATCATTTGCAATTCTTCCAAAAATCCAAGCCAATCGAATCCCCCAAGTGATTAGAAGTGCTAGAAGGAGCATAGAAACAAGTAGAAAATATATGAGCATATGAATCTTCTCTCATGCATGTAAGTTTTGAAGCTTCTATTTTAGCTTGTAGCTCGTGGCTTCCATTAAGCTTTTTATTTAAGCCTCTATGAATGCTTGAATATCAAAAGGTCTCAAAAAACCTTTGGAATGCTTCTCGAAATCGCTGAAAATCACCAACTAATCATGGGTCTTTTTCAATTCTTTTTGATAAGTCATAGAATTGTAGACACCTTGTGCTTAATTGATGCACTAACCCTCGTGTTGTTGACACATGTTAATTCTCATGCAAGCTTATAACTCTAATTTACTTTTTAAATAATCTCTATTTAAATTTTATAACTTTCATTTTAATTTTTATAACTTTTATTATGATTATTTTATATATTACTTTATTATTATTAATTTTAATTTTTAGTTTTCTTTTATTTAATTCTTTTTCCCTAATAATTCACATTTAATTAATTACAATCAAAATATCAAAGATCATGATATTTTATTAATTTTTTCAAATAAATAATTTATTAATTAAATCTATTTATTAAGACTTAATTAATGAAAAAATCACCATAGACCTCCAAGATAAAATATGAAAACCCATCATAGAACAAATCATACAAAATAAATCTAAAGCGTTAAAAATCACAAAATATGTCATCCGACACATTCAGTAGGTATTCAACTCAGATACTTATCTTAATTTTTCCAATTAGGATAAATGGCTCAAAGGGTTGGAATTTGGACATGAGAATTTATCTCCCCTCTTTTATCATTGAGATAATGTGATAGGGTACACTCATCTTAGCAATTTAGGAAAGTCGATATCCGATACCTGCAACCTGCATAAAAATCATGCATGTACAAACACAATATATACTAAACTAAACAGATAATGGTAAGAAGTGGTGCATCGTGTAGATCCCGACTAGCAGGTGACTACGACTCCCTTCCTTAACCACATTAGACATGCCATACAAAAGCAAACACTCAAGGAAAACACGCACACCATACACATGCAAGTATGGGGTAAGTATCCATAAAAAAACACATATGATAATAAATTATCTTACTAATCATCATTAATATTTAAAAGCAATGTAATAATCATCATCAATAATTGTGAACACTAAAAATAATCATCATACATACATGAAATGTAGAGTCTAAGTAATCTCATCACATAATTAATTGAATCCATAGCACAATATCTGATAATCTCAAAAGAATACTGCTAACCAACAACATAAAACTAATTGTAAAAGAGTTCAGCAATGACAACAAAATGTGAACTAGGGGCAGACACTATAGTTGACTTGAGTTGACTAGTTTTCAAAAGAATTTTGAAATAATTAAACAAAATTATTTAATTAAATGAAGTACTTACTTCTAATTAATTAAACAAAGTTGTTTAATTAAATGAGAAGCCATTCCTAATTAATTAAATGAAGTTATTAAATTAAAATAGAAAAGTGTCTCTAATTAAGTAAAGATTATTTAATTAAATAGAAAAATTAATTATAAGAGCATATCTCATTTTATTAAATTAAATATCTAAACAAAATCTCTCTTCAGTTCAAAAAGAATTTTTTTTATTTCACTATTGATAAAAAATGAGTTAAATGAGTTAACTCTTTTTTATACTCAAATTGAATCAGTTAACTCCTTATTTTACTCAAATTAAATTTGTTAACACCATTTAATTTGAAAATCTTCCTTTATGACTGAACTTCACCTTTAATCCTGATTGCTGATTGAAATCGATCTCAATCGTTGATGAATTCCAGGAAAGCTTATTTAAGAGACCCTCATCTCTTCATTTTGAAAGGTTGAATGAGAATTTGCATCGAAATGATGCTGAAATTCATACTCACATTTGCTCATATTCACATACGCAAAGATCAAGTTTGACCAAAAGTTGACTAGATTTAACCACATTTGACTTGAGTTGACTAGTTTCAAATTTTTTTAAAAAATAATTAAACAAAATTATTTAATTAAATGAATTACTTACTTCTAATTAATTAAATAAAGTTATTTAATTAAATGAGAAGCCATTCTTAATTAATTAAATGAAGTTATTTAATTAATTAAGAAAAGTGTCTCTAATTAATTAAAGATTACTTAATTAAATAGAAAAAGTAATTAAGAGAGCATATCTCATTTTATTAAATTAAATATTTTAACAAAATCTCTCTTCAAAAAGGAAAATTTCTAATTCACTATTGATCAAAAATGAGTTAAATGAGTTAACTCCTTTCTCTACTTAAATTGAATCAGTTAAGTCCTTATTTTACTCAAATTAAATCTGTTAACTCCCTTTAATTTACAAATCTCCCTTTATAATTGAACTTCACCTTTAATCCTGATCGTTGATTGAAATCGATCTCAACCGTTGATGAATTTCAGGAAAGTCTATTTAAGAGACCCTCATCTCTTCATTTTGAAAGGTTGAATGAGAATTTGCATCGAATTGTTGCTGAAATTCATACTCATATTTACTCATATTCACATACGCAATGATCAAGTTTGACCAAAAGCTTATCAGATTTAACCACGGTTGACTTGAGTTGATTAGTTTCAAAAAAAAATTTGAAATAATTAAACAAAATTATTTAATTAAATGGAGTACTTAATTCTAATTAATTAAACAAAGTTATTTAATTAAATGAGAAGCCATTCCTAATTAATTAAATGAAATTATTTAATTAAATAAGAAAAGTGTCTCTAATTAATTAAAGATTACTTAATTAAATAGAAAAAGTAATTATGAGAGCATATCTCATTTTATTAAATTAAATATCTCAACAAAATCTCTGTTCAGTTCAAAAAGGGAAATTTCCAGTTCATTATTGATAAAAAATGAGTTAAATCATTTAACTCTTTTTTCTACTCAAATTGAATCAGTTAACTCCTTATTTTACTCAAATTAAATCTATTACTCCCTTTAATTTGAAAATCTCCCCTTGTGACTGAACCTCACTTTTAATGCTGACCGTTGATTGAAATCGATATCAACTGTTGATGAATTTCAAGAAAGTCTATTTAAGAGACCCTCATCTCTTAATTTTGAAAGGTTGAATGAGAATTTGCATTCTAATTAATTAAACAAAGTTATTTAATTAAATGAGAAGCCATTCCTAATTAATTAAATAAAGTTATTTAATTAAATTAGAAAAGTGTTTCTAATTAATTAAAGAATACTTAATTAAATAGAAAAAGTAATTATGAGAGCATATCTCATTTTATTAAATTAAATATCTCAACAAAATCTCTCTTCAGTTCAAAAAGAAAAATTTCCAGTTCGCTATTGATCAAAAAAGAGTTAAAACAGTTAACTCCTTTTTCTACTCAAATTGAATAAGTTAACTTCTTATTTTACTCAAATTAAATCTGTTAACTTCCTTTAATTTGAAAATCTCTCTTTATGATTGAACTTCACCTTTAATCCTGATCGTTGATTGAAATCGATCTCAACTATTGATGAACTCCACGAAAGTCTATTTAACAGACCCTCATCTCTTCATTTTGAAAGTTTGAATGAGAATTTGCATCGAATTGTTGCTGGAATTCATACTCACATTTGCTCATATTCACATACGCAAAGATCAAATTTGACTAAAAGTTAACCAGATTTAACCATGGTTGACTTAAGTTGACTTGTTTTAAAAAGAATTTTGAAATAATTAAATAAAATTATTTAATTAAATGGAGTACTTAATTCTAATTCAGTTCAATTCAAAAAAGGAAATTTCCAATTCACTATTGTTAAAAATGAGTTAAATTTGTTAACTCTTTTTTCTACTCAAATTGAAATAGTTAACTCCTTATTTTATTAAAATTAAATCTGTTAACTCCCTTTAATTTGGAAATCTCTATTTATGACTGAACTTCACCTTTAATCTTTACCGTTGATTGAAATCGATTTCAACCGTTGATGAATTTAAAGAAAGTTTATTTAAGAGACCGCCATCTCTTCATTTTGAAAGGTTGAATGAGAATTTGCATCGAAGTGTTGCTTGAATTCATACTCACATTTGCTCATATTCACATACGCAAAGATCAAGTTTGACCAAAAGTTGACCAAATTTAGCCGCGATTGACTTGAGTTGACTAGTCTCAAAATTTTTTTAAAAATAATTAAACGAAATTATTTAATAAAATGGAGTACTTACTTGTAATTAATTAAACAAAGTTATTTAATTAAATGAGAAGCCATTCCTAATTAATTAAATAAAGTTATTTAATTAAATAAGAAAAGTGTCTCTAATTAATTAAAAATTATATAATTAAATAGAAAAGGTTATTATGAGAGCATATGTCATTTTATTAAATTAAATATCTCAACAAAATCTCTCTTTTGTTCAAAAAGGGAAATTTCCAGTTCACTATTGATCAAAAATGAGTTAAATCAGTTAACTCCATTTTTTACTCAAATTGAATCATTTACCTTCTTATTTTACTCAAATTAAATCTGTTAACTCCCATTAATTTGGAAATCTCCCTTTATGACTGAACTTCACTGTTGATCCTGACCGTTGATTGAAATCGATCTCAACCGTTGATGAATTCCAAGAAAGTCTATTTCAGAGACCCTCATCTCTTCATTTTGAAAGGTTGAATGAGAATTTGCATCGAATTGTTGCTGAAATTCATACTCACATTTGCTCATATTCACATACGCAAAGATCAAGTTTGACCAAAAGTTGACTAGATTTAACCACGATTGACTTGAGTTGCCTAGTTTCAAATTTTTTTTTGAAATAATTAAATGAAATACTTACTTCTAATTAATTAAACAAAGTTATTTAATTAAATGAGAAGCCATTCCTAATTAATTAAATGAAATTATTTAATTAAATAAGAAAAGTGTCTCTAATTAATTAAAGATTATTTAATTAAATAGAAAAAATAATTATGAGAGCATATCTCATTTTATTAAATTAAATATCTTACCAAAATCTCTCTTCAGTTCAAAAATGGAAATTTTTAGTTCACTATTGATAAAAAATGAGTTAAATGAGTTAACTCTTTTTTTTACTCAAATTGAATTAGTTAACTCCTTATTTTACTCAAATTAAATTTGTTAACTCACTTTAATATGGAAATATCCCTTTATGACTGAACTTCACATTAAATCCTGACCGTTGATTGAAATCGATCTCAACCGTTGATGAATTATAGGAAAGTCATTTAAGAGACCCTCATCTCTTCATTTTGAAACGTTGAATGAGAATTTGCATGAAATTGTTACTTTAATTCATACTCACATTTGCTCATATTCACATACGCAAAGATCAAGTTTGACCAAAAGTTGACCAAATTTAACCACGATTGACTTGAGTTGACTAGTTTCAAAAAGAATTTTGAAATTATTAAATGAAATTATTTAAGTAAATGGAGTACTTACTTCTAATTAATTAAACAAATTTATTTAATTAAATGAGAAGCTATTCCTAATTAATTAAATGAAGTTATTTAATTAAATAAGAAAAGTGTCTCTAATTAAT
The DNA here is from genome assembly GCA_028749045.1 of Cupressus sempervirens. Lineage (NCBI taxonomy): Eukaryota > Viridiplantae > Streptophyta > Pinopsida > Cupressales > Cupressaceae > Cupressus > Cupressus sempervirens. Next base: position 674,056,926 of record CM053790.1, on the reverse strand, counting down.
TAAAGATTACTTAATTAAATAGAAAAAGTAATTATGAGAGCATATCTCATTTTATTAAATTAAATATCTCAACAAAATCTCTCTTTGGTTCAAAAAAGGAAATTTCAAATTCACTATTGATCAAAAATGAGTTAAATCAGTTAACTCCTTTTTCTACACAAATTGAATCAGTTAACTCTTTATTTTATTTAAATTAAATCTGTTAACTCTCTTTAATTTGAAAATCTCCCTTTATGACAGAACCTCAACTTTAATCCTGATCGTTGATTGAAATCGATCTCAACCATTGATGAATTCTAAGAAAATCTATTTAAGAGACCCTCATCCTTTCATTTTGAAAGCTTGAATGAGAATTTGCATCGAATTGTTGCTGAAATTCATACTGACATTTACTCATATTCACATATGCAAAGATCAAGATTGACAAAAAGTTGATCAAATTTAACCACGATTGACTAATTTCAGAAAAAAAATTGAAATAAATAAACGAAATTAGTTAATTAAATGGAGTACTTACTTCTAATTAATTAAACAAAGTTATTTAATTAAATGAGAAACCATTCTTAATTAATTAAATGAAGTTATTTAATTAAATAAAAAAAGTGTCTCTAATTAATTAAAGATTAATAATTAAATATAAAAAGTAATTATGAGAGCATATCTCATTTTATTAAATTAAATATCTCAACAAAATCTCTCTTCAATTCAAAAAGGGAAATTTCCAGTTCACTATTGATCAAAAATGAGATAAATAAGTTAACTATTTTTTCTACTCAAATTGAATCAGTTAACTCTGTATTTTACTCAAATTAAATCTGTTAACTCTGTTTATTTTGGAAATCTCCCTTTATGACTGAACATCACCTTTAATCCTGACCGTTGATTGAAATCGATCTAAACCGTTGATGAATTTCAAGAAAGTCTTTTTAAGAGACCCTCATCTCTTCATTTTGAAAGGTTGAATGAGAACTTGCATCAAATTATTGCTGAAATTCATACTCACATTTGCTCATATTCACATACGCAAAGATCAAGTTTGACCAAAAGTTGACTAGATTTAAGCACGGTTGACTTGAGTTTACTAGTTTCGAAAAGAATTTTGAAATAATTAAATGGAGTACTTAATTCTAATTAATTAAACAAAGTCATTTAATTAAATGAGAACCCATTCCTAATTAATTAAATGAAGCTATTTTATTAAATAAGAAAAGTGTCTCTAATTAATTAAAGATTATTTAATTAAATAAAAAAAGTAATTATGAGAGCATATCTCATTTTATTAAATTAAATATCTCAACAAAACCTCTTTTGAGTTCAAAAAGAGAAATATTGAGTTCACTATTAATCAAAAATGAGTTAAATCAGTTAACTCCTTTTTCTACTCAAATTGAATCAGTTAACTTCTTATTTTACTCAAATTAAATCTGTTAACTCTTTTTAATTTGGAAATCTTCATTTATGACTGAACTTCCCTTTTAATCTTGAAAGATGGTTGAAATCGATCTCAACCGTTGATGAATTCCAGGAAAGTCTATTTAAGAGACCCTCATCTCTTCATTTTGCAACGTTGAATGAGAATTTGCATCGAACTGTTGCTGGAATTCATACTCACATTTTCTCATATTCACATACGCAAAGGTCAAGTTTGACCAAAAGTTGACCAAATTTAACCACGGTTGACTCAAGAGTTGACTAGTTTCGAAAAGAATTTTAAAATATTTAAATGAAATTATTTAATTAAATGGATTACTTATTTCTAATTAATTAAACAAAGTCATCTAATTAAATGAGAAGTCATTCCAAATTAATTAAATGAATTTATTTAATTAAATAAGAAAAGTGTCTATAATTAATTAAAGATTATTTAATCAAATAGAAAAAGTAATTATGAGAGCATATCTCATTTTATTAAATTAAATATCTCAACAAAATCTCTCTTCAGTTCAAAAAGGGAAATTTCCAGTTTACTATTGATCAAAAATGAGTTAAATGAGTTAACTCCTTTTTCTACTCAAATTGAATCAGTTAACTCCTTATTTCACTCAAATTAAATACGTTAACTCCCTTTAATTTGAAAATCTTCCTTTATGACTGAACTTCACCTTTAATCCTGACCGTTGATTGAAATGGATCTCAACCATTGCTGAATATCAGAAAAGTCTATTTAAGAGACCCTCATCTCTTCATTTTAAAAGGTTGAATGAGAATTTGCATTGAATTGTTGTTGGAATTCATACTCAGATTTGCTCATATTCACATACGCAAATATCAAGTTTGACCAAAAGTTAACCAAATTTAACCATGGTTGACTTGAGTTGACTAGTTTCAAAATTTTTTTTGAAATAATTAAACGAAATTATTTAATTAAATAGATTACTTACTTCTAATTAATTAAACAAAGTTATTTAATTAAATGAGAAGCCATTCCTAATTAATTAAATGAAGTTATTTAATTAAATAAGAAAAGTGTATCTAATTAATTAAAGATTATTTAATTAAATAGGAAAAGTAATTATGAGAGCATATCTCATTTTATTAAATTAAATATCTCAACAAAATCTTTCTTCAGTTCAAAAAGAGAAATTTCCATTTCACTATTGATAAAAAATGAGTTAAATCAGTTAACTCCTTTTTCTACTCAAATTGAATCAGTTAACTCCTTATTTTGCTCAAATTAAATCTGTTAACTCCCTTTAATTTGGAAATCTCGCTTTATGACTGAACTTCACCATTAATCTTGACCGCTGATTGAAATCAATCTCAAGCATTGATGAATTCCATGAAAGTCTATTTAAGAGAACCACATCTCTTCATTTTCAAAGGTTGAATGAGAATTTGCATCGAATTGTTGCTGAAATTCATACTCACATTTGCTCATATTGATATACGCAAAGATCAAGTTTGACCAAAAGTTGACCAGATATAACCACGGTTGACTTGAGTTGACTAGTTTCAAATTTTTTTTAAAAATAATTAAACTAAATTATTTAATTAAATGGAGTACTTACTTCTAATTAATTAAACAAAGTTATTTAATTAAATGAGAAACCAATCCTAATTAATTAAATGAAGTTATATAATTAAATAAGAAAAGTGTCTATAATTAATTAAAGATTACTTAATTAAATAGAAAAACTAATTATTAGAGCATATCTCATTTTATTAAATTAAATATCTCAACAAAATCTCTCTTCAGTTGAAAAAGGGAAATTTCCAGTTCACTATTGATCAAAAATGAGTTAAATCGGTTAACTCCTTTTTCTACTCAAATTGAATCACTTAACTCCTTATTTTACTCAAATTAAATCTGTTAACTCTTTTTAAATTGAAAATCTCCCTTTATGACTGATCTTCACCTTTAATCCCAACCGTTGATTGAAATCGATCTCAACCGTTGATGAATTCAAAGAAACTCTATTTAAGAGACCCTCATCTCTTCATTTTGAAAGGTTGAATAAGAATTTGCATCGAATTGTTGCTGGAATTCATACTCACATTTGCTCATATTCACATACGCAAAGATCAAGTTTGACCAAAAGTTGACCAAATTTAACTATGGTTGACTTAAGTTGACTAGTTTTAAAAAGTATTTTGAAATAATTAAACAAAATTATTTAATTAAATGGATTAATTTCTTCTAATTAATTAAACAACGTTATTTAATTAAATGAGAAGTCATTCCTAATTAGTTAAATGAAGTTAATTAAATAAAGAAAGTGTCTCTAATTAATTAAAGATTACTTAATTAAATAGAAAAAGTAATTATGAGAGCATATCTCATTTTATAAAATTAAATATCTTAACAAAATCTCTCTTCAGTTCAAAAAGGGAAATTTTTAATTCACTATTGATAAAAAATGAGTTAAATCAGTTAACTCCTCTTTCTACTCAAATTGAATCAAATAACTCATTATTTTACTCAAATTAAATCTGTTAACTCCCTTTAATTTGAAAATCTCCCTTTATGACTGAATTTGACCATTAATCCTGATCGTTGATTAAAATGGATCTCAATAGTTGATGGATTTTAGGAAAGTCTATTTAAGAGACCCTCATTTCTTCATTTTGAAAGGTTGAATGAGAATTTCCATCGAATTGTTGCTGAAATTCATACTCACATTTTCTCATATTCACATACTTAAAGATCAAGTTTGACCAAAAGTTGACCAGATTTAACCACGGTTTACTAGTTTCAAATTTTTTTTTGAAATAATTAAACGAAATTATTTAATTAAATGGAGCACTTACTTCTAATTAATTAAACAAAGTTATTTAATTAAATGAGAAGCCATTCCTAATTAATTAAATGAAGTTATTTAATTAAATAAGAAAAGTGTCTCTATTTAATTAAAGATTACTTAATTAAATAGAAAAAGTAATTATGAGAGCATATCTCATTTTATTAAATTAAATATCTCAATAAAATCACTTTTCAGTTCAAAAAGAGAAATTTTCAATTCACTATTGATAAAAAATGAGCTAAATGAGTTAACTCCTTTTTCTACTCAAATTGAATCAGTTAACTCTTTATTTTACTCAAATTAAATCTGTCAACTCCCTTTAATTTGAAAATCTCCTTTTATGACTGAACTTCACCTTTAATCCCGACTGTTGATTGAAATCGATCTAAACCGTTGATGAATTTCAAGAAAGTCTATTTAAGAGACGCTCATCTCTTCATTTTGAAAGGTTGAATGAGAATTTGTATCGAATTGTTACTGAAACTCATACTCACATTTTCTCATATTCACATACGCAAAGATCAAGTTTGACCAAAAGTTGACTAGATTAAACTATGGTTGACTTGAGTTGACTAGTTTCGAAAAGAATTTTGAAATAATTAAACAAAATTATTTAATTAAATGAAGTACTTACTTCTAATTAATTAAACAAAGCCATTTAATTAAATCATAAGCCATTCTTAATTAATTAAATGAAGTGATTTAATTAAATAAGAAAAGTGTCTATAATTAATTAAAGATTATTTAATTAAATAGAAAAAGTAATTATGAGAGCATATCTCATTTTAGTAAATTAAATATCTCAACAAAATCTCTCTTCAGTTCAAAAAGGAAAATTTTCAATTCACTATTGATAAAAAATGAGTTAAATGAGTTAACTCCTTTTTCTACTCAAATTGAATCAGTTAACTCTTTATTTTACTCAAATTAAATCAGTTAACTCCCATTAATTTCGAAATCTCCCTTTATGACTGAACTTCTTCTTTAATCCTGACCGTTGATTGAAATCGATCTCAACTGTTGATGAATTCTAGGAATGTCTATTTAAGAGACCCTCATCTCTTCATTTTGAAAGGTTGAATGAGAATTTGCATCGAATTGTTGCTGGAATTCATACTCACATTTGCTCATATTCACATACGCAAAAATCAAGTTTGACCAAAAGTTCACTAGATTTAACCACAGTTGACTTGAGTTGACTAGTTTCGAAATTTTTTTTTAAATAATTAAACAAAATTATTTAATTAAATAGATTAATTACTTCTAATTAATTAAACAAAGTTATTTAACTAAATGAGAAGCCATTCCTAATTAATTAAATGAAGTTATTTAATTAAATACGAAAAGTGACTTTAATTAATTAAAGTTTACTTAATTAAATAGAAAAAGTAATTATGAGAGCATATCTCATTTTATTAAATTAAATATCTCAACAAAATCTCTCTTCAGTTGAAAAAGGGAAATTTCTATTTCACTATTGATCAGAAATGAGTTAAATCAGTTAACTCCTTTTTCTACTCAAATTGAATCAGTTAACTCCTTATTTTGCTCAAATTAAATCTGTCTACTCCCTTTAATTTGGAAATCTCCCTTTCTGAGTGAACTTCATTTTTAATCCTGACTGTTGATTGAAATCGATCTCAACCATTGATGAATTCTAGGAAAGTCTATTTAAGAGACCCTCATCTCTTAATTTTGAAAGGTTGAATGAGAATTTGTATCGAATTGTTGTTGGAATTCATACGCACATTTTCTAATATTCACAAACGTAAAGATCAAGCTTGACCAAAAGTTGACTAGATTTAATACGGTTGACTTGAGTTGACTAGTTTCAAAAAAAAATTTAAATAATTAAATGCAATTATTTAATTAAATGGAGTACTTACTTCTAATTAATTAAAAAAAGTTATTTAATTAAATGAGAAGCCATTCCTAATTAATTAAATGAAGTTATTTAATTAAATAAAGAAAGTGTCTCTAATTAATTAAAGATTACTTAATTAAATAGAAAAAGTAATTATGAGAGCATATCTCATTTTATTAAATCAAATATCTAAACAAAATCTCTCTTCAATTCAGAAAGGGAAATTTTCAATTACTTATTGATAAAAAATGAGTTAAATGAGTTAACTCTTTTTTCTACTCAAATTGAATCAGTTAACTCCTTATTTTACTCAAATTAAATCTGTTAACTCCCTTTAATATGGAAATCTCTCTTTATGACTGAACTTCACCATTAATCCCGATCGTTGATTGAAATCGATCTCAACAGTTTCGAAAAAAAATTTTAAATAATTAAACAAAATTATTTAATTAAATGGAGTACTTACTTCTAATTAAATAAACAAAGTTATTTAATTAAATGAGAAACCAATCCTAATTAATTAAATGAAGTTATTTAATTAAATAAGAAAAGTGTCTCTAATTAGTTAAAGATCACTTAATTAAATAGAAAAAGTAATTATGAGAGCATATCTCATTTTATTAAATTAAATATGTCAACAAAATCTCTTTTTAGTTGAAAAAGAGAAATTTTCAGTTCACTATTGATCAAAAATGAGTTAAATAAGTTAACTCTTTTTTCTACTCAAATTAAATCAATTAACTCCTTATTTTACTCAAATTAAATCTATTTACTCCCTTTAATTTGGAAATCTCCATTTATGACTGAACTTCACCTTTAATCTTGACTGTTGTTTGAAATCAATCTCAACCGTCGATAAATTCTAGGAAAGTCTATTTAAGAGACCCTCATCTCTTAATTTTGAAAGGTTGAATGAGAATTTGCATCAAATTGTTGCGAAAATTCATACTCACATTTGCTCATATTCACATACGCAAACATCAAGCTTGACCAAAAGTTGACTAGATTTAACAACGGTTGACTTGAGTTGACTAGTTTCAAAAAAAAATTTGAAATAATTAAACGCAATTATTTAATTAAATGGAGTACTTACTTCTAATTAATTAAACAAAGTTATTTAATTAAATGAGAAGCCATTTCTAATTAATTAAATGAAATTATTTAATTAAATAAAGAAAGTGTCTCTAATTAATTAAATATTACTTAATTAAATAGAAAAAGTAATTATGAGAGCATATCTCATTTTATTAAATTAAATATCTGAACAAAATCTCTCTTCAGTTCAAAAAGGGAAATTTTCAATTCACTATTGATCAAAAATGAGTTAAATCAGTTAACTCCTTTTTCTACTCAAATTGAATGAGTTAACTCCTTTCACTCAAATTAAATCTGTTAACTCCCTTTAATTTGGAAATCTCCTTTTATGACTGAACTTCACCATTAATCCCGATCATTGATTGAAATCGATCTCAACAGTTGATGAATTCTAGGAAAGTCTATTTAAAAGACACTCATGTCTTCATTTTGAAAGGTTGAATGAGAATTTTCATCAAATTGTTGCTGGAATTCATACTCACATATTTTCATATTCACATACGCAAAGATCAAGTTTGACCAAAAGTAGACTAGATTTAACCACGGTTGACTAGTTTCGAAAAGAATTTTTAAATAATTAAAAAATTTATTTAATTAAATGGAGTACTTACTTCTAATTAATTAAACATAGTTATTTAATTAAATGTGAAGGCATTCCTAATTAATTAAATGAAGTTGTTTAATTAAATAAGAAAAGTGTCTTTAATTAATTAAAGATTACTTAATTAAATAAAAAAAGTAATTATGAGAGCATATCTCATTTTATTAAATTAAATATCTCAACAAAATCTCTCTTCAGTTCAAAAAAGGAAATTTCTAGTTCACTATTGATCAAAAATGAGTTAAATGAGTTAACTCCTTTTTCTTATCAAATTGAATTAGTTAACTCTTTATTTTACTCAAAATAAATCTGTTCACTCACTTTAATTTGGAAATCTCTCTTTATGACTGAACTTGACCTTTAATCCCGACCGTTGATTGAAATCGATCTCAACCGTCGATGAATTTCAGGAAATTCTATTTAAGAGACTCTCATATCTTCATTTTGAAATGTTGAATGAGAATTTGCATCGAATTGTTACTGAAATTCATACTCACATTTTCTCATATTCACATACGCAAAGATCAAGTTTGACCAAAAGTGTACCAGATTTAACCACAGTTGACTTGAGTTGACTAGTTTCGAAAAGAATTTTGAAATAATTAAACTTAATTATTTAATTAAATGGAGTAATTACTTCTAATTAATTAAACAAAGTTATTTAATTAAATGAGAAGCCATTCCTAATTAATTAAATGAAGTTATTTAATTAAATAACAAAAGTGACTCTAATTAATTAAAGATTACTTAATTAAATAGAAAAAGTAATTAAGAGAGCATATCTCATTTTATTAAATTAAATATCTCAACAAAATCTCTCTTCAGTTGAAAAAGGAAAATTTCTATTTCACTATTGATAAAAAATGGGTTAAATCAGTTAACTCCTTTTTTTTCTTAAATTGAATCAGTTAACTCTTTATTTTACTCAAATTAAATTAGTTAACTCCTTTTAATTTGGAAATCTCTCTTTATGACTGAACTTCACCTTTAATCTTGACCGTTGATTGAAATCGATCTCAACTGTTGATGAATTCCAGGAAAGTCTATTTAAGAGACCCTCATCTCTTAATTTTGAAAAGTTGAATGAGAATTTGCATCGAATTGTTGCTGAAATTCATACTCACATTTGCTCATATTCACATACGCAAAGATCAAGTTTGACCAAAAGTTGACCAGATTTTACCGCGGTTGACTTGAGTTGACTAGTTTCGAAAAGAATTTTGAAATAATTAAACTTAATTATTTAAATAAACGGAGTAATTACTTTTAATTAATTAAACAAAGTTATTTAATTAAATGAGAAGCCATTCCTAATTAATTAAATGAAGTTATTTAATTAAATAAGAAAAGTGGCTCTAATTAATTAAAAATTACTTAATTAAATAAAAAAAAGTAATTAAGAGAGCATATCTCATTTTATTAAATTAAATATCTCAACAAAATCTCTCTTAAGTTGAAAAAGGAAAATTTCTATTTCACTATTGATAAAAAATGAGTTAAATGAGTTTACTCCTTTTTCTACTCAAATTGAATCAGTTAACTCCTTATTTTACTCAAATTAAATCTGTCTACTCCTTTTAATTTTGAAATCTCCCTTTATGACTGAACTTCACTTTTAATCCTGACTGTTGATTAAAATCGATCTCAACCGTTGATGAATTCTAGGAAAGTCTATTTAAGAGACCCTCATCTCTTAATTTTGAAAGGTTGAATGAGAATTTGCATCGAATTGTTGCTGGAATTCATACGCACATTTTCTCATATTCACATACGAAAAGATCAAGCTTGACCAAAAGTTGACTAGATTTAACACGGTTGACTTGAGTTGACTAGTTTCAAAATTTTTTTTAAATAATTAAACGCAATTATTTAATTAAATGGAGTACTTACTTCTAATTAATTAAACAGAGTTATTTAATTAAATGAGAAGCCATTCCTAATTAATTAAATGAAGTTATTTAATTAAATAAAGAAAGTGTCTCTAATTAATTAAAGATTACTTAATTAAATAGAAAAAGTAATTATGAGAGCATATCTCATTTTATTAAATTAAATATCTGAACAAAATCTCTCTTCAGTTCAGAAAGTGAAATTTTCAATTCACTATTGATAAAAAATGAGTTAAATGAGTTAACTCTTTTTTCTACTCAAATTGAATCAGTTAACTCCTTATTTTACTCAAATTAAATCTGTTAACTCCCTTTAATTTGGAAATCTCCCTTTATGACTGAACTTCACCATTAATCTCGATCATTGATTGAAATCGATCTCAACAGTTGATGAATTCTAGAAAAGTATATTTAAGAGACCCTCATCTCTTCATTTTAAAAGGTTGAACGAGAATTTTAATCGAATTGTTTTTAAAATTCATGCTCACATTTGCTCATATTCACATACGCAAAGATCATGTTTGACCAAAAGTTGACCAGATTTAACCACGGTTGACTAGTTTCGAAAAGAATTTTTAAATAATTAAACAAAATTATTTAATTAAATAGATTAATTACTTCTAACTAATTAAACAAAGTTATTTAAATAAATGAGAAGCCATTCCTAATTAATTAAATGAAGTTATTTAATTAAATAAGAAAAGTGACTCTAATTAATTAAAGATTACTTAATTAAATAGAAAAAGTAATTATGAGAGCATATCTCATTTTATTAAATTAAATATCTCAACAAAATCTCTCTTCAGTTGAAAAAGGGAAATTTCTATTTCACTATTGATCAGAAATGAGTTAAATCAGTTAACTCCTTTTTCTACTCAAATTGAATCAGTTAACTCCTTATTTTACTCAAATTAAATCTGTCTACTCCCTTTAATTTGGAAATCTCCCTTTATGACTGAACTTCACTTTTAATCCTGACTATTGATTGAAATCGATCTCAACCGTTGATGAATTCTGGGAAAGTCTATTTAAGAGACCCTCATCTCTTAATTTTGAAAGGTTGAATGAGAATTTGTATCGAATTGTTGCTATAATTCATACGCACATTTTCTCATATTCACAAACGTAAAGATCAAGCTTGACCAAAAGTTGACTAGATTTAATTAAATGGAGTGCTTAGTTCTAATTAATTAAAAAAAGTTATTTAATTAAATGAGAAGCCACTCCTAATTAATTAAATGAAGTTATTTAATTAAATAAATTGTTGCTGGAATTCATACTCACATTTGCTCATATTCACATACGCAAACATCAAGCTTGACCAAAAGTTCACCAGATTTAACCACGGTTGACTTGAGTTGACTAGTTTCGAAAAGAATTTTAAAGTAATTAAACGAAATTATTTAATTAAATAGAGTAATTACTTATAATTAATTAAACAAAGTTATTTAATTAAATGAGAAGCCATTCCTAATTAATTAAATGAAGTTATTTAATTAAATAAGAAAAGTGTCTCTAATTAATTAAAGATTACTTAATTAAATAGAAAAAGTAATTATGAGAGCATCTCTCATTTTATTAAATTAAATATCTCAACAAAATCTCTCTTCAGTTGAAAAAGGAAAATTTCCAATTCACTATTGATCAGAAATGAGTTGAATCAGTTAACTCCCTTCAATTCATACTCACATTTGCTCATATTCACATGCGCAAAGATCAAGTTTGACCAAAAGTTGACCAGATTTAACCACAGTTGACTTGAGTTGACTAGTTTCAAAAAGAATTTTGAAATAATTAAATAAAATTATTTAATTAAATGGAGTACTTACTTCTAATTAATTAAATAAAGTTATTTAATTAAATGAGAAGCCATTCCTAATTAATCAAATGAAATTATTTAATTAAATAAAGAAGGTGTCTCTAATTAATTAAAGATTACTTAATTAAATAGAAAAAGTAATTATGAGAGCATATCTCATTTTATTAAATTAAATATCTCAACAAAATCTCCCTTCAGTTCAGAAAGGGAAATTTTCAGTTCACTATTGATCAAAAATGAGTTAAATCAGTTAAATCCTTTTTCTACTCAAATTGAATCAGTTAACTCCTTATTTTACTCAAATTAAATCTGTTAACTCGCTTTAATTTGGAAATCTCCCTTTATGACTGAACTTCACGATTAATCTCGATCGTTGATTGAAATCGATTTCAACAGTTGATGAATTCTAGGAAATTCTATTTAAGAGACCCTCATCTCTTCATTTTGGAAGGTTGAATGAGAATTTCCATTGAATTGTTGTTGGAAATCATACTCACATTTGCTCATATTCACATACACAAAGATCAAGTTTGACCAAAAGTTGATCAGATTTAACCACGGTTGACTAGTTTCAAATTTATTTTTAAATAATTAAACAAAATTATTTAACTAAATGGAGTACTTACTTCTAATTAATTAAACAAAGTTATTTAATTAAATGAGAAGCCATTCCTAATTAATTAAATGAAGTTATTTAATTAAATAAGAAAAGTGTTTGTAATTAATTAAAGATTACTTAATTAAATAGAAAAAGTAATTATGAGAGCATATCTCATTTTATTAAATTAAATATCTCAACAAAATCTGTCTTCAGTTCAAAAAGGAAAATTTTCAGTTCACTATTGATCAGAAATGAGTTCGATCAGTTAACTCCTTTTTCTACTCAAATTGAATCAGTTAACTCCTTATTTTACTCAAATTAAATCCGTTAACTCCCTTTAATTTGGAAATCTCCCTTTATGACTGAACTTCACCTTTAATCCTGACCGTTGATTGAAATCAATCTCAACCGTTGATGAATTCCAGGAAAGTTTATTTAAGAGACCCTCATCTCTTCATTTTGAAAGGTTGAATGAGAATTTGCATTGAATTGTTGTTGAAATTCATACTCACATTTGCTCATATTCACATACGCAAAGATCAAGTTTGACCAAAAGTTGACCAGACTTAACCACGGTTGACTTGAGTTGACTAGTTTCGAAAAGAATTTTGAAATAATTAAATGAAATTATTTAATTAAATGGAGTACTTACTTCTAATTAATTAAACAAAGTTGTTTAATTAAATGAGAAGTCATTCCTAATTAATTAAATGAAGTTATTTAATTAAATAAGAAAAGTGTCTCTAATTAATTAAATATTATTTAATTAAATAGAAAAAGTAATTATGAGAGCATATCTCATTTTATTAAATTAAATATCTCAACAAAATCTCTCTTCAGTTCAAAAAGGGAAATTTTTAGTTCACTATTGATCAAAAATGAGTAAATGAGTTAACTCCTTTTTCTACTCAAATTGAATCAGTTAACTCCTTATTTTACTCAAATTAAATATATTAACTCCCTTTAATTTGGAAATCTCCTTTTATGATTGAACTTCACCTTTAATACTTACCGTTGATTGAAATCGATCTCAACCATTGATGAATTCCAAGAAAGTCTATTTAAGAGACCGTCATCTCTTCATTTTGAAAGGTTGAATTAGAATTTGTATCGAATTGTTGCTGGAATTCATACTCACATTTGCTCATATTCACATACACAAATATCAAGTTTGACCAAAAGTGGACCAGATTTAACCACGGTTGACTTGATGTCATGCCCAAACTACGAGGGCAAAAACACACAATTTTTTTTGTTTTAAATTATAATTATTAATTAAAGTGCTCTAAGTTGAAATGATTGAGATAACATTGCAAGTACAGGTTCTCTACATTACCTCTTAAGCTCAAAATCCTGAGGAAGAAAATATATAAAAATTTGCTAAGCATTTTAAATTTATAATTATTACTAACTAAAATTTAAGGAAAGACATATAAACTTATTTACTCATTCAAACACTTAACAAAAAAAAAAACTTAACTAAATACACTTAATCAAATAAATAACCACTAGCTAAATATAAATCAATAATACATTTAAACTAGTTTAAAATCATATTTGTATAGAACTAAAGTTACACAAATTTAAATGATTATAGAACCTATGAATTTATATTAATTTAACATGATACTATATTCATAACAAATCTAAACTTATCGTTATAATTCTATTACAATCACAAATCAAGTACCAAATTTAATTAATAGTAAATTTAAACTGTATTCGCAACTAAATTATATTACCATAAATATTTAGAAATACTAACAAATTTAAAATTTGAACTATAATACATTTAATTTTAATTTAACACTAAACTAACTTAATTTATAACTAACTTTAAAACAAAAACTTTAAAGTAACACAAATATTCTAACATACTTTTAATACCGCTAATATTATCAAATAAATAGAAAAAAACATGAAACTAAAATCTTATTAATCTAAAGCTAAGATAAAATGTTATTACAATCTAATTGAAACTACCACAAATTCTAATGCTAACCCTACATAAAATACGCTCACAACTTAAATATTAAATTAACTTAATCCCTATACTAAACTAAAACTAATCCTAACACTAATACTAATACAAAATTTAAATCTATAAATAACAATTTAAACAAAAAAACTATCATTACTAACACACCTAGACTAACCTAAACCTACCACTAACCCTTAACACTGCTAACTTAACTCTTAACCCCCCCCTTAAAAACTATTTCCCACCCCTAACCCAACGTGCCCCACCCCACTTCCCAAGACCTACGTGTTGCTCAAGGTCTGTGCGCTGCAGGCCTTGTCTCCCCCTTCACGTCCCCTTGCATGAGTGAAGGTAGTGAAACCAAAAGTGGAAACATGGGGAAAGGGAAAAGGGTGGGTGGCAAGCAATGAAGGAAAGATAAATTTTTTTTTTTAAAAAAAAAACTATACTTGCTCTCCCAAGACATGACGTGCCTTATGTGGCATGCTGACCAAAGTACCTTGCCCACGCCGAGCCCTTAGGGTTAGAGGAAAAAGGTAAGAGAAAAGTTAATTAAGTGGGTAGAGATTGAATTTCATAATGGTTTAGAATTTGAAAAGAACATAGGGTTCCAGGCTAGCTTTGCTTCCTAGCTACTAAGGATTAATGCAAAAGTTTTATGGTTGAAGATTAACAACAACCATGTATTGAATTACTTTCAATTTTCAAAGGTAATTGATTTATATTCTTTTTATATGAATTAATATTAGATTTCAATTGCAAGTCAAAGGAATAATATAGAGAATATTCTCTTTGGTCCAAGAAGGAATTTAATTTTTCTCCATGTATTTTCCAAAGAGGTTTTTCACTCCTGGAGATGCAATTTTTTTTGAAGCCCATTTTAGACTAAGTGTTGGCATATTACTTTGCTATATTTATATTATCTTAATAGTACACTCTTCCCTAAGGATTACATGAATCCTAACAAACATACTAACAAGGATGAAAACAAGGTTTATAATTTCTCCTTCTCTCCAATAATCTAAGTTTTATCAATCATACTATATTCAAGGTGTGTGTTCATGCTTTAAAAATTCAAGGAGATCCATAATCTCTTAGTCCAAATGATTTGTTCATAAGGAAATTTAACAAAGAAGAGATAATTTGAGATCTCAAATTAGGAATCCTAATTCATCCAATACTTATACATCAACTTGGAAGTTTCATCATATCAAACTCTCTTCATTAACAAATTAAAAACTTGAAATATCACAATTCAAGACATTATCTATGATTCTAATTTCTCACCTATATATACACATTTATTTTTTTTGAAATCACATGAGAACAATGCAAGGAGATTCCCATAATCGTTTCCTTTATCTATTATTCATCCTATTTTGATGAGCATCCATACAACTGAACATTATGATTAAATCTTATGAGTAGAAAATATACTCAACCATTATTTTATTGGCTAACTTGATTCAAAGGCTCAGCTGGGAAAGAATCAAGAAGAAAACCCGGCTTCATTGCCAATCGAACAAAGTTTTGAGATACAATTTACATAGGATTTCAATCCTGAATTACAACAATTAAATAAAATTTCTTTCATGACCTTCAACAAGGGTTCCATATCTAATTCTGCAACACATTTCTACGAACCGAGGAGGAAACAAAATCTGATCAGGTGATAACAAGCATGACCAAGAAACAAATCAAGCATGAATATTCATACAAGGTTTACACAATGGGATTCACAATGAATCAAAACTAGGGAAAGGTGGATTCTTCCAACCAAGAGAAGTCGAGCAGATGCCCAATCGGGGCTATATACCAAGAACTTCCGTTCTTCCATTTCAACATACCATAATCATACAAGGTTTGTGCTAACAGGTAGGGGCCCATAACACCCTATCCTTTCTCCCTCTTCTCATCTTGAGAAGAGACTCTACACTGGTTGAAGTCCGACTAAACAGACCTTTCCCAAAATTGGTCACTTCTGCCCTCTCCAAGGGTAAGTAATACCAAAACACCCATGCAAGAAAAAAATCTCAAAATTGCAACAAAAACATGAAAAAAAATCATCCAAAATAACATGGTTTTCAAATCTTCCCAACATACCCACAAACATACAAACATTGAAACAACAAACAGGTAAAGCATGAAACTAGAAAGAAATCTAAACAAGGGAGATGGGAATTCCAACCTTCAAAAAGAGGTAATGGCAATGAACAATTTTGAGTAGACCTTCCCTTTTCTTGCTTCAATCTTCAAGAACTCCTCTCTAAATGTAGAGATTGGGTAACAACCTCCACAAGTCCAAGAAGGACCTCTAAATAGGCCTCCAACTCAACCACCCAAGGGCTCAATAACTACCCCCACCCACTGGTAGTTCTAGAAACTCCTAACTCAACCTACACTATGGTTAAACCCTAAGTGGATATGAGGTGAGGTAACTCAAGATAACCATGGTCAATTTTCGCACAAAGGTAAAAAGAGACTTTTTGAGTGACCTCAAAAGTCAATAAAAGGGGATTAGGGGTTGGAAACGACCCCTAACCCATACCCATACCCTTTGGGTATAATTATATCAAGTTTTAAGCCTTAGGAAAGAGGTTTAGAACCAAACAAAATCTAGAAATAAAATAGGACCATCTAACTACTCTAACATTGTAGATTAAACACTAATTTGGATTAAGGGATGACTAACCTCAATTAAGAACCCAATTAGCAAACTGACAACAAATAAACCAACTTGGGTCCAAAGGTTAAACAACTAACCCTAAATAGCACAATAAAGTACATAAACACTTTACGAGTGTCAAGCGACACTAAAAGAACATAATTACGAATATTAACATTCACTGAACAATGAAGATACATACATACATCTCACAGTACAATACGTGAATTACGAACAACAAAGTTTCCAAAATTAGCACATAGAGAATAGTTTTGTTCCTCTGTCAGTTTCCTCGACTAAAATATCTACACACTCATTGCACACATTAGTAGTCCCAAATATCACATGTACATATATACATATTAGAAATTCACATAAATTGAAACATACATCAATCAGAGTTTCTTTCATCTTACTTAATTCTTAACCATTAAAAAAAAATCTCTTAAATCAAAGTATCAATCGTACATTTACCGATTTCATACACATACATATATATAAAAAATTACATGAAAAACATCAATATATCTGAAAGTAACACCACATAATATTAAATAATATAATATGTTCTAAGTATCAGATAATGTCTTGACATCTCGAGTCGTGAGCGCCAAAATGATAAAATAACAACTAAGGCTATGAAGGGTCAGGGCGACGCCTCACACTTGAGTTGACTAGTTTCGAAATTTTTTTTGAAATAATTAAAAGAAATTATTTAAATAAATGAAGTACTTACTTCTAATTAATTAAACAAAATTATTTAATTAAATGAGAAGCCATTCCTAATTAATTGAATAAACTTATTTAATTAAATAAGAAAAGTGTCTCTAATTAACTAAAGATTATTTAATTAAATAGAAAAAGTAATTATGAGAGCATATCTCATTTTATTAAATTAAATATCTCAACAAAATCTCTCTTTAGTTCAAAAAGGGAGATTTCCAGTTCACCATTGATTAAAAATGAGTTAAATCAGTTAAATCCTTTTTCTACTCAAATTGAATCAGTTAACTCCTTATTTTACTGAAATTAAATCTGTTAACTCCCTTTCATTTGGAAATCTCACTTTATGATTGAACTTCACCTTTAATCCTGACCGTTGATTGAAATCGATCTCAACCGTTGATGAATTCCAGGAAAGTCTATTTAAGAGACCCTCATCTCTTCATTTTGAAAGATTGAATGAGAATTTGCATCGAATTATTGCTGGAATTCATACTCACATTGGCTCATATTCACATACACAAAGATCAAGTTTGACCAAAAGTTGACCAGATTTAACCACGGTTGACTTGAGTTGACTAGTTTCGAAAAGAATTTTGAAATAATTAAACAAAATTATTTAATTAAATGGAGTACTTTCTTCTAATTAATTAAACAAAGTTATTTAATTAAATGAGAACCCATTCCTAATTAATTAAATGAAGTTATTTAATTAAATAAGAAATGTGTATATAATTCATTAAAGATTATTTAATTAAATAGAACAAGTAATTATGAGAGCATATCTCATTTTATTAAATTAAATATCTCATCAAAATCTCTCTTCAGTTCAAAAAGAGAAATTTTCAGTTCACTATTGATAAAAAATGAGTTAAATCAATTAACTACTTTTTCTACTCAAATTGAATCAGTTAGCTCCTTATTTTACTGAAATTAAATCTGTTAACTCCCTTTAATTTGGAAATCTCCCTTTATAATTGAACTTCACTTTTAAATCTTGACCGTTGATTGAAATCGATCTCAACCGTTGATAAAGTCCAGGAAAGTCTATTTAAGAGACCCTCATCTTTTTATTTTGAAAGGTTGAATGAGAATTTGCATCGAATTGTTGCTGGAATTCATACTCACATTTGCTCATATTCACATACGCAAATATCAAGTTTGACCAAAAGTTGACCACATTTAACCACAGTTGACTTGAGTTGACTAGTTTTGAAAAGAATTTTGAAACAATTAAACAAAATTATTTAATTAAATTAAGTACTTACTTCTAATTAATTCAACAAAGTTATTTAATTAAATGAGAAGCCATTCCTAATTAATTAAATGAAGTTATTTAATTAAATAAGAAAAGTGTCTCTAATTAATTAAATAGAAAAAGTAATTATGAGAGCATATCTCATTTTATTAAATTAAATATCTCAACAAAATCTCTCTTCAGTTCAAAAAGGGAAATTTCTAGTTCACTATTGATAAAAAATGAGTTAAATCAGTTAACTCCTTTTTCTACTCAAATTGAATCAGTTAACCCCTTATTTTACTCAAATTAAATCTGTTAACTCCCTTTAATTTGGAAATCTCCCTTTATGACTGAACTTCACCTTTAAATCTTGACCGTTGATTGAAATCGATCTCAACTGTTGATGAATTCCAAGAAAGTCTATTTAAGAGACCCTCATGTATTCATTTTGAAAGGTTGAATGAGAATTTGCATCGAATTGTTATTGGAATTCATACTCACATTTTCTCATATTAACATATGCAAAGATCAAGTTTGACCAAAAGTTGACCAGATTTAACTACGGTTGACTTGAGTTGACTAGTTTCGAAATTTTTTTAAAAATAATTAAACGAAATTATTTAATTAAATGGAGTACTTCTAATTAATTAAACAAAGTTATTTTATTAAATGAGAAGCCATTTCTAATTAATTAAATGAAGTTATTTAATTAAATATGAAAACTGTCTCTAATTAATTAAAGATTATTTAATTAAATAGAAAGAGTAATTATAAGAGCATATCTCATTTTATTAAATTAAATATCTCAACAAAATCTCTCTTCAATTCAAAAAGGGAAATTTCCAGTTCACTATTGATGAAAAATGAGTTAAATCACTTAACTCCTTTTTCTACTCAAATTGAATCAGTTAACTCCTTATTTTACTCAAATTAAAACTGTTATCTCCCTTTAATTTGGAAAGCTCCCTTTATGACTAAACTTCACCTTTAATACTGACTATTGATTCAAATCGATCTAAACCGTTGATGAATTCCAGGAAAGTCTATTTAAGAGACCGTCATCTCTTCATTTCAAAAGGTTGAATGAGAATTTGCATCGAATTGTTGCTAGAATTCATACTCACATTTGCTCATATTCACATACGCAAAGATCAAGTTTGACCAAAAGTGGACCAAATTTAACCACAGTTGACTTGTGTTGACTAGTTTCGAAAAGAATTTTGAAATAATTAAACAAAATTATTTAATTAAATGGAGTACTTGCTTCTAATTAATTAAGCAAAGTTATTTAATTAAATTAGAAGCCATTCTTAATTAATTAAATGAAGTTATTTAATTAATTAAGAAAAGTTTCTCTAATTAATTGAAGATTATTTAATTAAATAGAAAAAGTAATTATGAGAGCATATCTCATTTTATTAAATTAAATATCTCAACAAAATATCTCTTAAGTTCAAAAAGAAAAATTTTAGAGTTCACTATTGATCAAAACTGAGTAAAATCAGTTAACTACTTTTTCTACTCAAATTGATTTAGTTAACTCCTTATTTTACTCAAATTAAATCTGTTAACTCCCTTTAATTTGGAAATCTCCCTTTATGACTGAACTTCACCTTTAATCCTCACCGTTGATTGAAATCGATCTCAACAGTTGATGAATTTCAGGAAAGTCTATTTAAGAGACCCTCATCTCTTCATTTTGAAAGGTTGAATGAGAATTTGCATCGAATTGTTGCTGGAAATCACACTCACATTTTCTCATATTCACATAAGGAAATATCAAGTTTGACCAAAAGTTGACAAGATTTAACCACAGTTGACTTGTGTTGACTAGTTTCGAAAAGAATTTTGAAATAATTAAACAAAATTATTTAATTAAATAGAGTACTTACTTCTAATTAATTAAAAAAAGTTATTTAATTAAATTAGAAGCCATTCCTAATTAATTAAATGAAGTTATGTAATTAAATAAGAAAAGTGTCTCTAATTAACTAAAGATTATTTAATTAAATAGAAAAAGTAATTATGAGAGCATATCTCATTTTATTAAATTAAATATCTCAACAAAATCTCTCTTCAGTTCAAAAAGAGAAATTTCCAGTTCACTATTGATAAAAAATGAGTTAAATGAGTTAACTACTTTTTCTACTCAAACTGAATCAGTTAACTCCTTATATTACTCAAATTAAATATGTTAACTCCCCTTTATTTGGAAATCTCCCTTTATGACTAAACTTCACCTTTAATCCTGACTGTTGATTGAAATCGATCTCAACTGTTGATAAATTCCAAAAAAGTCTATTTAAGAGATCCCCGTCTCTTCATTTTGAAAGGTTGAATGAGAATTTGCATCGAATTGTTGCTGGAATTCATACTCACATTTGCTCATATTCACATACGCAAAGATCAAGTTTGAGCAAAAGTTGACCAGATTTAACCATGGTTGATTTGAGTTGACTACATTCGAAAAGAATTTTGAAATAATTAAATGAAATTATTTAATTAAATGGGGTACTTACTTCAAATTAATTAAACAAAGTTATTTAATTAAATGAGAAGCCATTCCTAATTAATTAAATGAAGTTGTTTAATTAAATAAGAAAAGTGTCTCTAATTGATTAATGTTTATCTAATTAAATAGAAAAAGTAATTAGGAGAGGATATCTCATTTTAATAAATTAAATATCTCAACTAAATCTCTCTTTAGTTCAAAAAGGGAAATTTCCAGTTTACTATTGATCAAAAATGAGTTAAATCAATTAACTCCTTTTTCTACTCAAATTTAATCATTTAACTCCTTATTTTACTCAAATTAAATCTGTTAACTCTCAATAATTTGGAAATCTCCCTTTATGACTGAACTTCACCTTTAATCTTGACCGTTGATTGAAATCGATTTCAACCGTTGATGAGTTTCAGGAAAGCCTATTTAAGAGACCCTCATCTCTTCATTTTGAAAGGTTGAATGAGAATTTGCATCAAATTGTTGCTGAAATTCATACTCACATTTGCTCATATTCATATACGCAAAGATCAAGTTTGACTAAAAGTTGACCAGATTTAACCACGGTCGAGTTGAGTTGATTAGTTTTGAATTTTTTTTTGAAATAATTAAATGAAATTATTTAATTAAATAGAGTACTTACTTCTAATTAATTAAATAAAGTTATTTAATTAAATGAGAAGCCATTCCTAATTAATTAAATGAAGTTATTTAATTAAATAAGAAAAGTGTCTCTAATTAATTAAAGATTATTTAATTAAATAGAAAAAGTAATTATGAGAGAATATCTCATTTTATTAAATTAAATATCTCAACAAAATCTGTCTTCAGTTCAAAAAGGGAAATTTTCAGTTCATTGTTGATCAAAAATGAGTTAAATCATGGAACTCCTTTTTCTACTCAAATTGAATCAGTTAACTCCTTATTTTACTCAAATTAAATCTGTTAACTCCCTTTAATTTAGAAATCTCCTTTTATGATTGAACTTCACCTTTAATCCTGACCGTTGATTGAAATTGATCTCAACCGTTGATGAATTCTAGGAAAGTCTATTTAAGAGACCCTCATCTCTTCATTTTGAAAGGTTGAATGAGAATTTGCATCGAATTGTTGCTGGAATTCATACTCAAATTTGCTCATATTCACATACGCAAAGATCAAGTTTGACCAAAAGTTGACCAAATTTAACCATGGTTGACTTGAGTTGACTAGCTTCGAAAAGAATTTTAAAATAATTAAACTAAATTATTTAATGAAATGGAGTACTTACTTCTAATTAATTAAACAAAGTTATTTAATCAAATGAGAAGCCATTCCTAATTAATTAAATGAAGGTATTTAATTAAATAAGTAAAGTGTCTCTAATTAATTAAAGATTATTTAATTAAATAGAAAAAGTAATTATGAGAGCATATCTCATTTTATTAAATTAAATATCTCAAGAAAATCTCTCTTCAGTTCAAAAAGAAAAATTTTCAGTTCACTATTGATCAAAAATGAGTTATATCAGTTAACTCCTTTTTCTACTCAAATTGAATCTGTGAACTCCTTATTTTACTCAAGTTAAATCTGTTAACGCCCTTTAATTTGAAAATCTCCCTTGATGATTGAACTTCACCTTTAATCCTGACCGTTGATTGAAATCGATCTTAACTGTTGATGAATTCCAAGAAAGTTTATTTAAAAGACTCTCATCTCTTTATTTTGAAAGGTTGAATGAGAATTTGCATCGAATTGTTGCTAGAATTCATACTCATATTTGCTCATATACACATACGCAAAGATCAAGTTTGACCAAAAGTTGACCAAATTTAACCACAGTTGACTTGAGTTGACCAGTTTCGAAAAGAATTTTGAAATAATTAAACGAAATTATTTAATTAAATGGAGTGCTTGCTTCTAATTAATTAAACAAAGTTATTTAATTAAATCAGAAGCCATTCCGAATTAATTAAATAAAGTTATTTAATTAAATAAGAATTGTGTCTCTAATTAATTAAAGATTATTTAATTAAATAGAAAAAGTAATTATGAGAGCATATCTCATTTTATTAAATTAAATATCTCAACAAAATCTCTCTTCAGTTCAAAAAAGGAAATTTCTTGTTCTCTATTGATCAAAAATAAGTTAAATGAGTTCACTCCTTTTTCTACTCAAATTGAATCAGTTAACTCCTTGTTTTACTCAAATTAAATCTGTTAACTCCCTTTAATTTGGAAATCTCTCTTTATGACTGAACTTCACGTTTAATCCTGACCATTGATTGAAATCGATCTCAACTGTTGATGAATTCCAAGAAAGTCTATTTAAGAGACCTTCATCTCTTCATTTTGAAAGGTTGAATGAGAATTTGCATCGAATTGTTGCTGGAAGTCATACTCACATTTGCTCATATTCACATACACAAAGATCAAGTTTGACCAAAAGTTGACCAGATTTAACCACGGTTGACTTGAGTTGACTAGTTTTGAAAAGAATTATGAAATAATTAAATGTAGTAGTTACTTCTAATTAATTAAACAAAGTTATTTAATTAAATGAGAAGCCATTCCTAATTAATTAAATGAAGTTATTTAATTAAATAGAAAAAGTAATTATGAGAGCATATCTCATTTTATTAAATTAAATATCTCAACAAAATCTCTCTTTAGTTCAAAAAGGGAGATTTCCAGTTCACCATTGATTAAAAATGAGTTAAATCAGTTAAATCCTTTTTCTACTCAAATTGAATCAGTTAACTCCTTATTTTACTGAAATTAAATCTGTTAACTCCCTTTCATTTGGAAATCTCACTTTATGACTGAACTTCACCTTTAATCCTGACCGTTGATTGAAATCGATCTCAACCGTTGATGAATTCTAGGAAAGTCTATTTAAGAGACCCTCATCTCTTCATTTTGAAAGGTCGAATGAGAATTTGCATCGAATTGTTGTGTAGTGTCTGCCCCTAGATCGCATTTCTATTATCATTGTCAATTTTCTTTAGGTTGATTTTATGCTTTGATTAGTTTAGAGATACTGGATTTACAATATTATGATATTATTTCATGTTTTGGATTACATATATATATACTTGTTGATTTTATTTCACATGACGTTAATGATGTCTTAATGATCCTAGTTAGTAAATATGGTTTCTTTCATAAAAATGTTAACATGTTGTCTTTAATGATGATTATGTTGTATTGATAGAGATGCATTATTATACGTACGCATTTGATGTTAGACTTATGATTTTTACAATACTTACCCCATACTTGCATGTGTATGGTGTGCGTGTTTGTTTTATTTTTCTGTCTGATGTGTTTGATGTGGTTAAGGAAGGGAGTCGTAGTCACCTGCTAGTCAAGATCTACACGATGAACCACTCTCTACCATTGCCTGTTTAGTTTAGATATATTATATACATGTACATGCTCGTCTTTTATGCAGGATGCAGGTACCGGGCATCGACTTCCCTGAATTGCCAAGATGAGCGTGCCCTATTACAAATACTCAAATGGTGAGAATGGGAAGATAATGATCAGGTCCACTCCTAGCCATAAGCCTATAATACTTGTCCTGCAAGGAGGACTCGTAACAGACTGTCTACCCTTTTTAAACCCGTGAGTATTTGTGTGTGTATGTTGTTTTGTGAGTCTTTGATGAATTTTCTGTTAATTAAATTAAAAGATTAAATTAATGATTTAATTTAATGGAAAATTATTATGATATTATGAATATTTAATTATATTTAATTAATTGAGAAATTAATTAAATATAAAGAATTAAATTGAAGATAAAAGTTTTAAGATTAAATTTAGAACGTAATAAGATTTATTAATTTAATAATAATATATTTAGAGTTCATTTTTAAATAAATGCTAAATATTATTGTTATTTAAGTTAATAAATATTTATCAAATTAAAATGTTCAAAAATATATTAAAAAGGAAAAAGATATTAATTTATGGAAAAGATTTAAGCTCGCATGAATGAGTTTTAAATATAAGAGATTAGTTTAAAAGATAAAATATGTGAACTTGATTAAGATATTTTATTATAGTGCGCATGAGATTAAAGTTATAAATTTATTAAAGTAAAGTAAAGTGGAAAGTTAAATAAAGTAATTTAACAATTCACTTAAAGTGCA
This sequence comes from Cupressus sempervirens, assembly GCA_028749045.1. NCBI lineage: Eukaryota > Viridiplantae > Streptophyta > Pinopsida > Cupressales > Cupressaceae > Cupressus > Cupressus sempervirens. The sequence continues at coordinate 674,031,571 of CM053790.1, read as the reverse complement.
TGAAGGAATAATAAAAGAATATTTTAATTTAAAAAGGAAATTAATTGTGCATGAATGAATTAATTAAATAAGAGAGAATTAAATATTGGAGATAAAAGTTAAAGTTTAAATTTAGAACGTGATTATATTTATTTAATTTAATAATAATATATTTAGAGTGCATTTTTAAATAAATGCTAAATATTATTGTTATTTAAGTTAATAAATATTTTATCAATTAAGTTTCTAAAAATGAAATTAAAAGTGAAAAGATATTTAATTATCATAAAGATTATAGTTCGCATGATTTATGCATGAGTTGAAAATAAAAGAAATTAATTGAAAAGATTAAACAAGTGAAATTAATAAAGATATTTAATCAAATTAAGTGCGCATGAGATTTATAAGTTATAAATTGATTAAAATAGAAGTTGAGTGGAAATTTAATAAAGAGATTTAATAATCCATTTAACATGCATGAAAATATGAAAGATAAGATAAATAAAGGTTGATTTTAGAGTTAACGAAATGGATCAAGAGACCTCTTGGGTAAACGCACAATTAGTGCCCCAATTGTAGGAAAAGAACTCCTTATCAAAATTTGAGGGTTCATTTTTGAAGGGAGATTTTTTGAAGATAGGTTTCAGGGAACACACTTTTGGAAAGGGGAACAAAGAAATCTTTGGAAGCTTGGAAGGGTTCGGATTAGCAAGGGTTTCACCAGATTGTTAGCATCAGATCAAGGTAGGGTTTGTGAACCATTCTAGAAACACTTTCAGATCTTTGTCTTCTTTGTGCTTGTTGAAAGTTGTTTCTCAAATTTTGTTGTCTGAATCTTGCCATCCTTCGTTCTGGATCTTTTACTATTCGATTTCATCTGTGAATCCTGAGTTGAAAAAACTATTTAGAAAACCGTATTTCTACAATTGAAAGGAATTAATATTAAATCGAGATTTGGGTTGAATTAAAATGGGATTGAGAAATTTAAATTTGGATAAATGTTTGATTTTGGAAATAAAAAATTTTAATTGAAAATTCGAATGGTTAATAGGATTTTCTCTATCAGATGATAATTGCAAAATATATATATATATTAAAATTTGATTATTATTAGGAAGGAGAGTTTTGTATTAAATAAAACAAAATTATTTGAATTATATATATATATATATATATATATATATATATATATATATATATATATACATACATATATATTCTTTAGAGGGGAGATTGTTTATTTTAAATCTTTTTATAAAAATAAAATAAAAACCAAAATTAATTATTAAATATAATATAATGTATGTTGAGAGGGGTTTCACCACCCCCGACTTACCTCTCATACTGTCGGCAGCTTCATGTTTTCTATGCCTGCGTGGATCGCAGTTTGCATGCGATGGGGGTTATTTTGCTTTAAACATAAAAATAAAACACATCTTCATTTTACCCCATACCCCACTTACCATTTTAAGCGGCTGATATAACCGGGCATATAGCGTGGGAGCCATTCTTTAATTCAAGGTGAGTATATGGCGCCTGCATTAATTTAGGCCACGCGTGGTGGTTTAGGTTAAAACCATTTCTTTTAATTAATTTTGTTTAAATGTTCTATATGATATTCAATGTAAATTGTTAGATAAGTTTATTATTAATGTTATATAATTAATTACCTATAGTATATTTTTATATATCCATGTTAATATGAATTCATTTAAAATAATATAATTTACTAATTTAAATGTATTTTTAACTCATTAGTCATTATTAATTTTTAATTAATAATTTTATTATTAATTATTTAATTAAGTGGTGAATTAGTAAATCTTATTTACAAAAGGATTTAATTCATAATTTAAATATTAATTATTAATTTGATTATTATGATTTATCTAAGAATTTTACCAATAACTTGATTATTAATTACTTAATAATGCATGCAATTATTAGAATAAGATTGAATTAATGATAAATATCAATTAATGATGTTAGTTATATTTATTATTTAATAATTGGATTATTAATGGAATTGGGAGTATTGAATTTAATAATCAATAAATTGTTAATTTAATAAATGATTACTATTGCTCTTAAGTTATGATATGATTTTCTAATTATAAGAATGACAAATAGGTTAATTGAAAGGGCTAAATGTGGAAACTTATTACTTGAAAATATATGCACTAGAACTTAAACCCTACTTTAATATCAACAATATCTTTTCAAATCAAACCCAAACTATGAAACTGTATTGTTTGCTTATACTGTCTATGCTTTGAGTTTTTAGAGTTGGTTAGATGTTGACCAGTCTAGGATGTACACCAGAGGCCTTGTTAGATTTCTTTGATACTATTTTAAGTGGCTGGATGTTATGATGAGTTTTGTGATTCATATTGGAGATTATATTTATGAGGTTTATCTTGTGGAGCATTTATGTGTACTTGGATGGGAGAACGATCTTATTATCAGGTTTCCTGTTAAGGAACCGAGTTTGATCTTTATGGGTGTTGTGGTATGGGACACAACTATGTTTTTATGTGCTTAGGAGAGGTTGTCTAGGTATGTGACTTGGGAGTGTCTTGCATAGAGGTCCAGAACCCAAAGTGGTCAGTACCAGGGTAACCTAATGCAAGTTATGTAATAAGTGATACTCTAGTAACTAAAATTTATGGGGGGAAAAATAAACTAAAAAGATAAGTTAGAGATATTTGATCTACCCATGCCTTTAGTGCTTGTATAGACTAAGGATGGGAATAAGATGAGTGCCTCATCTTCTTGAGAGGGCTTTCTAGTTTCCATATGTGTGATGTTGAGGGTCTGGGGTACATAGTAACCAGTCCAGGGTTCATAGTAACCAGTCCAGGGTAACTCAACGCTTGAGGGTCCGGGGTCTCTTAAGAGATCAGTCCAGGGTAACTCAAGCAGCCATGTGATGACACTCCCTAGTATATACCCTAAGTCTCCTCTGTAGATTTTGTGTGTACCTCTGGTGGTGTATCCATTGTCGGATGTGTTTATTATAGTTACTTACTTTCATTGAGGATGATTGGTGATTCATGGATGTTGTACTTTTGACATGTGGCTTTTGACTTGAGATGATTATCTTTCGTTGACTTTATCTTATGATCTTGGTATTTGGTTTATACTTGGTTTGTGTATGATGTTTGGTTATGTGGTGTCGGTATTAGATTGAGCGTTCTTACTTTTGGATTATTTTATCTTCTTGAGTAGCATGTGTTACCTTTGAGGTAGTTTTGGCTATTAGGGGTACCTTGCCTAGGAATGTTTTATGTTTGATAGCTGTTTGTGGATCGTTCATTATCTTCCCTGCATGGTGGGAGTGGAAGCCTGACTAGGTAACCACGCGGTCGGGAGGTAGTGCCTTCTTACCATTTGGGTCCCCCTTCACATTGTCAGCTATTGGATATTCGTTGCAGAAGATGTACCTTTATCATTCTTATTTCTTATCTTAGAGACTTCTTTTCAGATGATGTATATATGTTATCATGTATTCTAATTTATTGTATCTATTTTCACATACCCTGCGACATGTGCAGTGGATGTTATTTAGTGGATGTACTTTCATTGTATTGTTTATACTTATGCTTTGCTTATGCGATTATGTATCTGTTATTTCTTTATGATCATGAGACATTATACTCAAAACTTAAACTAATTAATTTAAAATCATTAAATGTGACTCAACGTAAAGGAACTCTTGAGGAATTGAAACTATATCTGTAATTGATTATGTGTATTTGATATGTATGTTCTTATTACTTCCGCATTAATGTTATCTTGATGTTGTTTAAACTTCAAAAAAAAAAAAGTTCAGTAAACATTGTAACATGTTAAGTTTATTTCTCTTGGGTTCTCGTGTAGGGCGTTACATGTTGCTGGAATTCATACTCACCTTTGCTTATATTCACATACGCAAAGATCAATTTTGACCAAAAGTTGACCAGATTTAACCACAGTTGACTTGAGTTGACTAGTTTCAAATTTTTTTTGAAACAATTAAATGAAATTATTTATTTAAATGGAGTACTTAATTCTAATTAATTAAACAAAGTTATTTAATTAAATGAGAAGCCATTCCTAATTAATTAAATGAAGTTATTTAATTAAATAAGAAAAGTGTCTCTAATTAATTAAAGATTATTTAATTAAATAGAAAAAGTAATTATGAGAGCATATCTCATTTTATTAAATTAAATATCTCAACAAAATTTTTCTACAGTTCAAAAAATGAAATTTCTAGTTTACTATTGATCAGAAATTAGTTAAATCAGTTAACTCCTTTTTCTACTCAAATTGAATCAGTTAACTCCTTATTTTACTCAAATTAAATCTGTTAACTCCCTTTAACTTGGAAATCTCCCATTATGACTAAACTTCACCTTTAAATCTTGACCGTTGATTGAAATCGATCTCAACCGTTGATGAATTCTAGGAAAGTCTATTTAAGAGACCCTCATCTCTTCATTTTGCAAGGTTGAACGAAAATTTGCATCGAATTGTTGCTGGAATTCATACTCATATTCGCTCATATTCACATATGCAAAAATTAGGTTTGACCAAAAGTTGACTAGATTTAACCACAGCTGACTTGAGTTGCCTAGTTTCGAAAAGAATTTTGAAATAATTAAACGAAATTATTTAATTAAATGGACTACTTGGTTCTAATTAATTAAACAAAGTTATTTAATTAAATGAGAAGTCATTCCTAATTAATTAAATGAAGTTATTTAATTAAATAAGAAAAATGTCTCTAATTAATTAAAGATTATTTAAATAAATAGAAAAAGTAATTATGATAGCATATCTCATTTTATTAAATTAAATATCTCAACAAAATCTCTCTTTAGTTCAAAAAGGAAAATTTTCAGTTCACTATTGATCAAAAATGAGTTAAATCAATTATAACCTTTTTCTACTCAAATTGAATCAGTTAACTCATTTTTTAACTCAAATTAAATATGTTAACTCCCTTTAATTTGGAAATCTCCCTTTATGGCTGAAATTCACCTTTAAATACTGACCGTTGATTGAAATCGATCTCAACCGTTGATGAATTTCAAGAAAGTCTATTTAAGAGACCCTCATCTCTACATTTTGAAAGGTTAAATGAGAATTTGCATCGAATTGTTGCTGAAATTCATGCTCACATTTGCTCATATGCACACATGCAAAGATCAAGTTTTACGAAAAGTTGACCAGATTTAACCATGGTTGACTTGAATTGACTAATTTCGAAAAGAATTTTGAAATAATAAAACAAAATTATTTAATTAAATGGAGTACTTACTTCTAATTAATTAAACAAAGTTATTTAATCAAATGAGAAGCCATTCTTAATTAATTAAATGAAGTTTTTTAATTAAATAAGAAAGGTGTCTCTAATTAATTAAAGATTATTTAATTAAATAGAAAAAGTAATTATGAGAGCATGTCTCATTTTATTAAATTATCTCAACAAAATCTCTCTTCAGTTCAAAAAGAGAAATTTTCTGTTCTCTATTGATCAAAAATAAGTTAAATGAGTTCACTCCTTTTTCTACTCAAATTGAATCAGTTAACTCCTTGTTTTACTCAAATTAAATCTGTTAACTCCTTTTAATTTGGAAATCTCTCTTTATGACTGAACTTCACGTTTAATCCTGACCGTTGATTGAAATCGATCTCAACTGTTGATGAATTCCACGAAAGTTTATTTAAGAGACCTTCATCTCTTCATTTTGAAAGGTTGAATGAGAATTTGCATCGAATTGTTGCTGGAAGTCATACTCACATTTGGTCATATTCACATACACAAAGATCAAGTTTGACAAAAAGTTGACCAGATTTAACCACGATTGACTAGTTTTGAAAAGAATTATGAAATAATTAAACGAAATTATTTAATTAAACGTAGTAGTTACTTCTAATTAATTAAACAAAGTTATTTAATTAAATGAGAAGTCATTCCTAATTAATTAAATGAAGTTATTTAATTAAATCAGAAAAGTGTCTCTAATTATTTAAAGATTATTTAATTAAATAGAAAAAGTAATTATGAGAGCATATCTCATTTTATTAAATTAAATATCTCAACAAAATCTCTCTTCAGTTCAAAAAGGAAAATTTCCAATTCACTATTGATCAAAAATGAGTTAAATGAGTTAACTCCTTTTTCTACTAAAATTGAATCGGTTAACTCCTTATTTTACTCAAATTAAATCTGTTAACTCCCTTTAATTTGGAAATCTTCCTTTATGACTGAACTTCACTTTTAATCCTAACCATTGATTGAAATCGATCTCAACCGTTGATGAATTTTAGGAAAGTCTATTTAAGAGACCCTCATCTCTTCATTTTGAAAGGTCGAATGAGAATTTGCATCGAATTGTTGCTGGAATTCATACTCACCTTTGCTCATATTCACATACGCAAAGATCAAGTTTGACCAAAAGTTGACGAGATTTAACCACAGTTGACTTGAGTTGACTAGTTTTAAATTTTTTTTGAAATAATTAAATAAAATTATTTATTTAAATGGAGTACTTACTTCTAATTAATTAAACAAAGTTATTTAATTAAATGAGAAGCCATTCCTAATTAATTAAATGAAGTTATTTAATTAAATAAGAAAAGTGTCTCTAATTATCTAAAGATTATTTAATTAAATAGAAAAAGTAATTATGAGAGCATATCTCATTTTATTAAATTAAATATCTCAACAAAATTTCTCTACAGTTCAAAAAAGGAAATTTTCAGGTCACTATTAATCAGAAATGAGTTAAATCAGTAAACTCCTTTTTCTACTCAAATTGAATCAGTTAACTCTTTATTTTACTCAAATTAAATCTGTTAACTCCCTTTAATTTGGAAATCTCCCATTATGACTAAACTTCACCTTTAAATCTTGACCGTTGATTGAAATCGATCTCAACCGTTGATGAATTCCAGGAAAGTCTATTTAAGAAACCCTCATATCTTCATTTTGAAAGGTTGAACGAAAATTTACATCGAATTGTTGCTGGAATTCATACTCACATTTGCTCATATTCACATACGCAAAAATTAGGTTTGACCAAAAGTTGACTAGATTTAACCACAGTTGACTTGAGTTGCCTAGTTTCAAAAAGAATTTTGAAATAATTAAACGAAATTATTTAATTGAATGGACTACTTGGTTCTAATTAATTAAACAAAGTTATTTAATTAAATGAGAAGTCATTCCTAATTAATTAAATGAAGTTATTTAATTAAATAAGAAAAGTGTCTCTAATTAATTAAAGATTATTTAAATAAATAGAAAAAGTAATTATGATAGCATATCTCATTTTATTAAATTAAATATCTCAACAAAATCTCTCTTTAGTTCAAAAAGGAAAATTTTCAGTTCACTATTGATAAAAAATGAGTTAAATCAATTATAACCTTTTTCTACTCAAATTGAATCAGTTAACTCATTTTTTTACTCAAATTGAATATGTTAACTCCCTTTAATTTGGAAATCTCCCTTTATGACTGAACTTCACTTTTAAATTCTGACCGTTGATTGAAATCGATCTCAACCGTTGATGAATTTAGAGAAAGTCTATTTAAGAGACCCTCATCTCTTCATTTTGAAAGGTTGAATGAGAATTTGCATCGAATTGTTGCTGAAATTCACACTCACATTTGCTCATATGCACACATGCAAAGATCAAGTTTTACCAAAAGTTGACTAGATTTAACCACGGTTGACTTGAGTTGACTTGTTTCGAAAAGAATTTTAAAATAATTAAACAAAATTATTTAATTAAATGAAGTACTTACTTCTAATTAATTAAACAAAATTATTTAATCAAATGAGAAGCCATTCTTAATTAATTAAATGAAGTATTTTAATTAAATAAGAAAGGTGTCTCTAATTAATTAAAGATTATTTAATTAAATGGAAAAAGTAATTATGAGAGCATGTCTCATTTTAGTAAATTAAATATCTCAACAAAATCTTTCTTCAGTTTAAAAAGGAAAATTTCTAGTTCACTATTGATCAAAAATGAGTTAAATCAGGGAACTCCTTTTTCTACTCTAATTGAATCAGTTAACTCCTTATTTTACTCAAATTAAATATGTTAACTACCTTTAGTTTGAAAATCTTACTTTATGACTAAACGTCACCTTTAAATCTTAACCGTTGATTGAAATCGATCTCAACCATTGGTGAATTCAAGGAAAGTCTATTTAAGAGACCCTCATCTCTTAATTTTAAAAGGTTGAATGAGAATTTGCATCGAATTGTTGCTGAAATTCATAGTCACATTTGCTCATAATCACATACGTAAAGATCATGTTTGACCAAAAGTTGACCAGATTTAACCACAGTTGACTTGAGTTGACTAGTTTCAAAAAGCATTTTTAAATAATTAAACCAAATTATTTAATTAAATGGAGTACTTGCTTCTAATTAATTAAACAAAGTTATTTAATTAAATGAAAAGCCATTCCTAATTAATTAAATGAAGTTATTTAATTAAACAAAAAAAGTGTCTCTAATTAATTAAAGATTATTTAATTAAATAGAAAAAGCAACTATGAGAGCATATCTCATTTTATTAAATTAAATATCTCAACAAAATCTTTCTTCAGTTCAAAAAGGGAAATTTCTAGTTCACTATTGATCAAAAATGAGTTAAATCAATCGACTCCTTTTTCTACTCAAATTGAATTAGTTAACTCCTTATTTTACTCAAATTAAATCTGTTAACTCACTTTAATTTGGAAATCTCCCTTTATGACTGAACTTTATATTTAATCTTGACTGTTGATTGAAATTGATCTCAACCATTGATGAATTTCAGGAAAGTCTATTTAAGAGACCCTCATCTCTTCATTTTGAAAGGTTGAATGAGAATTTGCATCGAATTGTTGCTGAAATTCATACTCACATTTGCTCATATTCACATATGCAAAGATCAAATTTGACCAAAATTTGACCACATTTAACCACGATTGACTTGAGTTGACTAGTTTCGAAAAAAATTTTGAAATAATTAAACAAAATTATTTAATTAAATGGAGTACTTACTTTTAATTAATTAAACAAAGTTATTTATTTAAATGAGAAGCCATTCCTAATTAATTAAATGAAGTTGTTTAAATAAATAAGAAAAGTGTCTCGAATTAATTGAAAAATATTTAATTAAATAGAAAAATTAATTATCAGAGCATATCTCATTTTATTAAATTAAATATCTCGACAAAATCTCTCTTCAATTCAAAAAGGGAAATTTCTAATTCACTATTGATCAAAAATGAGTTAAATCAGTTAACTGCTTTTTCTACTCAAATTGAATCAGTTAACTCTTTATTTTACTCAAATTAAATCTGTTAACTCCGTTTCATTTGAAAATCTCCCTTTATGACTGAACTTCACCTTTAATCCTGACTGTTGATTGAAATCAATCTTAACGGTTGATGAATTTCAGGAAAGTTTATTTAAGAGACTCTCATCTCTTCATTTTGAAAGGTTCAATGAGTATTTGCATCGAAGTGTTGCTAGAATTCATACTCACATTCGCTCATATTCACATACACAAATATCAAGTTTGAGCAAAAGTTAACTAGATTTAACCACGGTTGACTTGAGTTGACTAGTTTCGAAAAAAAATTTAAAATAACTAAACAAATTTATTTAATTAAATGGAGTACTTACTTCTAGTTAATTAAACAAGGTTATTTATTTAAATGAGAAGCCATTCCTACTTAATTAAATGAAGTTATTTAATTAAATAAGAAATGTATCTCTAATTAATTAAAGATTATTTAATTAAATAGAAAAAGTAATTATGACGGCATATCTCATTTTATTAATTTAAATATCTCAACAAAATCTCTCTTCAGTTCTAAAAGGGAAATTTCCAGTTCACTATTGATCAAAAATGAGTCAAATTAGTTAACTCTTTTTTCTACTCAAATTGAATCAGTTAACTCCTTATTTTACTCAAATTAAATCTGTTAACTCACTTTAATTTAGAAATCTCCCTTTATGACTGAACTCCACCTTTAATCTTGACCGTTGATTGAAATTGATCTCAACCATTGATGAATTCCAGGAAAGTCTATTTAAGAGACCCTCATCTCTTCATTTTGAAAGGTTGAATGAGAATTTGCATCGAATTGTTGCTGGAATTCATACTCACATTTGCTCATATTCACATACGCAAAGATCAAGTTTCACCAAAAGTTGACCAGATTTAACCACGGTTGACTTGAGTTGACTAGTTTCGAAAAAAAATTTAAAATAATTAAATGAAATTATTTAATTAAATACAGTACTTACTTCTAATTAATTAAACAAAGTTATTTAATTAAATGAGAAGCCATTCCTAATTAATTAAATGAATTTATTTAAATAAATAAGAAAATTGTCTCTAATTAATTAAAGATTATTTAATTAAATAGAAAAATTAATTATGAGAGCATATCTCATTTTATTAAATTAAATATCTAAAAAAAATCTCTTTTCAGTTGAAAAAGGAAAATTTACAGTTCACTATTGATCAAAAATGAGTTAAATTAGTTAACTCCTTTTTCTACTCAAATTGAATCGGTGAACTCTTTATTTTACTCAAATTAAATTTGTTAACTCTGTTTAATTTGGAAATCTCTCTTTATAACTGAACTTCACCTTTAATCATGATCGTTGATTGAAATCGATCTCAACTGTTGATGAATTCTAATAAAGTTTATTTAAAAGACCCTCATCTCTTCATTTTGAAAAGTTGAATGAGAATTTGCATCGAATTGTTGTTGGAATTCATACTCACATTTGCTCATATTCACATATGCAAAGATCAGGTTTGACCAAAAGTTTACCAGATTTAACCACGGTTGACTTGAGTTGATTAGTTTTAAAAAAAAATTGTAAAATAATTAAAAGAAATTATTTTATTAAATAAAGTACTTACTTCTAAGTAATTAAACAAAGTTATTTAACTAAATGAGAAGTCATTCCTAATTAATTAAATGAAGTTATTTAATTAAATAAGAAAAGTGTCTCTACTTAATTAAAGATTATTTATTTAAATAGAAAAAGTAATTATGAGAGCATATTTCATTTTATTAAATTAAATATGTCAACAAAATATCTCTTCAGTTCTAAAATAGAAATTTTCAGTTCATTATTGATTAAAAATGAGTTAAATCAGTTAACTCCTTTTTCTACTCAAATTGAATTAGTTAAATCTTTACTAAACTCAAATTAAATCTGTTAACTCCATTTAATTTGGAAATCTTTCTTTATCATTGAACTTCACCTTTAATCCTGACCGTGGATTGAAATCGATCTGAACCGTTGATGAATTTCAGGAAAGTCTATTTAAGAGACCCTTATCTCTTCATTTTGAAAGCTTGAACGAGAATTTGCATCGAATTGTTGCTAGAATTCATACTCACATTTGCAATATTCACATACGCAAAGATCAAGTTTGACCAAAAGTTGACCATATTTAACCACGATTGACTTGAGTTGACTAGTTTCGAAAAAAAAATTAATATAATTAAACGAAATTATTTAATTAAATGGAGTACTTGCTTCTAATTAATTAAACAAAGTTATTTAATTTAATGAGAAGCTATTCCTAATTAATTAAATGAAGTCATTTAATTAAATAAGAAAAGTGTCTCTAATTAATTAAAGATTATTTAATTAAATAGAAAAAGTAATTATGAGAGCATATCTCATTTTATTAAATTAAATATCTCAACAAAATCTCTCTTTAGTTCAAAGAGAGAAATTTCCAGTTCACTATTGATAAAAAATGAGTTAAATCAGTTAACTCCTTTTTCTACTCAAATTGAATCAGTTAACTTCTTATTTTATTCAAATTAAATCTGTTAACTCTCTTTAATCTGAAAATTTCCTTTTATGACTGAACTTCACCTTTAATCCTGACCGTTGATTGAAATCGATCTCAATCGTTGATGAATTCTAAGAAATTTTATTTAAGAGACCCTCATCTCTTCATTTTGAAAGGTTGAATGAGAATATGCATCGAATTGTTGCTAGAATTCATACTCACATTTGCTCATATTCACATACGCAAAGATCAAGTTTGACCAAAAGTTGACTAGATTTAAGCACGGTTGACTAGTTTCGAAAAGAATTTTGAAATAATTAAAAGAAATTATGTAATTAAATGGAGTACTTACTTCTAATTAATTAAACAAAGTTAATTAATTAAATGAGAAGTCATTCCTAATTAATTAAATGAAGTTATTTAATTAAATAAAAAAAGTGTCTCTAATTAATTAAAGATTATTTAATTAAATAAGAAAAGTGTCTCTAATTAATTAAAGATTATTTAATTAAATAGAAAAAGTAATTATGAGAGCATATCTCATTTTATTAAATTAAATATCTCAACAAAATCTCTCTTCAGTTCAAAAAGAGAAATTTTCAGTTCACTATTGATCAAAAATGATGTAGTGCATGCCCCTAGTTCACATTTTGTTATCGTTGCTGAACTCTTTTAAAACTAGTTTTATGTTGTTGGTTAGCAGCATTATTTTGAGATTATCAGATATTGTGTTATGGATTCAGTTTATTATGTGATGAGATTATTTAGACTCTACATTTCATGTATCTATGATGATTATTTTTAGTGTTCACATTTATTGATGATGATTATTACATTACTTTCAATTATTAATGATAATTAGTAAGATGATTTATTATCATATGTATTTTCTTATGGATACTTACCCCATAATTGTATGTGTATGGTGTGTGTGTTTGCTTTGCGTGTTTGCTTTTGTATGGTGTGTCTGATGTGGTTAATGAAGGGAGTTGTAGTCACCTGGTAGTCAGGATCTACACGATGCACCACTTCCTACCATTGTCTATTTAGTTTAGTATATATTGTGTTTGTACATGCATAGTTCTTATGCAGGTTGCATGTACCGGGTATCGACTTCTCTAAATTGTCAGGATGAGCGTACCCTATCACATTATCTCAATGACAAGAGAGGGGAGATAAATTCTCAAATCCAAATCCCAACGCTTTGAGCCATTTGTCCTAATTGAAAAATTAGGACAAGTATCTGAGTTGAATACCCACCGAATGTGTCGAATGACATATTTCGTGATTTTTAACCCTTTAGATTTATTTTGTATGATTTGTTCTATGATGAGTTTTTATATTTTATCTTGGAGGTCTATGGTGAATTTTTCATTAATTAAGCCTTAATAAATAGATTTAATTAATAAATTATTTATTTGAAAAAATTAATAAAATATCATGATCTTTGATATTTTGATTGTAATTAATTAAATGTGAATTATTGGGAAAAAGGAATTAAATAAACGAAAATTAGAAATTAAAATTAATAATAATTATAAAATAATAATAAAGTAATAAATAAAGTAATAATAATAAAAGTTATAAAAATTAAAATGAAAGTTATAAAATTTAAATAGAGATTATTTAAAAAGTAAATTGGAGTTATAAGCTTGCATGGAAATTAACATGTGTCAACAACACGGGGGTTAATGCATCAATTAAGCACAAGGTGTCTACAATTCTATGACTCATCAAAAAAAGAATTAGAAAAGACCCATGCTTAGTTGGTGACACCTTTCAGCGGTTTTAAGAAGCATTCCAAAAGTTTCTTGAGAGCTCTTGATATTCAAGCATTCATAGAAGCTTAAATGAAAAGCTTAATGAAAGCTACAAGTTTAATGGAAGCTATAAGCTTAAGGGAAGCCACGAGCTACAAGCTAAAATAGAAGCTTCAAAGCTTACATGCATGGAGAAGATTCATATGCTTATATATTTTCTACTTGCTTCTATGCTCCTTCTAGCACTTCTAATCACTTGGAGGATTCGATCGGCTTGAATTCTTGGAAGAATTGTGAATGATGGAGCAGGAAAGGATTTTTTATGGACTTCTGAGGCATGGCAAATTAGCATCAGTGTCCAGGTGCACTCGTGATATTCTCATATTCTTTTTGACTCTTTCTCTTCCTGTCTTCATCATATCTATTTTATGTGTTTGAATACTCTCTATATTTGAAATTACAATCTAGATATTTTATTTGGATGAGAAGAAAACAATTAAAAAATCTTAGATCCAATTAAGGAGAAATAATTAGATCTTAATCGAGTTTGGGTTCGAATTTATATTGTGAAATTAGATAGACAAGATTTGAAATTATAATAGAAATTCTAAGTTAAAAATTCATATGATTAGATGTAATCTTTCTATCAAATTATATTTTCAGATGCGTATGGACAAACCTATTAGATGGATGAATGAGTAAATTTAGAGAACAATTACATTTTAAGAGGAAATTCTTAATTCATCACAGATTGTCCTGTCGCTGCCCCTTGGATAGACCCGAACTTAGTCATTCATAACTTTTTATCGAGATCGAATTTATTTGATCGCTCTAGTCTGAATTGGTGCAACTTGGCCCTCTCCAACATATTTAAATTTCAGCCCGATCCACCAATTCATTAGGGAGATATGGCCGTCATACTGGGACTGTTTTATTTAAAGAGATATATTTCTCCATTTCCAATAACCAAGAGTTCTTTATCCTTAAACTTCAGAAAAATAATATATCAAAGCATGGAATGAATTAAAGATATTATTAAAATCTTCCTTTATTAGAATCTTATTAACATGCATTAGTTTTATATGGTTTATTATCTAATCTAATTAAATCAAATTTAATTAAGATTAATTAATAGTAGAAGAAGTGTAATTAATTACTAGTCAATCTAAGTAAATGGATGAGAGAAAAATAAAAGAAAAGAGATACTAATGATTTAGTTGTTATTCATTGATTGGTTCGAATACCAATCATTATAATTGAATATTGGAATTATTAGCGAGTTATTATTTATTAATAAATTTTAAGTTTAACAAATTATTAATGAAAGATAGTATATATAAGTTTATATAATTATTAATTGATTCAATTAAGTTCAATCTAATTGAGATTAGTTAATAATTGAAGTATAGTATTAAGAATTTAGTTGAGATCAAATTAAAAGGGGAAAACTACAATGGAAATGAATTCATGTTATCATGAATGAAATTGTGATTAATGAAGTTGGTGATCATTATACTTAGAATCATCAAAAATTATTTTGGACAAATGATTACCTATTGATTATTGGTAAATCTTATTCGAGGAACGATTCTTAAAGAAGTTATATTTAATTTACTAGTGACATCATTGTTAGCAAAAATAATAATAAAATCTATTATCATAGATTTATTTTAACTTGTTATTAGTTATTAAACTATTACTAATCCTAATGTTAATGAAATGGAATATAGTTGATTGATAATTAGTTGAATCAAATGAGGTTTAACTAAATGATTATCAATAATACAGGTTTGTCAAAGAAAAGTTAGTTTTCATTGATAGAATGGCGAATGTGGTCATTATAGATTTATTAATAAGATTTCTAGTATAGTTTGTCATTAAATATTAGCAAGTTATTATTATTGAACTATGAATATGAACATTTGTGTATGGTTGACTTTTAGTTATTAGTCAACTAATATTCATTGGGTTGATGGTTTAGTTGTGAAATTATTAATTAAATCAATTAACTAAAGTTAATTGGATTTAATCAATAATTATGTTATGCAATAAAGATTTAATTGATATGATTCTTTTAACGAGATTGTAAAATATTGATATCAAAGTTGATAGGCCTTATTCTCATGACTTGAATAATAATCTTAGATGTTTTAATGGTGAGACGTAGTAATATTGAATTGAAAACTATTAAATGAAAAAAGTCATAGAATCATGTACCTACGTTAATTGGTAAATTAAATTGATCATTTTAATTAAGTTATGATCTTCTTAATCGAAGACTAATAATTGATTCTTTTATGAATGAACAATGATCGTTTGATTATGTTGAAATGTAGAAGTAACATTAAAGAAGAGTTATCCAATTAGTACTATGGATCTTAGCAAGTAAAGCAAATGATTTAATGAGTAAATATTTATTTTTAAATTATTCTTAGAATAATGCTATCGGGGAACAAATGGGTGGACTTGAAGGTCAAATGATAACTTTAAACACTTGAAGTATACTTGTAAACAGAAAACTGAAAATCTCTACACATTATTCAACTATGTGAATTTAGTAAATCAAAACATGTGTTTGCATCATGTATTCTATATGCTTCTTGTTTTGGGTTTTGGGTTGACTAGTGTTGACCAGTCCTTGGTTGTTACTAGAGGCTCGAAGGTTATGAGATATGATGGCATGTTGATCTTATTTGGTCTCGATCTTTATAAGCCCAACCATGGTAATGTGATCGTATGCTCTATGAAATGTTTTTATTTGTTCTTCAAACTTCATGTGTGAAGCTGAGATGTATATATATTTGAGATACTTGAGCTAATCATTTTTGAGTCATCGATCAGTTATCCTTGGATTACTTTCTAATCACCATGATGGGACTGAAATGTAGATTTATTTCTTGATGATGTCATGTTGTGACATATTTGACTCAACCATTTTGGAGTCTTCGATCAGTATGATTTTGAGACATTCTTGGTTGCTTGTTGAGAACCCATTGATACTTATGATTATCAGTGATGCCTTCAATTGCCAATAGAAAACTGTTGTGGTCATGATTTTCTATGAATGCTTTTCGGATGCTCATGGAGATTTGATGATTCTTATCTTGGAGATATGATGATTCTTATTGTTGATATTTGATGCTTTTATCATGAATATTTGATGATTTTATTATGGATTATCTTTTATGATTTTGAGATTTATGATTCTATGAGCTTAGGTTAGGTAATCTACTTGTAGTGTCGGGAAGTGGCTTGCAATGGGGGTCAGGGCCCTAAGTGGGTGCTAGGGTAACTCATTGTAAGTTTGGTTAATAAATGATAACATTTACACACTAAATGGGGATTAAATGAATCTAAAAAGATAATTGTTTTGGTTCTCACCCATGCCTTGAGTGCTTGTACAGGCTAGGATGGGAGTAGTGAGAACGCATAGTTGCAACCGTGCATTCTGTAGTATGCCTCGTCAGTATGAGAGGATACTAGTGGCCACATGAGATCAGTATGGACCCGTGGAGTTTAGCTAACTACCAGAGTAACTTGTACGTGATAATTGCGATGACACTTTCTCGCTTGCAGAGTAGGTTTCCTACATGTCATTGTGTGCCTTTAGGAATTAGATGTCGATTTTGTGTGTGTTGGAACCTTTGAGTTAGTATACTTTTAGGATTTCTAAACTTGTTATGCTATGTGTATTGATATCCTATTTGGGACTTGAGATTATCTCCTCAGCACAGTGGGAGTGGACCACTTAGGTTCCACGCGGTCGGGTGGTAGTGTATTTTCACTCTTATCATTTCAGATCCGTCTTAGACACCGTGTCTAGAGTATCATTGGTTGGTATTTATTCTTCATTATGTTCTTGGAGCATTATGATAGATAATATACCTTATGATGGATGTATTTACTGGTATGTTTCATATATTGATGATTTACTTTACTTTACATATGTTAGTTGATAATTTATTATGCTTTACTTTGCATGTTAGTAGGATGTTTTAGGAGTGACATTCCTACTATGTTAATATCGATGATCTTTTCGGTGCTTTGGAATGTTAAGCATGGAGGGATGGCTAGGATCCACAATGGTCTAATGATGCTATTTACGGTTGGAAGGAACCGTGCACTTAATTATTTATGTTTGTGATATATGGTTATCTTTTGTGATGGATGTTTATATCTTTTTTTATGATGTATCATGTATGATATGTGGTTTCATTTATGTTATTGCATCATGAATTAATATTAGATGATGATGATGTACTTTATTTACTTGAATGTTTATTCTTTTAAGCTTTTCATGCCCTGTGATATGTACAATGGATGATTGAGCTAAACTAAAATATAATTACAAAAGGACACTTGTATATTGTTCAAGTACATTGAATGTATCAATTGTTATTTCATAAGGATGGGATGTTAGATAAATAGTTAATTTAGATGTGATACAACGTTAAGGAATCTTTAAAGAATGTAGCCTGTTATGTATATATGTTATGTTTATTTTCATTTGAATTGTTATTATTGCTTCCGCAAATGTTATGAATGGTTTTATCTTTTATGTTTAAAAAAAAAAAATGTTTGGCAAACTTAGTAAAATTATTTGGATCCCTTGGCGGGGCATTACAAATGAGTTAAATCAATTAACTCACTTTTCTACTCAAATTGAATCAGTTAACTCTTTATTTTAATCAAATTAAATCTATTAACTCCCTTTAATTTGGAAATCTCTCTTTATGACTGAACTTCACCTTTAATCTTGACCGTTGATTGAAATCGATCTCAACCATTGATAAATTCCAGGAAAGTCTATTTTAGAGACCCTCATCTCTTCATTTTGAAAGGTTGAATGAGAATTTGCATCGAATTGTTGCTGAAATTCATACTCACAGATTCTCATATTCACATAGGCAAAGATCAAGTTTGACAAAAAGTTGACCAGATTTAACCATGGTGGACTTGAGTTGACTAGTTTCAAAAAGAATTTTAAAATAATTAAACAAAATTATTTAATTAAATGGAGTACTTACTTTTAATTAATTAAACAAAGTTATTTAATTAAATGAGAAGCCATTCCTAATTAATTAAATGAAGTTATTTAATTAAATAAGAAAAGTGTCTCTAATTAATTAAAGATTATTTAATTAAATAGAAAAAGTAATTATGAGAGCATATCTCATTTTATTAAATTAAATATCTCAACAAAATCTCTCTTTAGTTTAAAAAGAGAAATTTCCAGTTCACAATTGATAAAAAATGAGTTAAATCAGTTAACTCCTTTTTCTACTCAAATTGAATTAGTTAACTCCTTATTTTACTCAAATTAAATCTGTTATATCTCTTTAATTTGGAATTCTCCCTTTATGACTGAACTTCACCTTTAAATCCTTACCGTTGATTGAAATCGATCTCCACCGTTGATGAATTTCAGGAAAGTCTATTTAAGAGACCCTCATCTTTTCATTTTGAAAGGTTGAAAGAGAATTTGCATCAAATTGTTGTTGGAATTCAGATTCACATTTTCTCATATTCACATACGCAAAGATCAAGTTCGACCAAAAGCTGACCAGATTTAACCACAATTGACTTGAGTTGACTAGTTTTGAAAAAAAAATTTAAATAATTAAATGAAATTATTTAATTAAGTGGAGTACTTACTTCTAATTAATTAAACAAAGTTATTTAATTAAATGAGAAACCATTCCTAATTAAATAAATGAAGTTATTTAATTAAATAAGAAAGGTGTCTCTAATTAATTAAAGATTATTTAATTAAATAGAAAAAGTAATTATGAGAGCATATCTCATTTTATTAAATTAAATATCTCGACAAAATCTCTCTTCAGTTCAAAAAGGGAAATTTTTAATTCACTATTGATCAAAAATTAGTTAAATCAGTTAACTACTTTTTCTACTCAAATTGAATCAGTTAACTCCTTATTTTACTCAAATTAAATCTGTTAACTCCCTTTAATTTGGAAATTTGCTTTTATGACGAAACTTCGCCTTTAATCCTGATTGTTGATTAAAATTGATCTCAAACCTTGATGAATTCCAAGAAAGTCTATTTAAGAGACCCTCATCTATTCATTTTGAAAGGTTGAATGAGAATTTGCATCGAATTGTTGTTGGAATTCATACTCACATTTGCTCATATTCACATACGCAAAGATCAAGTTTGACCAAAAGTTGACCAGATTTAACCACGGTTGACTTGAGTTGACTAGTTTCAAAAAAAAATTTAAAATAATTAAATAAAATTATTTAATTAAATGGAGTACTTACTTCTAATTAATTAATTAAAGTTATTTAATAAAATGCGAAGCCATTCCTAATTAATTAAATGAAGTTATTTAATTAAATAAAAAAAGTGTCTCTAATTAATTAAAGATTATTTAATTAAATAGAAAAATTAATTATGAGAGCATATCTCATTTTATTAAATTAAATATATCGACAAAATCTCTCTTCAGTTCAAAAAGAGAAATTTCCAGTTCACTATTGATCAAAAATGAGTTAAATCAGTTAACTCCTTTTTCTCCTCAAATTGAATCAGTTAACCTCTTATTTTATTCAAATTCAATCTTTTAACTCCCTTTAATTTGGAAATCTCTCTTTATCACTGAACTTCACCTTTAATCTTGACCGTTGATTGAAATCGATCTCAACCATTGATAAATTTTAGGAAAGTCTATTTAAGAGACTCTGATCTCTTCATTTTGAAAGGTTGAATGAGAATTTGCATCGAATTGTTGCTAGAATTCATACTCACATTTGCTCATATTCACATATGCAAAGATCAAGTTTGACCAAAAGTTGACCAGATTTAACCACGGTTGACTAGTTTCGAAAAGAATTTTGAAATAATTAAACGAAATTATTTAATTAAATGGAGTAATTACTTCTAATTAATTAAATGAGAAGCCATTCCTAATTAATTAAATGAAGTTATTTAATTAAATAAGAAAAGTGTCTTTAATTAATTAAATATTATTTAATTAAATAGAAAAAATAATTATGAGAGAATATCTCATTTTATTAAATTAAATATCTCAACAAAATCTCTCTTCAGTTCAAAAAGGGAAATTTCTAATTCACTATTGATAAAAAATGAGTTAAATTAGTTAACTCTTTTTTCTACTCAAATTGAATCAGTTAATTCTTTATTTTACTGAAATTAAATCTGTTAACTCACTTTAATTTGCAAATCTCCCTTAATGATTGAACTTCACCTTTAATCTTGACCGTTGATTGGAATCGAACTCAACCGTTGATGAATTTTAGGAAAGTCTATTTAAGAGACCATCATCTCTTCATTTTGAAAAGTTGAATGAGAACTTGCATCGAATTGTTGCTGGAATTCATACTCACATTTGCTCATATTCACATATGCAAAGATCAAAATTGACCAAAAGTTGACCAGATTTAACCACAGTTGACTTGAGTTGACTAGTTTCGAAAAGAATTTTGAAATAATTAAATGAAATTATTTAATTAAATGGAGTACTTACTTATAATTAATTAAACAAAGTTATTTAACTAAATGAGAAGCCATTCCTAATTAATTAAATGAAGTTATTTAATTAAATAAGAAAATTGTCTCTAATTAATTAAAGATTATTTGATTAAATAGAAAAAGTAATTATGAGAGCATATCTCATTTTATTAAATTAAATATCTCACGAAAATCTCTCTTCAGTTAAAAAAGAGAAATTTTCAATTCACTATTGATCAAAAATGAGTTAATCAGTTAACTCATTTTTCTACTTAAATTGAATCAGTTAACTCCTTATTTTACTCAAACTAAATCTGTTAACTCCCTTTAATTTGGAAATCTCCCTTTATGACTGAACTTCACTTTTAATCCTGACCGTTGATTGAAATCGATCTCAACCGTGGATCAATTCCAAGAAAATCTATTTAAGAGACCCTCATCTGTTCATTTTGAAAGGTTGAATGAGAATTTGCATCGAATTGTTGTTAAAATTCATACTCACGTTTGTTCATAATCACATACGCAAAGATCAAGTTTGACCAAAAGTTGACTAGATTTAACCATGGTTGACTTGAGTTGACTAGTTTCAAATATTTTTTGAAATTATTTAATTGAATGGAGTACTTACTTCTAATTAATTAAACAAAGTTATTTAATTAAATGAGAAGCCATTCCTAATTAATGAAATGAAGTTATTTAATTAAATAAGAAAAGTATCTCTAATTAATTAAAGATTATTTAATTAAATAGAAAAAGTAATTATGAGAGTATATCTCATTTTATTAAATTAAATATCTCAACAAAATCTCTCTTAAGTTCAAAAAGGGAAATTTTCAATTCACTATTGATCAAAAATGAGTTAAATCAGTTAACTCCTTTTTCTACTCAAATTGAATCAGTTAACTCCTTATTTTACTCAAATTAAATCTATTAACTCCGTTTAATTTGGAAATCTCTCTTTATGACTCAACTTCACCTTTAATCTTGACCGTTGATTGAAATCGATCTCAACCGTTGATTAATTCCAAGAAAGTCTATTTAAGAGACCCTCATCTCTTCATTTTGAAAGGTTAAATGGGAATTTGCATCGAATTGTTTTTGAAATTCATACTCACATTTGCTCATATTCACATACGCAAAGATCAAGTTTGACCAAAAGTTGACTAGATTTAACCATGGTTGACTTGAGTTGACTAGTTTCGAAAAGAATTTTGAAATAATTAAACAAAATTATTTAATGAAATGGAGTACTTACTTCTAATTAATTAAACTAAGTTATTTAATTAAATGAGAAGCCATTCCTAATTAATTAAATGAAGTTATTTAATTAAATAAGAAAAGTGTCTCTAATTAATTAAAGATTATTTAATTAAATAGAAAAAGTAATTATGAGAGCATGTCTCATTTTATTAAATTAAATATCTCAACAAATCTCTGTTCAGTTCAAAAAAGGAAATTTTCAGTTCACTATTGATCAAAAATGTGTTAAATTAGTTAACTCATTTTTCTACTCAAATTGAATCAATTAACTTTTTAATTTACTCAAATTAAATCTGTTAACTCCCTTTAATTTGGAAATCTCCCTTTATGACTGAACTTCACCTTTAATCTTGACCGTTGATTGAAATCGATCTCAACCATTGATGAATTCTAGGAAAGTCTATTTAAGAGACCCTCATCTCTTTAATTTGAAAAGTTGAATGAGAATTTGCATCGAATTGTTGCTGAAATTCATTCTCATATTTGCTCGTATTCACATATGCAAAGATTAAGTTTGACCAAAAGTTGACCAGATTTAACCACGATTGAGTTGAGTTGACTAGTTTCGAAAAGAATTTTGAAAGAACTAAACGAAATTATTTAATTAAATGGAGTACTTATTTCTAATTAATTAAACAAAGTTATTTAATTAAATGAGAAGCTATTCCTAATTATTTAAATGAAGTTATTTAATTAAATAAGAAAAGTGTCTCTAATTAATTATGAGAGCATATCTCATTTTATTAAATTATATATCTTAAAAAAATCTCTCTTCAGTTCGAAAAAGAAAATTTCTAGTTCACTATTGAAAAAAAATGAGTTAAATCAGTTAACTCATTTTTCTACTCAAATTGAATCAGTTAACTCCTTATTTTACTCAAATTAAATCTGTTAACTCCCTTTAATTTGAAAATCTCCCCTTATGACTGAACTTCACCTTTAATCCTGACTGTTGATTGAAATCGATCTCAACCATTGATGAATTTCAAGAAAGTCTATTTAAGAGACCCTCATCTATTCATTTTGATAATTGGTCCTCTTATAATATAACGAATAATGATCTTAAAAATGTTGAAAGATTAATCAATTAGAATATGGATCATGGTTAAATATAAAAGACAATTTAATTAAGGTCAATGATGATCAGTTTAGTGAATATTTGTCGTTAGGTTATTCTTAGAATGTAATTCTTAATAATGAAAGGGTAATGCTATCAGAAAACAATTGGGTTGACTTGTAGGTCAAATGATGAATCTTAAAACACTTGAAAGTATATTTGCAAACAGAAAATGGGAAACCCCTACACATTATTCAACTATGTGAATTTAGTAAACCAAAATATGTGTTTGCATCATGTATTCTATATGCTTCTTGTTTTGGATTTTTGGTTGACTAGTATTGACCAGTCTTAGGTTGTTACCAGAGGCTCGAGGGTTATGAGATGTGATGACATGTTGATCTTATTTGGTCTTAATCTTTATAAGCCCAACCATGGTTATGGGATCGTATGCTCTATGAAATGTTTGTATTTGTTCTTCAGCCTTCATGTGTGAAGCTGAGATGTATATATATCTTAGATGCTTGAGCTAATCATTTTTGAGTCATCGATCAGTTATACTTGAATTATTTTCTAGTCGCCATGATGGGACTAAAATATGTATTTATTTCTTGATGATGTCATGTTGTTCATGTTTGACTCAACCATTTTGGAGTCTTCGATCAGTATGATTTTGAGATATTCTTGGTTGCTTGTTGAGAACCATTTATCTTGAGATATATTTTGGTTATTGAGAACCAATTGATACTTATGATTATCAGTGATGCCTTCAGTTGCCAATAGAGAACTGTTGTGGTCATGATTTTCTATGGATGCTTTTTCAGATGCTCATGGAGATTTGATTATTCTTATCTTGAAGATTTGATGATTCTTATTATGGATATTTGATGCTTTTATGCATATTTGATAATTTTATTATAGATTATCTTTTATGATTTTGAGATTTATGATTCCATGAGCTTAGGGTAGGTAATTTACTTGTAGTGTCAAGAAGTGGCTTGAAATGGGGGCCGGGGCCCTAAGTGGGTGCCAGGGTAACTCATTGTAAGTTTGGTTAATAAGTGATAACATTTACACACTAAATGGAGATTAAATGAACCTAAAAAGATAATTTTTTTGATATTCTCGCCCATGCCTTGAGATCTTGTATAGGCTAAGATGGGAGTAGTGAGAACGCATGGTTGCGACCATAAATTTTCTAGTATGCCTCGTCAGTATGAGAGGATACTAGTGGCCGCATGAGATCAGTATGGACCTGTGGAGTTTAGTTAACTGCCAGCGTAACTTGTACGTGATAATTGCGATGACACTTTCCCTCTTGTAGAATAGGTTTCCTACATGTCTTTGTGTGCCTCTGAGAATTAGGTTTCCACGCAGTCGGGTGGTAGTGTATTTTCACTCTTATCATTTGAGATCCATCCGAGGCACCGTTGCTAGAGTATCCTTGGTTGGTATTTATTCTTTATTATGTTCTTGGAGCATTATGATAGATAATATACCTTATGATGGATGTATTTACTGGTATGTTTCTTATATTGATGATTTTCTTTACTTTGCATATGTTAGTTGATGATTTATTATGCTTTACTTTGCATGTTAGTAGGATGTTTTAGGAGTGACATTCTTACTATGTTAATACCGATGATCTCTTCAGTGTTTTGGAATGTTACACACAGAGGAATGGCTAGGATCCAGGATGGTCTAATGATGCTATTTACGGTTGGGAGGAACCGTGCACTTAGTTATTTATGTTTGTGATATATGATCATCTTTTGTGATGGATGTTTATATCTTTTGTGATGATGTATCATGTATGATATGTGGTTTCATTTATGTTATTGCATCATGAATTAATATTAGATGATGATGATGTACTTTATTTACTTGGATATTTATTCTATTAAGCTTTTCATACCTTGTGATATGTACAGTGGATGATTCAGCTAAACTAAAATATAATTACAAAAAGACACTTGTATATTGTTTAAGTACATTGGATGTATCAATGTTATTTCATAAGGATGGGATGTTAGATGAATAGTTAATTTAGATGTGATACAATGTTAAGGGATCTTTAAAGAATGTAGCCTGTTATGTATATATGTTATGTTTATTTTTATTTGAATTATTGTCATTTCTTTCGCAAATGTTATGAATAGTTTTATCTTTCATGTTTTAAAAAAAAAATTTGTTTGACAAACCTAGTAAAATTCTTTGGATCCCTTGGCAGGGCATTACATTTGGTATCAGAGCCCAAGTTTCAACATTGGGAGCTCTAGGTATATTGGAATGCTACTAGTTATTAACTAGTTGAATAAAATGAAAACTTAAAACTATCATGTGTATCTTTTTCAAACTGAAAACTTGAAACTAGGTGAACTGAAACAGAACTTAAAACTGTTACTTGCATATTTTTTTATATTTCAACACTTAGCTTTCAAAACTAAAATTTTTACTGAAAATTTAAATTAAGGCAAAACTAAAAATTAAAACTCATTCTAGCTGCAAAACATGTATCTTTTATCTATATTATAAGGTAGTAAACCTCTATTTATCTTTACAATCATTAAGTTGCTCTTGTTTAGAATGAATTAAGGGATCTATTTCAGTAGTTGTTAAAGGAATGATGTTGAATCAATATAATTTTTGGTTTACCATTAAACTAGAATCATATTGCTCTAAGTGTGTTGTAATATCTGTAGTGGAATCATGTTTTCCGACAGAGGGAAAAAGGTTCAATAGGACCCGCAAAGTGAGTATCTTAGTTTTTCATTCTTGTAGGCTTCCAGGAGTAAGCCTAATCCCAAGGGAGGTGGATGTACTGCCTGCCCCTAGTTCAAATTTTGTTATCATTGCTAAACTCTTTTATAACTAGTTTTATGTTGTTGGTTAGCAGTATTCTATTGAGATTATCAGATATTATGTTATGGATTTAGTTTATTATGTGATGAGATTACTTAGACTCTACATTTCATGTATGTATGATGATTATTTTTAGTGTTCACAATTATTGATGATGATTATTACATTGCTTTCGATTATTAATGATGATTAGTAAAATGATTTATTATCATATGTGCTTTCTTATAGATACTTACCCCATAATTTCATGTGTATGGTGTGCATGTTTGCCTTGCATTTTTGCATTTGTATGGCATGTCTGATGTGGTTAAAGTAGGGAGTCGTAGTCACCTGCTAGTCAAAATTTACATGATGCACCACTTCCTATCATTGTCTATTTAGTTTAGTATATATTGTGTTTGTACATGCATAGTTCTTATGCAGGTTGCATGTACCGGGTATCGACTTCTCTGAATTGTCAGGATGAGCGTACCCTATCACATTATCTCAATGACAAGAGAGGAGAGATAAATTCTCAAGTCCAAATCCCAACGCTTTGAGCCATTTGTCCTAATTGAAAAATTAGGACAAGTATCTGAGTTGAATACCCACCGAATGTGTCGAATGACATATTTCGTGATTTTTAACCCTTTAGATTTATTTTGTATGATTTGTTCTATGATGAGTTTTTATATTTTATCTTGGAGGTCTATGGTGAATTTTTCATTAATTAAGCCTTAATAAATAGATTTAATTAATAAATTATTTATTTGAAAAAATTAATAAAATATCATGATCTTTGATATTTTGATTGTAATTAATTAAATGTGAATTATTGGAGAAAAAGAATTAAATAAAAAAACTAGAAATTAAAATTAATAATAATTATAAAATAATAATAAAGTAATAAATAAAATAATAATAATAAAAGTTATAAAAATTAAAATGAAAGTTATAAAATTTAAATAGAAATTATTTAAAAAGTAAATTGGAGTTATAAGCTTGCATGAGAATTAACATGTGTCAACAACACGGGGGTTAGTGCATTAATTAAGCACAAGGTGTCTACAACTCTATGACTCATAAAAAAGAATTGGAAAAGATTCATGCTTAATTGGTGACACCTTTTAACGGTCTCAAGAAGCATTCCAAAATTTTTTTGAGAGCTCTTCATATTCAGGCATTCATAGAAGCTTAGATAGAGCGTGGAGAGCAATTGGAGAATGGAAGCTACAAGCTACAAGCTAAAAAAAAAAAAAGAAGCTTCAAAGCTTACATGCATGGGAGAAGATTCATATGCTCATATATTTTTTACTTGCTTCTATGCTTCTTCTAGCACTTCTAATCACTTGGAGCATTCGATCGACTTCGATTATTGGAAGAATTACGAATGATGGAGAAGGAAGGGATTTTCTATGGACTTCTGAGACATGGCAAATTAGCATCAGTGTCCAAGTGCACTCGTGATATTTTCATATTCTCTTTGCACTCTTTCTCTTCCTGTCTTCATCATATCTGTTTTATGTATTTGAATACTCTCTGTATTTGAAATTGGAATCTAGATATTTTATTTGAATGAGAAGAAAATAATAGAAAAACCCTAGTTCCAAACGAGAAAGAAAATAGATTTTAATCGGGTTTGGGTTCGAATTTATATTAAATTAGAAAGACAAGATTTGGAATTAAAATAGAAATTTTATGGTGAAAATTCGAATGATTAGATGTAATCTTTGTATCAATTATATTTTTAGATGCATATGAACAAACCCTTTTATGGTTAAATTTAGAGAACAATTATTTTAACAGGAAATTATTAATTCATCACAAATTGTCTTGTCGCTGCCTCTTGGATAGATCCGAACTCGGTCATTCATAACTTTTTATCATGATTGAATTTATTCGATCGCTCTGATCAGAAGTAGCACAACTTGACCCTTTCCAACATATTTAAATTTCAGCCCGATCCAACGGTTCATTAGGGAGATATGGCCGTCGTACTGGGACTGTTTTATTCAAAGAAAAATATTTCTCTATTTCTCATAACCAAGTGTTCTTTATGCTTAACTTCACAAAAATAATATATCAAAGCATGGAATGAATTAAAGATATTATTGAAATCTTCTTTTATTAGAATCTTATTAATATGCATTAGTTTTATATGGTTTATTATCTAATCTAATTAAATCAAATTTAATTAAGATTAATTAATAGTAGAAGAAATTTAATTAATTATTAGTCAATCTAAGTAAATGGATGAGAAAAAATTAAAAGAAAAGATATTTTAATATAGTTTATATAGTGGACTTTTTATAATGTATATTGGATACTATTTAATATATATTAAACAATTTTAGAGTTGTTTAATGAAGATGATAATGTTAAAAATTTGGAGATTATTCATGTTAAAATCTACAATGAGTCTTATTGGTTTGTGATAGGGATATTTTTTAAAATAACGTTTATATAAATAAAATATTATTAGAACAATTAGAAAATGGAGTCTAATGGTTGATTTTAATATTGATTAAATAATTGTAAGATGATAATTTATATTATGTTGATTTAAATTTAGAAACTCTGAATGATATTGGATTAAGACTTAATTATTATGTTATTGGTTACTACGTTTGAATACCTTAATGGAGTTAAGAGTTAGCCAAATATTAACTAATGAGTTTATGGAAGGATTCTATAAATCGAGTATGTATAGTTTGAAGAGTTTATTATTTATAAATGTTTGTAAGGACTAGCAAACTATTAATAAATAATGGTTTAAATAGATATCAAAAAATTTGATTAGAGTTAATCTAGTGGAGATTATTTATTTATTGAAGTTTGGTAAAAGATAATAATTTTTGGAGTTGGATTATAATTGATTTTTAATCAATTGATATTCATTGAGTTGATATTATAACTATGATATTAATAATTAAGTTGTGCGATAGAGTCTTATTTGAAAAGATTAATGATAATACGAATTTGTTAAAGGAATGTTGGTATTCTTTAAAAGATGACGAATATGGTCATTTAAGATTTTCAATAATTATTATTGAATTATTAATATGATCTTTTGAGTATTGAATTATAGTTGACTTTTATCATACAGAATTATAGTTAGTTATTAGTCAACTGATATTAATTGGAATGTTGCTATGATTATGTAATTATTAATTAAATCAATCAATAAGAGTTAATTAAATTTAATTAACAATTAAGCTAAGTAATGAAGATTTAATTGATATAATTCTTCTAATAACATTGTAGAAATATTGATATCAAGTTGATAGGTCTTATTCTTATGACTTAAATGATGACTTTAGATATTTAATGGTGAAGACTTAGTAATATTTAATTGAGGACTATTAGAATATGAACCTATGTTAATTGATTGATGTAATTGATCATTTTAATAAAGTTATAATCTCTTATTCGAAAAATGATAATTGGTCCTCTTATAATATAACGAATAATGATCCTAAAAAAGTTGAAAGCTTAATCAATTAGAATATGGATCATGGTTAAATATAAAAGACAATTTAATTAAGGTCAATGATGATTAGTTTAGTGAATATTTATCCTTAGGTTATTTTTAGAATGTAATTCTTAATAATGGAAGGGTAATGCTATCGGGGAACAATTGGGTTGACCTGTAGGTCAAATGATGAAACTTAAAATACTTGAAAGTATACTTGCAAACATAAAACTAAAAACTCCTACACATTATTCAACTATGTGAATTTAGTAAACCAAAAAATATGTTTGCATCGTGTATTCTATATGCTTCTTGTTTTGGATTTTGGGTTGACTAGTGTTAATCAGTCCTAGGTTGTTACTAGAGGCTCGGGGGTTATGAGATGTGATGGCATGTTGATTTTATTTGGTCTTGATCTTTATAAGCCCAACCATGGTTATGTGATCGTATACTCTATGAAATATTTGTATTTGTTCTTTAGCCTTCATGTGTGAAGCTGAGATGTATATATATCTGAGATGCTTGAGCTAATCATTTTTGAGTCATCGATCAATTATCCTTCGATTATTTTCTAGTTGCCATGATGGGACTGAAATATGAATTTATTTCTTGATGATGTCATATTGTTCATGTTTGACTCAACCATTTTAGAGCCTTCGATCAATATGATTTTGAGATATTCCTTGTTGCTTGTTGAGAACCATTTAGCTTGAGATATTTTTTGGTTATTGAGAACCAATTGATACTTATGATTATCAGTGATGCCTTCAGTTGCCAATAGAGAACTGTTGTGGTCATGATTTTTTATGGATGCTTTTTCAGATGCTCATGGAGATTTGATGATTCTTATCTTGGAGATTTGATGATTCTTATTATGGATATTTGATGCTTTTATTCATATTTGATGATTTTATTATGGATTATCTTTTATGATTTTGAGATTTATGATTCCATGAGCTTAGAGTAGGTAATCTACTTGTAGTGTCGGGAAGTGGCTTGCAATGGGGTCTGGGGCCCTAAGTGGTTGCTAGAGTAACTCATTATAAGTTTGGTTAATAAGTGATAACATTTACACACTAAATGGGAATTAAATAAACTTAAAAAGATAATTATTTTGATGTTCTCGCCCATGCCTTGAGTGCTTGTACAGGCTAGGATGGGAGTAGTGAGAACGCATGGTTGCGATTGTGCATTTCGTACTATGCCTCGTCAGTATGAGAGGATACTAGTGGCTGCATGAGATCAATATAGACCCGTAGAGTTTAGCTAACTGCCAGGGTAACTTGTACGTGATAATTGTGATGACACTTTTTCGCTTGCAGAGTAGGTTTCCTACATGTCTTTGTGTGCCTCTAGGAATTAGATGTCAATTTTTTGTGTGTTGAAACCTTTGAGTTAGTATACTTTTAGGATTTCTAGACTTATAGAGATTTTTGCTTCATGAATTGATATCCTGTTTGAGACTTGATATTATCTCCTCAGCACGGTGGAAGTGGACCAATTAGGTTCTACGCAATCGGGTGGTATTGTATTTTCACTCTTATCATTTGAGATTTGTCCGAGACACCGTGGCTGGAGTATCCTTGGTTGGTATTTATTCTTCATTATGTTTTTTGAGTATTATGATAGATAATATACTTTATGATGGATTTATTTACTGGTATGTTTCTTATATTGATGATTTGCTTTACATTGCATATGTTAGTTAATGATTTATTATGCTTTACTTTGCATGTTAGTAAGATGTTTTAGGAGTGACATTCCTACTGTGTTAATACCGATGATCTCTTCGGTGCTTTGAAATGTTACACACGGAGGGATGGCTAGGATCCACGATGGTCTAATGATGCTATTTATGGTTGGCAGGAAATCGTGCACTTAGTTATTTATGTTTGTGATATATGATTATCTTTTGTGATGGATGTTTATATCTTTTGTGATGATGTATCATGTATGATATGTGGTTTCATTTATGTTATTGCATCATGGATTAATATTACATGATGATGATGTACTTTATTTACTTGGATGTTTATTCTTTTAAGCTTTTCTTACCCTATGATATGTACAATGGATGATTGAGCCAAACTAAAATATAATTACAAAAAGACACTTGTATATTGTTTAAGTACATTGGATCTATCATTGTTATTTCATAAGGATGGGATGTTAGATGAATAGTTAATTTAGATGTGATACAACGTTAAGGGATCTTTAAAGAATGTAGTCTGTTATGTATATATGTTATGTTTATTTTCATTTGAATTGTTTCTATTGCTTCCAAAAATGTTATGAATGGTTTTATCTTTCATGTTAAAAAAAAAAAAAATTTGTTTGACAAACCTAGTAAAATTCTTTGGATCCCTTGGTGGGGCATTACATTAGGTCTGCAGTACGCAGACCAGTCCTATGCTTCCCTAAGTCTGCAGTAAGCAGACCTATTTCCCTAGCTCCTCTTTATGTCTTTGCGTGATTTTGGGGGGGGGGGGGGGGGGGGAATGAAGCCAGCGCTTGGGAGGGGAGGTGACAGCATTTGCCTTGCATTAAATTTGTTTTTGTGAGACACTTACTTTGCCCCTTATGACGTGACCTAGCCATCGATTTGCTTGGGTACAATGTAGGTGGTGGTAAAGTCCACGCCTAGCATTGATAAGGCTAAAGAAAATAGTATAGAAGATGGAAAGGGTAGTACTAAGGTGGGTGAGATTTAGATTTATTTGATTTTAAAAAAAAAAGGATGGACATAGGGTCCTAGTTTAGAGCCTTGCCTCCTAGCTACTAGGAGTAAATGTAAAAGTTTTATAGTTGAGGGATGTGATTTTAAAAGCATTAACATATATATATATATATATATATATATATATATATATATATATGCTTTATAATCCATCTAATTAAAGTTGTATAGTTAAATGAAATAACAATAATTTTAAATTGCAATGCAAGGAAGGATATTTTATGAAATATTCTCTATGACATGGGGAATTTTAAGGCTTCTCCATATATTTTCCAGAGAGCCTTTTTAGACATGGAGGTGCACATTTTTTTTTTTTTTTTTTTTTAAAGCCAATTTGACCAAGTGTTGGCATGCTTTCTTGCTTAAGTTCTTTGATATGCAAGATGAGTTTAACCATTTCTAGAGACAATATGGAGTGGTAATCCTCTTAATCAAATTGATTCAAAAGCATGCAAAGGATTATAATCTTCTTAATCAAATTTGATTTTATTCCTTATGAAGCTTAACAAGGAATTATGATCTTATAATCAGAGTTCAAAAAAGGTGATGAATTAATCCTTATCAAATTTAATTGTATCACTAGTGTAACTTAACAATGAAAGTGCTAGCTTGGTGATCACAATATAGGATTGATATTATAACATGGTAATGTTCAAGACATTGAATTGAAACTTCAATACATCCATTGCCTTTCATTATCATAATTGAAACTTAGAATTCCCAATTTAAGACATTTACTATCATTCTAATTTCTCACATACATATGCCAGAGTTTGGAAAAACACATGAGGGCATTTGCAAGGAAAATTTTGTCATCCTTTTCTTTCGTCTATTATTCATCCTGGTTCAAGGCTCCATCGAAAAAGAACTAGTAAGAAAATCCGATGTCTTTGCCACTACATCAAATTCAATTACAATTTACATAATATTACAATTTACATAATATTACAATTCATTGAGTTTTCTTCAAGGCTTGCACAACAGAACTTTTATCAAATGTCTTCATTGCATCAAGGAAAAACATGAAAGAGACATGAATCAACATGGAGATAACAACACAAGGAGATAAGCAATTTGAACATGCATTCCCACCCGGTTGCACAATAGGTCCAACAATGGACCAATATAGGGGAAAGGAGGATTTTCTCAATAGGAGAAGTCAATCACCATACCTTCACTTAGCCCTTTCGAGGCTAAAACTTCAAGAACTTCCATTCTTTCACAAGGCCCTTTTGAGGCTATATCCACAAGAATTTTCATTTTATTCCACATTCAAGAATTCTCAATAACAACAAAGTATGAGATGAAAAGTAGGGGCCCATACACCCTACCCTTTCTCCCTCCTCTCTCTATGAGAGGAGACTCTACACTATTGAGGTCCAACTAATGCCCTTTCCCCAAGCATGGCGACTTCTTTCCTATCCAAGGGTGAGTGTTGCCAAAAAAATCCCCATGAAAATCTCTCAAAAACAATCAACACACCAAGAAGGCATATGAATAACCTCAAAAGAAAACAAGATAAAATCCCTCCCAAATCCACCCCCAACACACAACAAAAAAAAGAAAAACTACATAATGTCTCCAACATGATTCAAGAAAGATCCAAATATGAACACACATGAAGAACCATTCATGGAGTGAAGAACTCCTACTTTATTAAAAGAGTTATGGTAATGGTGGTTTGAGAAGAGCTTCCCTTTTTCTTCCTTCAATCTTCAAGACTTCCTCCAAAACTAGAGGATTGGGTGACAAAAACTAAACTCCCCCAAAAATTCCTCTAAGTATGCTCCTTAACTCCACCAAGCTTCAAGTAACTCAAGATGGAGGTTTGGTTTCACTAACCCAAGTAAAGAGCAACCCATTTTCGAAATCAGCCTATAATAGGGTTTTTAAGAGACCCTTAGAGTCAACCTAGGAGGCTAAAGGGCTGCAAAGTACCCCCACCCATACCCTTTCCCATAGGGGTACTTAAATTTAATGTTTCTAAGCCTTTAAAGGCTTATTAGGAACAATTAAAAGGTAGGAGAATAGTAAGATCAAATTACAACCTTTAAAGAATTACAATATAAGGTTCGCACAAAATTAACAAGTAGTTTAGCTTCACTTTTCCATTGAGTTGTCTCAACTAATTTTCCTGCACACTCATTGCACACATTAGTAGGTTCAAAACCATATGCATAATGTGAATTACATATTAGAGGAATTATATAAATTAAAGCATTCATTTCTCAATAAATAATTGTTTATCTAGTTGTACTCATATTTCTAACCTTTCGACCTGCATAACCAAATGTGTTAGTGTTGCATACATTTTCTTCATCGTTATACATATTTATAAGCATTAAATGACAAAATCAAATAACTGAAGTAAGCATCACACATCGTAAAAAAAAAATAGCTTAACAATGTTCAATGTATCCAATAATGTTCTGACATGACGAGCATGAGTATCAAAATAAAAATGTCTCATCGGTGCTAGGATGGGTCGGGGTGAGGCCTCACATCCTCCCCCACTAGGCATGAACTTCCTCCTGGAGTTCATCAAAAAGATAAGGGTACTGTGCTCGCATCTGCGCTGCATCCTCCCAAGAAGCTGTAACCTCATCGTAGCAATCCCACTAGACTCTAACCTGGTCTAGTTCTCGACCTCGAAGTGCTAGGGTTTTTCGGGCAATAATACGGATGAGCTATAGCGCTAACTGGCCGTCCGACTCCACCTGCAAAGTATCCCAATCTATAATATGAGACTCATCATAAATGTATCCTTTAAGTACAGAAATATGAAACACATCATGGATGCGTGACGGGCTAGGTGGCAAGACTAAACAATAGGCAATTGGTCTTATCCTCTCTAGGATCTCGAATGGTCCAACGAACCGGGGCACCAACTTAGAGCCCTTTTCGAATCAAATCAGACTCTTATGTGGCCGCACCCTCAAGAAAACTCTATCGCCAACCTGATATTCCTGATCTATCCTCTTTGCATCTGCATACTTCTTCTGTCGACCCTGTGCCTCTCTTAGGCATTGTCTAACCAGAGTCACCTACTGCTCCATCTCCTTAACTTAATGAGGGCCAATAGATACTCGGTCCTCGATCCTATCCCAACTCAACGACATCCTGCAAGGTCTTCCATACAAGGCCTCATAAGGTGGCATACCTATGGAAGAATGGTGCCCATTGTTATAGAAAAACTCGACAAGGTGTAGGTATTCATCCCACTTGACCTGATGGTCCATCACGTACATATGCAACATGTCCTCCAAAACTTGATTCACTCGCTCGGTCTGCCCATCGGTCTGAGGATGGTACGCTATACTAAAATTGAGCTTAGTGCCCAATGCCAATTGTAACTCTCTCCAAAAAGACGAGGTGAACAACGAGTCCTTATCGGAGATGATCTTATGGAGAATTCCATGAAGTCTAACAATATCTCGTAGAAACACCTGCACTATGTTTCGTATTGTATATGTAGTACGCATAGGAGAGAAGTGGGCAACCTTGGTCAATGTGTCAACTATCACCAAAATGGCATCATGGCGATGAGACAACAGGGGGAGACCAACAATAAAGTCCATAGATATAACATCCCACTTCCACTCAGCGATCTCATGAGGCTGAAGGAGCCCACTGGGATGCCGATGCTCTGCCTTCACCCTCTGACACTCGAGGCATCTCACAACTATGTTAGCAATCTGCACTCTCATGCCTGGCCAGTGATATAATTGCCTCAAATCTACATGTAACTTCTTGACACCGGGGTGCGCTGCATAAGGTGCTCTTTGAGCCTCAAGTATAATGAACTCATGCAAACCCCTAGTGGAAAGTACATACATACGTCCTCTATGGCACAAGAGTCCATCAGACTCCAAGGAATACTCTAAATACTTCTCTTCTAAGGGTCTCTGAGAACGCACCACCTGACTAACCTTTGTATAAAGCTCATCTACTGGCAAGTGCTGAAAAATCCTTTCCCTCAAATGAGTACAAGTAGTCATAGATGATAACTCATGGCACCTTCTACTTAAGGCATTCGCAACTACATTCTCCTTCCCCTTGATGTAATGGACATCAAAATCGTACTCACAAAGGAACTCCATCCACCTTCTCTGCCTAGCATTAAGGTTCGGTTGTGTGAATATGTACTATAAGCTCTGGTGGTCGGAATGAAGCTCAAATAAATGACCCAGTAGAAAGTGTCGCCACCTCACTAAGGCATGAACTTCTGTCGCAAGCTCTACGTCATGAGTAGGGTAGTTGAGTTTATGAGTCTTCAACTTCCTAGACTCAAAGGAAATGGGTCAGCCATCCTGCATAAGGACTGCCCCTATACCATCTAAAGATGTATCACTACACACCACGAAGTCCGCGGATGGATCTGGTACTGCAAGAATCGGTGCACTCGTTGTAGTGTCTGCCCCTAGTTTGCATTTTGTTATCGTTGCTGAACTCTTTTAGAGCTAGTTTTATGTTGTTGGTTAGCATCATTATTTTGAGACTATCAAATATTGTGCTATGGATTCAGCTTATTATGTGATGAGATTACTTAAACTCTACATTTCATGTATGTATGATGATTATTTTTAGTGTTCGCAATTATTGATGATGATTATTACATTGCTTTCGATTATTAATGATGATTAGTAAGATGATTTATTATCATATGTGTTTCTTATGGATACTTACCCCATACTTGCATGTGTATGGTGTGCGTGTTTGTTTTGCGTGTTTGCTTATGTATGGTGTGTCTGATGTGATTAAGGGAGTCGTAGTCACCTGCTAGTCGAGATCTACACGATGCACCATTTCCTGCCATTGCCTGTTTAGTTTAGTATATTTGTGCTTATACATGCATGCATGGTTTTTATGTAGGTTGCAAGTATCGGGTATCGACTTTCCTGAATTGCTAGGATGAGCGTACCCTATCACATTATCTCAATGATAAGAGAGGGGAGATAAATTCTCAAGTCCAAATCCCAACCCTTTAAGCCATTTGTTCTAATTGAAAAATTAGGACAAGTATTTGAATTGAGTACCCTCTAAATGCGTCAGATAATGTAATTCGTGATATTAACCCTTGGTTTGATTTTGTATATATTTTGGCTATGATGAGTTTTTCATATTTTTACCTTACGAGTCTTTGATGTATTTTTTATTAATTAAGCCTAATTAAAAGATTTAATTAATGGTTTAATTAAATTAAAAATTAATATGGTATTTTAATATTTATTTTATTTAATTAATTGGAAAATTAATTCAATAAAATAATTAAATTTGAAAATAAAAAGTTAAAAGTTTAAATTTGGAATGTGACAATATTTATTTTAATAATAATATATTTGGAGCTCATTTTTAAATAAATGACTAAATAATTAAAGCCAATAAATATTTTAGCAATTAAGTTTTGGAAAATAAAATTTAAAAGTGGAAAATATATTATAAATTATTAAAAGATTCTAAATCTCATGTAATTAAAATATAAATATATTAAGTTTGAAAAGTGGAATTATTAAAGTTAGTGCATGAGATTTAATAAATAAATTAATTAATTTGAAAAGAATAAAGTAAATATTATATTAATTATTGTGCATTATTTGCTCACATAGGAGTTGGCAAATTCTTGAGAATTGTCCTGTAGACAACATTGGAGTTTGCACTCTAAGAATGCACAAGTTGTCTACACTTAGAAGTTAGCATTTTATTTGAGCACATGGTGTCTACAACCCTAAGACTCATCTAGAAGGTTGGAAAAGACTCATGCTTGGTTGTCATGCTTATCTTCTAGTTGTTTCTAGCGACACTCTAGATGCATCTTAGAGGCCTTTAAATAGAGGCTCTCTTAGTGTGTTTGGACAAGCTTAATGGAAGCTACAAGCTAAAAGCTAAAATGGAAGCTTCAAAGCTTACATGAATTGGAGAAGTTCATATGCTCATATATTTTCTACATGCTTCTATGTTCCTTCTAGCTCTTCTAGTCACTTGGAGGATTCAATTGGCTTGGATCTTGGAGGAGTTGCGAATGATGGAG
The DNA here is from genome assembly GCA_028749045.1 of Cupressus sempervirens. Lineage (NCBI taxonomy): Eukaryota > Viridiplantae > Streptophyta > Pinopsida > Cupressales > Cupressaceae > Cupressus > Cupressus sempervirens. The sequence goes on along the minus strand of CM053790.1, from coordinate 673,993,117 downwards.
AAGGAAGGGATTTTCTATGGACTTCTGAGGCATGACGGATTAGCATCAGTGTCCAGGTGCACTCGTGATATTCACATATTCTCTTTGCACTATTTCTCTTCCTGTCTTCATCATGTCTGTTATATGTGTCTGAATACTCTTTGTGATTGAATCTACAATTAAATTGGAATTTAGATATTTTATTTGGTTGAGAAGAAAATATTAGAAAACTCTAGATTCAATTAAAGAGACATTAGTTCTAAACGGGTTTGGGTTTGAATTATAATCAAATTGAGAATAATGATTTCAAATTTATAGTTAGACTTATTGGATGGATTAATAGTCATGTTTAGGAAACAATTATTTAAAAGGAAAAAAATTCTTGTTAGAAAAGCCCTTTTTATTTTGATCTAAATATATGTTCTCTTTTGTAAAATCTACATATATATATAAATATATATATATTTTTAAATGCAGTGATAATTGATAACAAATTTTGTATATATATATATATATATATATATATATACACACACATATACGTATATACATATATACATATATGTATATATATTCATGTAAGTCAAAATGAGAAACTTTATTTACAAATCCAAATTCATATATGATAAAAGTGTTTATTATACCTCATAAATCGTTATACATATATATATATTGATACTGGGGGGGGACGGACCCATGCCCCGTACTCCCCTCTACCCTCACGGCGGTGGTGGTCGTAGGGTACCTACGATCGCAGAGTACCTGCGACCAACGACGGGATGGTGGGACAGTCATGGCACGACTATTATTTTAAAAGAAAAGTCGGCCAGCGATTTGAAATCGCTTACGTATCAAGCCGCAGGGTGAGTACAAAATTGCAAGAATCCGCGCTTGCATTATATCCGCATGACTGTATTTTATAAAGTTATATATATATATATATATACATATATATATATATATATGTATATATATATATATGTATATATATATATATATATGTATATATATATATATATGTATATATATATATATATGTATATATATATATATATGTATATATATATATATATATATATATATGTATATATATATATATATATGGGTATATGTATATATATATGTAAATATATATTATATATAAATTGACTTTAACATTGTTATTTTATAAATGTTATTTTATGTTGATAATTGTAAAAGAAACAATTTGTCATTAATTGAAAAGATGTTGATTATTAAATTATTATATATATATTGATCATTATATAATTAATTATTAATTAATATATATATAATTTGTTAATGGAATTTTTAACTTGTTATGAAGCTTTAAATATTTAAGTTATCTATTATTTGAGGTTCTCAATAATTTGTTAATAGAGAAGAGCGAACTTTTAATATTAACTGTTTAATGTATATTCAATATTATTTAATATATATTAAATAGTTAAGAGGTGGTAATTTATATAGGTGTTTAATGATGATTATTAAGAGACTCAAATTTTAATGATATTGGATTTAGATTTAAATAAGAATTATTATATTGACAAGGAGTCATAGTTACATTATAACCTTGTTATAATATAGCAAAGGTCTGAATTATTAATACGTTTAATAGATTAATGGAGCACCTTAATTGTGCTAAGAATTAAGCTAAATATTAACTAATAAAGCTTGTAAGGTTTCTTTAAGATCAATTAATAATAGTTTTGATAAATTTATTATTTATTAATGTTGGTTGGATCTAACAAACTATTAATAAATAATAGTATAAATGGTTTAATTAAATATCAACTAACTCGATTAGAGTTAATCTAGTGAAGATTATTTAATGATTAATGTTTTGTAAAAGATATTAGTTTTTGGATTTGGATTATAATTGATTTTAATCAATTAATGTTCATTGAGTTGACAATATGATTATATGCGATAGAGTTTTAACTTGAAACGATTATCATGATGAATGTGATCTATTATTAAATATTAACCAGTTATTATTATTGAATTAAGAACATGAATATTTGTGTATGGCTAACTTTTAGTTATTAGTCAACTAATATCCATTGGGTTGATGGTTTGGTTGTGAAGTTATTAACTAAATCAATTAACTAGAGTTAATTGGATTTAATTATTAATTAAGTTATGTAACAGAGATTTATTTGATATAATTTTTTTAACGAGATTGTAGATTATCTATATTGAAGTTGATAAGTCTTATGACTTGAATTATGACTTTAGATATTATATGGTTATCAATGATGATAACGATTAATTTAAAAGACTCAAGCTTTAGTAATACTTAATTATGTTTCTAATTGAAGACTATTAGAATGTTAATAGGTCATGGATGGTGTACCTATGTTAATTGATTGATCAAGTTGATCATTTTAATTAAGTTATAATCTTCTTAATCGAAGATTGATAATTGGTTCTTTTATAAATGAATAGTGATCTTTGATTATGTTGAAAAGTTGAAATAACATTAAAGAAGAGTTAATTAATTGGAATATGGATCATGGTTAAATATAGAGAACAATTTAATTAAAGGTCAATGATGATCAATTTTAGTGAATATTTATCTTTAAGTTATTCTTAGAATGTAATTCTTAATAATGGTAGGATAATGCTATCGGGAAACAAATAGGTTGACTTGTAGGTCAAATGATGAACTTAAGATACTTGAAGTATACTTGAAACGAAAATTGGAAACCTCTACAATTTATTTAGCTATGTGAATTTAGTAAACCAAAACATGTGTTTGCATTGTGTATTCTATATGCTTCTTGTTTTGGATTTTGGGTTGACTAGTGTTGACAAGTCCTAGGTTGTTACCAGAGGCTCGAGGGTTATGAGATGTGTTGGCATGTTGATCTTATTTGGTCTCGATCTTTATAAGCCCAACCATGGTTATGTGATCGTATGCTCTAATATGAAATGTTTGTATTTACTGATTGTTATTGTTCATCAATCTTCATGTGTGAAGTTGAGAGGTATGTGTATGAGACACTTGAGCTAATCATTTTTGAGTCATCGATCAGTTATCCTTGGATTACTTTCTAGTTGCCATGATGGGACTAAAATGTTGATTTATTTCTTGATGATGTCATGTTGTGATATGTTTGACTCAAACATTTTGGAGTCTTCGATCAATATGATTTTGAGATATTCTTGGTTGCTTGTTGAGAACCAATGGATACTGTGATCTATTTTGAGATATATTTTGGTTATTGAGAAACAATTATTATTATGATTATCAGTGATACTTCAGTTGCCAATAGAGAACTGTTGTGGTCATGATTTTCTATGAATGCTTTTTCAGATGCTCATGGAGATTTGATGATTCTTATCTTGGAGATTTGATGATTCTTATTATAGATTTTTGATGCTTTTATCATGGATATTTGATGATTCTTTTTATGGATTATTTTTTGGATTTTCTTTACAGTCACTTGTACAGGACTGTGGAGATTTTATGATTCCATGAGCTTAGGGTAGGTTATCTACTTGTAGTGTCGGGAAGTGGCTTGCAATGGGGGTCGGGGCCCTAAGTGGCTGCCAGGGTAACTCATTGTAAGTTTTGTTAATAAGTGATAACATTTACACACTAAATGGGGATTAAATGAACCTAAAAAGATAATTGTTTTCGTTCTTGCCCATGCCTTGAGTGCTTGTACAGGCTAGGATGGGAGTAGTGAGAATGCATGGTTGCGACCGTGCATTCCGTAGTATGCCTCGTCAGTATGAGAGGATACTAGTGGCCGCATGAGATCAGTATGGACCCGTGGAGTTTAGCTACTACCAGGGTAACTTGCATGTGACAAATGCGATGACACTTTCCTGCTTGCAGAGTAGGTTTCCTACATGTCATTGTGTGCCTCTGGGAATTAGATGTCGATTTTGTGTAATGGAACCTTTGAGTTAGTATACTTTTAAGATTCTTAGACTATAGATATTTATTCTATGTGATTTGATATCCTGTTTGAGACTTGAGATTATCTCCTTAGTACAGTGGGAGTGGACCACTTAGGTTCCACGCGGTCGGGTGGTAGTGTATTTTCCACTCTTATCATTTGAGATCTGTCCGAGATACTATGGCTGGAGTATTCTTGGTTGGTATTTATCTTCATTATGTTCTTGGATCATTATGATAGATGATATACCTTATGATGGATGTATTTACTGATATGTTTCTTATACTGATGATTTGTATATGTTAGATGATGATATCTTATGCTTTACTTTGTATGTTAGTAGGATGTTTTAGGAGTGACATTTTTACTATGATAATACTGATGATCTCTTCAATGCTTTGGAATGTTATGCACAGAAGGATGGCTAAGATCCATGATGGTCTAATGATGCTATTTACGATTGGGAGGAACTGTGCACTTAGTTATTTATGTTTGTGATATATAGTTATCTTTTATGATGGATGTTTACATCTTTTGTGATGATGTATCATGTATGACATGTGGTTTCATTTATGTTATTGTATCATGGATTAATATTGGATGATGAAGTATTTTATTTACATGGATGTTTATTCTTTTATGTTTTTTTATACATTGTAACATGTACAATGGATGATTGAGCAATCTAAAATGTAATTAAAAATAAAGGAACTTGTATATTGTTAGGAACATTGGGTGTATCATTGTTATTTCATAAGGATGTGATGTTAGATGAACAGTTAATTTAGATGTGATACAAAGTTAAGGGATCTTTAAAGGAATCTGATCTGTTATGTTATGTTATGATTACTTTCAAATGGATGTTACTATTGCTTTCGTTACTATGTGAATGTTATGAATGGTTTTACTTTCATGTTTAAAAAAAAAAATTGTTTGGCAAACTTAGTGTAATTTTTTGGATCCCTTGTCGGGGCATTACACTCATGAGGGCTCTCTTGAGCTCTTGAAAAGCTCTATCACACTTCTCCATCCACTCATACTTCTTTTCCTTCCTTTGAAGAGATCTGATGGGATGTGCATATCTAGAGAATCCTGCAATGAAGCGTCGATAATACCCTGCTAGTCCCATAAAGCTCCTCACCTCAGTGACACTGGTGGGTGCCAGCTAATCCATGATGGCCCTAATCTTCGATGGGTCCACTGAGACACCATCGCCTGATATGACATGACCCAAATAACGTATCTCAAGTCTAAAGAATGCACACTTTGACAAGCTACCAAACAATTGGTTCTCCCTCAATTTCTACAATACTTGTCTCAAGTGCTCTTCATGCTCCTTCTCATCACGTGAATATATCAAGATGTCATCCAAAAAAACAACTAGAAACTTATCCAAAAAGGTATGAAATACTCTACTCATGAGGCTCATGAATATAGCTGGAGCATTCGTGAGGCCAAATGGTACCACAGTGAACTCGTAGTGGCCATACCTAGTACGAAATGCAGTCTTAGGAATATCACTATCCACAATCCTCAACTGATGATAGCCTAACTTGAGATCAATCTTTGAAAATACTTGAGTGCCCTGCAACTGATCAAAGAGGTCATCAATCCTAGGAAGAGGGTATCGGTTCTTGATGGTTACTTTGTTTAATTGTCGATAATCAATACACAACCTAAGTGATCCGTCCTTCTTCTTAACAAAGATCACTGGTGCGCCCCAAGGTGACACACTAGGTCGAATATGCCCCTTCTCTAAGAGTTCTTCCAACTGAATCTTAAGTTCACTAAGCTCATGAGTAGTCATCCTGTAGGGTGCTCTCGACACTGGCTCTACTCTTGGCACAAGATCAATATGAAAATCCACTTCTCTAGGTGGAGGCCTACTAGGAAGCTCTGAAGGAAAGACATCTGAAAACTCCTGCAGTATAGGAAAATCATCAAGGGATGGGTCCCCCTTAGGATCTTCCTCCCTGTCGCTGATGGTGATAGTAAACAACTGACATCCCTTCCGCATGCACCGTCTAAGCTGCATAGCGGAAATCATACGAAGGGATATGGGTCTCTTAACCCCAAGGATCACTCTAGAGATACCATACTCATCCACACATTCCACCCTCTTTTGTCGACAATCCATCTTGGCACTATGGGCATACAACCAATCCATACCAAGAACAACATCATAAGAACCTAGAGGGGTAATATGTAGATCAGACATCGTGGACATGTCTCCAATCTAAATCGGGCAACCATGCACCATGGAACTAACTGACACTCTAGCTCCTGAGGCTAACTCTAACTCCCAGCTGATATCCTAACTAACTACCACTAGCTCACAACGCTCCACAACGAAAGGAGATATAAATGAATCAATAGATCTAGAATCAAACAAAATAGTAACCATGCTACCTCGTATACTACCTATAGCCTTAATAACTGTGGCCTGATGCTCGACCTGGCGGTTGTCAACCACTGCAAAAATTTTGTGAGATCTGCCTACGTCGCCAACTATCGGCTCTAAAAAAGCCCCTCTCTGACCACTAGAGGACTGTCCCTAAGAACACTCTCTAGCAATATGCCCCATGCCACCACAAGTGTAACATGGACCTCGTGTATAGGATTGGGCACCCTGTGATCCAGACCGCTGTGGGCCTCCTGACCTACTAGATCCACTGAATCCACCCCTAGAAGACTGTTGAGTTTTCATTGGCCATGACTGTGGGGCCTGTACTTTCTGATCCTACCTCAGACCCTATGAATGCCACTACTTGGGCTTGGAGCCCTGATAAGCCTGTGAGGGTTTCTATTGCTGCTGTTGGGGTTTCTGCTGCTGAGACTGTTGGCCCTTAGGGGACCCTGCTGTGTAGTTCTGATTCCCTTTCCAAGGGGGTTTCTGCTAGGTAGATTTTTGGTTATGAGACCGATCCCGTGACTCCTGTCTACCTCGAGTGTCCCCTGCCACTAGTGCCATCTCAACAACCTGTCTGAAGGTGGTAGGAAAGGCCATGCAAACTGGACCCTGAAGTGAGAAATTTAGGCCCATGATAAATCGATGCACTCGTAGTTTCTCATCCTTCATGTACTCAACATATGGAAGGAGCTCGAGAAACCTGCTCTCATACTGAGCCATGGTGAGACCCCTCTGATGTAGTGAATGAAATTTCTCTATCTACTTCTGCCTGAAATGCTTAGACAGGTACCTCTCCCTGAACCTCTCTAGGAATGACTCCCAAGTGAGGTTATCCATGCTCACTCCTCCAATGGTCTCCTCTTGATGCCACCAATTGGAGGCATCACCTCTCAACTGATGAACTGCTAGTTGTGCCTTTAGATTACTCCCATACGGACGTAATACAAAGCACCGCTGTAGGCTCTGCAACCATGCCTCTACTACTGTCCCCTCAGTGGAATCGATAAATAAAGGTGGCCCGAGTCGAATCAATTCCTTAATATCATCTCCTATATGTCTAGGAGGTCTGTCACGTGGGGGTCCTCTTTGGTTTATTTACTCTCCCTCGTGCTCACCCTGACCCTCTAACTGTCTCGGTGGGGGACTCCTAGTCCTCTCTCAGACTCTAGGTCCGCCTCCTCTAGGCCCTTTTGCTTCCACAACTGGAATCTGTTGACCTGGCTGAACTACAGGTTCTACTCTCTACTGAACTACACTGATCAAAGTTTGAAGTGCATCTATAATGTCCTAGTTCGGGTTCAGTGGTGGTGGAGGTGGAGGTGGTGGCGGAGGTGGAGGTCCATCCTCCTGTCCTGCTCTACCACCTCTCACCTTATGACCTCTACCTCGACGGTTGCTCCATGTAACAGGAGGCATCCTACACAATTAAAGTTTTTAGTTAAGTTCAAAAGCATAATTGTTTTAGGTTCCTAGTGTTGAAACACGCGCTTTGATACCAAAATGTCATGCCCAAAAAGTAAGGGCAAAAACACACACAAATTTTTTATTTTTTTTAAACTGTTAAAACTTAAACCACTGTAGGCTTGATATACTTGTGCTCAAATTTAAGCAAGGTTCTCTACACTACATCTAAGTTTTATAATTTTCTCACGTGAATTAAAAATTAATTAATCTTTCATCATAAATGATATTGAGCTAATTTACAAATTCAACTATCCCTAATTTAAAACTGAATTTTTACAACTACCTAAGAGATAATTATAAATTAAGTCTAAATGAAGAAACCTAATCTAAAGCATACTATGAAAATTAATATTTAATGCATCCATTAACTTTCCTTACCAATCTTATCATCTTAATTGACAATTAACTCCAACATACTTCTACAATCTGATTAATTAGTTTATTATTTATTATTAACATTGATGACAAGAATAATTTAATACTCTATATTTTAATCTAAGCTTTGTTTGAACCATCATAAAATTTAAGTCCATATTAACATTGATCTATAAAGCTCATAATAATATAGAACTAATTAATAAAATGTTAAAATCGTTCTAATTGGAATATTCAAATTTTGCATTTAAAACTCTTTAAATAACTAATTTAATATTAACAACATTTCTTAACACAATACATTACCTCCTAATGCCATCAAATTTCAAATCTAGTTTATCGATTAATGCCATCCTTAATTAAAACTATAAACAATCTATAATTTATCTAAACATCTAATACCCTAGCTTGAATACTATTGATCAAGTAACAATAACCACAAATCCTCATTCAAAACTAACATACATTTCCACTAACTAAACATAAATATTAACTTGAATGAACCTGGACTATTAATATAAATTAACATAAATTAAATTTTAAATTAACATGATTTAGCACTACACTAACAATGTAACAACTAAATTTAACTCAAATAAATTTAAAACTATCCTAGCTAACTTCATATTGAAACACAACTTAACTAACTAAAATCTGGAAGTCCATCTACACAACTAACCTAATTACTAATTTAACATGACTACTACTAATTTGAAATTACAACTAAATCTAATTGCTCTAAAATTTAAAAAGCTCATAATACTAACTAAACTAATGATTCTTAATCCAAACTAAACTTACTAACTTAAAATTACCCAATCAAATATTAATTTAATACTAGACTAGATTTAAAAGCCATTAATTACTAAACTCTACAATCTTAATCTAAGCTAACTTAATCAAAACAAGAAGAAATTAACTAACTAATACAATAAAACCTGACTACATAAACATAACTAGCTATACTAACCTGACATTTGTTTTAACCACCAACCTTACCTACCCATACCCCCTTACCCTAGACCAAGTGGGCTAGCTGCCCACGTTTCCCCCACATCCCAATGACTACGTGCTGCTCTAGGTTTGCAGTACACAGACTAGTCCTACGCTTCCCTAAGTCTGCAGTACGTAGACCTATTTCCCTGACTCCTCTTTAAGTCTTTGCGTGATTTGGGGGGGGAATGAAGCCTGCGCTTGGGAGGGGAGGTGACAACATTCACCTTGCATTAAATTTGTTTTTGTGAGACACTTACTTTGCCCCTTATGACGTGACCTAGCCATCGATTGGCTTGGGTACAATACAGGTGGTGGTAAAGTCCACGCCTAGCATTGATAAGGCTAAATAAAATAGTATAGAAGATGGAAAGTGTAGTACTAAGGTGGGTGAGATTTAGATTTATTTGATTTTTTTAAAAAAAGGATGGACATAGGGTCCTAGTTTAGAGCCTTGCCTCCTAGCTACTAGGAGTAAATGTAAAAGTTTTATAGTTGAGGGATGTGATTTTAAAAGCATTAACATATATATATACATACATACATACATACATACATACATACATACATACATACATACATACATACATACATATACATATATATATATATACATACATACATACATACATACATACATATATATACTTTATAATCCATCTAATTAAAGTTGTATAGTTAAATGAAATAACAATAATTTTAAATTGCAATGCAAGGAAGGATATTTTATGGAATATTCTCTGTGACATGGGGAATTTTAAGGCTTCTCCATACATTTTCCAGAGAGCCTTTTTAGACCTAGAGGTGCACATTTGTTTTTATTTTATTTTTTAAAAGCCAATTTGACTAAGTGTTGGCATGCTTTCTTGCTTAAGTTCTTTGATATGCAAGATGAGTTTAACCATTTCTAGAGGCAATATGGAGTGATAATCCTCTTAATCAAATTGATTCAAAAGCATGCAAAGGATTATAATCTTCTTAATCAAATTTGATTTTATTCCTTATGAAGCTTAACAAGGAATTATGATCTTATAATCAAAGTTCAAAAAAGGTGATGAATTAATCCTTATCAAATTTAATTATATCACTAGTGTAACTTAATAATGAAAGTGCTAGCTTGGTGATCACAATATAGGATTGATATTATAACATGGTAATGTTCAAGACATTGAATTGAAACTTCAATACATCTATTGCCTTTCATTATTATAATTGAAACTCAGAGTTCCCAATTTAAGACATTTACTCTCATTCTAATTTCTCCCATACGTATGCCAGAGTTTGGAAAAACACATGAGGACATTTGCAAGGAAAATTTCGTCATCTTTTTCTTTCCTCTATTATTCATCCTGGTTCAAGGCTCCATCGGGAAAGAACCAGTAAGAAAACTTGATGTCTTTGCCACTACATCAAATTCAATTACAATTTACATAATATTACAATTCATTGAGTTTTCTTCAAGGCTTGCACAACATAACTTTTTTCAAATGTCTTCATTGCATCAAGGAAAAACATGAAAGAGACAAGAATGAACATGGAAATAACAACACAAGGAGGTAAGCAATTTGAATATGCATTCCTACCTGGTTGCACAATAGGTCCAACAATGGACCAATATAGGGGAAAGGTGGATTTTCTCAATAGGAGAAGTCAATCAACATATCTTCACCTAGCCCTTTCGAGGCTAAAACTTCAAGAACTTCCATTCTTTCACAAGGCCCTTTCGAGGCTATATCCACAAAGATTTTTATTCTATTCCACATTCAAGAATTCTTAATAACAACAAGGTATTGGATGACAATTAGGGGCCCATACACCCTACCCTTTCTCCCTCCTCTCTCCATGAGAGGAGTCTCTACACTATTGAGGTCCAACTAATGTCATTTCTCCAAGCATGACCACTTCTTTCCTATCCAAGGGTGAGTGTTGCCAAAAACATCCCCATGAAAATCTCTCAAAAACAATCAACACACCAAGAAGACATATGAATAACCTCAAAAGAAAACAAGATAAAATCCCTCCCAAATCCACCCCCAATACACAACAAAAAAAGCAAAACTACATAATGTCTCCGACATGATTCAAGCAAGATCCAAATATGAACACACATGAAGAACCATTCATGGAGTGAAGAACTCCTACCTTATTAAAAGAGTTATGGTAATGGTGGTTTGAGAAGAGCTTCCCTTTTTCTTCCTTCAATCTTCAAGACTTCCTCCAAAACTAGAGGATTGGGTGCCAAAAACTAAACTCTCCCAAAAATGCCTCTAAGTATGCTCCTTAACTCCACCAAGCTTCAAGTAACTCAAGATGGAGGTTTGGTTTCACTAACCCAAGTAAAGAGCAACCCATTTTCGAAATCAGCCTATAATAGGGTTTTTAAGAGACCCTAAGAATCAACCTAGGAGGCTAAAGGGTTGGAAAGTACCCCCACCCATACCCTTACTCATAGGGGTACTTAAATTTAATGTTTCTAAGCCTTTAAAGGCTTATTAGGAATAATTAAAAGTTAGGAGAATAGTAAGATCAAATTACAACCTTTAAAGAATTACAATATAAGGTTCGCATAAAATTAATAAGTAGTTTAGCTCCACTTTTCGGTTGAGTTGTCTCAGCTAATTTTCCTGCACACTCATTGCACACATTAGTAGGTCCAAAACCACATGCATAATGTGAATTACATATTAGAGGAATTATATAAATTAAAGCATCCATTTCTTAATAAATAATTGTTTATCTAGTTCTACTCATATTTGTAACCTTTCAACCTGCATAAACAAATGTGTTAGTGTTGCATATATTTTCTTCATCGTTATACATATTAATAAGCATTAAATGACAAAATCAAATAACTAAAGTAAGCATCACACATCGTAAAAAAAATAGCTTAACAATGTTCAATGTATCCAATAATGTTCTGACATGATGAGCATGAGTATCAAAATAACAATGTATCATCGGTGCTAGGATGGGCCAGGGCGAGGCCTCACACATATCTCATTTTATTAAATTAAATATCTCAACAATATCTCACTTCAGCACAAAAAAGAGAAATTTCCAGTTCACTATAAATAATAAATGAGTTAAATGAGTTAACTCTTTTTTCTACTCAAATTGAATCAATTAACTCCTTATTTTACTCAAATTAAATCTGTTAACTCCCTTTAATTTGGTAATCTCCATTTATGACTGAACTTCACTTTTAATCCTGACCGTTGATTAAAATCGATCTCAATCGTTGATGAATTCCAGGAAAGTCTATTTAAGAGACCCTCATCTCTTCATTTTGAAAGGTTGAATGGGAATTTGCATTGAATTGTTGCTGGAATTCATACTCACATTTGCTCATATTAACATACGCAAAGATCAAGTTTGACAAAAAGCTGACCAGATTTAAACACGGTTGACTTGAGTTGACTAATTTTGAAAAGAATTTTAAAATAATTAAACGAAATTATTTAATTAAATGGAGTACTTACTTCTAATTAATTAAATAAAATTATTTAATTAAATGAGAAACCATTCCTAATTAATTAAATGAAGTTATTTAATTAAATAAGAAAAGTGTCTCTAATTAATTAAAGATTATTTAATTAAATAGAAAAAGTAATTATGAGAGCATATCTCATTTTATTAAATTAAATATATCAACAAAATCTCTCTTCAGTTCAAAAAGGGAAATTTTCAGTTCACTATTGATAAAAAATGAGTTAAATGAGTTAACTCTTTTTTCTACTCAAATTGAATCAGTTAACTCCTTATTTTACTCAAATTAAATCTGTTAACTTCCTTTAATTTGGAAATCTCCCTTTATGACTGAACTTCACCTTTAATTTTGATAGTTGACTAAAATCGATATCAGCCATTGATGAATTTCAGAAAAGTCTATTTAAGAAACCCTCATCATTTCATTTTCAAAGGTTGAAGAAGAATTTGCATCGAATTGTTGTTGGAATTCATACTCACATTTGCTCATATTCACATACGCAAAGATCAAGTTTGACCAAAAGTTGACTAGATTTAACCACAGTTGACTTGAGTTGACTAGTTTCAAAAAGAATTTTGAAATAATTAAACGAAATTATTTAATTAAATGGAGTACTTACTTCTAATTAACTAAACAAAGTTATTTAATTACATGAGAAGCCATTCCTAATTAATTAAATGAAGTTATTTAATTAAATAAAAAAAGTGTCTCTAATTAATTAAAGATTATTTAATTAAATAGAAAAAGTAATTATGAGAGCATATCTCATTTTATTAAATTAAATATCTCAACAAAATCTCTCTTCAGTTCAAAAAGAGAAATTTCCAGTTCACTATTGATCAAAAATGAGTTAAATCAGTTAACTCCTTTTTCTACTGAAATTGAATCAGTTAACTCCTTATTTTACTCAAATTAAATCTGTTAACTCCCTTTAATTTGAAAATCCCCCTTTATGACTGAACTTCACGTTTAATCCTGACCGTTGATTGAAATCGATCTCAATCTTTGATGAATTCCAAGAAAGTCTATTTAAGAGACCCTCATCTCTTCATTTTGAAAGGTTGAATGAGAATTTGCATTGAATTGTTGCTGGAATTCATACTCACATTTGCTCATATTCACATACGCAAAGACCAAGTTTGACCAAAAGTTGACCAGATTTAACCACGGTTGACTAGTTTCGAAAAGAATTTTGAAATAATGAAATAAAATTATTTAATTAAATGGAGTACTTACTTCTAATTAATTAAACAAAGTTATTTAATTAAATGAGAATCCATTCCTATTTAATTCAATGAAGTTATTTAATTAAATAAGAAAAGTGTCTCTAATTAATTAAAGATTTTTTAATTAAATAGAAAAAGAAATTATGAGAGCATATCTCATTTTATTAAATTAAATATCTCAACAAAATCTCTCTTCAGTTCAAAAAGGGAAATTTCTAATTCACTATTGATCAAAAATGAGTTAAATGAGTTAACTCCTTTTTCTACTCAAATTGAATTAGTTAACTCCTTATTTTACTCAAATTAAATCTGTTAACTGCCTTTAATTTGGAAATCTCCTTTTATGAGTAAACTTCACTTTTAATCCTGACCGTTGATTGAAATCGATCTCAACCGTTGATGAATAGCGAGAAAGTCTATTTAAGAGACCCTCATCTCTTCATTTTGAAAGGTTGAATGAGAATTTGCATCAAATTGTTGTTGAAATTTATACTCACATTTGCTCATATTCACATACACAAAGATCAAGTTTGACCAAAAGTTGACTAGATTTAACCATGGTTGACTTGAGTTGACTAGTTTCAATTTTTTTTTTGAAATAATTAAGTGAAATTATTTAATTAAATAGAGTACTTACATATAATTAATGAAAAAAAGTTATTTAATTAAATGAGAAGCCATTCCTAATTAATTAAATGAAGTTATTTAATTAAATGAGAAAAGTGTCTCTAATTAATTAAAGATTATTTAATTAAATAGAAAACGTAATTATGAGAGCATATCTCATTTTATTAAATTAAACATCTCAACAAAATCTCTCTTCAGTTCAAAAAGGGAAATTTCCAGTTCACTATTGATAAAAAATGAGTTAAATCAGTTAAGTCCTTTTTCTTCTCAAATTGAATCAATTAACTCCTTATTTTACTCAAATTAAATTTGTTAACTCCTTTTAATTTGGAAATCTCCCTTTATGACTAAAGTTCACCTTTAATATCGACTGTTGATATAAATTGATCTCAAACGTTGATGAATTCAAAAAAAGTCTATTTAAGAGACCCTTATCTCTTCATTTTAAAAATTTGAATGAGAATTTGCATCGAATTGTTGTTAGAATTCATACTCACATTTGCTCATATTCACATACGCAAAGATCAAGTTTGACCAAAAGTTGACTAGATTTAACTACGGTTAACTTGAGTTGACTAGTTTTGAAAATAATTTTGAAATAATTAAACGAAATTATTTAATTATATGGAGTACTTACTTCTAATTAATTAAACAAATTTATTTATTAAATGAGAAGCCATTCCTAATTAATTAAATGAAGTTATTTAATTAAATAAAAAAAGTGTCTCTAATTAATTAAAAATTATTTAATTAAATAGAAAAAGTAATTATGAGAGGATATCTCATTTTATTAAATTAAATATCTCAACAAAATCTCTCTTCAGTTCAAAAAGGGAAATTTCTAAATCACTATTGATCAAAAATGAGTTAAATCAGTTAACTTCTTTTTCTACCCAAATTGAATTAGTTAACTCCTTATTTTACTCAAATTAAATATGTTGACTCCCTTTAATTTGAAAATCTCTCTTTATGACTGAACTTCACCTTGAATCTTGATTGTTGACTGAAATCGATCTCAACCGTTGATGAATTTTAGAAAAGTCTATTTGAGAGACCCTCATCTCTTCATTTTGAAAGGTTGAATGAGAATTTGCATCGAATTGTTGTTGGAATTCATACTCACATTTGCTCATATTCACATATGCAAAGATCAAGTTTGACAAAAAGTTGATTATATTTAACCACGGTTGACTTGAGTTGACTAGTTTCGAAAAGAATTTTAAAATAATTAAACGAAATTATTTAATTAAATGGAGTACTTATTTTTAATTAAGTAAACAAATTTATTTAATTACATAAGAAGCCATTGCTAATTAATTAAATAAATTTATTTAATTAAATAAGAAAAGTGTCTCTAATTAATTAAAGATTATTTAATTAAATAGAAAAATTAATTATGAGAGCATATCTCATTTTATTAAATTAAATATGTCAACAAAATTTGTATTCAGTTCAAAAAGGGAAATTTCCAGTTAAGCATTGATGAATTATAGGGTTGAATAGTTTCGAAAAGAATTTTGAAATAATGAAATGAAATTATTTAATTAAATGGAGTACTTACTTCTAATTAATTAAACAAAGTTATTTAATTAAATGAGAATCCATTCCTATTTAATTAAATGAAGTTATTTAATTAAATAAGAAAAGTGTCTCTAATTAATTAAAGATTATTTAATTAAATAGAAAAAGTATTTATGAGAGCATATTTCATTTTATTAAATTAAATATCTCAACAAAATCTCTCTTCAGTTCAAAAAGGAAAATTTTCGGTTCATTATTGATAAAAAATGAGTTAAATCAGTTAACTCCTTTTTCTACTCAAATTGAATTAGTTAACTCCTTATTTTATTCAAATTAAATCTATTAACTCCCTTTAATTTGACAATCTCTCTTTATGACTAAACTTCACATTTAATCCTGACTGTTGATTGAAATCGATCTCAACTATTGATGAATTTCAGAAAACTCTATTTAAGAGACCCTCATCTCTTCATTTTCAAAGGTTGAATGAGAATTTGCATCGAATTATTGCTGAAATTCATACTCACATTTGCTTGTATTCACATACGCAAAGATCAAGTTTGACCAACAGTTGACTAGATTTAACCACAGTTGACTTGAGTTGACTAGTTTCGAATTTTTTTTTGAAATAATTAAATAAAATTATTTAATTAAATGCGGTACTTACTTCCAATTAATTAAAGGTTATTTAATTAAATGAGAAGCCATTCCTAATTAATTAAATGAATTTATCTAATTAAATAAGAAATGTGTCTCTAATTAATTAAAGATTATTTAATTAAATAGAAAAAATAATTATGAGAGTATATATCATTTTATTAAATTAAATACCTTAACAAAATCTCTCTTCGGTTCGAAAAGGCAAATTTCTAGTTCACTATTGATAAAAAATGAGTTAAATCAGTTAACTTCTTTTTCTACTCAAATTGAATCAGCTAACTCCTTATTTTACTCAAATTAAATCTGTTAACTCCCTTTAATTTGGAAATCTCCATTTATGACCTAACTTCACCTTTAATCCTGACCGTTGATTTAAATTGATCTCAACCATTGATGAATTTTAGGAAAGTTTATTTAAAAGACCCTCATCTCTACATTTTGAAAGGTTGAATGAGAATTTGCATCGAATTGTTGTTGGAATTCATACTCACATTTGCTCATATTCATATACGCAAAGATCAAGTTTGACCAAAAATTGACAATATTTAACCATGGTTGACTTGAGTTGACTAGTTTTGAAAAGAATTTTGAAATAATTAAACGAAATTATTTAATTAAATGGAGTACTTACTTCTAATTAATTAAACAAAGCTATTTAATTAAATGAGAAGCCATTCCTAATTAATTAAATGAAGTTATTTAATTAAATAAGAAAAGTGTCTTTAATTAATTAAATATTATTTAATTAAATAGAAAAAGTAATTATGAGAGCATATCTAATTTTATTAAATTAAATATCTCGACAAAATCTGTCTTCAATTCAAAAAGAGAAATTTCCAGTTCACTATTGATAAAAAATGAGTTATATCAGTTAACTCTTTTTTCTACTCAAATTGAATCAGTTAACTCCTTATTTTACTCAAATTAAATCTGTTACCTACTTTTAATTTGTAAATCTCCCTTTATGACTGAACTTCACCATTAATCCTGACAGTTGATTGAAATCGATCTCAATCGTTGATGAATTTCACGAAAGTCTATTTAAGAGACCGTCATCTCTTCATTTTGAAAGGTTGAATGAGAATTTGCGTCGAATTGTTGCTGGAATTGTTAACTCCTTATTTTACTCAAATTAAATCTGTTGACTCCCTTTAATTCGGAAATCTCCCTTTATGACTGAACTTCACCTTCAATCTAGACCGTTGATTGAAATCGATCTCAACTATTGATGAATTTAAAGAAAGTTTATTTAAGAGACCCTCATCTCTTCACTTTGAAAGGTTGAATGAGAATTTGTATCAAGTTATTGCTGAAATTCACACTCACATTTGCTCATATTCACATACGCAAAAATCAAGTTTGACCAAAAGTTGACCAGATTTAAACACGGTTGATTTGAGTTGATTAGTTTAGAAAAGAATTTTCAAGTAATTAAACGAAATTATTTAATTAAATGGAGTACTTACTTCTAATTAATTAAACAAAGTTATTTAATTAAATGAGAAGCCATTCCTAATTAAATAAATGAAGTTATTTAATTAAATAAGAAAAGTGTCTCTAATTAATTAAAGATTATTTAATTAAATAGAAAAAGTAATTATGAGAGCATATCTCATTTTATTAAATTAAATATCTCAATAAAATCTCTCTTTAGTTCAAAACGAGAAAAATCCTTATTTTACTTAAATTAAATCTATTAACTTCCATTAATTTGAAAGTCTCTCTTTATGACGGAACTTCACCTTTAATGCTGACCGTTGATTGAAATCGATCTCAACCGTTGATGAATTCCATAAAAGTCTATTTAAGAGACCCTCATCTCTTCATTTTGAAAGATTGAATGAGAATTTGCATCGAATTGTTGCTGGAATTCATACTCACATTTGCTCATATTCACATACGCAAAGATCAAGTTTGACTTAAAATTAACTTAAATGAGAAGCCATTCCTAATTGATTAAATGAAATTATTTAATTAAATAACAAAAGTGTCTTAATTAATTAAAAATTATTTAATTAAACAGGAAAAGTAATTATGAGAGCATATCTCATTTTATTAAATTAAATATCTCAACAAAATCTCTCTTCAGTTCAAGAAGGGAAATTTTCAGTTCATTATTGATAAAAAATTAGTTAAATGAGTTAACTCATTTTTCTACTCAAATTGAATCAGTTAACTCCTTATTTTACTCAAATTAAATCTGTTAACTCACTTTAATTTGCAAATCTCTTTTTATCACTGAACTTCACCTTTAATTCTGACCGTTGATTGAAATCGATCTCAACTGTTGATGAATTTCAGGAAAGTCTATTTAAGAGACCCCCACCTCTTTATTTTGAAAGGTTGAATGAGAATTTGCATCAAGTTGTTGCTGGAACTCATACTAACATTTGCTCATATTCACATATGCTAATTAATTAAAGATTATTTAATTAAATAAAAAAAGTAATTGTGAGAACATATTTCATTTTATTAAATTAAATATCTCAACAAAATCTCTTTTCAGTTCAAAAAGGGAAATTTCTATTTCACTATTGATAAATAATGATTTAAATCAGTTAACTCCTTTTTCTACTCAAATTGAATCAATTAACTACTTATTTTACTCAAATTAAATCTGTTAACTCCCTTTAATTTGGAAATCTCTCTTTATGACTGAACTTCACCTTTAATCCTGACCATTGATTAAAATCGATCTCAACCATTGATGAATTCCAAGAAAGTCTATTTAAGAGACCCTCATCTCTTCATTTTGAAAGGTTGAATGATAATTTGCATCGAATTGTTGCTGGAATTGATACTCACATTTGCTCATATTCACATACGCAAAAGTCAAGGTTGACCAAAAATTGACCAGATTTAACCATGATTGACTTGAGTTGACTAGTTTCAAAAAAAAAAAATTAAATAATTAAACAAAATTATTTAATTAAAAGGAGTACTTACTTCTAATTAATTAAACAAAGTTATTTAATTAAATTTGAAGCCATTCCTAATTAATTAAATGAAGTTATTCAATTAAATAAGAAAAGTGTCTCGAATTAATTAAAGATTATTTAATTAAATAAAAATAATAATTCTGAGAGAATATCTCATTTTTTAAAATTAAATATCTCAACAAAATCTTTCTTCAGTTCAAAAAGAGAAATTTCCAGTTCACTATTGATAAAAAATGAGTTAAATGAGTTAACTCATTTTTCTACTCAAATTGAATTAGTTAACTCCTTATTTTACTCAAATTAAATCTATTAACTTCCTTTAATTTAGAAATCTTTCTTTATGACTGAACTTCACCTTTAATCTTGACCCTTGATTGAAATCGATCTCAGTCGTTGATGAATTCTAAGAAAGTCTATTTAATAGACCCTCATCTCTTCATTTTGAAAGGTTGAATAACAATTTGCATCAAATTGTTGCTGGAATTCATACTCACATTTGCTCATATTCACATACGCAAAGATCAAGTTTAACCAAAAGTTTACCAAATTTAAACATGATTGACTTGAGTTGACTAGTTTTGAAAAGAATTTTGAAATAATTAAACGAAATTATTTAATTAAATAGAGTACTTACTTTTAATTAATTAAACAAAGTTATTTAATTAAATGAGAAGCCCTTCCTAATTAATTAAATGAAGTTATTTAATTAAATGAGAAAAGTGTCTCTAACTAATTAAAAATTATTTAATTAAATAGAAAAAGTAATTATGAGAGCATATCTCATTTTATTAAATTAAATATCTCAACAAAATCTCTCTTCAGTTCAAAAAGGAAAATTTTCAGTTCACTATTGATCAAAAATGAGTTAAATGAGTTAACTCCTTTTTCTACACAAATTGAATTAGTTAACTCCTTATTTTACTCAAATTAAATCTGTTAACTCCCTTTAATTTGAAAATCTTTATTTATGACTGAACTTCACCTTTAATCTTGACCGTTGATTGAAATCGATCTCAACCGTTGATGAATTCCAAGAAAGTCTATTTAAGAGACCCTCATCTCTTCATTTTAAAAGGTTGAATGAGAATTTGCATCAAATTGTTGCTGGAATTCATACTCACATTTGCTCATATTCACATACGCAAAAATCAAGTTTGACCAAAAGTTAACCAGATTTAACCATAGTTGACTTGAGTTGACTAGTTTCATAAAGAATTTTGAAATAATTAAACAAAATTATTTAATTAAATGGAGTACTTACTTCTAATTAATTAAATAAAGTTATTTAATTAAATGAGAAGCCATTCTTAATTAATTAAACTAAGTTATTTAATTAAATAAGAAAAGTGTCTTTAATTAATTAAAGATTATTTAATTAAATAGAAAAAGTAATTATGACAGCATATCTCATTTTATTAAATTAAATAACTCAACAAAATCTCTCTTCAGTTCAAAAAGGGAAATTTTCAGTTCACTATAGATCAAAAATGAGTTAAATCAGTTCACCCCTTTTTCTACTCAAAATGAATCAGATAACTCTTTATTTTACTCAAATTAAATCTGTTAACTCTCTTTAATTTCGAAATCTCCCTTTATGACTGAACTTCACCTTTAATCCTGACCGTTGATTGAAATCGATCTCAACCATTGATGAAATCCAGGAAAGTCTATTTAAGAGACCATCATCTCTTCATTTTGAAAGGTTGAATGAGAATTTGCATCGAATTGTTGTTGGAATTCATACTCACATTTGCTCATATTCACATACGCAAAGATCAATTTTGACTAAAAATTTACAAGATTTAACCACGGTTGACTTGAGTTGACTAGTTTCGAAAAGAATTTTGAAATAATTAAATTAAATTATTCAATTAAATGGAGTACTTACTTTTAATTAATTAAACAAAGTTATTTAATTAAATGAGAAGCCAATCCTAATTAATTAAATGAAGTTATTTAATTAAATAAGAAAAGTGTCTCTAATTAATTAAAAATTATTTAATTAAATAGAGAAAGTAATTATGAGAGCATATCTCATTTTATTAAATTAAATATCTCAACAAAATCTCTCTTCAGTTCAAAAAGAGAAATTTTCAGTTCACTATTGATCAAAAATGAGTTAAATGAGTTGACTCCTTTTTATACTCAAATTGAATCAGTTAACTACTTATTTTACTCAAATTAAATCTGTTAACTCCCTTTAATTTAGAAATCTTTCGTTATGACTGAACTTCACCTTTAATCCTGACCGTTGATTGAAATCAATCTCAACCGTTGATGAATTTAAGGAAAGTCTATTTAACAGACCCTCATCTCTTCATTTTGAAAGGTTGAATGAGAATTTGCATCGAATTGTTGGTGGAATTCATACTCACATTTGCTCATATTCACATACACAAAGATCAAGTTTGATCAAAAGTTGACAAAATTTAACCATGGTTGACTTGAGTTGACTAGTTTGAAAATGAATTTTGAAATAATTAAACGAAATTAATTAATTAAATGGAGTACTTACTTCTAATTAATTAAACAAAGTTATTTAATTAAATGAGAAGCCATTCCTAATTAATTAAATGAAGTTATTTAATTAAATAAAAAAAGTGTCTTTAATTAATTAAAGATTATTTAATTAAATAGATAAAGTAATTCTGAGAGCATATCTCATTTTATTAAATTAAATATCTCAACAAAATCTCTCTTCAGTTCAAAAAGGGAAATTTCCAGTTCACTATTGATAAAAAATGAGTTGAATTACTTGACTCTTTTTTCTACTCAAATTGAATCAGTTATCTCCTTATTTTACTCAAATTAAATCTGTTAACTCCTTTTAATTTGGAAATCTCTCTTTATGACTGAACTTCACCTTTAATCCTGACCGCTGATTGAAATCGATCTCAACTGTTGATGAATTCCAGTAAAGTCTATTTAAGAGACCCTCATCTCTTCATTTTGAAAGGTTGAATGAGAATTTGCATCGAATTGTTGTTGGAATTTATACTCACATTTGCTCATATTGACATACGGAAAGATCAATTTTGACCAAAAGTTGACCAGATTTAACCACGGTTGACTTGAGTTGACTAGTTTCAAAAAAAAATTTGAAATAATCAAGCGAAATTATTTAATAAAATGTAGTACTTACTTCTAATTAAATAAACAAAGTAATTAAATGAGAAGTCATTCCTAATTAATTAAATGAAGTTATTTAATTAAATAAGAAAAGTGTCTCTGATTAACTAAAGATTATTTAATTAAATAGAAAAAGTAATTATGAGAGTATATCTTATTTTATTAAATTAAATATCTTAACAAAATCTCTCTTTAGTTCAAAAAGGGAAATTTCTAGTTCACTATTGATCAAAAATGAGTTCAATTAGTTAACTCTTTTTCCTACTCAAATTAAATTAGTTAACTCGTTATTTTACTCAAATTAAATCTCTTAACTCCCTTTAACTTGAAAATCTCCCTTTATGACTGAACTTCACTTTTAATTCTGACCGTTGATTGAAATCAATCTCAACCGTTGATGAATTCCAAGAAAGTCTATTTGAGAGACCCTTATCTCTTCATTTTGAAAGGTTCAATGAGAATTTGCATCGAATTGTTGCTAGAATTCATACTCACATTTTCTCATATTCACATACACAAAGATCAAGTTTGACCAAAAGTTGACCAAATTTAACCACGGTTGGCTTGAGTTGATTAGTTTTGAAAAGAATTTTGAAATAATTAAACGAAATTATTTAATTAAATGGAGTACTTACTTCGAATTAATTAAACAAAATTATCTAATTGAATGAGAAGACATTCTTAATTGATTAAATGAAGTTATTTAATTAAATAAGAAAATTGTCTTTAATTAATTAAAGATTATTTACTTAAATAGAAAATGTAATTATGAAAGCATATCTCATTTTATTAAATTAAATATCTCAACAAAATCTTTCTTCAGTTCAAAAAGAGAAATTTCCAGTTCACTATTATTCAAAAATGAGTTAAATTAGTTAACTCTTTTTTCTACTCAAATTGAAGCAGTTATCTCCTTATTTTACTCAAATTAAATCTGTTAACTCTCTTTAATTTAGAAATCTCCCTTTATGACTGAACTTCATCTTTAATCCTGACCGTTGATTGAAATCGATCTCAACCATTGATGAATTCCAGGAAAGTCTATTTAAGAGACCCTCATCTCTTAATTTTGAAAGGTTGAATGAGAATTTACATTGAATTTTTGCTGAAATTATACTCACATTTGCTCATATTCACATACGCAAAGATCAAGTTTGACCAAAAGTTGACCAGATTTAACCACAGTTGAGTTGAGTTGACTAGTTTCGAAAAGAATTTTGAAATAATTAAACAAAATTATTTAATTAAATGGACTACTTACTTCTAATTAATTAAACAAAGTTATTTAATTAAATGAGAAGCCATTCTTAATTAATTAAATAAAGTTATTTAATTAAATAAGAAAAGTGTCTCTAATTAATTAAAGATTATTTAATTAAATATAAAAAATAATTATGAGAGCATATCTTATTTTATTAAATTAAATATCTCAACAAAATCTCTCTTTAGTTCAAAAAGGGAAATTTCCTATTCACTATTGACAAAATCGATGGCAACCGTTGATGAATTCCAAGAAAGTCAATTTAAGAGACCCTCATCTCTTCATTTTGAAAGGTTGAATGAGAATTTGCATTGAATTGTTGGTAGAATTCATACTCACATTTGCTCATATTCACATACGCAAAGATTAAGTTTGACAAAAAGTTGACCAGATTTAACCACGATTGACTTGAGTTGACTAGTTTCGAAAAGAATTTTTAAATAATTAAACAAAATTATTTAATTAAATGGAATACTTACTTCTGAATAATTAAACAAAGTTATTTAATTAAATGAGAAGTCATTCTTAATTAATTGAATGAAGTTATTTAATTAAATAAAAAAAGTAATTATGAGAGCATATCTCATTTTATTAAATTAAATATCTCAACAAAATCTCTCTTCAGTTCAAAAAGAGAAATTTTTATTTCAATTTTTATCAAAAATGAGTTAAATCAGTTAACTCTTTTTTCTACTCAAATTGAATCAGTTAACTCCTTATTTTACTCAAATTAAATCTGTTAACTCCTTATAATTTGGAAATCTCCCTTTCTGATTGAACTTCACCTCTAATCCTGACTGTTGATTGAAATCGATCTCAAACATTGACGAATTGCAAGAAATTCTATTTAAGAGACCCTCATCTCTTCATTTTGAAAGGTTGAATGAGAATTTGTGTCGAATTGTTGCTAGAATTCATACTCACATTTGCTCATATTCACATATGCAAAAATCAAGTTTGACCAAAATTTAACCATATTTAACCACGGTTGACTTGAGTTGACTAGTTTTAAATTTTTTTTGAAATAATTAAACGAAATTATTTAATTAAATGGAGTACCTACTTCTAATTAATTAAACAAAGTTATTTAATTAAATGAGAAGCCATTCCTAATTAATTAAATGAAGTTATTTAATTAAATAAGAAAAGTGTCTCTAATTAATTAAAGATTATTTAATTAAATAGAAAAAGTAATTATAAGAGTATATCTCATTTTATTAAATTAAATATCTCAACAAAATCTCTCTTCAGTTCAAAAAGAGAAATTTCTAGTTCACTATTGATAAAAAATGAGTTAAATCAGTTGACTCTTTTTTCTACTCAAATTGAATCAGTTAACTCAACAAAATCTCTCTTTAGTTCAAAAAGGGAAATTTCCTATTTACTATTGATTAAAAATAAGTTAAACCATTTAACTCCTTTTTCTACTCAAATTGAATCAGCTAACTCCTTATTTTACTCAAATTAAATCTGTTAACTCCATTTAATTTGAAAATCTCCCTTTATGACTGAACTTCACCTTTAATCTTGATCGTTGATTGAAATCGATCTCAACCGTTGATGAATTCCAAAAAAAGTCTATTTAAAAGACCCTCATCTCTTCATTTTGAAAGGTTGAATGAGAATTTGCATCGAATTGTTGCTGGAATTCATACTCACATTTGTTCATATTCACATATGCAAAGATCAAGTTTGACCAAAAGTTGGACAGATTTAACCATAGTTGACTTGAGTTGACAAGTTTCGAAAAGAATTTTGAAATAATTAAATAAAATTATTTAATTAAATGGAGTACTTACTTCAAATTAATTAAACAAAGTTATTTAATTAAATGAGAAGTCATTCTTAATTAATTAAATGAAGTTATTTAATTAAATAAGAAAATTGTCTCTAATTAATTAAAGATTATTTAATTAAATATAAAATGTAATTATGGGACTATATCTCATTTTATTAAATTAAATATCTGAAGAAAATCTCTCTTCTGTTCAAAAAGGGAAATTTCCTCTTCACTATCGATAAAAAATGAGTGAAATTAGTTAAATCTTTTTTCTACTCAAATTGAATCAGTTAACGCCTTATTTTACTCAAATTAAATCTGTTAACTCCGTTTAATTTGAAAATCTCCCTTTATGACTGAACTTCACCTTTAATCTTTACTATTGATTGAAATCGATCTCAACCATTGATGAATTCTAGGAAAGCCTATTTAAGAGACCCTCATCTCTTCATTTTGAAAGGTTGAATGAGAATTTGCATCGAATTGTTGCTAGAATTCATACTTAAATTTGCTCATATTCACATACGCAAAGATCAAGTTTGACCAAAAGTTGACCAGATTTAACCATGGTTGACTTGAGTTG
Source organism: Cupressus sempervirens (assembly GCA_028749045.1). Taxonomy (NCBI): domain Eukaryota; kingdom Viridiplantae; phylum Streptophyta; class Pinopsida; order Cupressales; family Cupressaceae; genus Cupressus; species Cupressus sempervirens. Next base: position 673,966,772 of record CM053790.1, on the reverse strand, counting down.
ACTAATTTCAAAAAAAAAATTGAAATAATTAAACGAAATTATTTAATTAAATGAAGTAATTTCTTCTAATTAATTAAACAAAGTTATTTAAATAAATGAGAAGCCATTCTTAATTAATTAAATGAAGTTATTTAATTAAATAAGAAAAGTGTCTTTAATTAATTAAATATTATTTAATTAAATAAAAAAAGTAATTATGAGAGCATAGCTCATTTTATTAAATTAAATATCTCAACAAAATCTCTCGTCAGTTCAAAAAGAAAATTTTCAGTTCACTATTGATAAAAAATGAGTTAAATCAGTTAACTCTTTTTTCTACTCAAATTGAATCAGTTAACTCTTTATTATAATCAAACTAAATCTGTTAACTCCCTTTAATTTGAAAATCTTCCTTTATGACTGAACTTCACCTTTAATCCTGACCGTTGATTGAAATCGATATCAACCGTTGATGAATTCTAATAAAGTCTATTTAAGAAACCCTCATCTCTTCATTTTGAAAGGTTGAATGAGAATTTGCATCGAATTTTTGCTGGAATTCATACTCACATTTGCTCATATTCACATACGCAAAGATCAAGTTTGACGAAAATTTGACCAGATTTAACCACGGTTGACTTGAGTTGACTAGTTTCAAAAAAATTTTTGAAATAATTAAATAGATTTCTTACTTCTAATTAATTAAATAAAGTTATTTAATTAAATGAAAAGCCATTCTAATTAATTAAATTAAGTTATTTAATTAAGTAAGAAAAGTGTCTCTAATTAAATAAAAATTATTTAATTAAATAGAAAAAGTAATTATGAAAGCATATCTCATTTTATTAAATTAAATATCTCATTTTATTAAATTAAATATCTCAACAAAATTGACATCTAATACCTAGAGGCACACAATGACATGTAGGAAACCTACTATGCAAGCAAAAATGTGTCATCGCATTTATCACGTACAAGTTACCTTGGCAGTTAGCTAAACTCCATGGGTCAATAGTGATCTCATGCGGCTACTAGTATCCTCTCATACTGACGAGGCAAACTACGGAATGCACGATCGCAAACATGCGTTCTCACTACTCCCATCCTAGCTTATACAAGCGCTCAAGGCATGGACGAGAACCAAAAAAATTATCTTTTTAGGTTCATTTAATCTCCATTTAGTGTGTAAATGTTATCACTTATTAACCAAACTTACAATGAGTTACCCTGGCAGCCACTTAGGGCCCCGACCCCCATTGCAAGTCACTTCCCGACACTACAAGTAGATTACCTACCCTAAGCTCATGAAATCATAAATCACCTCAGTCCTGTACAAGCGATTGTAAAGAAAATCTAAAAGATAATCTATAAAAAGAATCATCAAATATCCATGATAAAAGCATCAAATACCCATAATAAGAATCATCAAATCACCAAGATAAGAATCATCAAATCTCCATGAGCATCTGAAAAAGTATCCATAGAAAATCATGACCATAACAATTCTCTATTGGCAACTGAAGGAATCACTGATAATCATAAGTATCCATTGGTTCTCAATAACCAAAATATATCTCAAAATAAATCACAATATCCATTGGTTCTCAACAAGCAACCAAGAATATCTCAAAATTATACTGATCGAAGACTCTAAATGGTTGAGTCAAACATGTCACAACATGACATTATCAAAAAATAAATCCACATTTCAGTCCCATCATGGCGACTAGAAAATAATCCAAGGATAACTAATCGATGACCCAAAAATGATTAGCTCAAGTATCTCATACACATACAGCTCAACTTCACACATGAAGACTGATGAACAATAACAATCAGTAATACAAACATTTCATAGAGTATACGATCACATTATGATGGTTGGGCTTATAAAGATTGGGACCAAATAAAATCAACATGCCATCATATCTCATAACTCCCGAGCCTCTGGTAACAACTTAAGACTGGTCAACACTAGTCAACCCAAAATCTAAAACAAGAAACATAGAGAATACACGATGCAAACACATGTTTTGGTTTACTAATATCACAGTTGAATTAAGTGTAGAGTTTTTGAGTTTTCTGTTTGCGAGAATACTTCAAGTGTATAGGATTTACCATTTGACTTACATGTCAACCCTTTTGTTCCCCGATAGCACTATTCTTAAGAATAACTTAAGAATAATTATTTACTCATTAAATTGATCATAATTGACTCTTAATCAACTTGTTCTCTTTATTTAACTATGATCCATATTCTAATTGATTAACTCTTCTTTAATGTTACTTCAACTTTTAACGTAATCAAAGAATCATTATTCATTTATAAAAGAACCAATTACTAGTCTTCGAATAAGAAGAATATAATTTTATTAAAATGATCAATTAAATCAATAGGTACACCATCCATGACCTATTAACATTCTAATAGTTTTCAATTCAATATTACTAAGTCTCACTATTAAAATATCTAAGGTCATTATTCAAGTCATGAGAGTACTTGTCAACTTCGATCTAATTAACTCTAATTAATATAATTAATAATTACATATCCATGACAACGTTCCAATAAGTATCAGTTGACTAATAACTAACTATAATTTTGTAAGTTAAAAGTCAACTATAATCTAGTACACAAATATTCATATTCATAGTTCAATAATAATAACTTGTTAATATTTAATGACAAGCGATATTGGAAATCCTATTTATAATAACCAGATTCGTAATTCTTACAATGAATACTAATATTCTCTTGATAAAATAGTTAAAACTCTATTATCAATTAAATTTAATTAATTCTACAATTAAATTAACTAGTAGCTATGTCAATAACTACATGATTATAAGTTGATAATAGTTTCGTTTATTAAGAGTCAACTATGTATCATTCCATCAATGTTCAAATTATTACTTTACTAATAAGAATTATAATAAATATTCAATATTAATATCTCAACTAAATACCTCATATGTTGGTTGATAAATAGATTAATTATACTTCTTCTACTATTAACTAATCTTAATTAAATTAGATTAGTTAATAAATCATATAAAACTAATGCATATTAATAAGATTCTAATAAGGGAAGATTGCAATAATATCTTTAATTCATTTCATACTTTGATATATTATTTTTGTGAAGTTTAAGTATAAAAAACTCTTAGTTATGGGAAATGGAAAAATATATATCCTTAAATAAAACAGTCTCAGTAAGATGGCCATATCTCCCTAATGAACTATTGGATCAGGCTGAAATTAAAATATGTTGGAGAGGGTCAAACTGCACCACTTTTGATCGAAGCGATTGAATAAATTTGATCACAATAAAAAGTTATGAATGACTGAGTTCGGGTTTAAGATTTATCAGTGAACTCAGTTATTCATAACTTTGTATCGTGATCAAATTTATTCGATCGCTCTGATCAGAATTGGCGCAACTTGGCTCTCTCCAACATATTTAAATTTCAGCCCGATCCAACGGTTCATTAGGGAGATATGACCATCGTACTGAGACTATTTTATTCAAGGACAGATATTTCTTCATTTTCCATAATCAAGAGTTCTTTATGCTTAAACTTCACAAAAATAATATATCAAAGCATGAAATGAATTAAAAATATTATTGAAATATTCCATTATTAGAATCTTATTAATATGCATTAGTTTTATATGATTTATTATCTAATCTAATTAAATTAAATTTAATTAAAATTAATTAATAGTAGAAGAAGTGTAATTAATTATTAGTCAATCTAAGTAAATAGATGAGAGAAAATTAAAAGAAAATAAATTTTAATATAGTTTATATAGTAGACTTTTTATAATATATATTGAATATTATTTAATATATATTAAACAATTTTAGAGTTGTTTAATGAAGATGATAATGTTAAGAATTTGGAAATTAATCATGTTAAAATCTACAATGAGACTTATTGGTTTGTGATAAGGATCTCTTTCAAACAACGTTTATATCGACAAAATATTATTAGAACAATTAGAAAATGAAGTCTAATAGTTGATTTTAATATTGATTAAATAATTGTAGGATGATAATTTATATTATGTTGATTTAAATTTAGAAACTCTAAATGATATTGAATTAAGACTGAATTACTATGTTATTGGTTAATACGTTTGAATACCTTAATGAAGTTAAGAGTTAGCCAAATATTAACTAATGAGTTTATGGAAGGATTCTATAGATCGATTATGTATAGTTTGAGGAGTTTATTATTTATTAATGTTTGTAAGGACTAGCAAACTATTAATAAATAATGGTTTAAATAGATATCAACAAATTTGATTAGAGTTAATTTAGTGGAGATTATTTATTAATTGAAGTTTGGTAAAAGATAATAATTTTTGAAGTTGGATTATAATTGATTTTTAATCAATTGATATTCATTGAGTTGATATTATAACTATGATATTAATAAGTAAGTTGTGCGATAGAGTCTTTTTTGAAAAGATTAATGATAATACGAATTTGTTAAAAGAATGTTGGTATTCTTTGAAAGATGATGAATATGATCATTAAAAATTTTCAATAATAATTATTGAATTATTAATATGATCCTTTGAGTATTGAATTATAGTTAACTTTATTATACAGAATTATAGTTAATTATTAATCAACTGATATTAATTGGAATGTTGCCTTGGATATGTAATTATTAATTAAATTAATTAAAGTTAATTAGATCTAATTAATAATGAAGTTGTGTAATAGTGTTTTAATTGATATGCTAATATCGATTCCTCTAGCAAAGTTGTGAAGTATTTACATTGAAGTTGATAAGTATTAAACGAGAAGCCATTCTTAATTAATTAAATTAAGTTATTTAATTAAATAAGAAAAGTGTCTCTAATTAATTAAAGATTATTTAATTAAATAGAAAAAGTAATTATGAGAGCATATCTCATTTTATTAAATTAAATATTTTAACAAAATCTCTCTTCAGTTCAAAAAGGAAAATTTCCAGTTCACTATTGATCAAAAATGAGTTAAAACAATTAACTCTTTTTTCTACTCAAATTGAATCAGTTAACTCCTTATTTTACTCAAATTAAATCTCTTAACTCTCTTTAATTTGAAAATCTCCCTTTATGACTGAACTTCACCTTTAATCTTGACCGTTGATTGAAATCGATGTCAACCGTTGATGAATTTCAGGAAAGTCTATTTAAGAGATCCTCATCTCTTCATTTTGAAAGGTTGAATGAAAATTTGCATCGAATTGTTGTTGGAATTCATTCTCACATTTTCTCATATTCACATATGCAAAGACCAAATTTGATCAAAAGTTGACCTGATTTAACCACGGTTAACTTGTGTTGACTAGTTTCGAAAAGAATTTTGAAATAATTAAACGAAATTATTTAACTAAATGAAGTAATTACTTCTAATTAATTAAACAAAGTCTTTTAATTAAATGAGAAGTCATTCCTAATTAATTAATTGGAGTTATTTAATTAAATAAGAAAAGTGTCTCTAATTAATTCAAGATTATTTAATTAAATAGAAAAAGTAATTATGAGAGCATATCTCATTTTATTAAATTAAATATCTCAACGAAATTTTTTTTCAGTTCAAAAAGGGAAATTTCCAGTTCACTATTGATAAAAAATGAGTTAAATCAATTAACTCCTTTTTCTACTCAAATTGAATCAGTTAACTCCTTAGGTTACTCAAATTAAATTTGTTAACCACCTTTAATTTGGAAATCTTCTTTTATGACTGAACTTCACCTTTAATCTTGACCGTTGATTGAAATCGATTTCAACCGTTGATGAATTTAAGGAAAGTCTATTTAAGAGACCCTTATCTCTTCATTTTAAAATGTTGAATGAGAATTTGCATCGAATTGTTGCTGGAATTCATACTCACATTTGCTCATATTCACATATGCAAAGATCAAGTTTGACCAAAAGTTGACCAGATTTAACAACGGTTGACTTGAGTTGACTAATTTCAATTTTTTTTTGAAATAATTAAATAAAATTATTTAATTAAATGAAATACTTACTTCTAATTAATTAAACAAAGTCATTTAATTAAATAAGAAGCCATTCCTAATTAATTAATTGGAGTTATTTAATTAAATAAGAAAAGTGTCTCTAATTAATTCAAGATTATTTAATTAAATAGAAAAAGTAATTATGAGAGCATATCTCATTTTATTAAATTAAATATCTCAGCAAAATCTCTTTTCAGTTAAAAAGAAAAATTTCTAGTTCACTATTGATCAAAAATGAGTTAAATGAGTTAACTCTTTTTTCTACTCAAATTGAATCAGTTATCTCTTATTTTACTCAAATTAAATCTGTTAACTCCCTTTAATTTAGAAATCTTCCTTTATGACTGAACTTCACTTTTAATCCTGACCGTTGATTGAAATCGATCTCAACTGTTGATGAATTTCAGGAAAGTCTATTTAAGAGACCCTCGTCTCTTCATTTTGAAAGGTTGAATGAGAATTTGCATCAAATTGTTGCTGGAATTCATACTCACGTTTGCTTATATTCACATACGTAAAGATCAAGTTTGACCAAAAGTTGACCAGATTTAACCACGGTTGACTTGAGTTGACTAGTTTCGAAAATACTTTTGAAATAATTAAAGGAAATTATTTAATTAAATGGAGTACTTACTTTTAATTAATTAAAGAAAGTCATTTAATTAAATGAGAAGCCATTCTTAATTAATTAAATGAAGTTATTTAATTAAATAAAAAAAGTGTCTCTAATTAATTAAATATTATTTAATTAAATAGAAAAAGAAATTATGAGAGCGTATCTCATTTTAGTAAATTAAATAGCTCAACAAAATCTCTCATCAGTTCAAAAAAGGAAATTTTCAGTTTACTATTGATAAAAAATGAGTTAAATGAGTTAACTCTTTTTTTCACTCAAATTGAATCAGTTAACTCCTTATTGTACTCAAATTAAATCTATTCACTCCCTTTAATTTGAAAATCTCCCTTTATGACTGAACTTCACCTTTAATCCTGATCATTGATTGAAATCAATCTCAACCGTTGATGAATTCAAAAAAAGTCTATTTAAGAGACCCTCATCTCTTCATTTTGAAAGGTTGAATGAGAATTTGCATCAAATTGTTGTTGGAATTCATACTCACATTTGCTCATATTCACATACGCAAAGATCAAGTTTGATCAAAAGTTGACTAGATTTAACCATAGTTGACTTGAGTTGACTAGTTTCGAAAAGAATTTTGAAATAATTAAACAAAATCATTTAATTAAATGGAGTACTTACTTCTAATTAATTAAACAAAGTCATTTAATTAAATGAGAAGCCATTCCTAATTAATTAAATGAAGTTATTTAATTAAAAAAGAAAAGTGTCTCTAATTAATTAAAGATTATTTAATTAAATAAAAAAAGTCATTATGAGAGCATATCTCATTTTATTAAATTAAATATTTCAACAAAATCTCTTTTCAATTCAAAAAGAGAAATTTGCAGTTCACAATTGATAAAAAATGAGTTAAATGAGTTAGATATTTTTTCTACTCAAATTGAATCAGTTAACTCCTTATTTTACTCAAATTAAATCTATTAACTCCTTTTAATTTGGAAATCTCCCTTTATGACTGAACTTCACCTTTAATCCTGACCGCTGATTGAAATCGATCTCAACCGTTGATGAATTCCAAGAAAGTCTATGTAAGAGACCCTTATCTATTCATTTTCAAAAGTTGAATGAGAATTTGCATTGAATTGTTGTTGGAATTCATAGTCACATTTGCTCATATTCACATATGCAAATATCAAGTTTGACTAAAAGTTGACTAGATTTAACCGCGGTTGACTCGGGTTCACTAGTTTTGAAAAGAATTTTGAAATCATTAAACGAAATTATTTAATTAAATGAAGTACTTACTTATAATTAATTAAACAAAGTTATTTAATTAAATGAGAAGCCATTCCTAATTAATTAAATGAAATTATTTAACTAAATAAGAAAAGTGTCTCTAATTAATTAAAGATTATTTAATTAAATAGAAAAAGTCATTATGAGAGCATATCTCATTTTATTAAATTAAATATCTCAACAATATCTCTCTTCAGTTCAAAAAGGAAAATTTTCAGTTCACTATTGATAAAAAATGAGTTAAACTAGTTAACTCCTTTTTCTACTCAAATTGAATCAATTAACTCTTTATTTTACTCAAATTAAATCTGTTAACTCCCTTTAATTTGGAAATCTCCCTTTATGACTGAACTTCACCTTTAATCCTGACCGCTAATTGAAATCGATCTCAACCGTTGATAAATTCAAGAAAAGTCTATTTAAGAGACCCTCAGCTATTCATTTTGAAAGGTTGAATGAGAATTTGCATCGAATTGTTGCTGGAATTCATACTCACATTTGCTCATATTTACATATGCAAAGATCAAATTTGACAAAAACTTGACCAGATTTAACCACAATTGACTTGAGTTGACTAGTTTCAAAAAGTATTTTGAAATAATTAAACAAAATTATTTAATTAAATAGAAAAAGTCATTATGAGAGCATATCTCATTTTATTAAATTATATATCTCAACAAAATCTCTCTTCAGTTCAAAAAGTAAAATTTTCAGTTCACTATTGATAAAAAATGAGTTAAATCAGTTAACTCCTTTTTCTACTCAAATTGAATCAGTTAACTCCTTATTTTACTATAATTAAATCTATTAACTACCTTTACTTTGGAAATCTCCATTTATGACTGAATTTCACTTTTAATCTTGACTGTTGATTGAAATCGATCTCAACCGTTGATGAATTCCAGCAAAGTCTATTTAAGAGACCCTCATCTCTTCATTTTGAAAATTTGAATGAGAATTTGCATCGAATTGATGCTGAAATTCATACTCACATTTGCTCATATTCACATACGCATAGATCAAGTTTGACTAAAAGTTGACAAGATTTAACCACGGTTGACTTGACTTGACTAGTTTCGAATTTTTTTTTGAAATGATTAAATAAAATTATTTAATTAAATTGAGTACTTACTTCTAATTAATTAAATAAAGTCATTTAATTAAATGAGAAGGCATTCCTAATTAATTAAATGAAGTTATTTAGTTGAATAAGAAAAGTGTCTCTAATTAAATAAAGATTATTTAGTTAAATAAAAAAAGTAATTATGAGAGCATATCTCATTTTAGTAAATTAAATATCTAAACAAAATCTCTCTTCAGTTAAAAAAAGAAAATTTCCAGTTCACTATTGATCAAAAATGAGTTAAATGAGTTAACTCTTTTTTCTACTCAAATTGAATCAGTTAACTCTTTATTTTACTCAAATTAAATCTATTAACTCCCTTTAATTTGAAAATCTCTCTTTATGACTGGACTTCACCTTTAATCCTAACCGTTGATTGAAATCGATCTCAACCATAGATGAATTCTAGGAAAGTCTGTTTAAGAGACCCTCATCTCTTCATTTTGAAAGGCTGAATGAGAACTTGCAGCGAATTGTTGTTAAAATTCATACTCACATTTGCTCATATTCGCATACGCAAAGATCAAATTTGACCAAAAGTTTATCAGATTTAATCACGGTTGACTAGTTTCAAAAAAAAATTTGAAATAATTAAACGAAATTATTTAATTAAATGGAGTACTTACTTTAAATTAATTAAACAAAATCATTTAATTAAATGAGAAGCCATTCCTAATTAATTAAATTAAGTTAGTTAATTAAATAAGAAAAGTGTCTAAAATTAATTATAGATTATTTAATTAAATAGAAAAAGTAATTATGAGAGTATATATCATTTTATTAAATTAAATATCTCAACAAAATCTCTCTTCAGTTCAAAAAAGAAAATTTCTAATTCACTATTGATAAAAAATGAGTTAAATCAGTTAACTCATTTTTCTACTCAAATTGAATCAGTTAACTCCTTATTTTACTCAAATTAAATCCATTGACTCCATTTATTTTGGAAATCTCGCTTTATGACTGAACTTCACATTTAATCCTGACCGTTGATTGAAATCAATCTCAATCATTGATAAATTCTAGGAAAATTTATTTAAGAGACCCTCATCTCTTCATTTTGAAAGCTTCAATGAAAATTTGCATGAAATTGTTGCTAGAATTCATACTCACATTTGCTCATATTCACATACGCAAAGATAAAGTGTGACCAAAACTTGACCAGATTTAACTACGATTTACTTGAGCTGACTAGTTTCGAAAAGAATTTTAAAATAATTCAATAAAATTATTTAATTAAATGGAGTACTTAGTTCTAATTAATTAAACAAAGTTATTTATTTAAATGAGAAGTCATTCCAAATTAATTAATTGAAAGTATTTAATTAAATAAGAAAAGTGTCTCTAATTAATTAAACATTATTTAATTAAATAGAAAAAGTTAATTATGAGAGCATATCTCATTTTATTAAATTAAATATCTCAATAAAATCTCTCTTCAGTTCAAAAAGAAAAATTTCTATTTCACTATTGATCAAAAATGAGTTAAATCAGTTAAGTCCTTTTTCTACTCAAATTGAATCAGTTAACTGTTTATTTTACTCAAATTAAATATTTTAACTCTCTTTAATTTGAAAATCTCCTTTTATGACTAAACTTCACCTTTAATCCTGACCATTTATTGAAATCGATCTCAAGCGTTGATGAATTCTAAGAAAGTTTATTTAAGAGACCCTCATCTCTTCATTTTGGAAGGTTGAATGAGAATTTGCATCGAATTGTTGCTAGAATTCATACTCACATTTGCTCATATTCTCATACACAAATATCAAGTTTGACCAAAAGTTGATCAGATTTAACCATGGTTGACTTGAGTTGACTAGTTTCGAAAAGAATTTTGAAATAATTTTAAAAAATTATTTAATTAAATGGGGTACTTACTTCTAATTAATTAAAAAAAGTTATTTAATTAAATGAGAAGCCATTTCTAATTAATTAAATAAAGTTATTTAATTAAATAAGAAAAGTGTCTCTAATTAATTAAAGATTATTTAATTAAATAGAAAAAGTAATTATGAGAGCATATCTCATTTTATTAAATTAAATATCTCAACAAAATCTCTCTTCAGTTCAAAAAGAAAAATTTTCAGTTCACTATTGATAAAAAATGAGTTAAATCATTTAACTCTTTTTTCTACTCAAATTGAATCAGTTAACTCCTTATTTTACTCAAATTAAATCTGTTAACTTCCTTTAATTTGAAAATCTCCTTTTATGACTGAACTTCACCTTTAATCCTGACTATTGATTGAAATCGATCTCAACTGTTGATGAATTTTAGAAAAGTCTATTTAAGAGACCCTCATCTGTTTATTTTAAAATGTTGAATGAGAATTTGCATCGAATTGGTGCTAGAATTCATACTCACATTTGCTCATATTCACATATGTAGTGCCTACCCCTGGTTCACATTTTGTTGTTGTTGCTGAACTCTTTTAGAACTAGTTTTATGTTGTTGGTTAGCAGCATTCTTTTGAGATTATCAGATATTGTGCTATGGATTTAGTTTATTATGTGATGAGATTACTTAGACTCTACATTTCATGTATGTATAATGATTATTTTTAGTGTTCATAACTATTGATGATGATTATTACATTGCTTTCAATTGTTATTGATGATTAGTAAGATGATTTATTATCATATGTGCTTTGTTATGGATACTTACCTCATACTTGTATGTGTATGGTGTGTGTGCTTACCTTGCTTATTTTTTTTTGTATGTCGTGTCTGATGTGGTTAAGGAAGGGAGTCGTAGTCACCTGCTAGTCGGGATCTACACGATGCACCACTTCTTACCATTGTGTGTTTAGTTTAGTATATATTATGTTTGTACATGCATAATTTTTATGCAGGTTACAGGTACCGGGTATCAACTTCCTTGAATTTTCAAAATGAGTGTACCCTATCACATTATCTCAATGATAAGAGAGGGAAGATAAATTCTTAAGTCCAAATCCCAACCCTTTGATTCATTTGTCCTAATTGGAAAGTTAGGACAAGTATCTGAGTTGAATACCCACCAAATGTGTCGGATGACATATTTTGTGATTTTTAACCCTTTAGATTTATTTTGTATGATTTGTTCTATAATGAGTTTTCATATTTTATCTTGGGAGTCTATGGTGAATTTTCTATTAATTAAGTCTTAATAAATAGATTTAATTAATAAATTATTTATTTGAAAAAATTAATAAAATATCATAATCTTTGATATTTTGATTGTAATTAATTAAATGTGAATTATTGAAAAAAAAAGAATTAAATAAAAGAAATCTACAAATAAAAATTAATAATAATTATAAAATAATAATAAAGTAATAAATGAAATAATATTAATAAAAGTTATAAAAATTAAAATGAAAGTTATAAAATTTAAATAGAGATTATTTTAAAAGTAACTTGGAGTTATAAGCTTGCATAAGAATTAACATGTGTTAACAACATAGGGGTTAGTGCATCAATTAAGCACAAAGTGTCTACAATTCTATGACTCATCAAAAAAGAATTGAAAAAAACCCATGCTTAGTTGGTGACACCTTTCAGCAGTTTTAAGAAGCAATCCAAAAGTTTATTGAGAGCTCTATATATTCAGACATTCATAGAAGCTTAGAGGGGAGGTGGAGAACAATTGGAGCATTGGAAGACTCAAGAACTCTGAAGAAGGGAGCTTGCTCTGCGAGTTTTCTGAGGAAGAGCGAATTAGTATCAGAATCCGGTTAGATTTTTGTGATTTTTCTTATGCTATTTCTGCATCATGCATTCTTGTCTTCTTCATGTCTTCCATATGTCTTCTGAGAAATTTTAAATTTTTATTGTATGCATTTTCAATTTGGGCAATTAAATTTATTTGATAATCTTATATGCATGGATTTAAAAAAAATAGAAAACAGGTTTGGGTTCGAATTAGAATCTAATTAAAATAGATTTGAAAATGGTTTCAAGATTTATGACCAAATTCATTAGTGAAATTATTGGATAAATTTAGAGAACAATTACCTTTTAAGAAGAAATTTTTAATTGTTCTGTCACTACCCCTTGGATAGATCCGAACTCAGTTATTCATAACTTTTCATCAAGATCGAATTTATTCAATCGCTCTGGTCAGAATTGGTGCAACTTAGCCCTCTCCAACATATTTTAATTTCAGCCCGATCTAATGGTTCATTAGAGAGATATGATCTTCGTACTGAGACTATTTTATTCAAAGACAGATATTTCTCCATTTCCCATAATAAAGAGTTTTTTATGATTAAACTTCACAAAAATAATATACCAAAGCATGAAATGAATTAAAGATATTATTTAAATCTTCCCTTATTAGAATCTTATTAATATGCATTAGTTTTATATGATTTATTATCTAATCTAATTAAATCAAATTTAATTAAGATTAGTTAATAGTAGAAGAAGTGTAATTAATTATTAGTCAATCTAAGTAAATAGATTTTTAAATAAGAGAAATTTAAAAAAAAAAATATTTTTTAATATAGTTTATATAGTGGACTTTTTATAATGTATATTGAATACTATTTAATATATATTAAACAATTTTAGAGTTGTTTAATGAAGATGATAATGTTAAGAATTTGGAGATTATTCATGTTTAAATCTACAATGAGTCTTATTGGTTTGTGATAAAGATCTCTTTCAAACAACGGTTATATAGACAAAATATTATTAGAACAATTAGAAAATGGAGTCTAATGGTTGATTTTAATATTGATTAAATAATTGTAAGATGATAATTTATATTATGTTGATTTAAATTTAGAAATTTTAAATGATATTGGATTAAGACTGAATTTTTATGTTATTAGTTAATACGTTCGAATACCTTAATGGAGTTAAGAGTTAGCCAAATATTAACTAATGAATTTATAGAAGGACTCTATAGATCGAGTATGTACAGTTTGAAGATTTATTAATGTTTGTAAGGACTAGCAAACTATTAATAAATAATGGTTTAAATAGATATCAATAAATTTGGTTAGAGTTAATCTATAGGAGATTGGTAAACATTGAAGTACTGTAAAAGATATTAATCAAATTGAATTGGTAATAATTTGAAGTATTAATTAATTGAATTATCGTACATAGGGAAAACTTATTTGAGATAATTATACTTAGTATTGAGGATTTATTATAACTTGTTATTATTAAAATAAAATGGAAACATTGTTGAAAGAATGATGAATGTGGTCAGTATAGATTTATTAATAAGATTTCCAATATAGCTTGTTATTAAATATTAACAAGTTATTATTATTGAACTATGAATATGAATATTTGTGTACTAAATTATAGATAACTTTTAACTTATAAAATTATAGTTAGTTATTAGTCAACTGATATTAATTGAAATATTTTCTTGCATATGTGATTATTAATTAAATTAATTAGAGTTAATTAAATTTAATTAATAATCAAGTTATGTAATAGTGTTTTAATTGATATGCTAATATCGATTCCTCTAGCAAAGTTGTGAAGTATTTACATCGAAGTTGATAAGTCGTACTCTCATGACTTGAATAACGACTTTAGATTTTTAATGGTGAGACTTAGTATTATTGAATTGGAAACTATTAGATGTTAATAGGTCATGAATGGTGTACATATGTTAATTGTTTGATTTAATTGATCATTTTAATAAAGTTATAATTCTTCTTAGTTTGATAATTGGTTCTTTTATAAATGAATAATGATCCTTGATTTACGAATGAGAGTTAATCAATTAGAATATGGATCTTAGTTAAATAAAGAAAGCAATTTAATTAAAGGTCAGTGATGATCAGTTTAATGAGTAAATAATTATCTTTAAGTTATTTTTAAAATAATGCTATCGAGGAACAAATGGGTTGACTTGTAGGTCAAATGATAACTTTATACACTTGAAAGTATACTTGCAAACAGAAAAATGAAAACTCCTACACATTATTCAATTATATGAATTTAGTAAATCAAAAACATGTATTTGCATCATGTATTCTACATGCTTCTTGTTTTGAGTTTTGGGTTGACTAATATTGACCAGTCCTAGGATGTTACCAGAGGCTCGGGGGTTATGAGATATGATGGCATGTTGATCTTATTTGGTCTTGATCTTTATAAGCCCAACCATGGTAATGTGATCGTATGCTCTATGAAATGTTTGTATTTACTGATTGTTATTGTTCATTAGTCTTCATCTGTGAAGCTGAAAGGTATGTGTATGAGACACTTGAGCTAATCATTTTTGAGTCATTGATCAGTTATCCTAGGATTATTTTCTAGTCGCCATGATGGAACTAAAATGTCAATTTATTTCTTGATGATGTCATGTTGTGACATGTTTGACTCAAATATTTTGGAGTTTTCGATCAGTATGATTTTGAGATATTTTTGGTTGCTTGTTGAGAACCAATGATTATTATGATTATCAGTGATGCTTTCAGTTGCTAATAGAGAACTGTTGTGGTCATGATTTTCTATGGATACTTTTTGAGATACTCATGGAGATTTGATGATTCTTATCTTGGAGATTTGATGATTCTTATTATAGATATTTGATGCTTTTATGCATATTTGATGATTTTATTATAGATTATCTTTTATAATTTTGAGATTTATGATTCCATGATCTTAAGGTAGGTAATCTACTTGTAGTGTCGGGAAGTGGCTTGCAATGGGGGTCGGGGCCCTAAGTGGCTGCTAGGGTAACTCATTGTAAGTTTGGTTAATAAGTGATAACATTTACACACTAAATGAGAATTAAATGAACCTAAAAAGATAATTGTTTTGATGTTCTTGCCCATGCCTTGAGTGCTTGTACAGGCTAGGATGGGAGTAGTGAGAACGCATGGTTGCGATCATGCATTCTGTAGTATGCCTTGTCAGTATGAGAGGATACTAGTGGCCACATGAGATCAGTATGGATCCGTGGAGTTTAGCTAACTGCCAGGGTAACCTGTACATGATAATTGCGATGACACTTTCTCGCTTGTAGAGTAAGTTTCCTACATGTCTTTGTGTGCCTTTGGGAATTAGATGTCGATTTTGTGTGATGGAACTTTTGAGTCAGTATACTTTTATAATTCCTAGACTTATAGAGATTTGTGCTTCGTGAATTGATATCCTATTTAGGACTGAAGATTATCTCCTCAGCATGGTGGGAGTGGACCACTTAGGTTCTATGCGGTCGGGTGGTAGTGTATTTTCACTCTTATCATTTGAGATCCGTCTGAGACACCATGGCTGGAGTATTCTTGGTTGGTATTTATTTTTCATTATGTTTTTGGAGCATTATGATAGATAATATACTTTATGATAGATGTATTTATTGGTATATTTCTTATATTGATGATTTTCTTTACTTTGCATATATCAATTGATGATTTATTATGCTTTATTTTTCATGTTATTAGGATGTTTTAGGAGTGACATTCCTACTATGTTAATACCGATGATCTCTTCGGTGCTTTGGAATGTTACGCACGGAGGGATGACTAAGATCCACGATGGTCTAATGATGCTATTTACGGTTGAGAAGAACCGTGCACTTAGTTATTTATGTTTGTGATATATGGTTATCTTTTGTGATGAATGTTTATATCTTTTGTAATGATGTATCATGTATGATATGTGGCTTCATTTATGTTATTGCATCATAGATTAATATTAGATGATGATGTTCTTTATTTACTTGAATGTTTATTCTTTTAAGCTTTTCATATCTTGTGATATGTACAGTGGATGATTGAGCTAAACTAAAATATAATTACAAAAGGACACTTGTACATTATTTAAGTACATTTGATGTATCATTGTTATTTCATAAGGATGGGATGTTAGATGAATAGATAATTTAGATGTGATACAACGTTAAGGGATCTTTAAAGAATGTAGTCTGTTATGTATATATGTTATGTTTATTTTTATTTAAATTGTTGCTATTGCTTCCGCAAATGTTATAAATGGTTTTATCTTTCATGTTTAAAAAAAAAAATTGTTTGGCAAACTTAGTAAAAAATTTTGGATCCCTTGGCAGGGCATTACATTTGGTATCAGAGCCCGAGTTTCAACATTGGGAGCTCAGGGTATATTGGAATGCTACTAGTTATTAACTAATTGAATAAAACAAAAACATAAAACTATCATGTGTATCTTTTTCAAACTGAAAACTTGAAACTAGGTGAACTGAAATAGAACTTAAAACTGTTACTTGCATATTTTTCTTATATTTCAACACTTAGCTTTCAAAACTAAAAATTTTACTAAAAATCTAAACGAAGGAAAAACTAAAAATTGAAACTCATTATAGCTGCAAAACATGTATCTTTTATCTATGTTGTAAGGTAGTAAACCTCTGTTTATCTTTGCAATCATTAAGTTGCTCTTGTTTAAAAAGAATGTTAGATCGATATGATTTTCGGTTTACCATTAAACCAGAATCATATTGCTCTAAGCGTGTTGTAATGTCCTCAATGGAAACATGTTTTTCTACAGAGGGAAAGGGTTCAATGGGACTCACATAATGAGTATCTTAGTTTTTCATTCTTGTAGGCTTCCAGGAGTAAGTCTAATCCTAAGGGGGTGAATGTAGTGCCTGCCCCTGAATCACATTTTGTTATCGTTGCTGAACTCTTTTAAAACTAGTTTTATGTTGTTGGTTAGCAGCATTCTTTTAAGATTATCAGATATTGTGCTATGAATTCAATTTATTATGTGATGAGATTACTTAGACTCTACATTTCATGTATGTATGATGATTATTTTTAGTGTTCACAATTATTGATGATGATTATTACATTGCTTTCAATTATTAATGATGATTAGTAAGATGATTTATTATCATATGTGTTTTCTTATGGATACTTACCCCATACTTGCATGTGTATGGTGTGCGTGTTTGCCTTGCGTGTTTGCTTTTGTATGGCGTGTCTGATGTGGTTAAGGAAGGGAGTCGTAGTCACCTGCTAGTCGGGATCTACACGATGCACCACTTCTTACTATTTTCTGTTTAGTTTAGTATATATTGTGTTTGTACATGCATAGTTTTTATGCAGGTTGCAGGTACCGGGTATCGACTTTTCTGAATTGCCAAGATGAGCGCACCCTATCACATTATCTCAATGATAAGAGGGGAGATAAATTCTCAAGTCCAAATCCCAACCCTTTGAGCCATTTGTCCTAATTGAAAAATTAGGACAAGTATCTGAGTTGAATACCCACTGAATGTGTCAGATGACATATTTCATGATTTTTAACCCTTTAGATTTATTTTGTATGATTTGTTCTATGATTAATTTTCATATTTTATCTTGGAAGTCTATGGTGAATTTTCTATTAATTAAGTCTTAATAAATAGATTTAATTAATAAATTATTTATTTGAAAAAATTAATAAAATATCATGATCTTTGATATTTTAATTGTAATTAATTAAATGTGAATTATTGGAGAAAAGAAATTAAATAAAAGAAAACTAGAAATTAAAATTAATAATAATTATAAAATAATAATAAAGTAATAAATAAAATAATAATAATAAAAGTTATAAAAATTAAAATGAAAGTTATAAAATTTAAATATAGATTATTTAAAAAGTAAATTGGAGTTATAAGTTTGCATGAGAATTAAAATGTGTCAACAACACGGGGGTTAGTGCATCAATTAAGCACAAGGTGTCTACAATTCTATGACTCATCAAAAAAAATTGGAAAAGAATCATGCTTAGTTGGTGACACCTTTCAGCTGTTTCAAGAAGCATTCCAAAAAAATTTTGAGAGCTCTTGATATTCAGGCATTCATAGAAGCTTAAATGAAAAGCTTAATGGAAGCTACAAGCTTAATGGAAGCCTCGAGCTACAAGCTAAAAACAAATATAGAAAACTTCAAAGCTTACATGCATGGGAGAAGATTCATATGCTCATATATTTTTTACTTGCTTCTATGCTCCTTCTAGCTTTTCTAATCATTTGGAGGATTCGATCGACTTGGATTCTTGAAAGAATTGTGAATGATGGAGAAAGAAGGAATTTTCTATGGACTTCTAAGGCATGACAAATTAACATCAGTGTCCAGGTGCACTCGTGATATTCTCATATTCCCTTTGCACTCTTTCTCTTCCTGTTTTCATCATATATGTTTTATGTGTCTGAATACTCTCTGTATTTGAAATTGGAATCTACATATTTTATTTGGATGAGAAGAAAACAATAGAAAAATCTTAAATTCAATTAAGGAGAAATAATTAGATCTTAATCGAGTTTGGGTTCGAATTTATATTGTAAAATTAGATAGACAAGATTTGGAATTAAAATAGAAATTTTATGGTGAAAATTCGAATGATTAGATGTAATCTTTCTATCAATTATATTTTTAGATGCATATGAACAAACCCTTTTATGGTTAAATTTAGAGAACAATTATTTTAACAGGAAATTCTTAATTCATCACAAATTGACCTATCGCTGCCCTTTGGATAGATCCAAACTCAGTTATTCATAATTTTTTATCGTGATCAAATTTATTCGATCGCTCTGGTCAGAATTGGTGCAACTTGGCTCTCTCCAACATATTTAAATTTCAACCCGATCCAATGGTTCATTAGGGAGATATGACCGTCATACTGGAACTCTTTTATTTAAAGACAAATATTTTTCCATTTTCCATAACCAAGAGTTCTTTATGCTTAAACTTCACAAAAATAATATATCAGAACATGAAATAAATTAAAGATATTATTGAAATCTTCTTTTATTAGAATCTTATTAATATGCATTAATTTTATATGGTTTATTATCTAATCTAATTAAATTAAATTTAATTAAGATTAATTAATAGTAGAAGAAGTGTAATTAATTATTAGTCAATCTAAGCAAATGGATGAGAGAAAATTAAAAGAAAAGAGATTTTAATATAGTTTATATAGTGAACTTTTTATAATATATATTGAATACTATTTATAATTAATTATTAGTCAATCTAAGCAAATGGATGAGAGAAAATTAAAAGAAAAGAGATTTTAATATAGTTTATATAGTGAACTTTTTATAATATATATTGAATACTATTTAATATATATTAAACAATTTTAGAGTTGTTTAATGAAGATGATAATGTTAAGAATTTGAAGATTAATCATGCTAAAATCTACAATGAGTCTTATTGGTTTGTAATAGGGATCTCTTTCAAACAACGTTTATATAGACAAAATATTATTAGAACAATTAGAAAATGAAGTCTAATGGTTGATTTTAATATTGATTAAATAATTGTAAGATGATAATTTATATTATATTGATTTAAATTTAGAAACTCTAAATGATTTTGGATTAAGACTGAATTACTATGTTATTGGTTAATACATTTGAATACCTTAATGAAGTTAAGAGTTAGCCAAATATTAACTAATAAGTTTATGGAAAGATTCTATAGATTGAGTATGTATAGTTTGAAGAGTTTATTATTTATTAATATTTGTAAGAACTAGCAAACTATTAATAAATAATGGTTTAAATAGATATCAACAAATTTGATAAGAGTTAATCTAGTGGAGATTATTTATTGATTGAAGTTTGGTAAAAGATAATAATTTTTAGAGTTGGATTATAATTGATTTTTAATCAATTGATATTCATTGAGTTGATATTATAACTATGATATTAATAATTAAGTTGTACGATAGAGTCTTCTTTGAAAAGATTAATGATAATACAAATTTGTCAAGAGAATGTTGGTATTTTTTGAAAGATGACGAATATGGTCTTTTAAAAATTTCAATAATTATTATTGAATTATTAATATGATCTTTTGAGTATTGAATTATAGTTTACTTTTATCATACAGAATTATAGTTAATTATTAGAAAACTGATATTAATTGGAATGTTGTCTTGGATATGTAATTATTAATTAAATTAATTAGAGTTAATTAGATTTAATTAATAATTAAGTTATGTAATAGTGTTTTAATTGATATGCTAATATCGATTCCTCTAGCAAAGTTGTGAAGTATTTACATCGAAGTTCATAAGTCATACTTTCATGACTTGAATAACGACCTTAGATGTTTTAATGGTGAGATTTAGTATTATTGAATTATAAACTATTAGATGTTAATAGGTCATGGATGGTGTACCTATGTTAATTGTTTGATTTAATTGATCTTTTTAATAAAGTTATAATTCTTCTTAGTTTGATAATTGGTTCTTTTATAAATGAATAATGATCCTTGATTTATAAAGGAGAGTTAATCAATTAGAATATGGATCTTAGTTAAATAAAGAAAGCAATTTAATTAAAGGTCAATGATGATCAATTTAGTGAATATTTACCCTTAAGTTATTCTTAGAATGTAATTCTTAATAATGGAAGGATAATGCTATCGGGGAACAAATAGGTTGACTTGTAGGTCAAATGATGAAACTTAAAACACTTGAGAGTATACTTGCAAACAAAAAATTGGAAACCCCTACACATTATTCAACTATGTTAATTTAGTAAACCAAAACATGTGTCTGCATCGTGTATTTTCTATGCTTCTTGTTTTGGGTTTTGGGTTGACTAGTGTTGACTAGTCCTACGATGTTACCAGAGGCTCGGGGGTTATGAGATATGATGGCATGTTGATCTTATTTGGTCTTGATCTTTATAAGCCCAACCATGGTAATGTGATCGTATGCTCTATGAAATATTTTTATTTGCTGATTGTTATTGTTCATCAGTCTTCATGTGTGAAGCTGAGAGGTATGTGTATGAGACACTTCAGCTAATCATTTTTGACTCATCGATCAGTTATCCTTGGATTATTTTCTAGTCGTCATGATGAGACTGAAATGTGAATTTATTCCTTGATGATGTCATATTGTGACATGTTTGACTCAACCATTTTGGAGTCTTCGATCAGTATGATTTTGAGATATTTTTGATTACTTGTTGAGAACCAATGATTATTATGATTATCAGTGATGCTTTCAGTTGCAAATAGAGAACTGTTGTGGTCATAATTTTCTATGGATGCTTTTTCAGATGCTCATGGAGATTTGATGATTCTTATCTTGGAGATTTGATGATTCTTATTATAGATATTGGATGCTTTTATGCATATTTGATGATTTTATTATAGATTATCTTTTATGATTTTGAGATTTATGATTCCATGAGCTTAGGGTAGGTAATTTACTTGTAGTGTCGGGAAGTGGCTTGCAATGGGGACCGAGGCCCTAAGTGGCTCTTAGGGTAACTCATTATAAGTTTGGTTAATAAGTGATAACATTTACACACTAAATGGAGATTAAATGAACCTAAAAAGATAATTGTTTTGATGTTCTTGCCCATGCCTTGAGTGCTTGTACAGGTTAGGATGGGAGTAGTGAGAACGCATGGTTGCGACCGTGCATTTCATAGTATGCCTTTTTAGTATGAGAGGATACTAGTGGCCGCATGAGATCAGTATGGACCCGTCGAGTTTAGCTAATTGCCAGGGTAACTTGTACGAGATAATTGCGATGACACTTTCTCGTTTGCAGAGTAGGTTTCCTACATGTCTTTGTGTTCCTCAGGGAATTAGATGTCAATTTTGTGTGATGAAACCTTTGAGTTAGTATACTTTTAAGATTCTTGAACTTATAGAGATTTTTTCTTCATGAATTGATATCCTGTTTGAGACTTGAGATTATCTCCTCAGCATGGTGGGAGTGGACCACTTAGGTTCCACGCGGTCGGGTGGTAGTGTATTTTCACTCTTATCATTTGAGATCCATCCGAGACACCGTAGCTAGAGTATCCTTGGTTGGTATTTATTTTTCATTATGTTCTTGGAGCATTATGATAGATAATATACCTTATGATGGATGTATTTACTGGTATATTTTTTATATTGATGATTTTCTTTACTTTGCATATGTTAGTTGATGATTTATTATGTTTTACTTTACATGTTAGTAGGATGTTTTAGGAGTGACATTCCTACTATGTTAATACCGATGAATTCTTCAGTGCTTTGGAATGTTATGCACAGAGGGATGGCTAGGATCCACGATGGTCTAATGATGCTATTTACAATTGGGAGGAACCGTGCAATTAGTTATTTATGTTTGTGATATATGGTTATCTTTTGTGATGGATGTTTATATCTTTTGTGATGATGTATCATGTATGATATGTGGTTTCATTTAGAGTATTGCATCATGAATTAATATTAGATGATGATGATGTACTTTATTTACTTGGATGTTTATTCTTTTAAGCTTTTCATACCCTGTGATATGTACAGTGGATGACTGAGCTAAACTAAAATATAATTACAAAAAGACACTTTTATATTGTTTAAGTACATTGAATGTATCATTATTATTTCATAAGGATGGGATGCTAGATGAATACATAATTTAGATGTGATACAACGTTAAGGGATCTTTAAAGAATGTAGCCTATTATTTATATATGTTATATTGATTTTTATTTGAATTGTTGCTATTGCTTCCACAAATGCTATAAATGTTTTAATCTTTCATGTTTAAAAAAAAAAATTGTTTGGCAAGCTTAATAAAATTCTTTGGATCCCTTAGTAGGGCATTACACTCATCTCTTCATTTTGAAAGGTTGAATGAGAATTTGCATAAAATTGTTGCTAGAATTCATACTCACATTTGCTCATATTCACATACGCAAAGATCAAGTTTGACAAAAAATTGACCAGATTTAACCACGATTGACTTGAGTTGACTAGTTTCGAAAAAAAAATTGAAACAATTAAATAAAATTTGTAGTGCCTGCCCTTGGTTTGAATTTTGTTATCATTACTGAACTCTTTTAGAGCTAGTTTCATGTTGATGGTTAGTAACATTATTATGAGATTATCAGATATTGTGCTATAGATACAATTGATATGTGATGAGATTACTTAGACTCTACATTTCATTTATGTATGATGATTATTTTCAGTGTTTGCAGTTATTAATGATGATTAGTAAGATAATTTATTATCATATGTATTTTTTTTATGGATACTTACCCCATACTTGCATGTGTATAGTGTGCGTGTTTGCTTTGTGTGTTTGCTTTTGTATGGTGTGTCTGATGTGGTTAAGGAAAGGAGTCGTAGTCACCTGCTAGTCAGGATCTACACGATGCACTACTTCCTGCCATTGCTTGTTTAGTTTAGTATATATTGTGCTTGTACATGCATAGTTTTTATGCAAGTTGCAAGTAACGGGTATCGACTTTCCTGAATTGCCAGGATAAGCGTACCCTATCACATTATCTCAATGATAAGAGGGGAGATAAATTCTCAAGTCCAAATCTCAATCCTTTAAACCATTTGATCTAATTAAAAAATTAGGACAAGTATCTAAGTTGAGTACCCTCCGAATGCGTCAGATGATGTAATTCGTGATATAAACACCTTAGTTTGATTTGTATGTATATTGGCTATGATGGATTTTTCATATTTTTACCTTTGTGAGTCTTTGGAGTATTTTCTATTAATTAAGCCTAATTAAAAGATTTAGTTAATGGTTTAATTTAATAAAAAATTAATATGGTATTTTGATATTTATTTTATTTAATTAATTAAAAAATTAATTACATAAAATAATTAAATTAAAAAATAAAAGTTATAATATTAAATTTAGAATGTGACAATATTTACTTTAATAATAATATATTTGGAGGTCATTTTTAAATAGATGACTAAATAATAATATTATTAAAGCTAATAAATATTTTAACAATAAAATTGCGAAAAATAAAATTTAAAAGTGAAAAATATATTTTAAATTATTAAAAGATTCTAGATCTCATATGATTAAAATATAAATATATTAAGATTGAAAAGTGGAGATATTAAAGTTAGTGCATGAGACTTACTAAATAAAATTGGAAAGAGTAAAGTAAATTCAAGTTATAAGCTTGCATGAGAATTAACATGTGTCAACAACACGGGGGTTAGTGCATTAATTAAGCACAAAGTGTCTACAATTCTATGACTCATCAAAAAAAAATTGGAAAAGATCCATGCTTAGTTGGTGACACCTTTCAGCGGTTTCAAGAAGCATTTCAAAAGTTTCTTGAGAGCTTTTGATATTCAGGCATTCATAAAAGCTTAAAAGAAAAGCTTAATGGAAGCTACAAGCAAAAAAATATAAGCTTCAAAGCTTACATGCATGGGTAAAGATTCATATGCTCATATATTTTCTACTTGCTTCTATGCTCCTTCTAGCACTTCTAATCACTTGGAGGATTCGATCGGCTTGGATTCTTGGAAGAATTGCGAATGATGGAGAAGGAAAGAATTTTCTATGGACTTCTGAGGCATAAAAAATTAGCATCAGTGTCCAGGTGCACTCGTGATATTCTCATATTTCTTTTGCACTCTTTCTCTTCCTATCTTTATTATATTTGTTTTAGGTGTTTGAATACTCTTTTTGATTGAATCTACTATTTGAAATTGGAATCAAGATATTTTATTTGGTTGAGAAAAAAATAATAGAAAAATTTTAGATCCAATTAAGGAGAAATAATTAGATCTTAATCGAGTTTGGGTTCGAATTTATATTGTGAAATTAGATAGACAAGATTTGGAATTAAAATAAAAATTTTATGTTGAAAATTCAAATGATTAGATGTAATCTTTCTATCAATTATATTTTAGATGCATATGAACAAACTCTTTTATGGTTAAATTTAGAGAACAATTATTTTAAGACGAAATTCTTAATTCATCACAAATTGTCCTGTCGCTGCCTCTTGGATAGACCCGAATTCAGTCATTCATAACTTTTTATCAGGATCGAATTTATTCAATCGCTCCAGTCAGAATTGGCGCAACTTGACCCTCTCCAACATATTTAAATTTTAGCCCGATCCAACGGTTCATTAGAGAGATATGGCTATCGTACTGGGACTATTTTATTAAAGAACGAATGTTTCTTCATTTCCCATAACCAAGAGTTCTTTATGCTTAAACTTCACAAAAATAATATATCAAAGTAATATAATTAGAATTTAATAATTATTTAATTAGTCTAAAGACTAATAAGAATGTTCTAAATGAATTAATGGAAATTTTTAATGGAAAGTTTGTGGATAGAGCTGATGGATAGAGATATTGAATTCAATAGAGAATGGATGACTTTTAATATTAATTATTTAATGTATATTAAATACTATTTAATAAATAGTTAAGGGGTGGTAAAAGTGTTTAATGATGATTATTAAGAGACTCAAATTTTAATGATATTGAATTTAGATTTAAATAAAAATTATTATATTGACAAAGAGTCATAGTTACATTATAACATTGTTATAACATAGCTACGATTTGAATTATTGATATGCCTTAAAGGTTAGTTAAATAATAACTAATGGGACTTATGAAAATATAGTTTGATGAGTTTATTAGTTATTAATGTTTGTTAGGTCTAACAAACTATTAATAAATAATGGTTTAAATAGTTATCAACAAATTTGATTAGAGATAATCTATTGGAGATTATTTAATTATCCCTTATTAGAATCTTATTAATATGCATTAGTTTTATATGGTCTATTATCTAATCTAATTAAATCAAATTTAATTAAGATTAGTTAATAGTAGAAGAAGTGTAGTTAATTATTAGTCAATCTAAGTAAATGGATTAAAAGAAAAGAGATTTTAATATAGTTTATATAGTGGACTTTTTATAATGTATATTGAATACTATTAAATAATTTTAGAGTTGTTTAATGAAGATGATAATGCTAAGAATTTGAAAATTATTCATGTTAAAATCTACAATGAGTCTTATTGGTTTGTGATAGGGATCTTTTTCAAACAACTTTTGTATAGACAAAATATTATTAGAACAATTAGAAAATAGAGTCTAATGGTTGATTTTAACATTGATTAAATAATTGTAAGATGATAAGTTATATTATGTTGATTTAAATTTAGAAATTCTAAATGATATTGGATTAAAATTGAATTATTATATTATTGGTTAATACGTTTGAATACCTTAATGGTATTAAAAGTTAGCTAATGAAGTTCTATGTAAAAGTTCTCTAGATTGATTATTTATTAATGTTTGTTGAGTCTAACAAACTATTAATAAATAATAGTATAAATAGTTTAAATAGTTATCAACTAATACGAACAGAGTTACTCTAAAAGAGATTAGTTAATGATTAGTTATCAAATTGAATTGGTTAATAATTTAGAGGATTATCAGTTAACTGAATCAACGTACATAGAGAAAACTTATTTGAGATAATAATACCTGGTATTGAGAATTTATTATAACTTGTTATTATTAAAATATAAATGAGAACATTGTTGCAGAGTGATGTATGTGATCATTAAAGATTTAATAGTAATATTTCCAATATAGCTTGTCATTAAATATTAACAAGTTATTATTATTGAATTATTAATGTGATCATTTGAGTATTGAATTATAGTTGACTTTTAATTTACAAAATTTTAGTTAGTTATTAGTCAACTGATGTTAATTAGAATGTTTCTATGGTTATACAATTATTAATTAAATAAATTAATGAGAGTCAATTAGATTTAATTAATAATTAAGTTATGTAATAGAGATTTATTTGATATAATTTTTTTAACGAGATTGTAGAATATTTATATTGAAGTTGATAGGTCTTATTCTTATGACTTGAATTATGACTTTAGATATTGTATGGTTGTCAATGATGGTGACGATTAAATTCAAAGACTCAAACTTTAGTAATACTTAATTAAGTTTCTAATTGAAAACTAAAAAGATGTTAATAGGTCATGGATGGTGTACCTATGTTAATGGATTGAGATAAATAAAGTTATAATCTCTTATTCGAAGAATAATAATTGGTTCTCTTATAATATAATGAATAATGATCTTAGAAAAGTTGAAAGGTTAATCAATTAGAATATGGATCATGGTTAAATAAGAGAACAATTTAATTAAAGGTTAATGATGATCAGTTTAGTGAATAATTATCCTTAAGTTATTATTTAAATGTAATTCTTATTAATAGAAGGATAATGTTATCGGGGAACAAACAGGTGGACTTATAAGTCAAATAATGAAACTTGAGACACTTGAAAATATACTCGCAAACAAAAAATTGAAAACCTCTACACTTGATTCAACTATGTAAGATAGCAAAACCAAAACATGTGTTTGCATCGTGTATTCTTTATGCTTCTTATTTTGGGTTTATGGGTTGACTAGTGTTGACCAGTCTTAAGTTGTTACCAGAGGCTCGAGGGTTATGAGATGTGTTGGCATGTTGATCTTATTTGGTCTCAATTTTTATAAGCCCAACCATGGTAATGTGATCATATGCTCTATGAAATGGTTGTATTTACTGATTGTTATTGTTCATCAGTCTTCATGTGTGAAGCTGAGATGTATGCGTATGAGACACTTGAGCTAATCATTTTTGAGTCATCGATCAGTTATCTTTGGATTACTTTCTAGTCACCATGATGGGACTAAAATGTGGATTTATTCTTGATGATGTCATATTGTGACATATTTGACTCAACCATTTTGGAGTCTTCGATCAGTATGATTTTGAGATATTCTTGGTTGCTTGTTGAGAATTAATGGATATAGTGATTTATTTTGAGATATATTTTGGTTATTGAGAACCAATGGATACTTTGATTATCAGTGATACTTCAGTTGCCAATAGAGAGCTGTTGTGGTCATGATTTTTTATGGATACTTGGTCATAGAGATTTGATGCTTTTATGCATATTTGATGATTATTATTGTGGATATTTGATGATTTTATTATGAATTTTCTTTGGTGATCTTGATGATTTATAATACCATGAGCATTAGGGTAGGATATCTGCATGTAGTGTCAGGAAGTGGCTTGCAATAGGGGCCGGGGCCCTAAGAGGCTGTCAGGGTAACTCATTGTAAGTTGGATTAACAAGTAATAACATTCACACCTAATACTAACTGAATGAACCTAAAAAGATAAGAGTTTTTGGTTCTCGTCCATGCCTTGAGTGCTTGTACAGGCTAGGATGGGAGTAGTGAGAACGCATGGTTGCGGCCTTGCATTCCATAGTATGCCTTGTTAGTATGAAAGGATACTAGTGGCCGCATGAAATCTATATGGACTCGTGGATTTTAGCTAACTACCAGGGTAACTTGTACGAGATAAATGCGATGACACTTTCCCGCTTGCATAGTAGGTTCCTACATGTCATTGTGTGCTTCTGGGAAGTAGATGTTTGTTTTGTGATTGGAACCTTTTAGTTAGTATACTTTTAAGATTCCTGGACTTTAGAGACTTGTGCTATGTGATTTTGATAGCCTATTTGAGACTTGAGATTATCTCCTCAGCACGGTGGGAGTGGACCACTTAGGTACCACGCGATCGGGTGGTAGTGTATTTTCCACTCTTATCATTTGAGATTCATTGAGACATCGTGGCTGAAGTGTCCTTCATGATGGTGGATATGTATCCTTTCATTGATGATTAGCATGTGTTAGATGATGTTATATTATGTTTATATTTGCATGTTATATTACTTTTTGCATATGATGTTGTATTTATTAGGAGTGGCATTCCTACTATGTTAATACCGATGATCTCTTCGATGATTTGGGATGTTACGCACGGAGGGATGGCTAGGGCCCACGATGGTCTAATGATGCTATTAACGGTTGGGAGAAACCGTGCACTTAGTTTATTTTGTTTGATCTTATGATGGATGTATCATGTGATTATCTTTACTTGATGTATCATGGATTAGAATAGGATGATGTACCTTATTCTACATATGTATATTCTTTTAAACTTTCATACCTTGTGACATGTACAGTGGATGATTGAGCATTTTGAATGTAATATTTGAACATTCAACTTATCATTATTATTTCATGTAGTTTTTTTACTAGATGGATTCATGTATGTAATTCAATGTTAAGGGATCTTAAAGAATATAATCTGTTGAGTATGTTATGTTTACTCTTTAGATGGACATTGCTATTGTTTCCATTATTGTGCATAAGTTGTATGTGGTATTTACTTTCATGAAAAAAAAAAAGTTACCAAACTTAGTAAAATTTTAGGTTATTCTTTGGATCCCTTGACGAGGCATTACATTTGGTATTAGAGCCTAAGTTTTAACATTGGGAGCTCTGCGTATATTGAAATGTTATTAGTTATTAACTAGTTAAACAAAATAAAAACTTTGAACTATCATGTGTATCTCTTTCAAACTGAAAACTTGAAAACTAGGTAAACTAAAAACAGAATTTAAAACTGTTACTTGCATATTTTTCATACTTCAACACTTAGCTTTCAAAATTGAAAATTCTAATGAAAACTTAAATGAGGGCAAAACTAAAAATTGAAACTTATTTTAGTTGCAAAATATGTATCTTTTATCTAAGTTTCAAGGTAGTATACCTTTGTTTATCTTTGCAAGCATTAAGTTGCTCTTGTTTAGAATGCATTAAGGGATATATTTCAGTAGTTGTTAAAAGAATGATGTTGGATCGATATGATTTTTGATTTAATATTAAACTAGAATCATATTGCTCTAAGTGTGTTGTAAAATTCTCAGTGGAATCATATTCCCCTGTAAGGAGGAAAAGGGTTCAATAGGACCCGCATAGTGGGTATCTTAGCTTTTCATTCTTGTAGGCTTCCAGGAGTAAGCCTAATCCTAGGGGGGGTGGATGTAGTGCTTACCCTTTTTTTGCATTTTGTTATCATTACTGAACTCTTTTAGAGCTAGTTTCATGTTGATGGTTAGTAACATTATTATGAGATTATCAGATATTGTGCTATGGATTCAGTTGATATGTGATGAGATTACTTAGACTCTACATTTCATGTATGTATGATGATTATTTTCAGTGTTTGCAGTTATTAATGATGATTATTAAGATGATTTATTATCATATGTATTTTTTTTATGGATACTTACCCCATACTTGCATGTGTATGGTGTGCGTGTTTGCTTTGTGTGTTTACTTTTGTATGGTGTGGTTGATGTGGTTAAGGAAGGGAGTCGTAGTCATCTGCTAGTCGGGATCTACATGATGCACCACTTCCTACCATTGCCTATTTAGTTTAGTATATATTGTGCTTGTACATGCATGATTTTTATGTAGGTTGCAGGTACTGGGTATCGACTTTCCTGAATTGCCAAGATGAGCGTACCCTATCACATAATCTCAATGATAAGAGAGGGGAGATAAATTCTCAAGTCCAAATCTCAATCTTTTAATCCATTTGTTCTAATTGAAAAATTAGAACAAGTATCTGAGTTGACTACCCTCCGAATGTGTCAAATGATGTAATTCGTGATATAAACCCTTTGGTTTGATTTGTATGTATATTGGCTATGATGGATTTTTTGTACTTTTACCTTTGTGAGTCTTTGGAGTATTTTCTATTAATTAAGCCTAATTAAAAGATTTAGTTAATGGTTTAATTTAATAGAAAATTAATATGGTATTTTGATATTTATTTTATTTAATTAATTAGAAAATTAATTAAATAAAATAATTAAATTGGAAGATAAAAGTTATAATATTAAATTTAGAATGTGACAATATTTACTTTAATAATAATATATTTGGAGGTCATTTTTAAATAGATGACTAAATAATATTATTATTAAAGCTAATAAATATTTTAACAATAAAGTTTTGAAAAATAAAATTTAAAAGTGGAAAATATATTTTAAATTATTAAAACATTCTAGATCTCATATGATTAAAATATAAATATATTAAGATTGAATAGTAGAGGTATTAAAGTTAGTGCATGAGACTTAATAAATAAAATTGAAAAGAGTAAAGTAAATTGGAGTTATAAGCTTACATGAGAATTAACATGTGCCAACAACACGGGGGTTAGTGCATCAATTAAGCACAAGGTGTCTACAATTCTATGACTCATCAAAAAAGAATTGGAAAAGACCCATGCTTAGTTGGTGACACCTTTCAACGGTTTCAAGACGCATTCCAAAAGTTTCTTGAGAGCTCTTGATATTCAGGCATTCATAGAAGCTTAAAAGAAAAGCTTAATGGAAGCTACCAGTTTAATGGAAGCTACAATTTTAATGGAAGCCACGAGTTACAAGAAAAAAAATAGAAGCTTCAAAGCTTACATGCAGGGGTAAAGATTCATATGCTCATATATTTTCTACTTGCTTCTATGCTCCTTCTAGCACTTCTAATCACTTGGAGGATTTGATCGGTTTGGATTCTTGAAAGAATTGCGAATGATGGAGAAGGAAGGGATTTTCTATGGACTTCTGAGGCATAACAAATTAGCATCAATGTCCAGGTGCACTCGTGATATTCTCATATTTCCTTTGCACTCTTTCTCTTCCTGTCTTTATCATATTTGTTTTACGTGTCTGAATACTCTTTGTGATTGAATCTACTATTTGAAATTGGAATCAAGATATTTTATTTGGTTGAGAAGAAAACAATAGAAATTTTTTAGATTCAATTAAAGAGAAATAATTAGATCTTGATCGGGTTTGGGTTCGAATTTATATTGTGAAATTAGATAGACAAGATTTGAAATAAAAATAAAAATTTTATGGTGAAAATTTGAATGATTAGATGTAATCTTCCTATCAATTATATTTTTAGATGCATATAAACAAACCCTTTTATGGTTAAATTTAGAGAACAATTATTTTAAGAGAAAATTCTTAATTCATCACAAATTGTCCTGTCGCTGCCTCTTTGATAGACCCGCATTCAGTCATTCATAACTTTTTATCGGGATAGAATTTATTTGATCACTCCAGTCAGAATTGACACAACTTAGCCCTCTCCAACATATTTAAATTTCAACTCGATCCAATGGTTCATTAGGGAGATATGGCCGTCATACTGAGACTGTTTTATTCAAAAACGGATGTCTCTTCATTTCCCATAACCAAGAGTTTTTTATGCTTAAACTTCACAAAAATAATATATCAAAGTAATATAATTAAAATTTAATAATTATTTAATTAGTCTAAAGACTAATAAGAATGTTCTAAATGAATTAATGGAGATTTCTAATGGAAAGTTTGTGGATGAAGCTGATGGATAGAGATATTGAATTCAATAGAGAATGGATGACTTTTAATATTAATTATTTAATGTATATGAAATACTATTTAATATATAGTTAAGGGGTGGTAAAAGTGTTTAATAATGATTATTAAGAGACTCAAATTTTAATGATATTGAATTTAGATTTAAATAAGAATTATTATATTGACAAGGAGTCATAGTTACATTATAACATTGTTATAACATAACTGCGATTTGAATTATTGATATGCCTTAAAGGTTAGTTAAATAATAACTAATGGGGCTTATAGAAATATAATTTGATGAGTTTATTATTTATTAATGTTTGTTAGGTCTAACAAACTATTAATAAATAATGGTTTAAATAGTTATCAACAAATTTGATTAGAGATAATCTATTGGAAATTATTTAATTATCCCTTATTAGAATCTTATTGATATGTATTAGTTTTATATGGCCTATTATCTAATCTAATTAAATCAAATTTAATGAAGATTAGTTAATAGTAGAAGAAGTGTAGTTAATTATTAGTCAATTTAAGTAAATGGATTAAAAGAAAAGAGATTTTAATATAGTTTATATAGTGGACTTTTTATAATGTATATTGAATACTATTAAACAATTTTAGAGTTGTTTAATGAAGATGATAATGTTAAGAATTTGAAAATTGTTCATGTTAAAATCTACAATGAGTCTTATTGGTTTGTGATAGGGATCTTTTTCAGACAACTTTTGTATAGACAAAATATTATTAGAACAATTAGAAAATGGAGTCTAATGGTTGATTTTAATATTGATTAAATAATTGTAAGATGATAAGTTACATTATGTTGATTTAAATTTAGAAATTTTAAATGATATTGGATTAAGATTGAATTATTATGTTATTGGTTAATACGTTTGAATACCTTAATGGTATTAAAAGTTAGCTAATGAAGTTCTATGTAAAAGTTCTCTAGATTGATTATTTATAGTTGTGATAAGTTTATTATTTATTAATGTTTGTTGAGTCTAACAAACTATTAATAAATAATAGTATAAATAGTTTAAATAGTTATCAACTAATACGAACAGAGTTACTCTAAAGGAGATTAGTTAATGATCAAAGTACTGTAAACGATATTAATTAAATTGAATTGGTTAATAATTTGGAGGATTATCAGTTAACTGAATCAACGTACATAGAGAAAACTTATTTTAGATAATAATACCTGGCATTGAAGATTTATTATAACTTGTTATTATTAAAATATAAATGAGAACATTGTTGCAGAGTGATGTATGTGATCATTAAAGATTTAATAGTAAGATTTCCAAAATAGCTTGTCATTAAATATTAACAAGTTATTATTATTGAATTATTAATATGATCATTTGAGTATTGAATTATAGTTGACTTTTAACTTACAAAATTCTAGTTAGTTATTAGTCAATTGATGTTAATTAGAACGTTTCTATGGTTATACAATTATTAATTAAATCAATTAATGAGAGTTAATTAGATTTAATTAATAATTAAGTTATGTAATAGAAATTTATTTGATATAATTCTTTTAACGAGATTGTAGAATATCTATATTAAAGTTGATAGGTCTTATTCTTATGACTTGAATTATGACTTTAGATATTGTATGGTTGTCAATGATGGCGACGATTAAATTCAAAAACTCAAACTTTAGTAATACTTAATTAAGTTTCTAATTGAAAATTAAAAAGATGTTAATAGGTCATGGATGGTGTAGCTATATTAACGGATTGAGATAAATAAAGTTATAATCTCTTATTCGAAGAATGATAATTGGTTCTCTTATAATATAACGAATAATGATCTTAGAAAAGTTGAAAGGTTAATCAATTAGAATATGGATCATGGTTAAATAAGAGAACAATTTAATTAATGGTTAATGATGATCAGTTTAGTGAATATTTATCTTTAAGTTATTCTTTAAATGTAATTCTTATTAATGGAAGGATAATGTTATTGGGGAACAAACGGGTTGACTTGTAGGTCAAATGATGAAACTTGAGACACTTGAAAATATACTTACAAACAGAAAACTGGAAGCCTCTACACTTGATTCAACTATGTAAGATAGCAAAACTAAAACATGTGTTTGCATCGTGTATTTTTTATGCTTCTTGTTTTGGGTTTGTGGGTTGACTAGTGTTGACCAGTCTTAGGTTGTTACCAAAGGCTCGGGGGTTATGAGATGTGTTGGCATGTTGATCTTATTTGGTCTCGATTTTTATAAGCCCAACCATGGTAATGTGATCGTATGCTCTATGAAATGGTTGTATTTACTGATTGTTATTGTTCATCAGTCTTCATGTGTGAAGCTGAGATGTATGCGTATGAGAGACTTGAGCTAATCATTTTTGAGTCATCGATCAGTTATCCTTGGATTACTTTCTAGTCACCATGATGGGACTAAAATGTGAATTTATTCTTGATGATGTCATGTTGTGACATGTTTGACTCAACCATTTTGGAGTCTTTGATTAGTATGATTTTGAGATATTCTTGATTGCTTGTTGAGAACCAAAGGATATGGTGATCTATTTTGAGATATATTTTGGTTATTGAGAACCAATGGATACTTTGATTATCAGTGATACTTCAGTTGCCAATAGAGAGCTGTTGTGGTCATGATTTTCTATGGATACTTGGTCATGGAGATTTGATGCTTTTATGCATATTTAATGATTCTTATTGTGGATATTTGATGATTTTATTATGGATTTTCTTTGGTGATCTTGATGATTTATGATACCATGAGCATTAGGGTAGGATATCTGCATGTAGTGTCAGGAAGTGGCTTGCAATGGGGCCCGGGGCCCTAAGAGGCTGTCAGGGTAACTCATTGTAAGTTGGATTAATAAGTGATAACATTCACACCTAATACTAACTGAATGAACCTAAAAAGATAAGAGTTTTTGGTTCTCGCCCATGCCTTGAGTGCTTGTACAGGCTAGGATGGGAGTAGTGAGAATGCATGGTTGCGACCTTGCATTCCATAGTATGCCTTGTCAGTATGAAAGGATACTAGTGGCCGCATGAGATCTGTATGGACCCGTGGAGTTTAACTAACTTCCAGGGTAACTTGTACGAGATAAATGCGATGACACTTTCCCACTTGCATAGTAAGTTCCTATATGTCATTGTGTGCCTCTCGGAAGTAGATGTTTGTTTTGTGATTGAAACCTTTGAGTTAGTATACTTTTAGGATTCCTGGACTTTAGAGACTTGTGCTATGTGATTTTGATAGCCTGTTTGGAATTTGAGATTATCTCCTCAGCACAGTGGGAGTGGACCACTTAGGTACCACGCGGTTGAGTGGTAGTGTATTTTTCACTCTTATCATTTGAAATTCATTGAGACATCGTGGCTGAAGCGTCCTTCGTGATGGTAGATATGTATCCTTTCATTGATGATTAGCATATGTTAGATGATGTTATCTTATGCTTATATTTGCATGTTAGATTACTTTCTGCATATGATGTTGTATTTATTAGGAGTGACATTCCTACTATGTTAATATCGATGATCTCTTCGGTGATTTGGGATGTTACGCACGGAGGGATGGCTAGGGCCCACGATGGTCTAATGATGCTATTAACGGTTGGAAGGAACCGTGCACTTAGTTTATTTTGTTTGATCTTATGATGGATGTATCATATGATTATCTTTACTTGATGTATCATGGATTAGAATAGGATGATGTACCTTATTCTACATATGTATATTCTTTTAAGTCTTCATACCCTATGACATGTACAGTAGATGATTGAGCATTTTGAATGTAATATTTGAACATTCGACTTATCATTATTATTTCATGTGGTTGTTGTACTAGATGGATTCATGTATGTAATTCAACGTTAAGCGATGTTAAAGAATGTAATCTGTTGAGTATGTTATGTTTACTCTTTAAATGGACATTGCTATTGCTTTCGTTATTGTGCATAAGTTATATGTGGTATTTACTTTCATGAAAAAAAAAAGTTACCGAACTTAGTGAAATTCTAGGTTATTCTTTGGATCGCTTGACGGGGCATTACAAAATTATTTAATTAAATGGAGTACTTACTTCTAATTAATTAAACAAAGTTATTTAAATAAATGAGAAGTCATTCCAAATTAATTAAATGAAGTTATTTAATAAAATAAGAAAAGTGTATCTAATTAATTAAAGATTATTTAATTAAATAGAAAAAGTAATTATGAGAGCATATCTCATTTTATTAAATTAAATATCTCAACAAAATCTCTCTTTAGTTCAAAAAGGGAAATTTGAGTTCACTATTGATAAAAAATGAGTTAAATCAGTTAATTCTTTTTTCTACTCAAATTGAATCAGTTAACTCCTTATTTTACTCAAATTAAATTTGTTAACTCCTTTTAATTTGGAAATCTTCCTTTATGACTGAACTTCACCTTTAATCCTGACCGCTGATTGAAATCGATCTCAACCGTTGATGAATTACAGGAAAGTCTATTTAAGAAACCATCATCTCTTCATTTTGAAAGGTTGAATGAGAATTTGCATCAAATTCTTTCTGGAATTCATAGTCACAGTTGCTCATATTCACATACACAAAGATCAAGTTTCACCAAAAGTTGACCAAATTTAACCACAGTTGACTTGAGTTGACTAGTTTCAAAAAAAATTTAAATAATTAAATAAAATTATTTAATTAAATGAAGTACTTACTTCTAATTAATTAAATAAAGTTATTTAATTAAATGAGAAGCCATTCGTAATTAATTAAATGAAGTTATTTAATTAAATAAAAAAAGTGTCTCTAATTAATTAAAGATTATTTAATTAAATAGAAAAAGTAATTATGAGAGCATATCTCATTTTATTAAATTAAATATCTCAACAAAATCTCTCTTCACTTTAAAAAGGGAAATTTCCAGTTCACTATTGATCAAAAATAAGTTAAATCAGTTAACTCCTTTTTCTACTCAAATTGAATCAGTTAACTCCTTATTTTACTCAAATTAAATCTGTTAACTCCCTTTAATTTGAAAATATCCCTTTATGATTGAACTTCACCTTTAATTCTGATCGTTGATTGAAATCGATTTCAACCGTTGATGAGTTCTAGGAAAGTCTTTTTAAAAGACCCTCATCTCTTCATTTTTAAATGTTGAATGAGAATTTGCATCGAATTAGAACTGAAATTCATACTCACATTTGCTCATATTCAAATACGCAAAGATCAAGTTTGACCAAAAGTTGACAAGATTTAACCATGGTTGACTTGAGATGACCAATTTTGAAAAAAAAATTTAAATAACTAAACGAAATTATTTAATTAAATGGAGTACTTACTTCTAATTAAACAAACAAAGTTATTTAATTAAATGAAAAGCCATTCCTAATTAATTAAATGAAGTTATTTATGTAAATAAGAAAAGTGTCTCTAATTAATTAAAGATTATTTAATTAAATAGAAAAAGTAATTATGAGCGCATATCTCATTTTATTAAATTAAATATTTCAACAAAACCTCTCTCTAGTTCAAAAAGGGAAATTTCTAGTTCACTATTGATGAAAAATGAGTTAAATCAGTTAACTCCTTTTTCTACTCAAATTGAATCAATTAACTCCTTATTTTACTCAAACTAAATCTGTTAACTCCCTTTAATTTGGAAATCTTCCTTTATGACTGAACTTCATCTTTAATCCTGACCGTTGATTGAAATCGATCTCAATCATTGATGAATTCAAAAAAAGTCTATTTAAGAGACCCTCATCTCTTCGTTTTGAAAGGTTGAATGATAATTTGCATCGAATTGTTACTGAAATTCATACTCAAATTTTCTCATATTCACATACGCAAAGATCAAGTTTGACCAAAAGTTGACCAGATTTAACCATGGTTGACTTGAGTAGTTTTGAATTTTTTTTTGAAATAATTAAACGAAATTATTTAATTAAATGGAGTACTTACTTCTAATTAATGAAACAAAGTTATTTAATTAAATAAGAAGCCATTCCTAATTAATTAAATGATTTCGTTTAATTATTTCAAAATTCTTTTCGAAACTAGTCAACTCAAGTCAACCGTGGTTAAATTTGGTCAACTTTTGGTCAAACTTGATATTTGCGTATGTGAATATGAGCAAATGTGAGTATGAATTCCAGAACCAATTCGATGCAAATTCTCATTCAACTTTTCAAAATGAAGAGATGAGGGTCTTTTAAATAGACTTTCCCGAAATTCATCAATGGTTGAGATCGATTTCAATCAACGGTCAAGATTAAAGGTGAAGTTTAGTCATAAAGGGAGCTTTCCAAATTAAAGAGAGTTAACAGATTTAATTTGGATAAAATAAGGAGTTAACTGATTCAATTTAAGTACAAAAAGGAGTTAACTGATTTAATTCATTTTTGATCAATAGTGAACTGA
The DNA here is from genome assembly GCA_028749045.1 of Cupressus sempervirens. NCBI lineage: Eukaryota > Viridiplantae > Streptophyta > Pinopsida > Cupressales > Cupressaceae > Cupressus > Cupressus sempervirens. Next base: position 673,927,307 of record CM053790.1, on the reverse strand, counting down.
AAATTTCCCTTTTTGAACTAAAGAGAGATTTTGTTGAGATATTTAATTTAATAAAATGAGATATGCTCTCATAATTACTTTTCTATTTAATTAAATAATCTTTAATTAATAATAGACACTTTTCGTATTTAATTAAATAACTTCTTTAATTAATTAGGAATGGCTTCTCATTTAATTAAATGACTTTGTTTAATTAATTAGAAGTAAGTACTGCATTTAATTAAATAATTTTGTTTAATTATTTCAAAAAAAAAATTTGAAATTAGTCAACTCAGGTCAACCATGGTTAGATCTGGTCAACTTTTGGTCAAACTTGATTTTTGTGTATGTGAATATGAACAAATGTGAGTATGAATTCTAGCAACAATCTAATGCAAATTCTCATTCAAATTTTAAAAATGAAGAGATGAGGGTCTCTTAAATAGACTTTCTTAGAATTTATCAATAGTTGAGATCGAATTCAATCAACGGTCAGGATTAAAGGCGAAGTTCAGTCATAAAGGAAGATTTTCAAATCAAAAAGAGTTAACAGATTTAATTTGAGTAAAATAAGGAGTTAACTGATTCAATTTGAGTAGAAAAAGGAGTTAACTGATTTAACTCTTTTTTCATCAATAGTGAACTGGAAATTTCCATTTTTGAACTAAAGAGAGATTTTGTTAAGATATTTAATTTACTAAAATGAGATATGCTCTCATAATTATTTTTTCTATTTAATTAAATAATCTTTAATTAATTAGATACAATTTCCTTATTTAATTAAATAACTTCATTTAATTAATTAGGAATGGCTTCTCATTTAATTAAATGCCTTTGTTTAATTAATTAGAAATAAGTACTCCATTTAATTAAATAATTTCGTTTAATTATTTCAAAATTCTTTTCGAAACTAGTCAACTCAAGTCAATCGTGGTTAAATCTGGTCAAATTTTGGTTAAACTTGATCTTTGCATATGTGGATATGACCAAATGTGAGTATGAATTCTAGCAACAATTCGATGCAAATTCTCATTCAACCTTTCAAAATGAAGAGATGAGGGTCTCTTAAATAGACTTTCTTGAAATTCATCAACGGTTGAGATCGATCTCAGTCAACGGTCAGGATTAAAGGTGAAGTTTAGTCATAAAGGGAGATTTCCAAATTACAGGGAGTTAACAAATTTAATTTGAGTAAAATAAGGAGTTAACTGATTCAATTTGAGTAGAAAAAGGAGTTAACTAATTTAACTCATTTTTAATTAATAGTGAACTGGAAATTTCCTTTTTTGAACTGAAGAGAGATTTTCTTGAGATATTTAATTTAATAAAATGAGATATGCTTTCATAATTACTTTTTCTATTTATTTAAATAATCTTTAATTAGTTAGAGACACTTTTCTTATTTAATTAAATAATTTTATTTAATTAATTATGAATGGCTTCTCATTTAATTAAATAACTTTGTTTAATTAATTAGAAGTAAGTACTCCACTTAATTAAATAATTTCGTTTAATTATTTTAAAATTATTTTCAAAATTAGTCAACTCAAGTCAACCGTAGTTAAATTTGGTCAACTTTTTGTCAAACTTGATCTTTGCGTATGTGAATATGAACAAATGTGAGTATGAATTCCAACAACAATTCAATGCAAATTCTCATTCAACCTTTCAAAATGAAGAGATGAGGGTCTGTTAAATAGACTTTCCTGAAATTCATCAACGGTTGAGATCGATTTCAATCAACGGTCAAGATTAAAGGTGAAGTTCACTCATAAATTAAGATTTTCAAATTAAATAAAGTTAACGGATTTAATTTGAGCAAAATAAGGAGTTAACTAAATCAATTTGAGTAGAAATAGGAGTTAATTCATTTAACTCATTTTTTATCAATAGTGAACTGAAAATTCCCCTTTTTGAACTGAAGAGAGATATTGTTGAGATATTTAATTTAATAAAATGAGATATGCTCTCATAATTACGTTTTCTATTTAATTAAATAATCTTTAATTAATTAGAAACACTTTTCCTATTTAATTAAATAACTTCATTTAATTAATTAGGAATGGATTCTCATTTAATTAAATAACTTTGTTTAATAAATTAGAAGTAAGTACTCCATTTAATTAAATAATTTTGTTTAGTTATTTCAAAATTCTTTTCGAAACTAGTCAACTCAAGTCAACCGTGGTTAAATCTGGTCAACTTTTGGTCAAACTTGATCTTTGCGTATGTGAATATGAGCAAATGTGAGTATGAATTCCAGCAACAATTCGATGCAAATTCTCATTCAACCTTTCAAAATGAAGAGATGAGGGTGTCTTAAATAGACTTTCCTGAAATTCATCAACAGTTGAGATTGATTTCAATCAACGGTCAAGATTAAAGGTGAAGTTCAGTCATAAAGGGAGATTTTTAAATTAAAGGGAGTTAACAGATTTAATTTGAGTAAAATAAGGAGTTAACTGATTCAATTTGAGTAGAAAAAGGAGTTAACTGATTTAACTCAATTTTGATCAATAGTGAACTGAAAATTTCCCTTTTTGAACTGAAGAGAGATTTTGTTGAGATATTTAATTTAATAAAATGAGATATGCTCTCATAATTACTTTTTCTATTTAATTAAATAATCTTTAATTAATTAGAGACACTTTTCTTATTTAATTAAATAACTTCATTTAATTAATTAGGAATGACTTCTCATTTAATTAAATAACTTTTTTTAATTAATTTGAAGTAAGTACTCTATTTAATTAAATAATTTTGTTTAATTATTTCAAAATTCTTTTCGACACTGGTCAACTCAAGTCAACCGTGGTTAAATCTGGTCAACTTTTGGTTAAACTTGATCTTTGTGTATGTCAATATGAGCAAATGTGAGTATGAATTCTAGCAACAATTCGATGCAAATTCTCATTCAACCTTTCAAAATGAAGAGATAAGGGTCTCTTAAATAGACTTTCTTGAAATTCAGCAATGGTTGCGATCGATTTCAATCAATGGTTAAGATTAAAGGTGAAGTTCAGTCATAAAGGGAGATTTCCAAATTAAAAGGAGTTAAGAGATTTAATTTGAGTAAAATGGGGAGTTAACTTATTGAATTTGAGTAAAAAAAGGAGTTAACTGATTTAACTCATTTTTGATCAATTGTGAACTGGCAATTTCCCCTTTTGAACTGAAGAGAGATTTTGTTGAGATATTTAATTTAATAAAATGAGATATGGTCTCATAATTACTTTTTCTATTTAATTAAATAATTTTTAATTAATTAGAGACACTTTTTCGTATTTAATTAAATAACTTCATTTAATTAATTAGGAATGGCTTCTCATTTAATTAAATAACTTTGTTTAATTAATTAGAAGTAAGTACTCCATTTAATTAAATAATTTGTTTTAATTATTTAAAAATGCTTTTCGAAACTAGTTAACTCAAGTCAACCATGGTTAAATCTGATCAACTTTTGGTCAAACTTGATCTTTGCGTATGTGAATATGAGCAAATGTGAGTATGAATTCTAGCAACAATTTGATGCAAATTCTCATTCAACCTTTCAAAATGAGGAGATCAGGGTCTCTTAAATAGACTTTCTTGGAATTCATCAGCGGTTGAGATCGATTTCAATCAACGGTTAGGATTAAAGGTGATGTTCGTTCATAAAGGAAGATTTAAAAATTAAAGGGAGTTAACAGATTTAATTTGAGTAAAATAAGGAGTTAACTGATTCAATTTGAGTAGAAATAGGAGTTAATTGATTTAACTCATTTTTGATCAATAGTGAACTCGAAATTTCCCTTTTTGAACTGAAGAGAGATTTTGTTGAGATATTTAATTTAATAAAATGGGATATGCTCTCATAATTACTTTTTCTATTTAATTAAATAATCTTTAATTAAATAGAGACACTTTTCTTATTTAATTAAATAACTTCATTTAATTAATTTGGAATGGCTTCTCATTTAATTAAGTAACTTTGTTTAATTAATTAGAAGTAAGTACTCCATTTAATTAAATAATTTCTTTTAAATATTTCAAAATTATTTTTGAAATTGGTCAACTCAAGTCAATCGTGGTTAAATCTGGTCAACTTTTGGTCAAACTTGATCTTTGCGTATGTGAATATGAGCAAATGTGAGTATGAGTTCTAGCAACATTTCGATGCAAATTCTCATTCAACCTTTCAAAATGAAAAGATGAGGGTCTCTTAAACAGACTTTCCTGGAATTCATCAACAGTTGAGATCGATTTCAATCAATAGTCAGGATTAAAGGTGAAGTTCAGTCATAAAGGGAGATTTCTAAATTAAAGGGAGTTAAAAGATTTAATTTGAGTAAAATAAGGAGTTAACTGATTCAATTTGAGTAGAAAAAAGAGTTAATTGACTTAACTCATTTCTGATCAACAGTGAACTAGAAATTTTCCTTTTTGAACTGAAGAGGGATTTTGTTGAGATATTTAATTTAATAAAATGAGATATGCTCTCATAATTACTTTTTCAATTTAATTAAATAATCTTTAATTAATTAGAGAGACTTTTCTTATTTAATTAAATAACTTCATTTAATTAATTAGGAATGGCTTCTCATTTAATTAAATGACTTTGTTTAATTAATTAGAAGTAAGTACTCGATTTAATTAAATAATTTCGTTTAATTATTTCAAAGAAAAACTCGAAACTAGTCAACTCATGCTAACCGTGGTTAAATCTGGTCAACTTTTGGTCAATCTTAATTTTTTCGTATGTGAATATGAGCAAATGTGAGTATGAATTCCAGCAACAATTCGATGCAAATTCTCATTCAACCTTTCAAAATGAAGAGATGAGGGTCTCTAAAATAGATTTTTCTAAAATTCATCAACGGTTGAGATCGATTTTAATCAACGGTCAGGATTAAAGGTGAAGTTCAGTCATAAAGGGAGATTTCCAAATTAAAGGGAGTTAACAGATTTAATTTAAGTAAAATAAGGAGTTAACTGATTCAATTTGAGTAGAAAAATGAGTTAACTGATTTGTAATGCCCCGCTAAGGAATCCAAAGAATTAACCTAATGTTTGCCAAACAAATTTTTTTTTTAAACATGAAAGTAAAACTATTCATAACATCTGCGGAAGCAATAGTAATATCCAATTGAAAGAAAACATAACATAACAGATTACATTCTTTAAAATTCTTTAACGTTGTATCACATCTAAATTAACTATTTATCTAACAACACATGAAATAACAATGATACATCCAATATTCTTAAACCATATACAAGTGTCCTTTTAGCAATCCCATTTTAGATTGCTCAATCATCCATTGTACATGTTACAAGGTTTGAAAGGCTTAAAAGAATACACATCCGTAGAAATGAAATATATCATCATGCTAACTCTAAGCCATGATGCAGTAACATAAATGAAACCACAAATCATACATGATACATCATCTCAAAAGATATAATCATCCATCATAAAAGATAACCATATACCATAAATATAAATAATTAAGTGCACGGTTCCTCTCAACCATAAATAGCATCATTAGACCATCATGGATTCTAGCCATCCCTCAATGCATAACATTCCAAAGCACTGAAGAGATCATCGGTATTAACATAGTAGGAATGCCACTCCTAAAACATACTACTAACATGCACAGTAAAGCATAGGATACCATCATCTAACATATGCAAATCATCAATATAAGAAACATACCAGTAAATACATCCATCATAAGATATATCATCTATCTTAATGCTCCAAGATCATAATGAAGATAAATACCAACCAAGAAAGCATTAGCCACGGTGTCTCAAACGAATCTCAAATGATAAGAGTGGAAAATACACTACCACCCGACCGCGTGAAACCTAAGTGGTCCACTCCCACCGTGCTAAAGAGATAATCTCAAGTCCCAAGAATATCAAATCACATAGCACAAACACTTTCTAAAATAGAAATCCTAAAAGTATACTAACTCAAAGGTTCCAATCACAAAATCAACATCTAATTCTAGAGGCACAACAATAAGTACACCACCAAAGGTACACAAAATCTATAGAGGAGACTCAGGCTACATACTAGGGAGTGTCATCACATGGCTGCTTGAGTTACCCTAGACTGGTCTCTCATTATACCCCGGACCCTCAAGCGTTGAGTTACCCTGGACTGGTTACTCTGAACCTCGGACCCTTAACGTGGCACATGTGGAAACCAAGAAGCCCTCTCAAGAAGATGAGGCACTTCTCCCATCATTAGTCTATACAAGCACTCAAGGCATGGGTGGTTTAAATATCTCTTACTTATCTTTTTAGTGTCTTTTCCCTCCCATAAATTTTAATTACTAGATTATCACTTATTACATAACTTGCATTAGGTTACCCTGGTACTGACCACTTTGGGCCCCGGACCCCTATGCAAGCCACTCCCATAGTCATGTACCTAGACAACCTCTCCTAAGCACACAAATCCACAGTTGTGTCCCATACCACAACACTCTTAAAGATCAAACTCGGTTCTTTAATAGGCAACCTGACAATAAGATGGTTCTCCCATCCAAGAACACATAAAAGCACCAAAAAATATACCTCATAAATATAATCTCCAACATGAATCACAATATCCATTGGTTCTTTAACAAGCAACCAAAATATATCTCAAAATCATACTGATCGAAGACTCCAAAATGGTTGAGTCAAAACATGTCACAACATGACATCATTAAGAAATAAATCAACATTTCAGTCCCATCATGGCGACTAGAAAATAATCAAGGATAACTGATCGATGACCAAAATAATGGTTAGGTCAAGTGTCTCAAACACAAGAATCTCAACTATAACAATCAGTAATCACATCCAATACATAGAGCATTCCATCAAAAACCATGGTTGCATTTATAAAGATCAAAATTAAGACATCATCATGACATCACAATCATAACCCCTTGAGCCTCTGGTAGACATCCTATAACTGATCAATACTAGTCAACCGAAAACCCAAAACAAGAAGCATATAAAATACACAATGCAAACACATGTTTTAGTTTAATTAAATTACATAGTTGGGATAAATGTGGGGTTTCATTTTTGCCATATATTTCAAGTGAATAAGATTCATCATTTAATCTATAGGTCAACCCATTTATCCCCTCGTTTGAGACATAGAATCAAACCATTGGACGATACAAATCAGCTTTTGAATGTTTAATTAGTAATTGTCTTAGAGCACTTCAAGAATGATCATTTATTTAAAATAATCTTCCCTTGTTTTAAAACAAGATCACCATAAATCTTATTAATAGTTCAATAGTACATAATTTTGTTAGACACTTATGTCAATATCTCATTTCTTTTGAATCGATCTTACGTAAAATCCATTCACCCAAGTTAACTGTTAATTAATTACAATTCTTCCAATATAACTAATCTTAATTAAATTAATTTTAATTATATTAATTAACACTTATGCATAATAAGGAGATTTCAATTTCCATATAAACTTTCGAGTCAATAAGAGTCACCATTGTGTTTTTGCTCCTGTACATTTAATAAGTCATAACATGGCTTGAAAGTAAGTAATAGTATTTGACTATTGATCCAAACCTAACCCAAATCCTTAAATAAAAACTCAATTGAGAACTCACTAAATTTTATCATAATTCAAACCTCTCAATTAACTTATTATTTATAATAATTTAATTAAACACCATTTCAAGTGGTTAATAATAACCCACATTGCTTTAAATAAAGTTTATAACTCTTTAGAGAAAAACTAGTATTTAATACTCCATATTTAGTAATTACAACCTCTAAAGGCAAAACAAATATTATTTAATAATTAATATTTAATATTAATTATTAAATAATAATCATACATTACTATTTTATAAGTTAAAACCTATTACTAGTTGAATAAGAATAATATATTCTAGATAACATATAATAGTTTTAATATCATTTAATATATTACTACAACCCTACAAAATTGTGCAGTTGAGTCTTATCAATCAAGCTTTAGAGACATCTTAAAAAGATACCTCGCATCTACAACAACATACTAATTCATATGCAAAAGCTTCAAAATGAATTTGTTAAGAAAGCTTTAGAGATTTTCTGGTATCTAGAGCTTGAACATTAATTCGGTAGTGCACGTAGAAAATGCCCATCTTCAGTGAGGATGTAGTGCCTGCCCCTAAGTCGTATTTTTAGTTATCTTGCCAAACTCTTTTAGGCAAATTTATGTTGGATGATTAGTATTATTATTTTAGAGATTATCCAATGTTGGTTTACATTCAGTTTATTATATGATGAGATTACTTGCTACTCTATATTTCATGCATGTATGATGATTATTCAATATTTTTAGTTATCGATGACGATTAGTTAGATAGTTTATTATCATACATGCTTTCTTATGGATACTTACCCCATACTGCATGTGTATGGTGTGCGTGTTTGTTTTATTTACGTATGGTGTTTCTGATGTGGTTAAAGAAGGGAGTCGTAGTCACCTGCTAGTCGAGATCTACACGATGCACCACTTCCTGCCATTGTCTATTTAGCTTAGAATATTGTGTTTGTACATGCATGAATTTTATGTAGGTTGTAGGTACTGGGTATCGAATTCCCTGAATTGCCAGGATGAGCATACCCTATCGCATTGTCTCAATGGTAAGAGAGGGGAGACAAACTCTTAAGTCCAAATCCTAAACCCTTTAGCCAATTGTCCTAATTGATAATTAGGACAAGTATCTGAGTTAAGTACCCTCCAAATGCATCAAAGGATGTAATTTCGTGATTATAACCCTTTTTGTTTGATTTAGTATGTATTTTTCTATATAGGGTTTTCGTATGTTGTTATATGAGTCCTTGATGTGTTTTCCATTAATTAAGTCTAATTAAAAAGATTAATTAATGATTTAATTTAATGGAGAATTAATATGATGTCTTTAATATTTAATTAATTGAGAAATTAATTAAATAAAAGAACTAAATTTGGAGATTAAAGTTCAAAGATAAATTTAGAAGAGGATAATATTTATTTAATTTAATAATAATATATTTGGAGTTCATTTTTAAATAAATACTAAATATTATTGTTATTTAAATTAATTAAATATGTTATCGATTAGGTTCTAAAACAAATTTAAAAGTTGAAAGATATTAAATTATTAAAGGATTTTAGATCGCATGATCTAAGCATGAGTTTAAATATGAGAAATAAATTAAAAGATTAAATAATAAAAATTAATAACGTTATTTTAATTTCATAAAGTGCACATGAGATTAAAGTAATAAATTAATTTAAAATAGAAGTCAAGTGGAATATTAAATAAAGTTATTTAATAAATCAACTTAATGTGCATGAAAGATGAATGCAAAATAAAAGAAAAGATAATAAAGGTTAATTTGGGAGTTAACTCAGTTGTGCAAAGAGTCTTCTCGGGTGAACGCACAATTAGTGCCCCGATTTGAGGAGAAAATTGCTTATCACAACTTTGGGAGTTCATTCTTGGGGAATTTTTTTTGAGACAGGAATTTGGAGACAGATTTTGGGAGATGAATTTGGGACATGGATTTTGGAAGCGAATCTTCTCACAATTCTTAGTTGGTTGCGTGTGAGCATCAGGTTCAAGTAGGGTCTTGTGTTTGATCACTGGTTGAATTATGCAATTAGATAATCCTATCCTCTTTGTGATTGTGGAAATTGATTCTCTGGGTTTTCGTTGCATGAATCTTTTGCTCCCTTGTTCTAAATCTATGATGTGTGAATTATATCCCATCTTATATTATGGTTGAAAGAAAATAAATTAATTTGAAAACCTCATCCATAGTTTAAAGAAAATTGCATTTTTTTTTGGGAGATTTTGAGATTTAAAAAAAAATTTAATTTAGAAATTAAAACGGTTAATCGAATCTTCCTATCAGATAACTTGGGAAAGAATTGAGATTGAAAATTGAATATTCTAAGTTGGAAATTTGTATGGTTGTCCGTATTTCTCCTATCAGACTATGGTTACAAATGTTTTTTTTTTTTTAAATAAAAAAATTTAAAATATATATATATATATATATATATATATATATATATATATATATATATATATATATATATATATATATATTGTGAAGGGTCTTATTTTATAAAAAAAAAAAATTTAAAAAAAATTGATTGGGAGGGTGGGGAGCACCAACCCCCCCTACCCCACTTCTTACCTTCCCCGTGGCGTACATTACTCTGCGTACGTAGGCGTATTGCTATATGCAGCAGTAGTAATAACTACTGCCTGCGACAGCAGGCCGTCTGCGGACGTAGAAGGCCGCACGACTTCATTTTAAAGCTGGCGGGCTTTTCAAATATACGTTGGTTGTTTTTATTATAAAAAAATTATTATTATGATTTTTTTAAAATTATTAATTTATTAAAAATAAATTATATTTAATATAAATTGTTCAATGATAATCTATTTAAATTGTATTTAATTTAAATAATTAATTATTAATGTTATTAAATTTAATTTATAATGAATTTAAATTATTAATTATTAATATTGTTAATAAAATTTATTATTACATATTATTAATCAATTAAATAATATTGATATAGTTTTATATTTAATAATTAATTTAATTTAATTTAGTTTAATTAAAGTTAATTAATAAAGGAAGTTGTAAAATGAAGTTTTTAATTTATTTAATTATTATTTAATAAATAAATTATTACCTTTGACTATTTTTGAGAAAATTTACTATAATTAATTAGGGGTAATTGTGCGTACCATTTGGATATAGGAATGGGATAATTTGTAAGGATAAACTATGGGTTCTGTCTTTTTAAAACATACGTTCAACTGGAAATGGAAACCTCACATTAACTCAACAGTATATTATCAATCAAATTGAACTATGAGACTATTACTTGAACACGAACATTGGAAAATTTAAACCTTATTGTTAAACTCAAAACTATGTGTTTTCAAATCAAACCAAATTATGAGATTATGATGTTTTCTTGTACTGTTTATGTTTTGGGGTTGACTTAGCTTTGACCAATTTAGGTTTTTTACCAGAGGCTTGGGAGTTATATGAATGTGATGTTATGATGATTTTTTCTCGATCTTTTCAAACCAACCAAGGTAATGTGATAGTAGGCTCTATGATGGATGTATTTACTGTTTGTTATTGCTTTCCAGTTTCCTTGCGTGAAGCTGAAGTGTATGTATTTGAGATACCTAACTTAACCATTTTTGAGTCTCGATCAGTTATATTTGATAACTATTTTTGAGTCTCGATCAGTTATACTTGGGTTACTTCTGGTTGCTTTGCGAGGATTGAAGTGTATGATTTGTTCTTGATGATGTCATTGTGTGACATGTTTTGACTTGACCATTTCAGAGTCTTCGATCAGTATTGTGATTTATTTTGGGATACTTTTTGGTTGCTCATTAGAGAACCAGTGGATATTGTGATTTATCATTGATACCTTCAGTTGTTGATAGAGAACTGTTGTGATCATATGATTTTTATTTGATGCTTGTCAGTTGCTCATGAGAACTGATGTGATTATTGTGGCTTATCTTTTATGATGTTTTCAGTCGCTTGTATAGGACTGAGGCGATTTTATTTTGATTCTTTGATTTGTGATTTCATGAGCCTAGGGTAGGTTATCTATGTGTAGTGTCGGGAAGTGGCTTGCAATGGGGATCGGGGCCCTAAGAGGCTGCCTGGAGTAACCCATTGTAAGTTGTTTTAATAAGTGAAAATGTTTACACTAAATGGGGATTAAAATGAACCTAATAAGATAATTGTATGTTCTCTCCCATGCCTTGAGTGCTAGTACAGACTAGGATGGGGTAGAGAGAACGCTTGGTTACGACCTTGCATTCCATAGTATGCCTCGTCAGTACGAGAGGATACTAGTGGCCGTAGGGATCAGTAGGGACCCAAGATTCCTAAGGGATTGCTCGAGTAACTTCTACGTGACTTTTGCGATGACACTTTCCCACTTGCATATTAGGTTTCCTATATGTCTTTGTGGTGCCTCTGGGTCTAGATGTCTATCTATATTGGAACCCTTGAGTTAGTATACTTTTAGGATTTCCAGACTTAGAGAGTACTTGTGTTTTGTGTTTTGATACCTTGTTTGGGACTTGAGACTATCTCCTCAGCGTGGTGGGAGTGGACCATTTAGGTTCCACGCGGTCGGGTGATAGTTCTTTTACTCTTACCATTGAGATCCATTTCGTGGTCACCGTGGTTGGAGTTTTCGTGATTGGCATTTACCTTCACTATGTTCTTGGATTATTATGTTAGATGGTTAGATTTTATGATAGATGTTTTATCATTATGGATGTATGGATGTATCATGTATGGTGAATAGTTTTATATATTTTTACTGTACTTTGTATCATGGATTCGTGGAGGTTGATGCATTTCTATTTTGACATATGTATATTCTTTTAAGCCTTTCATACCCTGTGACTTGTACAGTGGATGATTGAGCATTTCGAATTAATTTGCCAAGAGGCATTCGGATAAAATGTATAATATGGACATGGGACTTTTTGATTATTCTTTCATATGTATGTGGTAATTGTTTGACTTAGAATTAATTAAATTTAAACGTGACTCAACGTCTTGGGATCCTTAAGGTGTAACTTGCAAGGTATGGTTATCGATGATTACATGTTATTGCTTCCGCTACTATGTGTTTGATGTGTATGTTGTACATTCTTACTTTAAAAAAAAAAAGAAAAAGAAAAAGTTTAACAAACTTAGTGAAACTTTAGGTTAATTCTTTTGGATCCCTTGGTGGGGCGTTGCAGAGGAGAGCTTCCCACTTTCAAATTGGGAAATTTTCTATTATTAAAAGAGGACAACATGAAACTTACTATATAAAAAAATACTGCAAATGGCTTTTATAGGCCATGAATAATATCAACCCAGGGTTGTGCAAAAAGACCATCTATCTTAACAGCACCACTACATGTTGAATTGTCTTATCATAGTCTTGAGTTGTTTGCATCCTTGCCATGAGACATTATCAATGCCCCTTGTTGATTGTAAAAGGATAAAAGTCCCCATTTGTAGATTTCTCATGATGTATCTCTGCATCACAAGAAGTCTAAGTCATCTTTACCCATTGATTATGACATGCCACAGCTTCAATCTTCATGTTCTGCAATTGAACAGGGACTATGCCTATCGATTTTCTATTTGTTAGCCGTTTGATTACTCATTCTTTCTGTGATCCTCATAATAGTATAGAAGATTGTAAAACCTTAAAAGCTCGGGTAAATGTGATAATAAACTATATTTGAGAATGACATATATAACTAAAGGTAGGACCAAGCATGATGTGTTCGATTGGTGAGATCTATACATAAATCAGAAAACAAACCCTAACTGTATATATATATATATATATGTTTTTATAATAATAAATTATTAACAACCACCCTTAATAATTCTCATAGGTATGAGCCTAAGCTATTATAGCCACTGCCAACAATAGAAAAATAGTCTTACACTGTTGCTATTGCTCAACGATCGATATTGTGGGGATCGGTGACTTCTTTTGTTTCATAAATTATACTGGTTGAAAGTAATGTTGATCAAATCAATTAGTTCCAAATTCATCGCCCACACATAGAGACTGTAATCAATGTACTTCCTTGGAGTATTCGGTATGGCACGCAGTAGAAGTAAGATATATATATATATATATATATAAGGCTCTAACCCAAGGAGAGACGGATACAAGGAGGCCAGTCTTTCCCGATCTCGGGGTACTCTATGAGGGATTATTCAAATGTAACTAAATCATTGTATAATGATTTCACCGCTGACCTAAAAACATAGAAGTCGTGCGGCCGAGAAGGGGTGTTGCATTAACAACATAGCCTGTTGCTCGATCGACATGGAAAAGGTGACAAGGAGAAAGGTGAGGGACACAAGATCGTTCCCTCTCGACTCCTTATATACATGTGTTCTCGAAAATTTAGATGGGAACTTCCTTGATCTATTATCGTCACTCGTAGATCTAATGTATCACTAAGTCCTCGAATTATATAAAACAATGAAGCATATAAACTTCATTAATCTGTCTATTGTTACATCAGTTTTTGCTAAATTTGGAATCGTAAAGCAGTACTGTTGAGTACATCATTTAAAGCAATCACTTAAATTCAATCAAGATGCAATATAGCTACGGGTCTTGACCTTAGATAAAATTTCAATGAGTTGTTGGAAAAAGAACACATTCATCACTTAATTTTCAATTCTATCTTAAATTCTTTCCCGACTTATTTCACCAATTTGAATTCTTCTCATGGAATGATAGATTCATATATATTTGAACTTTCCTATAGCCAACAATGTCATGAAATCTAAGACTCATTCACAAAGAGTTATTCTACCAACACTAACAGACACGAAGAAGGTAGAAGAAGAGAGAGTAATGGAATATGCAGAATGATCTTGGGTACTTAGCTGGACTCTGATGCTAAACCACTATGCCTTCGAAGGCCGTAAGTATATCCCCTCTTTCTTCAACGTTCACAATTCCTTTGACAATCGAACCTCCTTCCAAGTGTCTAGAAGGGCTTGTAGAAGTAGACGAGGATGTTGAAGCATATGAGCTTCTCAAATGCATATAAGCTTGTAGATGCCTATCAAGATGATCGTACACACTAAGAGAGCCTCTATATAAAGGCCTCTAAGATGCATCTAGAGTATCTCTAGAAACAACTAGAAGATAAGCATGACAACCAAGCATGGGTCTTCTCCAACCTTCTAGATGAGTCTTAAGGTTGTAGACACCATGTGCTCAAATCAAATGCTAACTCCTAAGTGTAGACAACTTAGTGCATTCTTAGAGTGCAAACCCCTGTGTTGTCTACATGACAACTCCCGAGAATTAGCAAACTCCTATGTGAGCAAATATTAAAATAATGCACAATAATTAATATAATATTTACTTTACTCTTTCCAATTTTAATTAATTAATTTATTAAATCTCATGCACTAACTTTAATAACTCCACTTTTCAATCTTAATATATTTATATTTTAATCACATGAGATTTAGAATCTTTTAATAATTTTAAAATATATTTTCCACTTTTAAATTTCATTTTCCAAAACTTAATTTGCTAAAATATTTATTAGCTTAATAATAATATTATTTAGTCATTTATTTAAAAATGAACACTAAATATATTATTATTAAAATAAATATTGTCACATTACAAATTTAAACTTTTCACTTTTTATTTTCAAATTTAATTATTTTATTTAATTAATTTTCCAATTAATTAAATAAAATAAATATTAAAATACTATATTAATTTTCCATTTAATTAAACCATTAATTAGGCTTAATTAATAGAAAATGCATCAAAGACTCATAAGGTAAAAATATGAAAATCCATCATAGCCAAAATACATACAAAATCAAACCAAATGTTTAAATCACGAATTACTTCATCTGACGCATTCGGAGGGTACTCAACTCGGGTACTTGTCCTGATTTTTCAATTAGGAAAAATGGCTTAAAGGGTTGGGATTCAGACTTGAGAATTTATCTCCCCTCTCTTATCATTGAGATAGTGTGATAGGGTACGCTCATCCTGGCAATTCAGGGAAGTTGATACCCGGTACCTACAACCTACATAAAAACCATGCATGTACAAGCATAATATATATACTAAGATAAACAGGCAATGGCAGGAAGTGGTGCATCGTGTAGATCCCAACCAACAGGTGACTACAACTGCCTTCCTTAACCACATCAGACATGCCATACAAAAGAAAACATGCACACCATACACATGCAAGTATGGGGTAAGTATCCATAAAAAAACACATATGATAATAAATCATCTTACTAATCACCATTAATAACTACAAACACTAAAAATAATCATCATGCATACATGAAATGTAAAATCTAAGTGATTTCATCACATAATAAACTGAATTTATAGCACAATATCTGATAATCTCATAAGAATGCTGCTAACCAACAACATAAAACTAGCTCTAAAAGACTTCAACAATGATAACAAAATGCGAACTAGGGGCAGGCACTACATCCACCCCCCTTGGGATTAGGCTTACTCCTGGAAGCCTACAAGAATAAGAAACTAAGTTACTCACTTTGCGGGTCCCATTGACCCCTTTCCTCCCTATAGGGAAACATGATTCCACTGAAGATACTATAACGCACTTAGAGCAATATGATTCTGGTTTAATGGTAAACCAAAAACCATATCGATCCAACATTTATCCTTTTAACAACTACTAAAATAGATCCTCTAATACATTATAAACAAGAGCAACTTAATGCTTACAAAGATAATCAAGGGCATACTACCTTACAACATAGATAAAAGATACATGTTTTGCAACTAGAATAAGTTTCAATTTTCCAGTTTTACCCATGTTTAGGTTTAAGTAAAATTTTCAGTTTTGAAAGCTAAGTGTTGAAGTATGAAAAATATGCAAGTAACAGTTTTAAGTTCTGTTTCAGTTCACTTAGTTTCAAGTTTTCAGTTTGAGAGAAATACACATGATAGTTTAAAGTTTTCATTTTGTTCAACTAGTTTTTAACTAGTGGCATTCAAATATACCCAAAGCTCCCAATGTTGAAACTCGGGCTCTGATACCAAATATAATGCCCCGCTAAGGGATCCAATGAATTAACCTAAAGTTTGCCAAACAATTTTTTTTTAAAACATGAAAGTAAAACCATTCATAACATCTGTGGAAGCAATAGTAACATCCAACTAAAAGAAAACATAACATAATAGATTACATTCTTTAAAATCCCTTAACGTTGTATCACATCTAAATTAATTATTTATCTAACAACACATGAAATAACAATGATACATCCAATATTCTTAAACCATATACAAGTGTCCTTTTAGTAATCCCATTTTAGATTGCTCAATCATCCACTGTACATGTTACAAGGTTTGAAAGGCTTAAAAGAATACACATCTGTATAAATAAAATACATCATCATACTAACTCTAATCCATGATGCAATAACATAAATGAAACCACAAATCATATATGGTACATCATCTCAAAAGATATAATCATACATCATAAAAGATAACCATATACCACAAACATAAATAACTAAGTGCACAGTTCCTCCCAACCATAAATAGCATCATTAGACCATCGTGGATCCTAGCCATCCCTCCGTGCATAACATTCCAAAGCACCGAAGAGATCATCAGTATTAACATAGTAGGAATGTCACTCCTAAAACATCCTACTAGCATGCATAGTAAAGAAGAGGATACCATCATCTAACATATGCAAATCATCAATATAAGAAACATACCAGTAAATACATCCATCATAAGGTATATCATCTATCATAATGCTCCAAGATCATAATGAAGATAAATAACAACCAAGAAAGCATCAACCACGGTGTCTCAAACGGATCTCAAATGATAAGAGTGGAAAATACACTACCACCCGACCGCGTGGAACCTAAGTGGTCCATGTCATGCCCAAAAACTTGAAGGCAAAAACACACACACAAATTTTTTTTTTGAATTAATAATTAAACATGCCCTAGGTTTGAAATGATTGATAATAGTTTTAGTAGAGGTTCTTTACTTTACGTCTTAAGGTTATAAACATGAGGGTGATTACATTGTTAAGATTTTGAAACTTTTGTTACTAGATTGATATCAATCTTAAGTTATGCCATTTAAGAATTAAACATATCAAAAGATATTAATAGTGTAAGTTACACTTAACTTTTGACTAAAAGATAAAGGAAACAATCCAACATTTTCTATTGGTTTTAACATATGCTAACGTAATGAAACAGATGATAGTTTCAAAATGAGTTTGCTAAGACCTTAAATGTTTAAAATTTATACTAACTATATTAAAACAGATAACCTAAAACCAACTCACAATTAAACAACATAGTTATCAACTAACTTAATAATTAAATGATTATAAAAATTTCAACGTAATACTAACTTAAAACTTTACTAAATTAAACTAAGTACACTTTAACAAATTAGAATATCATTTTAAAACTAACAATTTAAAATTTAAAAATAATATATAAAAAGAAACTAACTAAACTAACATGCTAAAATAAAATAACTTAAAGATTTAAACTAATTAACTAATTACATTCAGAATTTTGTCAACTAAAAAAAACAATTTTAATGGACTTAAATTAATCTAAAAATCTAATTAACATTTATAAAATAACTAAATTAACTAAATACTAACTAGCTAATCTAATACTAAATTATATTCTAATTCTAACTACAATCAAACTAAAAAAAAAAACAATTAAATCATACACTACTAACTAAGCCTACCTATTGACTAGCATCTAACCACTAACCCTCCTGTCCTAAGACCTAACCTACACCCTAGCCTCTAACATCCACTTGACCACAAGTCAAGTGGATGTGACCCCTCCCTACTCCTCTCCCTAGGCCCCACGCAATCCCAAACCTGCACATCCAAGAGAAGGTACGCAGGGGGAAACAAGGACTAAGGTTTTAAAACAAGCAAAAAAAACTAACTAACAACAAAACCATCCCCAAACTAAACCAACGTCCAATTGCAATGTCATATCATGACATAACACTCTCTCCACTCCACTTGCCACACAGCCCGAGGTAAGGAAAATGCAGCCCAAGAGGGGGCATGTGAACAGAGGTGGGCAAGGAAGGGTTAAGGAAATGAAGGTGGCCATTCAAATTTTCCCTTCACAACATTAATGCCACCTTTCCCACAACTGGCCGCTAGGAATGGAGGAGGGTGGGGATGGGACAAGGTGGCAGGGTGACATCACCCACCCATCCCATCCACTATGACATGAGGCAGACACAAAAAGACCTCTTTAAGGCAAGCTTAAACTGACGTGCAAGGCCAAGGAGGGCAATAAAAACATAAAGTTTTATAGGCGAAGAAAAGATATTCAGAATATTAAAGTTATAAAGGCTTAATAACTTATGCATTGTATTAGATATCATTTATATATATATTGTTTTATTTCTAATTTTAAACACTAATAGATTCTTAGAATATTCTCTGTTGCAAAACAAGGATTATCACATTCTCTCATACAAACTCCAGCATCCTGTAGGTGGATTATTTGATAATTTGTCTACTCTCTCTCTCTCTCTCTTGAAACTCAATGTATATTTTTCTTTTGCAATTATATTACCACAATAGGTGTTTGCATTCTCTAATAAATTTCTAGTTTATCATCTCCATGAACCTCAAATGACCATGCATTTCAATGAAACCACATTACATGAAATAACCATCTACGTATTCATTTAACTATTTAATAAAATTGATGGATCAACATAATGACTAAACTAGTCTTAAGGCAATTGAAAAAATAAGAGATCAAAATGATAATGCTCCATTCCTTTTGAAAGGAGTATCAAAATACACAAAGTTATTTCTCTATCATGTTTCAATTTTAGCTTGGATCTCTTGACATAATTCTTCCTACATGTTCTTGCAAATTTATTTTCAACACAATCAACCATGAACTAAATCATTTCAAACTTGATAAAGACACCATACATTTACATGGATTAGCAACATCTCTCTCTACCGTCCATATGACTAGAGGCATCACCATACATCACAAATTGAATCATGTATAATTGAACATCATTGTTGCATCTTATCTTTGATACACATTCATATGACAACATAGGATATGAAAATTTTAAGAGAAGTAAATTTACTCAATCACTTATTTTATTATCAACCTAATTCAAGGCTCAGCCGGGAAAGAATCAGGAAGAAAACCCGGCTTCGTTGCCATATATAATAAGGTTTAAAAAATACAATTTACAATAGGATCGCAATCCCAATTTTCAATAATTTTATCAAATTTTCTTCATGATCAAATCAAGGAGTTTGTAATGTCTTCTAAATCTCATTTCAAGAACCATGGAAGAAACCAATAACTGATCGGGTGACAACCAAGCAGAACCAAAAGAACATCAAGCATGCATAATCATACATGGTTTACACAATAAGATTCATAGTGAATCAAGACTAGGAAGAGGTGGATTCTTCCAACTGGAGAAGTCAAGCACAACACCAATTCAGATGCCCAATCGGGGCCAATAACCAAGAACTTCCGTTCTTCCATTTTAACTTGCCATACTCATACCAGGTTTGTGCTGACGGGTAACACCCTACCCTTTATCCCTCTTCTCATCCTGAGAAGAGACTCTACACAGGTTGGAGTCGAACTAAATAGACCTCTCCCAAAATTGATCACTTCTGCCCTCTCCTAGGGTGAGTAATACCAAAACACCCATGCAAGAAAACTCAAAATTGCAAACATAAATAAGAAAGGAAAACAACCAAAATAACAAGGTTTAAAAATCTTCCCAACATACCCACAACCATACAACAGTAATACAACAACAAGGTAACAAGAACATGAAACAAAACATAAAAATTGAATAAGGGAGATGGGAGTTTCCTACCTTCTCAAAGAGGTAATGGCAATGAACAAATTTGAGTAGAGTATCCCTCCTTCCTTCAAGCTTCAAGAAATATTCTCTAAATGTAGAGATTGGGTAACCAAACCACTAGACCAAGGAAGGCCTCTAAATAAGCCTCCAACTCAACCACCCAAAAGGAGCAATAACTATTTCCACCCACTAGCCACACTAGAAACTCCTAACTCAACCCACACCATGGTTAAACTCTAAGAGGAGGTGGGGTAAGACAACTCATGACAACCACTTGCAATTTTCGCACAAAGGCAAAAAGGGACTTTTTGAGTGCCCTCAAAAGTCAAAGCTAGGGGCTTAGGGGTTGGAAAAGACCCCTAACCCATACCCATACCCATAGGTTAGAATAAAAACATGTTAAAAGCCTTAGGAAAGAGGTTAAGAGACAAAATAAAATCTAGGAATAAAATAGGTCCATCTAACAACTCTAACTAGCAAATTAAGCACGTAAACATTTTACGAGTGTCAAGCGACACTGAAAGAGCATAATTACGAACAATAGGGTTTCCAAATCTTAGCACATGGAGATCAGTTTTGTTCCTCCGTAGGGTTTCTCAGCTAAATATCTGAACACTCATTGCACACATCAGTAGTCCCGAAAATCACATGTACATATATATGTATCAGAAATTTACATAATTTGAAACATACATAAATCAGGGTTTTCTTGCATCCTACTTATATCCTTAATCATAAAGATTCCAACTCAATGTGTTAATCCCACATTTTACTGATTTCATCAACATACATATACATGAGCATTTAATGACAATCATCAAATATATTAGGAAATAACATCACACAACATGAAATAATAAAATATGTTCTAAGCATCAAATAATGTCTCGACATCTCGAGTCGCGGATAACAAAATTAGAGTAATGTATCACTATGCTACGATGGGTCGGGGGCGAGGCCTCACAGTCCACTACAGTCTTGAGTTGTTTGTATCCTTGCCGTGAGACATTATCAATGCCCCCTGTTGATTGTAAAAGGATAAAAGTCCCCATTTGCAGATTTCTCATGATGTATCTCTGCATCACAAGAAGTCTAAGTCATCTTTACCCATTGATTATGACATGCCACGGCTTCAATCTTCATGTTCTGCAATTGAACAGGGACTATGCCTATTGGTTTTCTATTTGTTAGCCGTTTGATTACTCATTCTTTCTGTGATCCTCATAATAGTATAGAAGATCGTAAAACCTTAAAAGCTCACGTAAATGAGATAATAAACTATATTTGAGAATGACGTATATAACTAAAGGTAGGACCAAGCATGATGTGTTCGATTGATGAGATCTATACATAAATTAGAAAACAAACCCTAACTATGTGTGTGTGTGTATATATATATATATATATGTTTTTATAAAAATAAATTATTAACAACCACCCTTCATAATTCTCATAGGTATGAGACTAAGCTATTATAGCCACTGCCAACAATAGAAAAATAGTCTTACACTGCTGCTATTGCTCAGTGGTCGATATTGTGAGGATCAGTGACTTCTTTTGTTTCACAAATTATACTGGTTGAAAGTAATGTTGATCCAATCAATCAATTCCAAATTCATCGCCTGCACATAGAGACTGTAATCAGTGTGCTTACTTGGAGTATTCGGTATGGCGCGCAGTGGAGCTAGGATATATATATATATATATATATATAAGGCTCTAACCTAAGGAGAGATGGATACAAGGAGGCCAGTCTTTCCCGATCTCTGGGTACTCTATGAGGGAGTATTCAAATGTAACTAAATCATTGTATAATGATTGCACCACTGACCTGAAAACATAGACGTCATGCGGCCAGGAAGGGGTGCTGCATTAGCAGTAGAGCCTGCTGCTCGATCAACATGGAAAAGGTGACAAGGAGAAAGGTGAGGGACACAAGATCATTCCCTCTCGGCTCCTTATATAAATGTGTTCCCGACAATTTAGATGGGAACTTCCCTGATCTATTATCGTCACTCCCAGATCTAATGTATCACTAAGTCCTCGAATCATATAAAACAATATAGCATATAAACTTCATTAATCTGTCTATTGTTACATCAATTTTTGCCAAATTTGGAATCGTAGAGCAGTACCATTGAGTACATCATTTAAAGCAATTACTTACATTCAATCAAGATGCAAGACAGCTACGGGTCAACCTTAGATAAAGTTTCAATAAGTTGTTGGGAAAAGAACACATTCATCACTTAATTTTCAATTCTATCTTAAATTATTTCCCGAATTATTTCACCAATTTGAATTCTACTCATGGAATGATAGATTCATATATATTTGAACTTTCCTATAGCCAACAATGTCATGAAATCTAAGACTCATTCACAAAGAGTTATTCTCCCAACACTAACAGACATGAAGAAGGTAGAAGAATAGAGAGTAATGGAATATGTAGAATGATCTTGGGTTATTAGCTAGACTCTGATGCAAAACCACTATTCCTTCGGAGGCCATAGGTATATCCCCTCTTTCTTCAACATTCGCAATTCCTTCGACAATCGAACCTCCTTCCGAGTGTCTAGAAGAGCTTGTAGAAGCAGATGAGGATGTTGAAGCTTATGAGCTTCTCAAATGCATATAAGCTTGTAGATGCCTATCAAGATGATCGTACACACTAAGAGAGACTCTATATAAAGGCCTCTAAGATGCATCTAGAGTATCTCTAAAAACAACTAGAAGATAAGCATGACAACCAAGCATGGGTCTTCTCCAACCTTCTAGATGAGTCTTAAGGTTGTAGACACCATATGCTCAAATCAAATGCTAACTCCTAAGTGTAGACAACTTAGTGCATTCTTAGAGTGCAAACCCCTGTGTTGTCTACATGACAATTCCCGAGAATTTGCAAACTCCTATGTGAGCAAATATTAAAATAATGCACAATAATTAATATAATATTTACTTTACTCTTTCCAAATTTAATTAATTAATTTATTAAATTTCATACACTAACTTTAATAACTCCACTTTTCAATCTTAATATATTTATATTTTAATCACATGAGATTTAGAATCTTTTAATAATTTTAAAATATATTTTCCACTTTTAAATTTTATTTTCCAAAACTTAATTTGCTAAAATATTTATTAGCTTAATAATAATATTATTTAGTCATTTATTTAAAAATGAACACTAAATATATTATTATTAAAATAAATATTGTCACATTACAAATTTAAACTTTTCACTTTTTATTTTCAAATTTAATTATTTTATTTAATTAATTTTCCAATTAATTAAATAAAATAAATATTAAAATACTATATTAATTTTCCATTTAATTAAACCATTAATTAGGCTTAATTAATAGAAAATACATCAAAGACTCATAAGGTAAAAATATGAAAATCCATCATAGCCAAAATACATAGAAAATCAAACCAAAGGTTTAAATCACGAATTACGTCATCTGACGCATTCAGAGGGTACTCAACTCAGGTACTTGTCCTAATTTTTCAATTAGGACAAATGGCTTAAAGGGTTGGGATTTGGACTTGAGAATTTATCTCCCCTCTCTTATCATTAAGATAGTGTGATAGGGTACGCTCATCCTGGCAATTCAGGGAAGTCGATACCGGGTACCTGCAACCTGCATAAAAATTATGCATGTACAAGCACAATATATATACTAAGCTAAACAGGCAATGGCAGGAAGTGGTGCATCGTGTAGATCCCAACCAGTAGGTGACTACGACTCCCTTCCTTAACCACATCAGACACACTATACAAAAATAAACATGCACACCATACACATGCAAGTATGGGGTAAGTATCCATAAAAAAACACATATGATAATAAATCATCTTACTAATCATCATTAATAACTGCAAACACTGAAAATAATCATCATGCATACATGAAATGTAAAATTTACGTGATCTCATCACATAATAAACGGAATTTTTAGCATAATATCTGATAATCTCATAAGAATGCTGATAACCAACAACATAAAACTAGCTCTAAAAGAGTTCACCAATGATAAAAAATGCGAACTAGGGGCAGGCACTACATGATTTAACTCATTTTTTATCAATAGTGAACTGAAAATTTCCCTTTTTGAACTGAAGAGATATTTTGTTGAGATATTTAATTTAATAAAATGAGATATGCTCTCATAACTACTTTTTCTATTTAATAAAATAATCTTTAATTAATTAGAGACACTTTTCTTATTTAATTAAACAACTTCATTTAATTAATTAGGAATGACTTTTTATTTAATTAAATAACTTTTTTTAATTAATTAGAAGTAAGTACTCCATTTAATTAAATAATTTCTTTTAATTATTTCAAAATTCTTTTTGAAACTAGTCAACACAAGTCAATGGTGGTTAAATCTGGTCAACTTTTGGTCAAACTTGATCTTTGTTAATCTCAATATGAGCAAATGTGAGTATGAATTCCAACAACAATTCGATGCAAATTCTCATTCAACCTTTCAAAATGAAGAGATGAGGGTCTCTTAAATAGACTTTCCTAGAATTCATAAATGGTTGAGATCGATTTCAATCAACGGTCAGGATTAAAGGTGAAGTTCAGTCATAAAGGGAGATTTCCAAATTAAAGGGAGTTAACAGATTTAATTTGAGTAAAATAAGGAGTTAACTGATTCAATTTGAGTAGAAAAAGGAGTTAACTGATTTAACTCATTTTTGATCAATAGTGAACTGGGAATTTCCCTTTTTGATTAATTAAATAACTTTATTTAATTAATTAGGAATGGCTTCTCATTTAATTAAATAACTTTTTAAAATTAATTAGAAGTAAGTACTCCATTTAATTAAATAATTTCGTTTAATTATTTCAAAATTCTTTGCAAAACTAGTCAACTCAAGTCAACCGTAGTTAAATCTGATCAACTTTTGGTCAAACTTGATCTTTGCGTATGTGAATATGAGCAAATGTGAGTATTAATTCCAGCAACAATTCGATGCAAATTCTCATTCAACTTTTCAAAATGAAGAGATGAGGGTCTCTTAAATAGACTTTCTCACAATTCATCAACAATTGATATCAATTTAAATCAACGGTAGGGATTAAAGGTTAAGTTCGGTCATAAAGGGAGATTTCAAAATTAAAAGGAGTTAACAGATTTAATTTGAATAAAATAAGGAGTTAACTGATTCAATTTGAGTAGAAAAAGGAGTTAACTCATTTAACTCATTTTTTATTAATAGTGAACTGGAAATTTCCCTTTTTAAACTGAAGAGAGATTTTGTTGAGATATTTAATTTAATAAAATGAGATATGCTCTCATAATTACTTTTTCTATTTAATTAAATAATCTCTAATTAATTAGAGGCAATTTACTAATTTAATTAAATAACTTCATTCAAATAATTAGGAATGGCTTCTCATTTAGTAAAATAACTTTGTTTAATTAATTATAAGTAAGTACTCCATTTAATTAAATAATTTCATTTAATTATTTCAAAATTCTTTTCGTAACTAGTCAACTCAAGTCAACTGTGGATAAATCTGGTCAACTTTTGGTCAAACGTGATCTTTGAATATGTGAATATGAGCAAATGTGAGTATGAATTCCAGCAACAATTCAATGCAAATTCTCATTCAACCTTTCAAAATGAAGAGATGAGGGTCTTTTAAGTAGACTTTCCTAAAATTCATCAACCGTTGAGATCGATTTCAATCAATGGTCAGTATTAAAGGTGAAGTTCAGTCATAAAGGAAGATTTTCAAATTAAAGGGAGTTAATAGATTTAATTTGAGTAAAATAAGGAATTAACTGATTCAATTTGAGTAGAAAAAAGAGTTAACTGATTTAACTCATTTTTTATCAATAGTGAACTGAAAATTTTCCTTTTTGAACTGAAGAGAGATTTTGTTTAGATATTTAATTTAATAAAATGAGATATGCTCTCATAATTACTTTTTCTATTTAATTAAATAATCTTTAATTAATTAGAGACACTTTTCTTATTTAATTAAATAACTTTATTTAATTAATTAGGAGTGGCTTCTCATTTAATTAAATAACTTTGTTTAATTAATTAGAAGTACGTACTCCATTTAATTAAATAATTTCATTTAATTATTTCAAAATTCTTTTTGAAACTAGTCAACTCAAGTCAACCGTGGTTAAATCTGGTCAACTTTTGGTCAAACTTGATCTTTGCGTATGTGAATATGAGCAAATGTGAGTATTAAATCCAGCAACAATTCGATGCAAATTCTCATTCAACATTTCGAAATGAAGAGATGAGAGTCTCTTAAATAGACTTTCCTGGAATTCATCAACGGTTGAGATCGATTTCAATCAACGATCAAGATTAAAGGTGAAGTTCAGTCATTAAGGGAGATTTCCAAATTAAAGGGAGTTGACAGATTTAATTTGTGTAAAATAAGGAATTGACTGATTCAATTTGAGTAGAAAAAGGAGTCAACTGATTTAACTCATTTTTGATCAATAGTGAATTGAAAATTTCCCTTTTTGAACTAAAGAGAGATTTTGTTGAGATATTTAATTTAAAAAAATGGGATATGCTCTCATAATTACTTTTTCTATTTAATTAAATAATCTTTAATTAATTAGAGACATTTTTCTTATTTAATATGCTGTGGAACAATGTTGCTTGCGGGGATGGAATAAGATTATTTGTGAGTCTGATTCTCAGGTGGTGGTGAACATGCTTTCTTCGCAAGAGCTTGAGAATGTTAGTTGGCAGCTGGCCACTGTTGTTAAGCAGATTCTATTCTCCTCTTCCTCTTTTCAGTTCATTAGGTTCATGTATATTCTTCGTGAATGGAATAGAACTGCTGATTTTTTAGCCAAATGGGATTCTAGTCATGATCCGGGTTGGAATATTAGGGATAGGGGGCAACTGTCCTTTGAGATGGTGCAAGAATTTGATGATCTTGTTTCTCAGGATCGAGCTCCTTATTGAGCTCTCCTTGTTGTATTCCTTTATGTCTTAATAAATTTTTACCCCTCTTTTTGCAAAAATAATTTAGGAATGGCTTCTCATTTAATTAAATAACTCTTTTTAATTAATTAGAAGTAAGTACTCCATTTAATTAAACAATTTCATTTAATTATTTCAAAATTCTTTTCAAAACTAGTCAACTCAAGTCAACCGTGGTTAAATCTGGTCAACTTTTGGTCAAACTTGATCTTTGCGTATGTGAATATGAGCAAATGTGAGTATGAATTTTAGAAATAATTCGATGCAAATTCTCATTCAACCTTTCAAAATGAAGAGATGAGGGTCTCTTAAATAGACTTTCCAAGAATTCATCAACTGTTGAGATCTATTTCAATCAACGGACAGGATTAAAGCTGAAGTTTAGTCATAAAGGGAGATTTTCAAATTAAAGAGAGTTAATAGATTTAATTTGACTAAAATAAGGAGTTCACTGATTCAATTTGAGTAGAAAAAGGAGTCAACTCATTTAACTCATTTTTTATCGATAGTGAACTCGAAATTTCCCTTTTTGAACTGAAGAGAGATTTTGTTGTGATATTTAATTTCATAAAATGAGATATTCATAATTACTTTTTCTATTTAATTAAACAATCTTTAATTAATTAGAGACACTTTTCTTATTTAATTAAATAACTTAATTTAATTAATTAAGAATGGCTTCTCATTTAATAAAATAACTTTCTTTATTTAATTAGAATTAAGTACTCCATTTAATTAAATAATTTCGTTTAATTATTTTTAAAAAAAATTTGAAACTAGTCAACTCAAGTTAACTGTGGTTAAATCTGGTGAACTTTCGGTCAAACTTGATCTTTGCGTATGTGAATATGAGCAAATGTGAGTATGAATTCCAACAACAATTTGATGGAAATTCTCATTCAACCTTTCAAAATGAAGAGATGAGGGTCTCTTAAATAGACTTTATTAGAATTCATCAACGGTTGAGATCGATTTTAATGAACGGTTAGGATTAAAGGTGAAGTTCAGTCATAAAGGGAGATTTTCAAATTAAAGGGTGTTAACAGATTTAATTTGAGTAAAATAAGGAGTTAATTGATTCAATTTGAGTAGAAAAAAGAGTTAACTAATTTAACTCATTTTTGATCAATAGTGAATTAGAAATTTTCCTTTTTGATCTGTTAACACCCTTTAATTTGGAAATCTCCCTTTATGACTGAACTTCACCATTAATCCTGACCATTGATTGAAATCGATCTCAACCGTTGATGAATTTCAAGAAAGTCTATTTAAGAGATCCTCATCTTTTCATTTTGAAAGGTTGAATGAGGATTTACATCGAATTGTTGCTGGAGTTCATACTCACATTTGCTCATATTCACATACACAAAGATCAAGTTTGACCAAAAGTTGACCTGATTTAACCACGGTTGACTTGAGTTGACTAGTTTTGAAAAGAATTTTGACATAATTCAACAAAATTATTTAAATAAATGGAGTACTTACTTCTAATTAATTAAATAAAGTTATTTAATTAAATGAGAAGCCATTCCTAATTAATTAAATAAAGTTATTTCATTAAATAAGAAAAGTGTCTCTAATTAATTAATGATTATTTGATTTAATAGAAAAAGTAATTATGAGAGCATATCTCATTTTATTAAATTAAATATCTCAACAAAATCTCTCTTCAGTTCAAAAAGGAAAATTTTTAGTTCACTATTGATAAAAAATGAGTTAAATCAGTTAACTCCTTTTTTTAGTCAAATTGAATCAGTTAACTCCTTATTTTACTCAAATTAAATCTGTTAACTCTCTTTAATTTGGAAATCTCCCTTTATGACTAAAATTCAACTTTAATCCTGACCATTGATTGAAATCAATCTCAACCGTTGATGAATTTCAAGAAAGTTTATTTAAGAGACCCTCACCTCTACATTTTGAAAGGTTGAATGAGAATTCGCATCGAATTGTTGTTGGAATTCATACTGACATTTGCTCATATTCACATACGAAAAGATCAAGTTTGACCAAAAGTTGACCAGATTTAATCACGCTTGACTTGAGTTGACTAGTGTTGAAAAGAATTTTGAAATAATTAAACAAAATTATTTAATTAAATGGAGTACTTACTTCTAATTAATTAAACACAGTTATTTCATTAAATGAAAAGTCATTCCTAATTAATTAAATGAATTTATTTAATTAAATAAGAAAAGTGTCTCTAATTAATTAAAGATTATTTAATTAAATAGAAAAAGTAATTATGAGAGCATATCTCATTTTATTTAATTAAATATCTCAACAAAATCTCTCTTCAGTTCAAAAAGAGATATTTTCAGTTCACTATTGATCAAAATTGAGTTAAATCAGTTAACTCCTTTTTCTACTCAAATTGAATTAGTTAACTCTTTATTTTACTCAAATTAAATCTGTTAACTCCCTTTAATTTGGAAATCTCCCTTTATGATTGAATTTCACCTTTAATCCTGACCGTTGATGAATTCTAGGAAAGTCTATTTAAGAGACCCTCATCTCTTCATTTTGAAAGGTTGAATGAGAATTTGCATTGAATTGTTGCTGGAATTCATATTCACATTTGCTCATATTCACATACCCAAAAATCAAAATTGACCAAAAGTTGACCAAATTTAACCACGGTTGACCTGAGTTGACTAGTTCCGAAAAGAATTTAGAAATAATCAAACGAAATTATTTAATTAAATGGAGTAATTACTTCTAATTAATTAAACAAAGTTATTTAATTAAATGAGAAGCCATTCCTAATTAATTAAATGAAGTTATTTAGTTAAATAAGAAAAGTGTCTCTAATTAATTAAAGATTATTTAATTAAATAGAAAAAGTATGTAATGCCCCGCCAAGGGATCCAAAGAATTAGTCTAAATTTTTATTAAGTTTGCCAAAAAAAATTTTTTAAAACATGAAAGTAATATCATTCACAACTTATATATAGTAGCAGAAGCAATATCAACAGTTCAAATGAAAGTAAACATAACATACATAACAGATTATGTTCTTTAAAGATCCCTTAACGTTGAATCACATCTGATCATAACTATTCATCCAACATCACATCCTTAGCAATGTTACATACAATGCTCATAAACAATATACAAGTATCCTTCTGTAATTACATTTTAATTTGGCTCAACCATCCACTGTACATGTTACAAGGTATGAAAAACTTAGAAGAATTAACATCCATGCAAATAAAGTACATCATCATCCAATATTAACCTATGATGCAATTAAAGTAAATGAAATCACAAATCATACATTATACATTATCACAAAAGATATAAACATCCATCATAAAAGATAATCATATATTACAAACATAAATAACTAAATCCACGGTTCCTCCCAACTGTAAATAGCATCATTAGACCATCGTGGATCCTAGCCATCCCTCCGTGCATTACATTCCAAAGCACCAAAGAGATCATTGGTATTATCATAGTAGGAATGTCACTGCTAAAAACATCCTACTAATATGCAAAATAAAGCATAAGATATCGTCATCTAACATATGAAAATCATCAATGTAAGAAACATACCAGTAAATACATCCATCATAAGGTACATTATCTATTATAATGCTCCAAGAATAGAATGAAGATAAATACCAACCAAGAATACTCTAGCCACGGTGTCTCGGATGGATATCAAATGATAAGAGTGGAAAATACACTACCACCCGACCGCGTGGAACCTAAGTGGTCCACTCCCACTGTGCTGAGGGGATAATCTCAAGTCCCAAACAAGCTAGCAAAATCACATAGCACAAATCTCTAATAGTCTAGGAATCCTAAAAGTATGCTACTCAAAAGTTTCATCACACAAAATCGACATCTAATTCCTAGAGGCACACAAAAACATGTAGGAAACCTACTATGCAAGTGAAAAAGTGTCATCGCATTTATCACGTACAAGTTACCCTGGTAGTTAGCTAAACTCCACAGGTCCATACTGATCTCATGCGGCCACTAGTATCCTCTCATACTGACGAGGCATATTACAGAATGCAACGTTGCAACCATGCGTTCTCACTACTCCCATCCTAGCTTGTACAAGCACTCAAGGCATGGGAAACAACCAAAAAAATTATCTTTTTAGGTTCATTTAATCCCTATTTAGTGTGTAAATTTTATCGCTTATTAACCAAACTTACAATGAGTTACCCTAGCAGCCACTTAGGGCCCTGGCCCCCATTGCAAGCCACTTCCCGACACTACAAGTAGATAACCTACCCTAAGCTCATGGAATCATAAATCGTCACAGTCCTGTACAAGTGACTGTAAAAAAATTCAAAAGATAATCCATAAAAAGAATCATCAAATATCCATGATAAAAGCATCAAATATCCATAATAAGAATCATCAAATCTCCAAGATAAGAATCATCAAATCTCCATGAGCATCTAAAAAAGCATCTATAGAAAATCATTACCACAACAGTTCTCTCTTGGCAACTGAAGGCATCACTGATAATCATAAATATCCATTGGTTCTCAATAACCAAAATATATCTCAAAATAAATCATCATATCCATTGGTTCTTCAATAAGCAACTAAGCATATCTCAAAATCATACTGATCGAAGACTCCAAAATGGTTGAGTCAAACATGTCACAACATGATATCATCAATAAATCAACATTTCAGTCTCATCATGGTGACTATAAAATAAATCAAGGATAACTGATCGATGACTCAAAAGTGATTAGCTCAAGTGTCTCAACACATACATCTCAGCTTCACACATGAAGACTGATAAACAATAACAATCAGTAAAACAAACATTTCATAGAGCATACGATCACATTAACATGGTTGGGCTTATAAAGATCGAGACCAAATAAAATCAACATGCCATCATATCTCGTAACCCTTGAGCCTCTCGTAACAACCTAAGATTGGTCAACACTGGTCAACCCAAAACTCAAAACAAGAAGCATAGACAATACATGATGCAAACACATGTTTTGGTTTACTAAATTCACATAGTTGAATAATGTGTAGGGGTTTCTTATTTTCTATTTGCAAGTATACATTCAAGTGTCTTAAGTTTCATCATTTGACCTACAAGTCAACCCAATTGTTCCCTGATAGCATTATCCTTCCATTATTAAGAATTACATTCTAAGAGTAACTTAAGGATAAATATTCACTAAACCTGATCATCATTGACCTTTAATTAAATTGTTCTCTATATTTAACCATGATCCACATTTAAATTGATTAACTCTTCTTTTAAGGTTACTTCAACTTCCAACATAAATCAAGGATCATTATTCGTTAAAATATAAGAAAGCCAATTATCATTCTTTGAATAAGAAGATCATAACTTTATTTATCTCAATCCATTAACATAGGTGCACCATCCATGACCTATTAACATCTTATTAGTTTTCAAATAGAAACTTAACTAAGTATTACTAAAGTTTGAGTCTTTTAATTTAATCGTCACCATCGTTGACAACCATATAATATCTAAAGTCATAATTCAAGTTATTGGAATAAAACCTATCAATTTTGATATCAGTATTTCTACAATCTCATTAATAGAATTATATCAATTAAATTTTCATTACATAACTTAATTATTAATTAAATCCAATTAACTCTAGTTAATTGATTTAATTAATAACTTCACAACCAAACCATCAACCTGATGAATATTAGTTGACTAATAACTAAAAGTCAGCCATACACAAATATTCATGTTCTTAGTTCAATAATAATAACTTGCTAATATTTAATGACAAGCTATTTTGAGAATCTTATTAATAGATCACATTCATCATGATAATCATTTCTATCGCATATAATTATATTGACAACTCAATAAACATCAATTGATTAAAATCAATTATAATCCAAATCCAAAAATTATTATCTTTTACAAAATTTCAATCAATAAATAATCTCCACTAGATTATCTCTAATCAAATTTATTGTTAATTATTTAAATCATTATTTATTAATAGTTTGCTAGTCCTTACAAACATTAATAAATAATGAACTCATCAAACTATAAATACTCGATCTATAGAACCTTTATATAAAATTTCATTGGCTAACTCTAATCACCATTAAGGTATATCAACAAGTTATCTAATAATACATAACGTATTAATAATAACAATTCTACTTAAAGTAATGTTATAATAATGACTCCATGTAAACTAAATCTTAATCAATTATCATTAAAGTCTCTTCATTTAAAAAAACGTAATATAAAATTACCATCTCTAGATTATTGAATAGTATTTAATATACATTATAAAAAGTCCACTATATAAACTATATTAAAATCTCTTTTTAAAAAAAAATCTCTCATTTAAAAATCTATTTACTTAGATTAACTAATAATTAATTACACTTCTTCTACTATTAACTAATCTTATTTAAATTTGATTTATTTAGATTAGATAATAATCTATATAAAACTAATGCATTTTAATAAGATTATACTAAGGGAAGATTGCAATAATATATTTAATCCATTCCATGCTTTGATATATTATTTTTGTGAAGTTTAAGCATAAAGAACTCTTGGTTATGGAAAATAGAGAAATATCTGTCCTTGAATAAAACAGTCTTAGTACGACGACCATATCTCCCTAATGAACCGTTGGATCGGGCTGAAATTAAAATATGTTGGAGAGGGCCAAGTTACGCCACTTCTGACAGGAGCGATCGAATAAATTCGTTCATGATAAAAAGTTATGAATGACTGAGTTCGGGTCTATCCAAGGGGCAGCGACAGGACAGTTTGTGATGAATTAAGAATTTCTTCTTAAAAGGTAATTGTTCTCTAATTTTATCCAATAATTTCACTGATGGATTTGGTCATAAATCTTGAAACCATTTTCATATCTATCTCAATTTGATTCTAATTCGAACCCAAACCCGTTTAGATCTAATTTCTTCCTTAATTGGATCTAAGATTTTTTTATTGTTTTCTTTGCAACCATATATATCTAGATTCTAATTTAATTGTAGATTCAATCACAAAGAGTATTTAGACACATATAACAAACATGATGAAGACAGGAAGAGAAATAGTGCAAAGAGAATATGCAAATATCACGAGTGCACCTCGACACTGATGCTAATCTGCCATGCTTCAGAAGTCCATAAAAAATCTCTTCCTTCTCCATCATTCGCAATTTCTCCAAGATCCAAGCCAACCAAATCCTCCAAGTGATTAGAAGAGCTAAAAGGAACATAGAAGCATGTAAAAAATATACGAGCATATGAACTTCTCCAATGCATGTATGAAGCTTCCATTTTAAGCTTGTAGCTTGTAGCTTCCATTCAGCTTTCCTTTAAGCTTG
This sequence comes from Cupressus sempervirens, assembly GCA_028749045.1. Lineage (NCBI taxonomy): Eukaryota > Viridiplantae > Streptophyta > Pinopsida > Cupressales > Cupressaceae > Cupressus > Cupressus sempervirens. The sequence continues at coordinate 673,892,507 of CM053790.1, read as the reverse complement.
TCCAAACACACTAAGAGAGCCTCTATTTGAAAGCCTCTAAGATGCATCTAGAGTGTCTCTAGAAACAACTAGAAGATAAGCATGACAACCAAGCATGAGTCTTCTCCAACCTTCTAGATAAGTCTTAAGGTTGTAGACACCATGTGCTCAAAATAATATGATAACTCCTAAGTATAGACAACTAGTGCTTTCTTAGAGTGCAAACTCCAGTGTTGTCTACATGACAACTCTCGAGAATTTGCCAACTCTTATGTGAGCAACTATTAATATAATATTTAATTTACTCTTTCTAATTTAATTTATTTATTTATTAGATCTCATGCACTTACTGTAATAATTTCACTTTTCAATCTTAATACATTTATATTTTAATCACATGAGATTTAGAATATTTTATTAATTTAAATATATTTTCCACTTTTAAATTTCATTTTCCAAAACTTAAATTGCTAAAATATTTATTAGCTTTAATAATATTATTATTTAGTCATTTATTTAAAAATGAGCTCCAAATATATTATTATTAAAATAAATATTATCACATTCCAAATTTAAACTTTTAACTTTTTATTTTCGAATTTAATTATTTTATTTAATTAATTTCTCAATTAATTAAATAAAATAAATATTAAAATATCATTATTAATTTTCTATTAAATTAAACCATTAATTAAATATTTTAATTAGGCTTAATTAATAAAAAATACATCAAAGACTCGTAAGGTAAAAATATGAAAACCCCATCATAGCCAAAATACATACAAAATCAAACCAAGAGTTTATATCAAGAATTACGTTATCCAATGTATTCGGAGGGTACTCAACTCGGATACTTGTCCTAATTTTTCAATTAGGGAAAATAGATTAAAGGGTTGAGATTTGGACTTGAGAGTTTATCTCCCCTCTCTTATCATTGAGATAATGTGATAGGGTATGCTCATCCTAGCAATTCAGGGAAGTCGATACTCGGTACTTGCAACCTGCATAAAAGTCATGCATGTACAAGCACAATATATACTAAACTAAATAAGCAATGGTAGGAAGTGGTGCATCGTGTAGATTCTGATTAGCAGGTGACTACAACTCCCTTCCTTAACCACATCAGACAAACCATACAAAAGCAAACACGCACACCATACACATGCAAGTATGGGGTAAGTATCCATAAGAAAACATATATGATAATAAATCATCTTACTAATCATCATTAATAACTAGAAGCAATGTAACAATCATCATCAATAATTGTGAACACTAAAAATAATCATCATACATACATAAAATGTAAAGTCTAAGTAATCTCATCACATATCAACTGAATCCATAGCACAATATCTGATAATCTCAAAAGAATGCTGCTAACCAACAACATAAAACTATCTCCAAAAGAGTTCAGCAACGATAACAAAATGCGAATCAGGGGCAGGCACTACATCCACCCCCCTTGGGATTAGGCTTACTGTTGGAAGCCTACAAGAATGAAAAGCTAAAATACTCACTATGTGGGTCCCATTGAACCCTTTTCCCTCGTAAAGAAATATGATTCCACTGAAGATACTACAACACCCTTAGAGCAATATGGTTCTAGTTTAATGGTGAATCGAAAATCATATCGATCCAACATTCATTCCTTTAAAAACTACTAAAATAGATCTTTTAATATATTATAAATAAGAGCAACTTAATGCTTGCAAAAATAACAAAAGTATACTACCTTAAATCATAGATAAAAGATACATGCTTTACAACTAGAATGAGTTCCAATTTTTTCAGTTTTGCCCATGTTCAGGATTAAGTAGAATTTTCATATTTGAAAGCTAAGTGTTGAAGCATGAAAAATATACAAGTAACAGTTTAGATTCTGTTTCAGTTCACCTAGTTTCAAGTTTTCAGTTCTAAAGAGATACACATGATAGCTCAAAGTTTTTATTTTGTTCAACTAGTTAACAACTAGTGGCATTCCAAATATACCCAGAGCTCCCAATGTTGAAACTCGGGCTCTGATACCAAATGTAATGCCCCGCCAAGGGATCCAAAGAATTAATCTAAAATTTCACTAAGTTTTCCAAACAATTTTTTTAAAAACATGAAAGTAAAACCATTCACAACTTATACATAGTAACAGAAGCAATATAACCAATTCAAATGAAAGTAAACATAACATACATAACAGATTACGTTCTTTAAAGATCCCTTAACGTTGAATCACATCTAATCATAATTATTCATCTAACATCACATCCTTAGAAATGTTACATCCAATGATCTTAAACAATATACAAGTATCTTTCTGTAATTACATTTTAATTTGGCTCAATCATCCACTGTACATGTTACAAGGTATGAAAAACTTAAAAGAATAAACATCCATGTAAATAAAGTACATCATCATCCAATATTAACCTATGATGCAATTAAAGTAAATGAAACCACATATCATACATGATACATCATCACAAAAGATATAAACATCCATCATAAAAGATAATCATATATTACAAACATAAATAACTAAGTGCACGGTTCCTCCCAACTGTAAATAACATCATTAGACCATCATGGATCCCAACCATCCCACCGTGCGTAACATTCCAAAGCACCGAAGAGATCATCGGTATTATCATAGTAGAAATGTCACTCCTAAAAACATCCTACTAACATGCAAAATAAAGCATAGGATATCATCATCTAACATATGCAAATCATCAATGTAAGAAACATACCAGTAAATACATCCATCATAAGGTACATCATCTATCATAATGCTCCAAGAACAGAATGAAGATAAATACCAACTAAGAATACTCCAGCCATGGTGTCTCGGACAGATCTCAAATGATAAGAGTGGAAAATACACTACCACCTGACCACGTGGAACCTAAGTGGTCCACTCCCACCGTGCTGAGGAGATAATCTCAAGTCCCAAATAGGCTATCAAAACCACATAGCACAAATCTCTAATAGTCCAGGAATCCTAAAAGTATACTACTCAAAGGTTCTATCACACAAAACTGACATCTAATTCACAGAGGCACACAAAAACATGTAAGAAACCTACTATGCAAGCGAGAAAGTGTCATCACATTTATCACGTACAAGTTACCCTGGCAGTTAGCTAAACTCTACGAGTCCATACTGATCTTATATGACCACTAGTATCCTCTCATACTGACAAGACATACTACAGAATGAAAAGTCACAACCATGCGCTCTCACTACTCCCATCCTAGCCTGTACAAGCACTCAAGGCATGGGCGAGAACAAAAATAATTATCTTTTTAGGTTTATTTAATCCCCATTTAGTGTTTAAATATTATCACTTATTAACCAAACTTACAATGAGTTACCCTGGCAGCCACTTAGGGCCCCGACCCTCATTGCAAGCCACTTTTCGACACTACAAGTGGATAACCTACCCTAAGCTCATGGAATTATAAATCACCACAGTCCTGTACAAGCGACTGTAAAAAAAATCCAAAAGATAATCCATAAAAGGAATCATCAAATATCCATGATAAAAGCATCAAATATCCAAGATAAGAATCATCAAATCTCCATGAGCATCTATAGAAAATCATGACCACAACAATTCTCTCTTGGCAACTGAAGGCATCACTGATAATCATAAATATCCATTGGGTCTCAATAACACAAATATATCTCAAAATAAATCACCATATCCATTGGTTCTTCAACAAGCAACTAAGAATATCTCAAAATCATACTGATCGAAGACTCCAAAATGGTTGAGTCAAACATGTCACAACATGACATCATCAATAAATCAACATTTCAGTCTCATCATGGCGAATATAAAATAAACTAAAGATAACTGATCGATGACTCAAAAATGATTAGCTCAACTCTCTCAACACATACATCTCAGCTTCACACATAAAGACTGATGAACAATAACAATAACAACTCTCGAGAATTTGCCAACTCCTATGTGAGCAAATATTAATATAATATTTAATTTACTCTTTCTAATTTAATTTATTTATTTATTAAATCTCATGCACTTACTTTAATAATTCCACTTTTCAATCTTAATATATTTATATTTTAATCACATGAGATTTAGAATCTTTTATTAATTTAAATATATTTTCCACTTTTAAATTTCATTTTCCAAAACTTAAATTGCTAAAATATTTATTAGCTTTAATAATATTATTATTTAGTCATTTATTTAAAAATGAGCTCCAAATATATTATTATTAAAATAAATATTGTCACATTCCAAATTTAAACTTTAAACTTTTTATTTTCAAATTTAATTATTTAATTAAATTAATTTCTCAATTAATTAAATAAAATAAATATTAAAATATCATATTAATTTTTCCTTAAAGTAAACCATTAATTAAATGTTTTAATTAGGCTTAATTAATAGAAAATACATCAAAAACTCGTAAAGTAAAAATATGAAAACCCATCATGGCCAAAATACATACAAAATCAAACCAAGGGTTTATATCACGAATTACGTTATCTAACATATTCGAAGAGTACTCAACTCAGATACTTGTCCTAATTTTTCAATTAGGGCAATAGCTTAAAGGGTTAGGATTTGGACTTGAGAATTTATCTCCCCTCTCTTATGATTGAGATAATCTGATAGGATATGCTCATCTTGGCAATTCAAAGAAGTGGATGCCCGGTACCTGCAACCTGCATAAAAGTCATTCATGTACAAGCACAATATATAGTAAACTAAATAAGCAATGGCAGGAAGTGGTGCATCATGTAGATTTCGACTAGCAGGTGACTACGACTCCCTTCCTTAACCACATTAGATACACCATACAAAAGTAAACACACAAAGAAAACATGCACACCATACATACGCAAGTATGGGATCAGTATCCATAAGAAAATACATATGATAATAAATTATCTTACTTATCATCATTAATAACTGGAAGAAATGTAATAATCATTATCAATAATTGTGAACATTAAAAATAATCATCATACATACATGAAATGTAAAGTCTAAGTAATCTCATCACATATCAACTGAATCCATAGCACAATATCTGATAATCTCAAAAGAATACTGCTAACCAACAACATAAAACTAGCTCCAAAAGAGTTCAACAACGATAACAAAATGCGAACCAGGGGTAGGCACTACAAAGTAATTATGAGAGCATATCTCATTTTACTAAATTAAATATCTTAACAAAATCTGTCTTCAGTTCAAAAAGGAAAATTTCTAGTTCACTATTGATAAAAAATGAGTTAAATCAGTTAACTCCATTTTCTACTCAAATTGAATCAGTTAACTCCTTATTTTACTCAAATTAAATCAGTTAACTCCCTTTAATTTGGAAATCTTCATTTATGATTGAACTTCACCTTTAATTTTGAACGTTGATTGAAATCGATTTCAACCGTTGATGAATTCCACAAAAGTCTATTTAAGAGACCCTCATCTCTTCATTTTCAAATGTTGAATGAGAATTTGCATCGAATTGTTGCTGAAATTCATACTGACATTTGCTCATATTCACATACGCAAAGATCAAGTTTGACCAAAAGTTGACTAGATTTAACCACGGTTGACTTGAGTTGACTAGTTTTAAAAAGAATTTTGAAATAATTAAACCAAATTATTTAATTAAATGGAGTACTTACTTATAATTAATTAAACAAAGTTATTTAATTAAATGAGAAGCCATTCCTAATTAATTAAATGAAGTTATTTAATTAAATAAGAAAAGTGTCTCTAATTAATTAAAGATTATTTAATTAAATAGAAAAAGTAATTATGAGAGCATATCTCATTTAATTAAATTAAATATCTCAACAAAATCTCTCTTCAGTTCAAAAAGGGAAATTTTTAGTTCACTGTTGATCAAAAATGAGTTAAATCAGTTAACTCCTTTTTCTACTCAAATTGAATCAGTTAACTCTTTATTTTACTCAAATTAAATCTATTAACTCTCTTCAATTTGCAAATCTCCCTTTATGACTGAACTTCACCTTCAATCCTGACCGTTGATTTAAATCGATCTCAACTATTGATGAATTCTAAGAAAGTCTATTCAAGAGACCCTCATCTCTTTATTTTGAAAGGTTGAATGAGAATTTGCATCGAATTGTTGTTGGAATTCATACTCACATTTGCTCATATTCACATACGGAAAGATCAAGTTTGACCAAAAGTTGACCAGATTTAACTATGGTTGACTTAAGTTGACTACTTTCGAAAAGAATTTTGAAATAATTAAACGAAATTATTTAATTAAATAGAGTACTTACTTCTAATTAATTAAAAAAAGTTATTTAATTAAATGAGAAGTCATTCCTAATTAATTAAATCAAGTTATTTAATTAAATAAGAAGTGTCTCTAAATAATTAAAGATTATTTAATTAAATAGAAAAAGTAATTATGAGAGCATATCTTATTTTATTAAAATAAATATCTCAAAAAATTCTCTTTAGTTCAAAAAAGGGAAATTTTCAATTCACTATTGATAAAAAATGAGTTAACTTAGTTAACTCTTTTTTCTACTCAAATTGAATCAGTTAACTCCTTATTTTACTCAAATTAAATCTGTTAACTCCCTTTAATTTGAAAATCTCTCTTTATGACTGAACTTCACCTTTAATCCTGACCATTGGTTGAAATCAATCTCAACCGTTGATGAATTCCAGGAATGTCTATTTAAGAGACCCCGATCTCTTCATTTTGAAAGGTTGAATGAGAATTTGCATCGAATTGTTGCTGGAACTCATACTCACATTTGCTCATATTCACATATGCAAAGATTAAGTTTGACCAAAAGTTGACCAGATTTAACTACGGTTGACTTGAGTTGACTAGTTTCGAAAATAATTTTAAAATAATTAAACGAAATTATATAATTAAATTCAGTACTTACTTCTAATTAATTAAACAAAGTTATTTAATTAAATGAGAAGCCATTCCTAATTAATTAAATGAAGTTATTCAATTAAATAAGAAAAGTGTCTCTAATTAATTAAAGATTATTTAATTAAATAGAAAAAGTAATTATGAGAGCATATCTCATTTTATTAAATTAAATATCTCAACAAAATCTGTCTTTAGTTCAAAAAGAGAAATTTCAAGTTCACTATTGATAAAAAATGAGTTAAATCAGTTAACTCCTTTTTCTACTCAAATTGAATTAGTTAACTCTTTATTTTACTCAAATTAAATCTATTAACTCTCTTTAATTTTGAAATTTCCCTTTATGACGGAACTTCATCTCTAATCCTAACTGTTGATTGAAATCGATCTCAACCGTTGATGAATTCCAAGAAAGTCCATTTAAGAGACCCTCATCTCTTCATTTTGAAAGGTTGAATGAGAATTTGCATCGAATTATTACTGGAATTCATACTCACATTTGCTCATATTCACATACGTAAAGATTAAGTTTGATCAAAAGTTGACCAGATTTAACCACGGTTGACTTGAGTTGACTAGTTTTGAAAAGAATTTTGAAATAATTAAACGAAATTATTTAATTAAATGGAGTACATACTTGTAATTAATTAAACAATGTTATTTAATTAAATAAGAAGCCATTCTTAATTAATTAAAGATTTTTTAATTAAATAGAAAATGTAATTATGAGAGCATATCTCATTTTATTAAATTAATTATCTCAACAAAATCTCTCTTCATTTCAAAAAGAGAAATTTTTAGTTCGCTATTGATCAAAAATGAGTTAAATCAGTTGAATCATTTTACTACTCAAATTGAATCAGTTAACTCCTTATTTGACTCAAATTAAATCTGTTAGCTCCCTTTAATTTGGAAATCTCCCTTTATGACTGAACTTCACCTTTAATCCTAACCGTTCATTGAAATCGATCTCAACCGTTGATGAATTCTTGGAAAGTCTATTTAAGAGACCCTCATCTCTTCATTTTGAAAGGTTGAATGAAAATTTGCATCGACTTGTTGCTGGAATTCATACTCACATTTGCTCATATTCATATACGCAAGGATCAAGTTTGACCAAAAGTTGACCAGATTTAACCACGGTTGACTTTAGTTAAGTAGTTTCAAATTTTTTATGAAAAATTTTTAAAAAATTAATTAATTAAATGAAGTACTTACTTCTAATTAATTAAATAAAGTTATTTAATTAAATGAGAAGCCATTCCTAATTAATTAAATGAAGTTATTTAATTAAATAAGAAAAGTGTCTCTAATTAATTAAAGATTATTTAATTAAATAGAAAAAGTAATTATGAGAGCATATCTCATTTTGTTAAATTAAAAATCTTAACAAAATCTCTCTTCAGTTCAAAAAGGAAAATTTCCAGTTCACTATTGATAGAAAATGAGTTAAATCAGTTTACTCCTTTTTCTACTCAAATTAAATCAGTTAACTCCTTATTTTACTGAAATTAAATCTGTTAACTCCCTTTAATTTGAAAATATCCCTTTTTAACTGAACTTCACCTTTAATCTTGACCGTTGATTGAAATCGATCTCAACCCTTGATGAATTCCAGGGAAGTCTATTTAAGAGACCCTCATCTCTTCATTTTGAAAGGTTGAATGAGAATTTGCATCGAATTGCTGTTGGAATTCATACTCACATTTGCTCATATTGACATACGCAAAGATCAAGTTTGACCAAAATTTGAGCAGAGTTAACCACGGTTGACTTGAGTTAACTAGTTTCGAAAAGAATTTTGAAATAATTAAATGAAATTATTTAATTAAATGAAGTACTTACTTCTAATTAATTAAACAAAGTTATTTAATTAAATGTGAAGCCATTCCTAATTAATTAACTCAAGTTATTTAATTAAATAAGAAATTTGTCTCTAATTAATTAAAGATTATTTAATTAAATAGAAAAAGTAATTATGAGAGCATATCTCATTTTATTAAATTAAATATCTCTCTTCAGTTCAAAAAGGGAAATTTTAAGTTCACTATTGATAAAAAATGAGTTAAATTAGTTGAATCCTTTTTCTACTCAAATTGAATCAGTTAACTCCTTATTTTACTGAAATTAAATCTGTTAACTCCATTTAATTTGAAAATTTCCTTTTATGACTAAACTTCACCTTTAATCTTGACTATTGATTGAAATCTATTTCAACCGTTGATGAATTCTATGAAAGTCTATTGAACAGACCCTCATCGCTTCATTTTGAAAGGTTGAATGAGAATTTGCATCGAATTGTTGCCAGAATTCATACTCAAATTTGCTCATATTCACATACGCAAAGATCAAGTTTGACCAAAAGTTGGCCAGATTTAACCACGGTTGACTTGAGTTGACTAGTTTCAAAAAGAATTTTGAAATAATTAAACGAAATTATTTAATTAAATGAAGTACTTATTTCTAATTAATTAAACAAAGTTATTTAATTAAATTAGAAGCCATTCCTAATTAATTAAATGAAGTTATTTAATTAAATAAGAAAAGCGTCTCTAATTAATTAAAAATTATTTAATTAAATAGAAAAAGTAATTATAAGAGCATATCTCATTTTATTAAATTAAATATCTCAACAAAATCTCTCTTCAGTTCAAAAAGGGAAATTTTCAGTTCACTATTGATAAAATATGAGTTGAATGAGTTGACTCTTTTTTCTACTCAAATTGAATCAGTTAACTCCTTATTTTACTCAAATTAAATCTTTTAACTCCCTTTAATTTGGAAATCTTCCTTTATGACTAAACTTTACCTTTAATCCTAACCGTTTATTGAAATCGATCTCAACCGTTGATGAATTCCAATAAAGTCTATTTAAGAGACCCTCATCTCTTCATTTTGAAAGGTTAAATCAGAATTTGCATCAAATTGTTGGTGGAATTCGTACTCACATTTGCTCATATTCACATATGCAAAGATCAAGTTTGACCAAAAGTTGACCAGATTTAACCACGATTTACTTGAGTTGACTAGTTTCGAAAAGAATTTTGAAATAATTAAATGAAATTATTTAATTAAATGGAGTACTTCTAATTAATTAAACAAAGTTATTTAATCAAATGAGAAGCCATTCCTAATTAATTAAATGAAGTTTTTTAATTAAATAAGAAAAGTGTCTCTAATTAATTTAAGATTATTTAATTAAATAGAAAAAGTAATTATGAGAGCATATCTCATTTTATTAAATTAAATATCTAAATAAAATCTCTCTTCAGTTCAAAAAGGAAAATTTCTAGTTCACTATTGATAAAAAATGAGTTAAATCAGTTAACTCCTTTTTCTACTCAAATTGAATCAGTTAACTCCTTATTTTACTCAAATTAAATCTGTTAACTCCCTTTAATTTGGAAATCTCCCTTAATGACTGAACTTCACCTTTAATCCTGACCGTTGATTGAAATCGATCATAATCGTTGATGAATTTTAGGAAAGTATATTTAGGAGACCCTCATCTTTTCATTTTGAAAGGTTGAACGAGAATTTGTATCAAATTGTTGCTGGAATTCACACTCACATTTGCTTATATTCACATACGCAAAGATCAAGTTTGACCAAAACTTGACCAGATTTAACCATGGTTGACTTGAGTTGACTAGTTTCAAATTTTTTTTTGAAATAATTAAACAAAATTAGTTAATTAAATGGAGTACTTACTTCTAATTAATTAAACAAAATTATTTAATTAAATGAGAAGCCATTCCTAATTAATTAAATGAAGTTATTTAATTAAATAAGAAAAGTGTCTCTAATTAATTAAAGATTATTTAATTAAATAGAAAAAGTCATTATGAGAGCATATTTCATTTTATTAAATTAAATATCTCAACAAAATCTCTCTTCAGTTCAAAAAAGGAAATTTTTAGTTTGTTATTGATAAAAAATGAGTTAAATGAGTTAACTCCTTTTTTTCCTCAAATTGAATTAGTTAACTCCTTATTTTACTCAAATTAAATCTGTTAACTCCCTTTAATTTGAAAATCTCCCTTTATGACTGAACTTCACCTTTAATCTTGACCGTTAATTGAAATCGATCTCAACTATTGATGAATTTTAGGAAAGTCTATTTAAGAGACCCTCACCTCTTCATTTTGAAAGGTTCAATGAGAATTTGCATCGAATTGTTGCTGGAATTCATACTCACATTTGCTCACATTCACATACGAAAAGATCAAGTTTGATCAAAAGTTGACCAGATTTAACCACGGTTGACTTGAATTGACTAGTTTCGAAAAGAATTTTGAAATAATTAAATGAAGGTATTTAATTAAATGGAGTACTTACTTCTAATTAATTAAACAAAGTTATTTAATTAAATGAGAAGCCATTCCTAATTAATTAAATGAAGTTATTTAATTAAATAAGAAAAGTGTCTCTAATTAATTAAAGATTATTTAATTAAATAAAAAAAGTAATTATGAGAGCATATCTCATTTTATTAAATTGAATATTCAACAAAATCTCTCTTCAGTTCAAAAAGAGAAATTTCCAGTTCACTATTTATCAAAATTGAGTTAAATCAGTTAACTCCTTTTTCTACTCAAATTGAATCAGTTAACCCTTTATTTTACTCAGATTAATTCTGTTAACTTCCTTTAATTTTGAAATCTCCCTTTATGACTAAACTTCACTTTTAATCCTGACCGTTGATTGAAATCGATCTCAACCGTTGATGAATTCTAGGAAAATCTATTTAAGAGACCCTCATCTCTTCATTTTGAAAGGTTGAATGAGAATTTGCATCGAATTGTTGCTGGAATTCATACTCACATTTACTCATATTCACATACGCAAAGATCAAGTTTGACCAAAAGTTGACCAGATTTAAACACTGTTGACTTGAGTTGACTAGTTTCAAAAAGAATTTTGAAATAATTAAACAAAATTATTTAATTAAATGGAGTACTTACTTCTAATTAATTAAACAAAGTTATTTAATTAAATGAGAAGTCATTCCTAATTAATTAAATGAAGTTATTTAGTTAAAAAAGAAAAGTGTCTTTAATTAATTAAAGATTATTTAATTAAATGGAAAAAGTATGTAATGCCCCGCCTAGGGATCCAAAGAATTAATCTAGAATTTTACTAATTTTGCCAAATAGTTTTTTTTAAAATATGAAAGTAAAACTATTCACAACTTATACATAGTAACAGAAGCAATATCAACAATTCAAATGAAAGTACATGTTATAAGGTATGGAAAACTTAAAAAAATTAACATCCATGTAAATAAAGTACATCATCATCCAATATTAACCTATGATGCAATTAAAGTAAATGAAACCACATACCATATATGATACATCATCACGAAAGATATAAACATCCATCATAAAAGATAATCATATATTACAAACATAAGTAACTAAGTGCACGGTTCCTCCCAACTGTAAATAGCATCATTAGAACATCATGGATCCTAGCCATCACTCTGTGCATAACATTCCAAAGCACCGAAGAGATCATCGGTATTATCGTTGTAGGAATGTCACTCTTAAAAATATCCTACTAACATGCAAAATAAAGCATAAGATATCATCATCTAACATAAGCAAATCATCAATGTAAGAAACATACCAGTAAATACATCCATCATAAGGTACATCATCTATCATAATGCTCCAAGAATAGAATGAAGATAAATACCAACCAAGAGTACTCTAGCCACGGTGTCTCGGACGGATCTCAAATGATAAGAGTGGAAAATACACTTCCACCCGATTGCGTGGAACCTAAGTGGTCCACTCCCACCGTGCTGAGGAGATAATCTCAAGTACCAAACAGGTTATCAAAACCACATAACACAAATCTCTAATAGTCCAAGAATCCTAAAAGTATACTACTCAAAGGTTCCATCACACAAAATTGACATCTAATTCCCAGAGGCACACAAAAACATGTAGGAAACCTACTAAGCAAGCGAAAAAGTGTCATCACATTTATCACGTACAAGTTATCCTGGTAGTTAGCTAAACTCCACAGGTCCATACTGATCTCATGCGGCCACTAGCATCCTCTCATACTGACAAGGCATACTACGAAATTCAAGGTCGCAACCATGCGTTCTCACTACTCCCATCCTAGCCTGTACAAGCACTCAAGGCATGGGTCAGAACCAAAACAATTATCTTTTTAGGTTCATTTAATCCCCATTTAGTGTGTACATGATATCACTTATTAACCAAACTTACAATGAGTTACCCTGGCAGCCACTTAGGGCCCTGGCCCCCATTGCAAGCCACTTCCCGACACTACAAGTAGATAACCTACCCTAAGCTCATGGAATCATAAATCACCACAGTCCTGTACAAGCGACTGTAAAAAAAATCCAAAAGATAATCCATAAAAAGAATCATAAAATATTCATGATAAAAGCATCAAATATCCATAATAAGAATAATCAAATATCCAAGATAAGAATCGTCAAATCTCCATGAGCATCCATAGAAAATCATGACCACAACAGTTCTCTCTTGGCAACTGAAGGCATCACTGATAATCATAAATATCCATTGGTTCTCAATAACCAAAATATATCTCAAAATAAATCACCATATCCATTGGTTCTTCAACAAGCAACCAGGAATATCTCAAAATCATACTGATCGAAGACTCCAAAATGGTTGAGTCAAACATGTCACAACATGACATCATCAATAAATCAACATTTCAGTCCCATCATGGTGAATATAAAATAAACCAAGGATAACTGATCAATGACTCAAAAAAGATTAGCTCAAGTGTCTCAACACATACATCTCAGCTTCACACATGCAGACTGATAAACAATAACAATCAGTAAATACAAACATTTCATAGATCATACGATCACATTACCATGGTTGGGCTTATAAAGATTGAAACCAAATAAAATCAACATGCCATCATATCTCATAACCCTCGAGTCTCTGGTAACAACCTAAGACTGGTCAACACTAGTCAACTCAAAACCCAAAACAATAAGGATAGAGAATACACGATGCAAACACATGTTTTGGTTTACTAAATTCACATAGTTGAATAATGTGTAGGGGTTTCCTATTTTTTGTTTGCAAGTATACTTTCAGGTGTCTTAAGTTTCATCATTTGACTTACAAGTCAACCCAATTGTTCCCCGATAGCATTATCCTTCCATTATTAAGAATTACATTCTAAGAATAACTTAAGGATAAATATTAACTAAACATGATCATCATTGACCTTTAATTAAATTGTTCTCTATATTTAACCATGATCCACATTCAAATTAATTAACTTTTCTTTTAAGATTACTTCAACTTGCAACATAAATCAAGGATCATTATTCGTTAAAATATAAGAAAGCCATTTATTATTCTTTGAATAAGAAGATCATAACTTTATTTATCTCAATCCATTAACATAGGTGCACCATGCATGACCTATTAACATCTTATTAGTTTTCAAATAGAAATTTAATTAAGTATTACTAAAGTTTGAGTCTTTTAATTTATTCGTCACCATCATTGACAACCATATAATATCTAAAGTCATAACTCAAGTTATCGGAATAAAACCTATCAACTTTGATATCAGTATTTCTACAATCTCATTAATAGAATTATATCAATTAAATTTTTATTACATAACTTAATTATTAATTAAATCCAATTAACTCTAGTTAATTGATCTAATTAATAACTTCACAACCAAACCATCAACCCGATGAATATTAGTTGACTAATAACTAAAAGCAAGCCATACACAAATATTCATGTTCTTAGTTCAATAATAATAACTTGCTAATATTTAATGACAAGCTATATTAGGAATCTTATTAATAGATCACATTCATCATGATAATCATTTCTATCGCATATAATTATATTAACAACTCAATAAACATCAATTGATTAAAATCAATTATAATCCAAATCTAAAAATTATTATCTTTTACAAAACTTCAATCAATAAATAATATCCACTAGATTATCTCTAATCAAATTTATTGATAATTATTTAAATAATTATTTATTAATAGTTTTCTAGTCCTTACAAACATTAATAAATAATGAACTCATGAAACTATAAATACTCGATCTATAGAACCTTTACATAAAATTTCATTGGCTAACTCTAATCACCATTAAGGTATATCAATAAGTTATCTAATAATACATAACGTATTAATAATAACAATTCTACTTAAAGTGGTCAAGTTGGCTTTTGAAGCCGGGATTACTAAACTCTGGCTTGAGGGGGACTCCAAAAACATTATTAATACCATTAATGGTATTTCCCCTCCCTCGTGGATGATTGCGAACATAATTGCTGAGACTTGCGCCACTCTCACAAAGTTCGATAAGGTCCACGTCACTCATGTTTACAGAGAGGCAAACCCAGTCACTGATTGGTTTGCTAATAAAGGGGTTAACGCCACCAATAATCAGACCTGGCATGCCGGAAAAGATTCTGGCGGAGGCAAAGTTGCTTATCGACCAAGAAAATCTTGGGAAGGACGGCTCAAATCCAATGCAATTATGGATAATGAAGATTGCTTAATAAATGGTAAGTTCCATTATTGGCATCATGATTTTCACCAGCAAAAGGGGTTTCCTCTGACATTTTGACACGTTCGAAAGGACGATACCATTATTTTCAGAAAGGGGTATATTCACGGGTATCATAAAAGAAACATCACCATTTTTTCGAATGCAAATAACTTGCACAGTTCAGAGTTCATGAGAATTGTGGAAGTTGATCAGGTAAACATGACGGGTGAGAGGAGCAGAAAGGAGCCGGTGGGGGAAGTTCAGAAGTGGAAGAACAAGGCCAAAGTTTGGAGAGAGCTAGAAAAGGGTGGGGTTACTAATTTCTTCGAGAAACTTCATGGCTCGGATCCTGAGATCACTAACAGCATGGTGAATTCGTGGAATAATGGTAAGGTTAAGGTGAACGGGGTCTACTTTCAAATTACTGAAGATGTGGTTGCTGAAGTCATGGGGATTCCGATGGAGGGGCATAAATTCTTCAGAGACAAGAAGATGTCTTCTAATGCAATCAAGGATTTTGTGAAAAACACTGAAGAGCTGAACAAGCTGGGCAAGAAAGAGACATTTTTTTGTAACGGATACTATAAAGAAGCTCTGGAGGTATGTTCTCTACGCTGTCATTGAATATATAACCCTAGACCCCAGGTTTGATAGGGTTAGGACTCACCATTTTGTGATTCTGAATCATTTTCGCCATGGTAGTAAGATCTCCTTCCCGTATTATCTTTTTAACTCGATGAACAAGGCCATTTCTAATTTTAAAAAGAAAGCTATCGTCAACCCGGCCCTGCATGAGGGTCTTCTGCTTCTGATTCATGAGCATTTCCATGCTCAAACCATTAGCAAAAACCCTATCCAGGGGGCGGATGTTGACAAGAGCAGCTCTAGTTTTTTCTCAGATTTCGACGATGTCGAGAGCATCAGCTCTAATGAGGTTTTTGAGCATTCAGTTAAGAAGACTAAAAGCCATAAGAAGGATTACCCCTCTATCAAATTACCCAGCAGAAAGAGCCCTAGAGGTCATACCCCAGCTAAAACTGGCTCTGCTGAGGTGGAGGAGGAAATGGATACTGATGATTCTGACAAGGTTTCGAAGGAGGAGCTGGATGAGGAGAAACTGAGAAAAAGACAGAAGAGGGAGGGAGAGAGCATGGAGCGCTCCAGTAGTCAGGGAAAGGATTCTCTGCCCATTCCCCTCTCCCCTATACATCCTCAGCCTCCTTTGGAGGAAGATGACAACTCTGGACAGATTGAGGGGGAAGTGCAAGTTAATAACAGAAGGTAGGCTTGGAAGAACTTCAATGTGAGAATGACCACTATGGGAATCTACAGAGAGGCGATGAACCCCCAACTCCTGGTGGACGACCTCGAGAAGCCTAGACTCAATGAGCTAATTAACCCGGCTATGGTGGCTATTTCTGATAATGCAAGAGAAACGGGCATGAATCTGTTGAACAATGCCCGCAATAGCATGATCGACAACTTCAGATCAATTAAATGGCTTTTCCATGAGCTTGAGGATGTCAGAGATAGGGTTTCCCAAATGGAAAAAATCAAGAGCAAGATAGGTGCAAAAAGCCAAGGCGACCGGAACAGCTGGGAGACTCTGATGGAGAGGAGAGTAAAAAATATTGAGAACTACAATCACAACCTGGCAAGTCAAATGATCTCCCTCCTCGCTTCGATCAACGACAACATCCTCTCTCTCTTGGAAAATCTCAAAGACAAGAACCAGATGGAGGAAGATGATAAACAGAACAGAGACAAAGATAGGCTAGATGTGGATAAAGCCAAGGACAACACTATGGAGCAGGATTTGATAAACGCCCAGGATCATAAGGCAGAAGAGCAACAAGAGTGCGCCGAAGCTGCCCAGACCATGCTCGAGATGGAGAAGTAGTCTACTAGGTTGGGTCTCTGTCCTTTGGTTTTTGTTTCTCCTGGCTTTGGCTTTTTGTCTGGTCTCTATTTTTTTGGTTGGTTCTTTGGCCTTTTTAGTGGGCAGTTGTTTCGGGCTGGGCCTTTGGGCTTATTTTCAGCCGTAAGGCTTATGTTTTGGCTGGGCATTTTTTTGCTTATTTTCAGCCTTTCTTGTTGTTAAACTTATGGGTTTCAGGACCCCTTAAAACCTGTTTACCTTATCAAAAACATTTCTACTTAAAGTAATGTTATAATAATGACTCCATGTCAATTAAATCTTAATCAATTATCATTAAAGTCTCTTCATTTAAAAAAAATGTAATATAAAATTACCATCTCTCGATTATTAAATAGTATTTAATATACATTATAAAAAGTCCACTATATAAACTATATTAAAACCTCTTTTTTTAAATTTTTTTCTCTCATTTAAAAATCTATTTACTTAGATTGACTAATAATTAATTAAACTTCTTCTACTATTAACTAATCTTAATTAAATTTGATTTAATTAGATTAGATAATAATTTATATAAAACTAATGCATATTAATAAGATTCTACTCAGGAAAGATTGCAATAATATATTTAATCCATTCCATGCTTTGATAAATTATTTTTGTGAAGTTTAAGCATAAAGAACTCTTGGTTATGAAAAATAGAGAAATATCTGTCATTGAATAAAATAGTCTCAGTACGATGGCCATATCTCCCTAATGAACCGTTGGATCAAGCTAAAATTGAAATATGTTGGAGAGGGCCAAGTTGTGCCACTTTTGACTGGAGCGATCGAATAAATTCGATTACAATAAAAAGTTATGAATGACTGTGTTCGGGTCTATCTAAGGGGCAGTGACAGGACAGTTTGTGATGAATTAAGAATTTCCTCTTAAAAGGTAATTGTTCTCTAAATTTAACCAATAATTTCACCAATGAATTTGGCCATAAATCTTGAAACCATTTTCAAATCTATCTCAATTTGATTCTAATTCGAACCCAAACCTGTTTAGATCTAATTTCTTACTTAATTGGATTTAAATTTTTTCTATTATTTTCTTTGCAACCATACATATCTAGATTCTAATTTAATTGTAGATTCAATCACAAAGAGTATTTAGACACATATAAAAAACATGATGAAGACAAGAAGAGAAATAGTGCAAAGAGAATATGCGAATATCATGAGTGCACCTAGACACTGATGCTAATCAGCCATGCCTCAGAAGTTCATAGAAAATCCCTTCCTTCTCCATCATTCGCAATTCCTCCAAGATTAAAGCCAACCAAATCCGCCAAGTGACTAGAATAGCTAGAAGGAACATAGAAGCATGTAAAAAATATACGAGCATATGAACTTCTCCAATGCATGTAAGCTTTGAAGCTTCCATTTTAAGCTTGTAGCTTGTAGCTTCCATTCAGCTTTCCTTTAAGCTTCTCCAAACACACTAGGAGAGCCTCTATTAAAAGCCTCTAAGATGCATCTAGAGTGTCTCTAGAAACAACTAGAAGATAAGCATGACAACCAAGCATGAGTCTTCTCTAACCTTCTAGATAAGTCTTAAGGTTGTAGACACCATGTGCTCAAAATAATATGCTAACTCCTAAGTATAGACAACTAGTGCATTCTTAGAGTGCAAACTCCAGTGTTGTCTACATGACAACTCTCGAGAATTCGCCAACTCCTATGTGAGAAAATATTAATATAATATTTAATTTACTCTTTCTAATTTAATTTGTTTATTTATTAAATCTCATGCACTTACTCTAATAATTCCACTTTTCAGTCTTAATATATTTATATTTTAATCACATGAGATTTAGAATCTTTTATTAATTTAAATATATTTTTCACATTTAAATTTTTTTTTCCAAAACTTCAATTGCTAAAATATTTATTCACTTTAATAATATTATTATCTAGTCATTTATTTAAAAATGAGCTCCAAATATATTATTATTAAAATAAATATTGTCACATTCTAAATTTAACCTTTAAACTTTTTATTTTCAAATTTAATTATTTTATTTAATTAATTTCTCAATTAATTAAATAAAATAAATATTAAAATATCCTATTAATTTACCATTAAATTAAACCATTAATTAAATCTTTTAATTAGGCTTAATTAAAAGAAAATACATCAAAGACTCATAAGCAAAAAATATGAAAACCCATCATAGCCAAAATACATACAAAATCAAACCAAGGGTTTATATCAAAAATTACATTATCCAACGTATTCGGAGGGTACTCAACTCGGATACTTGTCCTAATTTTTCAATTAGGGCAAATAGCTTAAAGGGTTAGGATTTGGACTTGAGAATTTATCTCTCCTCTCTTATCATTGAGATAATGTGATAGGGTACGCTCATCCTGGCAATTCAGGGAAGTCAATACCTGGTACCTGCAACCTCCATAAAATCCATGCATGTACAAGCACAATATATACTAAACTAAATAAGCAATGGCAGGAAGTGATGCATCGTGTCGATCCTGACTAGCAAGTGACTACGACTCCCTTCCTTAACCACATTAGACACACCATACAAAAGCAAACACGCACACCATATACATGCAAGTATGAGGTAAGTATCCATAAGAAAACATATATGATAATAAATCATCTTACTAATCATCATTAATAATTGGAAGCAATGTAATAATCATCATCAATAATTGTGAACACTAAAAATAAACATCATACATACATGAAATGTAAAGTCTAAGTAATCTCATCACATATCAACTAAATCCATAGCACAATATCTGATAATCTCAAAAGAATGCTGCTAACCAACAACATAAAACTAGCTCCAAAAGAGTTCAGCAACGATAACAAAATGCAAACCAGGGGTAGACACTACAATGTAATTATGAGAGCATATCTCATTTTATTAAATTAAATATCTCAAAAAAATATCTCTTCAGTTCAAAAAGGAAAATTTCCAGTTCACTATTGATAAAAAATGAGCTAAATTAGTTAACTCCGTCTTCTACTCAAATTGAATCAGTTAACTCCTTATTTTACTCAAATTAAATCTATTAACTCCCTTTAATTTGAAAATCTCCCTTTATGACTGTACTTCACCTTTAATCCTAAACATTGATTGAAATCGATCTCAACCGTTGATGACTTCTAGGAAAGTCTATTTAAGAGACCCTCATCTCTTCATTTTGAAAGGTTGAATGAGAATTTGCATCGAATTGTTGTTAAAATTCATACTCACATTTGCTCATATTCACATAAGCAAAGATCAAGTTTGACCAAAAGTTGACCAGATTTAACCACGGTTGACTTGAGTTGACTAGTTTCGAAAAGAATTTTGAAATAATTAAACGAAATTATTTAATTAAATGGAGT
Source organism: Cupressus sempervirens (assembly GCA_028749045.1). NCBI lineage: Eukaryota > Viridiplantae > Streptophyta > Pinopsida > Cupressales > Cupressaceae > Cupressus > Cupressus sempervirens. The sequence continues at coordinate 673,871,778 of CM053790.1, read as the reverse complement.
ACTTACTTCTAATTAATTAAACAAAATTATTTAATTAAATGAGAAGCCATTCCTAATTAATTAAATGAAGATATTTAATTAAATAAGAAAAGTGTCTCTAATTAACTAAAGATTATTTAATTAAATAGAAAAGGTAATTATGAGAGCATATCTTATTTTATTAAATTAAATATCTCAACAAAATCTCTCTTTAGTTCAAAAAGAGAAATTTTCAGTTCACTATTGACAAAATATTACTTAAATCAGTTAACTCCTTTTTCTACTCAAATTGAATTAGTTAACTCCTCATTTTAATACAATTAAATTTGTTAATTCTCTTTAATTATGAAATCTCCTTTTATGACTGAACTTCACCTTTAATCCTGACCGTTGATTGAAATCGATCTCAACCATTGATGAATTTCAAAAAAGTCTATTAAGTAATTATGAGAACACATCTCATTTTATTAAATTAAATATCTCAAAAAAATCTCTCTTCAGTTCAAAAAGGAAAATTTTCAGTTCAATATTGATAAAAAATAAGTTAAATCAGTTGAATCCCTTTTCTACTCAAATTGAATCAGTTAACTCCTTATTTTACTCAAATTAAATCTGGTAACTCCCTTTAATTTGGAAATCTCCCTTTATGACTGAACTTCACCTTTAATCCTGATCGTTGATTGAAATCGATCTCAACCGTTGATTAATTCCAGGAAAGCCTATTTAAAAGACTCTCATCTCTTCATTTTGAAATGTTGAATGAGAATTTGCATCGAATTGTTGCTGGAATTCATACTCACATTTGCTCATATTCACATACGCAAAGATCAAGTTTGACCAAAAGTTGACCATATTTTACCACAGTTGACTTGAGTTGACTAGTTTCGAAAAGAATTTTAAAATAATTAAATAAAATTATTTAATTAAATTGAGTACTTACTTCTAATTAAGTAAACAAAATTATTTTATTAAATGAGAAGCCATTCCTAATTAAATAAATGAAGTTATTTAATTAAATAAGAAAAGTGTCTCTAGGTAATTAAAGATTATTTAATTAAATAGAAAAAGTAATTATGAGAGTATATCTCATTTTATTAAATTAATTATCTCATCAAAATCTCTCTTCAGTTCAAAAAGGAAAATTTTCAGTTCACTATTCATAAAAAATGAGTTAAATTAGTTGACTCTTTTTTCTACTCAAATTAAATCAGTTAACTCTTTATTTTACTCAAATTAAATCTCTTAACTCTCTTTAATTTGAAAATCTCCCTTTATGACTGAACTTCATCTTTAATCCTGACCATTTATTGAAATCAATCTCAACCGTTAATGAATTGTAGGAAAGTCTATTTAAGAGACCCTCATCTCTTCATTCTGAAATGTTGAATTAGAATTTGCATCAAATTGTTGCTGGAATTCATACTCACATTTGTCCATATTCACATACGCGAAGATCAAGTTTGACCAAAAGTTGACCAGATTTAACCACGGTTGACTTGAGTTGACTAGTTTCGAAAAGAATTTTGAAATAATTAAACGAAATTATTTAATTAAATGGAGTACTTACTTCTAATTAATTAAATAATGTTATTTAATTAAATGAGAAGCCATTCCTAATTAATTAAATGAAGTTATTTAATTAAATAAGAAAAGTAACTCTAATTAATTAAAGATTATTTAATTAAATAGAAAAAGTAATTATGAGAGCATATCTCATTTTATTAAATTAAATATCTCAACAAAATCTCTATTCAGTTCAAAAAGGGAAATTTTCAGTTCACTATTGATAAAAAATGAGTTAAATGAATTAACTACTTTTTCTACTCAAATTGAATCAGTTAACTCCTTATTTTACTCAAATTAAATCTGTTAACTCCATTTAATTTGGAAATCTCTCTTTATGACTGAACTTCACCTTTAATCTTGACCGTTGATTGAAATAGATCTCAACCATTGATGAATTCTAAGAAAGTCAATTTAAGAAACTCTCATCTCTTCATTTTGAAAGGTTGAATGAGAATTTTCATCAAATTGTTGCTAGAATTCATACTCACATTTGCTCATATTCACATACGCAAAGATCAAGTTTGACCAAAAGTTGATCAGATTTAACTACGGTTGACTTGAGTTGACTAGTTACAATTTTTTTAAAAAATAATTAAATAAAATTATTTAATTAAGTGGAGTACTTACTTCTAATTAATTAAACAAAGTTATTTAATCAAATGAGAAGCCATTCCTAATTAACTAAATGAAGTTATTTAATTAAATAAGAAAAGTGCCTCTAATTAATTAAAGATTATTTAATTAAATAGAAAAAGTAATTATGAGAGCATATTTCATTTTATTAAATTAAATATCTCATTTTATTAAATTAAATATCTTAACAAAATCTCTTTTTAGTTCAAAAAGGGAAATTTCCATTTCACTATTGATTAAAAATGAGTTAAATCAGTTAACTCCTTTTTCTACTCAAATTGAATTAGTTAACTCCTTATTTTACTGAAATTTAATCTGTTAACTCCCTATAATTTGGAAATCTCCCTTTATGACTGAATTTCACCTTTAATCCTGACCGTTAATTGAAATCGATCTCAACCGTTGATGAATTTATTGAAAGTCTATTGAAGAGACCCTCATCTCTTCACTTTGACAGGTTGAATGAGAATTTGCATCTAATTGTTGCTGAAATTCATACTCACATTTGCTCATATTCACATACGCAAAGATCAAGTTTGACCAAAAGTTGACTAGATTTAACCACAGTTGACTTGAGTTGACTAGTTTCAAAAATAATTTTGAAATAATTAAACGAAATTATTTAATTAAATGGAGTACTTACTTCTAATTAATTAAACAAGTTAACTAGTTAAATGAAAAGCCATTCCTAATTAATTAAATGGAGTTATTTAATTAAATAAGAAAAGTGCTTTTAATTAATTAAAAATTATTTAATTAAATAGAAAACGTAATTATGAGAGCATATCTAATTATATCAAATTAAATATCTCAACAAATTCTCTTTTCAGTTCAAAAAGGGAAATTTTCAGTTCACTATTGATAAAAAATGAGTTAAATCAGTTGACTCCTTTTTCTACTCAAATTGAATCAGTTAACTCTTTATTTTACTCAAATTAAATATGTTAACTCCCTTTTTTTGAAATCTCTCTTTATGACTGAACTTCACCTTTAATCTTGACCGTTGATTGAAATCGATCTCAACCGTTGATGAATTCGAGGAAAGTCTATTTATGAAACTCGCATCTCTTCATTTTGAAAGTTTGAATGAGAATTTGCATCGAATTCTTGTTGGAATTCATACTCACATTTGCTCATATTCACATACGGAAAGTTCAAGTTTGACTAAAAGTTGATGAGATTTAACCACAGTTGACTTGAGTTGACTAGTTTCGAAAAGAATTTTGAAATAATTAAATGAAATTATTTAATTAAATGGACTACTTACTTCTAATTAATTAAACAAAGTTATTTAATTAAATGAGGAGCCATTCCTAATTAATTAAGTGAAGTTATTTAATTAAATAAGAAAAGTATCTCTAATTAATTAAAGATTATTTAATTATGTAATGCCCTGCCAAGGGATCCAAAGAATTTTACTAAGTTTGCCAAACAATTTTTTTTTAAATATGAAAGATAAAACCATTCATAACATTTGCGGAAGCAATAGCAACATTTCAAATGAAAATAAACATAACATATATACATAACATGCTACATTGTTTAAAGATCCCTTAATGTAGTATCACATCTAAATTAACTATTCATCTAACATCCCATAACAATGATACATCCAATTTATTTAAACATTATACAAGTGTCCTTTTTTAATTATATTTTAGTTTAGCTCAATCATCCACTGTACATAGCAAAAGGTATGAAAAGCTTAAAAGAATAAACATCCAAGTAAATAAAGTACATCATCATCATCTAATATTAATCCATGATGCAATAACATAAATGAAACCACATATCATACATGATATATCATCACAAAAGATATAAACATCCATCACAAAAGATAACCATATATCACAAACATAAATAACTAAGTGCACAATTCCTCCCAACAGTAAATAACATCATTAGACCATCATGGATCCTAGCCATCCCTCTGTGCATAACATTCCAAAGCATCGAAGAGATCATCGGTATTAACATAGTAGGAATGTCACTCATAAAACATCCTACTAACATGCAAAGTAAAGCATAATAAATTATCAACTAACATATGCAAAGTAAAACAAATCATCAATATAAGAAACATACCAGTAAATATATCCATCATAAGGTATATTATCTATCATAATGCTCCAAGAACATAATGAAGAATATATACCAATCAAGGGCACTCCAACCACAGTCTCTCGGACGGATCTCAAATGATAGGAGTGAAAATACACTACCACCTGACCGCATGGAACCTAAGTGGTCCACTCCCACTATGCTGAAGAGATAATCTCAAGTCTCAAATAGGATATCAATTCACGAAGCACAAATCTCTATAAGTCCAGGAATCTTAAAAATATACTAACACAAAGGTTCCATCACACAAAACTGACATCTAATTTCCAGAGGCACACAAAGACATGTAGGAAACTTACTCTGCAAGCGGGAAAGTGTAATCACATTTATCACGTACAAGTTACCCTGACAGTTAGCTAAACTCCGCGGGTCCATACTGATCTCATGCGGCCACTAGTATCCTCTCATACTGGCAAGGCATACTACGGAATGCACGGTCGCAACCATGCATTGTCACTACTCCCATCCTAGCCTATACAAGCACTCAAGGCATGGGCAAGAACATCAAAACAATTATCTTTTTAAGTTTATTTAATCCCCATTTAGTGTGTAAATGTTATCACTTATTAAACAAACTTACAATGAGTTACCCTGGCAACCACTTAGGGCCTCGACCCCCATTGCAAGCCACTTCCCGACACTACAAGTAGATTACCTACCCTAAGCTCATGGAATCATAAATCTCAAAATCATAAAAGATAATCCATAATAAAATCATCAAATATGCATAAAAACATCAAATATCCATAATAAGAATCATCAAATCTCCAAAATAAGAATCATCAAATCTCCATGAGCATTTGAAAAAAATTCATAGAAAATCATGACCACAACAGTTCTCTATTGGAAACTGAAGGCATCACTGATAATCATAAGTATCAATTGGTTCTCAATAACCAAAATATATCTCAAGATAAATGGTTCTCAACAAGCAACCAAGAATATCTCAAAATCATACTGATCGAAGACTCGAAAATGGTTGAGTTAAACATGTCACAACATGACATCATCAAGAAATAAATCCACATTTCAGTCCTATCATGGTGACTAGAAAGTAATCCAAGGATAACTAATCGATGACTCCAAAATGATTAGCTCAAGCATCTCAGATATATATACATCTCAGCTTCACAAATGAAGGCTAAAGAACAAATAGAAATATTTCATATAGCATACGATTACATAACCATGGTTTGGCTTATAAAAATCAAAACTAAATAAGATCAACATGCCATCACATCTCATAACCCCCGAGCCTCTTGTAATAACCTAGGACTGGTCAACACTAGTCAACCCAAAACCCAAAATAAGAAGCATATAGAATACACGATGCAAACACATGTTTTGATTTACTAAATTCACATAGTTGAATAATGTGTAGGGATTTTCAGTTTTCTGTTTGCAAGTATACTTCAAGTGGTTTAAGTTTCATCATTTGACTTACAAGTCAACCCAATTGTTCCCCGATAGCATTACCCTTCCATTATTAAGAATTACATTTTAAGAATAACTTAAAGATAAATATTCACTAAACTGATCATCATTGACCTTAATTAAATTGTCCTTTATATTTGACCATGATCCATATTCTAATTGATTAACTTTTCAACTTTTCTTAAAATCATTATTCATTATATTATAAGAGAAGCAATTATCATTCTTCGAATAAGAGATGATAACTTTATTAAAATGATCAATTACATCAATCAATTAAAATAGGTCCATATTCTAATAGTTTTCAGTTAAATATTACTAAGTCTTCACCATTAAATAGCTAAGATTATTATTCAAGTCATAAGAATAAGACCTATCAATTTGATATCAATATTTTTACAATCTTATTAAAAGAATTATATCAATTAAATCTTCATTACTTAACTTAATTATTAATTAAATCTAATTAACTCTCATTGATTGATTTAATTAATAATTACATAATCATAGCAACGTTCCAATTAATATCAGTTAACTAATAACTAGATATAATTTTGTATGATAAAAGTCAACTATAATTCAATACTCAAAAGATCATATTAATAATTCAATAATAATTATTAAAAATCTTAAATAACCATATTCGTCATCTTTCAAAGAATACCAACATTCCCTTAACAAATTCGTATTACCATTAATCTTTTCAAATAAGACTCTATCGCACAACTTAATATTAATATCATAGTTATAATATCAACTCAATGAATATGAATTGATTAAAAATCAATTATAATCCAGCTTCAAAAATTATTATCTTTTACCAAACTTCAATTAATAAATAATCTCCACTAGATTAACTCTAATCAAATTTGTTGATATCTATTTAAACCATTATTTATTAATAGTTTGCTAGTCCTTACAAACATTAATAAATAATAAATTTCTCAAACTATACATACTCGATCTATAGAACCCTTCCATAAACTCATTAGTTAATATTTGGCTAACTCTTAACTCCATTAAAGTATTCAAACATATTAACCAATAACATAATAATTCAATCTTAATCCAATATCATTCAGAGTTTCTAAATTTAAATCAACATAACATAAATTATCATCTTACAATTATTTAATCAATATTAAAATGAATAATCTCCAAATTCTTAACATTATCATCTTCATTAAACAACTCTAAAATTGTTTAATATATATTAAATAGTATTCAATATACATTATAAAAAGTCCACTATATAAACTATATTAAAATATATTTTCTTTTAATTTTATCTCATCCATTTACTTAGATTGACTAATAATTAATTACACTTCTTCTACTATTAATTAATCTTAAATAAATTTAATTTAATTAGATTAGATAATAAACCATATAAAACTAATGCATATTAATAAGATTCTAATAAGGAAAGATTTCAATACTATCTTTAATTCATTCCATGTTTTGATATATTAATTTTGTGAAGTTTAAGTATAAAGAACTTTTGGTTATGGGAAATAGAAAAATATTTGTCCTTGAATAAAATAGTCCTAGTATGACGGTCATATCTCCCTAATGAACCTTTGGATCGGGCTAAAATTTAAATATGTTGGAGAGGGCCAAGTTACGCCAATTCTGATTGGAGCGATCAAATAAATTCGATCCTGATAAAAAGTTATGAATGACTGAGTGCGGGTCTATCCAAGGGGCAACGACAGGACAATTTGTGATGAATTAAGAATTTTTTCTTAAAATGTAGTTGTTCTCTAAATTTACCCATTCATCCATCTAATAGGTTTGTCCATATGCATCCGAAATTATAATTTGATAGAAAGATTACATCTAATCATACTAATTTTAAACTTAGAATTTCTATTTTAATTTCAAATCTTATCTATCTAATTTCACAATATAAATTCGAACCCAAACCCGATTAAGATCTAATTATTTCTCTTTAATTGGATCTAGAATTTTTTTATTGTTATCTTCTCATCCAAATAAAATATCTAGATTTTAATTTCAAATACAGAGAGTATTTAGACACATAAAACAGATATGATGAAGACAGGAAGAGAAAGAGTGCAAAGAGAATATACGAATATCACGAGTGCACCTAGACACTAATGCTAATTTTTCATGCCTTAGAAGTCCATGAAAAATCCCTCCTTTTTACATCATTCACAATTTTTCCAAGAATCCAAGCCGATCGAATCCTCCAAGTGATTAGAAGAGCTAGAAGGAGCATAGAAGCAAGTAGAAAGTATATGAGCATATGAATCTTCTTCCATGCATGTAAGCTTTGAAGTTTTTATTTTTTTTAACTTGTAGCTCGAGGCTTCCATTAAGCTTGTAGCTTTCATTAAGTTTTTCATTTAAACTTCTATGAATGCCTGAATATCAAGAGCTCTCAAGAAACCTTTGAAATGCTTTTTGAAACCACTGAAACGTGTCACCAACTAAGTATGGGTCTTTTTCAATTCTTTTTGACGAGTCATAGAATTGTAGACACCTTATTTTTAATTGATGCACTAACTCCCGTGTTGTTGACACATGGTAATTCTCATGCAAGCTTATAACTCTAATTTACTTTTTAAATAATTTCTATTTAAATTTTATAACTTTCATTTTAATTTTTATAACTTTTATTATTATTATTTTATTTATTACTTTATTATTATTTTATAATTATTATTCATTTTAATTTCTAGTTTTTTTTTATTTAATTTTTTTTCCAATAATTCAAATTTAATTAATTACAATCAAAATATCAAAGATCATGATATTTTATTAATTTTTTCAAATAAATAATTTATTAATTAAATCTATTTATTAAGACTTAATTAATAGAAAATTCACCATAGACCTTCAAGATAAAATATGAAAATCTATCATAGAACAAATCATACAAAATAAATCTAAAGGGTTAAAAATTACGAAATATGTCATCCGACACATTCGGTGGATATTCAACTCAGATACTTGTCCTAAGTTTTCAATTAGGACAAATGGCTCGAAGGGTTGGAATTTGGACTTGAGAATTTATCTCCCCTCTCTTATCATTGAGATAATGTGATAGGGTACGCTCATCCTAGCAATTCAAAAAAGTCGATACCTGGTACCTACAACCTGCATAAAAATTATGCATATACAAACACAATATATATTAAACGAAACAGACAACGGTAGGAAGTGGTGCATCGTGTAGATCCTGACTAGCAGGTGACTACGAATCCTTTTCTTAACCACATCATACACGCCATACAAAAGCAAACACGCAAGACAAACATGCACACCATAAATATGCAAGTATGGGGTAAGTATCCATAAGAAAGCACATATGATAATAAATCATCTTACTAATTATCATTAAAAACTGAAAGCAATGTAATAATCATCATCAATAATTGAGAACACTAAAAATAATAATATACATACATTAAATGTAGAGTCTAAATAATCACAACACATAATAAATTGAATCCATAGCACAATATCTGATAATATCAAAAAAATGCTGCTAACCAACAATATAAAACTAGCTCTAAAAGAGTTCAGCAACAATAACAAAATGTGAACCAGGGGCAGGCACTACAAAATAAATATAAAAAGTAATTATGAGAGCATATCTCATTTTATTAAATTAAATATCTCACCAAAATCTCTCTTTAGTTCAAAAAGGAAATTTTTTAGTTCATTATTGATCAAAAAAGAGTTAAATTAGTTGACTCATTTTTTTACTCAAATTGAATCAGTTAACTCCTTATTTTACTCAAATTAAATCTGTTAACTCCCTTTAATTTAGAAATCTCCCTTTATGACTAAACTTCACCATTAATCCTGACAATTGATTGAAATCAATCTCAACCGTTGATGAATTCAAGAAAAGTCTATTTAAGAAACCCTCATCTCTTCATTTTGAAAGGTTGAATGAGGATTTGCATCAAATTGTTGCTGGAATTCATACTCACATTTGCTTATATTCACATACGCAAAGATTAAGTTTGACCAAAAGTTGACCAGATTTAACCACAGTTGACTTGAGTTGACTAGTTTCAAATTTTTTTTAATAATTAAATGAAATTATTTAATTAAATGGAGTACATACTTCTAATTAATTAAACAAAGTTATTTAATTAAATGAGAAGCCATTCCTAATTAATTAAATGAAGTTATTTAATTAAATAAGAAAAGTGTCTCTAATTAATTTTAAAAAAATTAATTAAACAGAAAAAGTAATTATGAGAGCATATCTCATTTTATTAAATTAAATATCTCAACAAAATCTCTCTTCAGTTCAAAAAGAGATTTTCATTTCACTATTGATAAAAAATGAGTTAAATCAGTTGACTCCTTTTTCTACTCAAATTGAACCAATTAACTCGTTATTTTACTCAAATTAAATCTGTTAACTCCCTTCAATTTGGAAATCTCCCTTTATGACTGAACTTCACCTTTAATCATGACCGTTGATTGAAATCGATGTCAACCATTGATGAATTTTAGGAAAGTATATTTAAGAGACCCTCATCTCTTCATTTTGAAATGTTGAATGAGAATTTGCATCGAATTGTTACTGGAATTCATGCTCACATTTGCTCATATTCACATACGCAAAGATCAAGTTTGACCAAAAGTTGACCAGATTTAACCATGGTTGACTTGAGTTGACTAGTTTCGAAAGAAATTTTGAAGTAACTAAACAATATTATTTAATTAAATAGAGTACTTACTTCTAATTAATTAAACAAAGTTATTTAATTAAATAAGAAAAGTGTCTCTAATTAATTAAAGATTATTTAATTAAATAGAAAAAGTAATTATCAGAGCATATCTCATTTTATTAAATTAAATATCTCAACAAAATCTCTCCTCAGTTCAAAAAGAGAAATTTTTAGTTCACTATTGGTAAAAAATGAGTTAAATCAGTTGACTCCTTTTTCTACTCAATTCGAATAAGTTAACTCTTTATTTTACTCAAATTAAATCTGTTAACTCCATTTAATTTGGAAATCTTCCTTTATGACTGAACTTCACCTTTAATCTTGACCGTTTATTGAAATCAATCTCAACCGTTAATGAATTCAATGAAAGTCTATTTAAGAGACCCTCATCTCTTCATTTTCAAAGGTTGAATGAGAATTTGCGTCGAATTGTTGCTGGAATTCATACTCACATTTGCTCATATTCACCTACGCAAAGATCAAGTTTGACCAAAAGTTGACCAGATTTAACCATGATTGACTTGTGTTGACTAGTTTCGAAAAGAATTTTGAAATAATTAAATAAAATTATTTAATTAAATGGAGTACTTACTTCTAATTAATTAAACAAAATTATTTAATTAAATGAGAAGCCATTCCTAATTAATTAAATAATGTTATTTAATTAAATAAGAAAAGTGACTCTAATTAATTAAAGATTATTTAATTAAATAGAAAAAATAATTATGAGAGCATATCTCATTTTATTAAATTAAATATCTCAACAAAATATCTCTTCAGTTCAAAAAGGAAAATTTTCAGTTCACCATTGATCAAAAATGAGTTAAATCAGTTGACTCCTTTTTCTACTCAAATTACTCCTTATTTTACTCAAATTAAATCTGTTAATTCTATTTAATTTGGAAATCTCCCTTTATGACTGAACTTCACCTTTAATCCTGACTGTTTATTGAAATCAATCTCAACCGTTAATGAATTCAAGGAAAGTCTATTTAAGAGACCCTCATCTCTTCATTTTGAAAGGTTGAATGAGAATTTGCGTCGAATTGTTGCTGAAATTCATACTCACATTTGCTCATATTCTCATACGTAAAGATCAAGTTTGACCAAAAGTTGACCAAATTTAACCATGGTTGACTTGAGTCGACTAGTTTCGAGAAAAATTTTGAAATAATTAAATAAAATTATTTAATTAAAAGGAATACTTACTTCTAATTAATTAAACAAATTTATTTAATTAAATGAGAATCCATTCCTAATTAATTAAATGAAGTTATTTAATTAAATAAGAAAAGTGTCTCTGATTAATTAAAAATTATTTAATTAAATAGAAAAAGTAATTATGAGAGCATATCTCATTTTATTAAATTAAATATCTCAACAAAATCTCTCTTCAGTTCAAAAAGGGAAATTTTCAGTTCACTATTGATAAAAAATGGGGTAAATCAGTTAACTCCTTTCTCTACTCAAATTGAATCAGTTAACTCCTTATTTTACTCAAATTAAATCTGTTAACTCCCTTTAATATGAAAATCTCCCTTTATGACTGAACTTCACCTTTAATCCTGATCGTTGATTGAAATAGATCTCAACTATTGATGAATTTTAAGAAAGTCAATTTAAGAGACCCTCATCTTTTCATTTTGAAAGTTTGAATGAGAATTTGCATCGAATTGTTGCTGGAACTCATACTCACATTTGCTCATATTCACATACGCAAAGATCAAGGTTGACCAAAATTTGACCAATTTTAACTACGGTTGACTTGAGTTGACTAGTTTCGAAAAGAATTTTGAAATAATTAAACGAAATTATTTAATTAAATGGAGTACTTACTTCTAATTAATTAAACAAAGTTATTTAATCAAATGAGAAGCCATTCCTAATTAATTAAATGAAGTTATTTAATTAAATAGAAAAAGTAATTATGAGATCATATCTCATTTTATTAAATTAAATATCTCAACAAAATCTCTCTTCAGATCAAAAAGAGAAATTTTCAGTTTACTATTGATCAAAAATGAGTTAAATCAGTTAACTCCTTTTTCTACTCAAATTGAATCAGTTAAATCCTTATTTTACTTAAATTAAATTTGTTAACTCGCTTTAATTTGGAAATCTTCCCTTATGACTAAACTTCACTTTTAATCCTGACCGTTGATTGAGATCGATCTCAACCGTTGATGAATTTCAAGAAAGTCTATTTAAGAGACCCTCATCTCTTCATTTTGAAAGGCTGAATGAGAATTTGCATCAAATTGTTTGTGGAATTCATACTCACATTTGCTCATATTCAGATACACAAATATCAAGTTTGACGAATAGTTGATCAGATTTATTCACGGTTGACTTGAGTTGACTAGTTTCTAATTTTTTTTTGAAATAATAAAACGAAATTATTTAATTAAATGGAGTACTTACTTCTAATTAATTAAACAAAGTTATTTAATTAAATGAGAAGCCATTCTTAATTAATTAAATGAAGTTATTTAATTAAATAAGAAAAGTGCCTCTAATTAATTAAAGATTATTTAATTAAATAGAAAAAGTAATTATGAGAGCATATCTCATTTTATTAAATTAAATATCTCAACAAAATGTCTCTTCAGTTCAAAAAAGAAAATTTCCAGTTCCCCATTGATAAAAAATGAGTTAAATTAGTTAACTCCTTTTTCTACTCAAATTGAATTAGTTAACTCTTTATTTTACTCAAGTTAAATCTGTTAACTCTCTTTAATTTGAAAATCTCCCTTTATGACTGAACTTCACCTTTAATCCCGACCGCTGATTGAAATCGATCTCAATCGTTGATGAATTCCAAGAAAGTCTATTTAAGAGACCCTCATCTCTTCATTTTGAAAGGTTGAATAAGAATTTGCATCGAATTGTTTCTACAATTCATATTCACATTTGCTCATATTCACATACGCAAAGATCAAGTTTCAACAAAAGTTTACCAGATATAACCACGGTTGACTTGAGTTGACTAGTTTCAAAAAGAATTCTAAAATAATTAAACCAAATTATTTAATTAAATGGAGTACTTACTTCGAATTAATTAAAAAAAATTATTTAATTAAATGAGAAGCCATTCCTAATTAATTAAATGAAGTTATTTAATTAAATAAGAAAAGTGCCTCTATTTAATTAAGGATTATTTAATTAAATAGAAAAAGTAATTATGAGAGCATATCTCATTTAATTAAATTAAATATTTCAAAAAAATCTCTCTTAAGTTCAAAAAGGGAAATTTCCAGTTCACTAGTGATAAAAAATGAGTTAAATGAGTTAACTCCTTTTTCTACTCAAATTGAATCAGTTAACTCTTTATTTTCCTCAAATTAAATCTGTTAACTCCCTTTAATTTGAAAATCTTCATTTATGACTGAACTTCACTTTTAATCCTGACCGTTAATTGAAATCGATCTCAACCATTGATGAATTCCAGGAAAGTCTATTTAATAGACCCTCATCTCTTCATTTTGAAAGATTCAATGAGAATTTGCATCGAATTGTTGCTGAAATTCATACTCACATTTGCTCATATTCACATATGCAAAGATCAAGTTTGACCAAAAGTTGACCAAATTTAATCATTGTTGACTTGAGTTGACTAGTTTCGAAAAGAATTTTGAAATTATTAATCAAAATTATTTAATTAAATGGAGTACTTACTTCTAATTAATTAAATAAAGTTATTTAATTAAATGAGAAGCCATTCCTAATTAATTAAATGAAGTTATTTAATTAAATAGGTAAAGTGCCTCTAATTAATTAAAGATTATTTAATTAAATAGAAAATATAATTATGAGAGCATATCTCATTTTATTAAATTAAGTATCTCAACAAAATCTCTCTTCAGTTCAAAAAGAGAAATTTCCAGATCACTATTGATCCAAAATGAGCTAAATCAGTTGATTCCTTTTTCTACTCAAATTGAATCAGTTAACTCCTTATTTTACTCAAATTAAATCTGTTAACTCCCTCTAATTTGGAAATCTCCCTTTATCACTGAACTTCATCTTTAATCCTAAACTTTAATTGAAATCGATCTCAACCGTTGATGAATTTATGGAAAGTCTATTTAAGAGACCCTCATCTCTTCATTTTGACAAGTTGAATGAGAATTTGCATCGCATTGTTGTTGGAATTCATACTCACATTTGCTCATATTCACATATGCAAATATCAAGTTTTACAAAAAGTTGACTAGATTTAACCATGGTTGACTTGAGTTCACTAATTTCAAAAAGAATTTTGTAATAATTAAATGAAATTGTTTAATTAAATGGAGTATTCACTTCTAATTAATTAAACAAAGTTATTTAATTAAATGAGAAGCCATTCCTAATTAATTAAATGAAGTTATTTAATTAAATAAGAAAAGTGCCACTAATTAATTAAAGATTATTTAATTAAATAGAAAAAGTAATTATGAGAGCATATCTCATTTTATTACATTAAGTATCATAACAAAATCTCTCTTCAGTTCAAAAAGAGAAATTTTCATTTCACTATTGATAAAAAATGAGATAAATGAGTTAACTCCTTTTTCTAATAAAATTGAATTAGTTAACTCCTCATTTTACTCAAATTAAATATGTTAACTCCTTTTAATTTGGAAATCTCCTTTTATGACTTAACTTCAGCTTTAATCCAGACCGTTGATTGAAATCGATCTCAACCGTTCATGAATTCCAAAAAAGTCTATTTAAGAGACCCTCATCTCTTCATTTTGAAAAGTTGAATTAGAATTTGCATTAAAATAAGAGATCCTCATCTCTTCTAATTAATTAAATAAAGTTATTTAATTAAATGAGAAGCCATTCCTAATTAATTAAGTGAAGTTATTTAATTAAATAGGGAAAGTGCCTCTAATTAATTAAAGATTATTTAATTAAATAGAAAATATAATTATGAGAGCATATCTCATTTTATTAAATTAAGTATCTCAACAAAATCTCTCTTCAGTTCAAAAAGAGAAATTTCCAGATCACTATTGATCCAAAATGAGCTGAATTAGTTGACTCCTTTTTCTACTCAAATTGAATCAGTTAACTCCTTATTTTACTCAAATTAAATCTATTAACTCCCTCTAATTTGGAAATCTCCCTTTATGACTGAACTTCACCTTTAATCCTGACCTTTAATTGAAATCGATCTCAACCGTTGATGAATTTATGGAAAGTCTATTTAAGAGACCCTCATCTTTTCATTTTGACAAGTTGAATGAGAATTTGCATTGCATTGTTGTTGGAATTCATACTCACATTTGCTCATATTCACATACGCAAATATCAAGTTTTACCAAAAGTTGACTAGATTTAACCATGGTTGACTTGAGCTCACTAGTTTCGAAAAGAATTTTGAAATAATTAAACGAAATTATTTAATTAAATGAAGTACTTACTTTTAATTAATTAAACATAGTTATTTAATTAAATGAGAAGCCATTCCTAATTAATTAAATGAAGTTATTTGATTAACTAAGAAAAGTGCCTCTAATTAATTAAAGATTATTTAATTAAGTAGAAAAAGTAATTATAAGAGCATATCTCATTTTATTAAATTAAATATCTCAACAAAATCTCATTTTAGTTCAAAAAGGGAAATTTCCAGTTCACTATTGATCAAAAATGAGTTAAATCAGTTAACTCCTTTTCTACTCAAATTGAATCAGTTAACTCCTTACTTTACTCAAATTAAATCTGTTAACTCCCTTTAATTTGAAAATCTCCCTTTATGACTGAACTTCACCTTTAGTCCTGACCGTTGATTAAAATCAATCTCAACCGTTGATGAATTCTAAGAAAGTCTATTTAATAGATCGTCATCTTTTCATTTTGAAAAGTTAAGTGAGAATTTCCATCGATTTGTTGCTAGAATTCATACTGAGATTTGCTCATATTCACATACACAAAGATCAAGTTTGACCAAAAGTTGACTAGATTTAACCACGGTTGACTTGAGTTGACTAGTTTCGAAAAGAATTTTGAAATAATTAAACAAAATTATTTAATTAAATGGAGTACTTAGTTTTAATTACTTAAACAAAGTTATTTAATTAAATAAGAAGCCATTCCTGATTAATTAAATGAAGTTATTTAATTAAATAAAAAAAGTGCCTCTAATTAATTAAAGATTATTTAATTAAATATAAAAAGTAATTATGAGAGCATATCTCATTTTATTAAATTAAAAATTTCAAGAAAATCTCCTTTTAGTTCAAAAAGGGAAATTTCCAGTTCACTATTGATCAAAAATGAGTTAAATCAGTTAACTCCTTTTTCTACTCAAATTAAGTCAGTTAACTCCTTATTTTACTCAAATTAAACATGTTTACTCCCTTTAATTTAAAAATCTCCCTTTATGACTGAACTTCACCTTTAATCCTGACCGTTGATTACAATCGATCTCAACCATTGATGAATTCCAAGAAAGTCTATTTAAGAGACTCTCATCTCTTCATTTTGAAAAGTTCAATGAGAATTTTCATCGATTTGTTGCTAGAATTCATACTGAGATTTGCTCATATTCACATACGTAAAGATCAAGTTTGACCAAAAGTTGACCATATTTAACCACGGTTGACTTGAGTTGACTAGTTTCGAAAAGAATTTTGAAATAATTAACGAAATAATTTCATTAAATGGAGTACTTACATTTAATTAACTAAACAAAGTTATTTAATTAAATGAGAAGTCATTCCTAATTAATTAAATGAAGTTATTCAGTTAAATAAGAAAAGTGCCTCTAATTAATGAAAGATTATTTAATTAAATAGAAAAAGTAATTATGAGAGCGTATCTCATTTTATTAAATTAAATATCTCAACAAAATCTCCTTTCAGATCAAAAATGGAAATTTCTAGTTCACTATTGATCAAGAATGAGTTAAATCAGTTAACTCCTTTTTCTACTCAAATTGAATCAGTTAACTCCTTTTTCTACTCAAATTAAATCAGTTAACTCCTTATTTTACTCAAATTAAAGCTGTTAACTCCCTTTAATTTGGAAATCTCCTTTTATGACTGAACTTCACCTTTAATCTCGACTGTTAATTGAAATCGATTTCAGCCATTGATGAATTCCAAGAATGTCTATTTAAGAGACCCTCATCTCTTAATTTTGACAGGTTGAATGAGAATTTCCATCGACTTGTTGCTGGAATTCATACTCACATTTGCTCATATTCATATATGCTAAGATCAAGTTTCACAAAAAGTTGACCAGATTTAACCATGGTTGACTTGAGTTTACTAATTAAGAAAAAAATTTTGAAATAATTAAACGAAATTATTTAATTAAATAGAGTATTTAATTCTAATTAATTAAACAAAGATATTTAATTAAATGAGAAGCTATTCCTAATTAATTAAATGAAGTTATTTAATTAAATAGGTAAAGTGCCTCTAATTAATTAAAGATTATTTAATTAAATAGAAAAAGTAATTATGAGAGCATATCTCATTTTATTAAATTAAATATCTCAACAAAATCTCTCTTCAGTTCAAAAAGGGAAATTTTGAGTTCATTATTGATAAAAAATGAGTTAAATCAGTTCACTCCTTTTACTAATCAAATTGAATTAGTGAAGTCCTTATTTTACTCAAATTAAATCTGTTAACTCCCTTTAATTTGGAAATCTCCCTTTATGATTGAACTTTAACTTTAATCCTGACCGTTGATGAAAATCGATCTCAACCGTTGATGAATTCCAAGAAAGTCTATTTAAGAGACCCTGATCTCTTCATCTTGAAAGGTTGAATGAGAATTTGCATTGAATTATTGCTAGAATTCATACTCACATTTGCTCATATTCACATACGCAAATATCAAGTTTGACCAAAAGTTGACCAGATTTAAACACGGCTGACTTGAGTTGATTAGTTTTGAAAAGAATTTTGAAATTATTAAAAGAAATTATTTAATTAAATGGAGTACTTACTTCTAATTAATTAAACAAAGTTATTTAATTAAATGAGAAGCCATTCCTAATTAATTAAATGAACTTATTTAATTAAATACGAAAATTGCCTCTATTTAATTGAATAAAAAATGTAATTATGAGAGCATATCTAATTTTATTAAATTAAATATCTCAACAAAATCTCTTTTCAGTTCAAAAAGGGAAATTTCCAATTCACTATTGATAAAAAATGAGTTAAATCGGTTAACTCCTTTTTCTACTCAAATTGAATCAGTTAACTCCTTATTTTACTCAAATTAAATATGTTAACTTTGTTTAACCTGGAAATCTCCCTTTATGACTGAACTTCACCTTTAATCCTGACCGTTGATTGAAATCGATCCCAACCATTGATGAATTCCAAGAAAGTCTATTTAAGAGACCCTGATCTCTTCATTTTGAAAGGTTGAATGAGAATTTGCATCAAATTGTTGCTAGAATTCATACTCATATTTGCTCATATTCACATATGCAAAAATCAAGTTTGACCAAAAGTTGACTAGATTTAACCACGGTTGACTTGAGTTAACTAGTTTCGAAAAGAATTTTGAAATAATTAAACGAAATTATTTAATTAAATGGAGGACTTACTTCTAATTAATCAAACAAAGTTATTTAATTAAATGAGAAGTCATTCCTAATTAATTAAATGAAGTTGTTTAATTAAATGAGAAAAGTGTCTGTAATTAATTTTAAAAAATTAATTAAATAGAAAAAGTAATTATGAGAGCATATCTCATTTTATTAAATTAAATATCTCAACAAAATCTCTCTTCAGTTCATAAAGAGAAATTTTTAGTTCACTATTGATCAAAAATAAGTTAAATCAGTTGACTCCTTTTTCTACTCAAATTGAATCAGTTAACTCCTTATTTTACTCAAATTAAATTTGTTAACTCCCTTCAATTTGGAAATCTCCTTTTATGACTGAACTTCACCTTTAATCCTGACCGTTGATTGAAATCGATCTCAACCGCTGATGAATTCCAAGAAAGTCTGTTTAAGAGACCCTCATCTCTTCATTTTGAAATGTTGAATGAGAATTTGCATCGAATTGTTGGTGCAATTCATACTCGTATTTGCTCATATTCACATACGCAAAGATCAAGTTTGACCAAAAGTTGACTAGATTTAACCACGGTTGACTTAAGTTGACTAGTTTCAAAAAGAAATTTTGAAATAATTTAACAAAATTATTTAATTAAATAGAAAAAGTAATAATGAGAGCATATCTCATTTTATTAAATTAAATATCTCAACAAAATCTCTTTTCATTTCAAAAAGAATAATTTTCAATTCACTATTGATCAAAAATGAGTTAAATCAGTTGACTCCTTTTTCTACTCAACTTGAATCAATTAACTCCTTATTTTACTCAAATTAAATTTGTTAACTCCCTTCAATTTGGAAATATCCCTTTAAGACTGAACTTCACCTTTAATCCTGATCAAGTTTGACCAAAGATCCCATACACAAAGATCAAGTTTGACCAAAAGTTGACCAAATTTAACCATGATTGACTTGAGTTGACTAGTTTCGAAAAGAATTTTGAAATAATTAAACGAAATTATTTAATTAAATGGAGTACTTACTTTGAATTAATTAAACAAAATTATTTAATTAAATGAGAAGCGATTCCTAATTAATTAAATGAAGTTATTTAATTAAATATGAAAAGTGACTCTAATTAATTAAAGATTATTTAATTAAATAGAAAAAGTAATTATGAGAGCATATCTCATTTTATTAAATTAAATATCTTAACAAAATCTCTCTTCAGTTCAAAAAGGGAAATTTTCAGTTCACTATTGATAAAAAATGAGTTAAATCAGTTAACTCCTTTTTCTACTCAAATTGAATCAGTTAACTCCTTATTTTACTCAAATTAAATCTGTTAACTCCCTTTAATTTGAAAATCTCCCTTTATGACTAAACTTCAATTTTAATCCTGACCGTTTATTGAAATCAATCTCAACCGTTAATGAATTTAAGGAAAGTCTATTTAAGAGACCGTCATCTCTTCATTTTGAAAGGTTGAATGAGAATTTGCATTGAATTGTTGCTGGAATTCATATTCACATTTGCTCATATTCACATACGCAAAGATCAAGTTTGACCAAAAGATGACCACATTTAATCACAGTTGACTTGAGTTGACTAGTTTCGAAAAGAATTTTGAAATAATTAAACGAAATTATTTAATTAAATGGAGTACTTACTTCTAATTAATCAAACAAACTTATTTAATTAAATGAGAAGCGATTCCTAATTAATTAAATGAAGTTATTTAATTAAATAAAAAAAGTGACTCTAATTAATTAGAGATTATTTAATTAAATAGAAAAAGTAATTATGAGAGCATATCTCATTTTATTAAATTAAATATCTCAACAAAATCTCTCTTCAGTTCAAAAAGGGAAATTTTCAGTTCACTATAGATCAAAAATGAGTTAAATCAGTTAACTCCTTTTTCTACTCAAATTGAATCAGTTAACTCCTTATTTTACTCAAATTAAATATGTTAACTCTCTTTAATTTGGAAATCTTCCTTTATGACTGAACTTCACCTTTAATCTTGACCGTTGATTGAAATAGATCTCAACCGTTGATGAATTCTAAGAAAGTCAATTTAAGAGACCCTCATCTATTCATTTTGAAAGGTTGAATGGAAATTTGTATCAAATTATTGCTGAAATTCATACTCACATTTGCTCATATTCACATATGCAAAGATCAAGTTTGACCAAAAGTTGACTAGGTTTAACTACGGTTGAGTTGAGTTGACTAGTTTCAAAAAGAATTTATAAATAATTAAACAAAATTATTTAATTAAATGGAGTACTTACTTCTAATTAATTAAACAAAGTTATTTAATCAAATGAGAAGCCATTCCTAATTAATTAAATGAAGTTATTTAATTTAATAAGAAAAGTGTCTCTAATTAATTTTTAAAAAATTAATTAAACAGAAAAAGTAATTATGAGAGCATATCTCACTTTATTAAATTAAATATCTCAACAAAATCTCTCTTAAGTTCAAAAAGAGAAATTTTCAATTCACTATTGATAAAAAATGAGTTAAATCAGTTGACTCCTTTTTCTATTCCAAATGAATCAGTTAACTCGTTATTTTACTCAAATTAAATCTGTTAACTCCCTTCAATTTGAAAATCTCCCTTTATGACTGAACTTCACCTTTAATCCTGACCGTTGATTAAAATCGATGTCAACCATTGATGAATTCTAGGAAAGTTTATTTAAGAGACCCTCATCTCTTCATTTTGAAATATTGAGAGAGAATTTGCATCGAATTGTTGCTGAAATTCATACTCACATTTTCTAATATTCACATACGCAAAGATCAAGTTTGACCAAAAGTTGACCAGATTTAACCATGGTTGACTTGAGTTGACTAGTTTCGAAAGAAATTTTGAAATAATTATACAAAATTATTTAATTAAATAGAGTACTTACTTCTAATTAATTAAACAAAGTTATTTAATTAAATGAGAAGCCATTCCTAATTAATTAAATGAAGTTATTTAATTAAATAAGAAAAGTGTCTCTAATTAATTAAATATTATTTAATCAAATAGAAAAAGTAATTATGAGAGCATATCTCATTTTATTAAATTAAATATCTCAACAAAATCTCTCTTCAGTTCAAAAAGGGAAATTTTCAGTTCACTATTGATCAAAAATGAGTTAAATCAGTTAACTCCTTTTTCTACTCAAATTGAATAAGTTAACTCGTTATTTTACTCAAATGAAATCTGTTAACTCTGTTTAATTTGGAAATCTCCTTTTATGACTAAACTTCACCTTTAATCCTGACCGTTGATTGAAATCGATCTCAATCGTTGATCGATTTCAAGAAAGTCTATTTAAGAGACCCTCATCTCTTCATTTTGAAAGGTTGAATGAGAATTTGCATCATATTGTTGCTGAAATTCATACTCACATTTGCTCATACTCACATACGCAAAGATCAAATTTGATCAAAATTTGATCAGATTTAACCAAGGTTGACTTGAGTTGACTAATTTCGAAAAGAATTTTGAAATAATTAAATAAAATTATTTAATTAAATGGAGTACTTACTTCTAATTAATTAAACAAAGTTATTTAATTAAATGAGAAGCCATTCCTAATTATTTAAATGAAGTTATTTAATTAAATAAGAAAAAGTGCCTCTATTTAATTAAAGATTATTTAATTAAATAGAAAAAGTAATTATGAGAGCATATCTCATTTTATTAAATTAAATATCTCAACAAAATATCTCTTTAGTTCGAAAAGGGAAATTTCCAGTTCACTATTGATAAAAAATGAGTTAAATCAGTTAACTCCTTTTTCTACTCAAATTGAATCAGTTAACTCCTTATTTTAGTCAAATTAAATCTGTTAACTCCCTTTAATTTGGAAATCTCCCTTTATGACTGAACTTCACTTTTTATTGTGACCGTTGATTGAAATCGATCTCAACCGTTGATGAATTTCAGGAAAGTCTATTTAAGAGACCCTCATCTCTTCATTTTGACAGGTGGAATGAGAATTTGCATCGAATTGTTGCTAGAATTCATACTCACATTTGCTCATATTCACATACGCAAATATCAAGTTTGACCAAAAGTTGACCAGATTTAACCATGGTTGACTTGAGTTGACTAGTTTCAAAAAAAAATTTGAAATAATTAAATGGAGTATTTACTTCTAATTAATTAAACAAAGTTATTTAATTAAATGAGAAGCCATTCCTAATTAGTTAAATGAAGTTATTTAATTAAATAAGAAAAGTGGCTCTGATTAATTAAAGATTATTCAATTAAATAGAAAAAGTAATTATGAGAGGATATCTCATTTTATTAAATTAAATATCTCAACAAAATCTCTCTTCAGTTCAAAAATGGAAATTTCCAGTTCACTATTGATCAAAAATGAGTTAAATGAGTTAACTCCTTTTTCTACTCAAACTGAATTAGTTAACTCCTTATTTTACTCAAATTAAATTTGTTAACTCCCTTTAATTTGGAAATCTCATTTTATGAATGAACTTCACCTTTAATCTTGACCGTTTATTGAAATCGATCTCAACCGTTGATGAATTCCAGGAAAGTCTATTTAAGAGACCTTCATCTCTTCGTTTTGAAAAGTTGAATTAGAATTTGCATCGATTTGTTGCTGGAATTCATACTCACATTTGCTCATATTCACATATGTAAAGATCAAGTTTGACCAAAATTTGACCAGATCTAACCACGGTTGTCTTGAGTTGACTAGTTTCAAAAATAATTTTTAAATAATTAAACGAAATTATTTAATTAAATGGAGTACTTACTTCTAATTAATTGAACAAAGTTATTTAATTAAATGAGAAGCCATTCTTAATTAATTAAATGAAGTTATTTAATGTGAGGCCTTGCCCCGACCCTTCGTAGCCTTAGTTGTTGCTTTATCTTTTTGTTTTTCACGACTTGAGATGTTGAGACATTATCTGATACTTAGAACATATTATATTATTTCATGTTATGTGATTTTACTTTCAGATATATTGATGTTTGTCATTTAATGTTTTATGTATATGTATGTTGATGAAATCGGTAAATGTATGATTGATACCTTGATTTAAGAGTTTTTTTTTATGGTTAAGAATTAAGTAGGATGAAAGAAACCCTGATTGATGTATTGTTCAATTTATGTGAATTTTGGATACATATACATGTGATTTTTGGGACTACTGAATGTGCAATGAGTGTGCAGATATTTTAGTCGAGGAAACCGACAAAGGAACAGAACTGATCTCTATGGGCTAATTTTGGAAACCTTGTTGTTCGTAATTCAAGTATTGTACTATGAGATGTATGTATTTTATTTCTGTTTTCAGTAAATGTTAATATTGTAATTATGTTCTTTTACTGTCGCTTGACACTTGTAAATTGTTTATGTGCTTCAATGTGTTGTTTAGGGTTAGTTGTTTAAACTTTAGACCCAAGTTGATTTAGTTGGTGTCAGTTTTCTTTTGGGTTCTTAATCAAGGTTAGTCTTCCCTTAATCTAGATTAGTGTTTAATCTGCATTTTAGAGTTGTTAGTTTGATCCTAATTATTTCCTAGCCTTTGTTTGGCTCTAAACCTATTTCTAAGGCTTCAAAACATGGAATATTTATACCCCAAGGGTATGGGTATGGGGTAGGGGTCTTTTCCAACCCCTAAGCCCCCTTTGTTGACTTTTGAGGGCACTCAAAAAGTCTCTTTTTGCCTATGTGCAAAAATTGCAAGTGGTTGCCATGAGTTGTCTCACCCCACCTCCACTTAGTTTTTAACCATGGTATGGGTTGAGTTAGGAGTTTCTAGAATTGTAAGTGGGTGGGTGAAGTTATTGGTCCTTTTGGGTGGTTGAGTTTGAGGCTTATTTAGAGGCCCTTCTTGGACTTGTGGAGGTGGTTACCAAATCTCTACATTTAGAGAGAAGTTTTGAAGATGTAAGGAAGGAAGTGGAAACTCTACTCAAATTTGTTGATTGCCATTACCTCTTTGTGCAGGGAGGAATTTTCATCTCCCTTGTTCATATTTCATTCTTGTTTCATGCTTATGCTACTTTGTTATTGTTTCAATGGTTGTATGTTTTGTGGGTATGTTGGGAAGCTTTGAAAACCATGTTATTTTTGGATGATTTCCTTTCATGTTCATGTTTGCAATTTTGAAATTTTTTCTGCATGGGTGTTTTGGTATTACTCACCCTTGGAGAGGGCAGAAGTGACCAATTTTTGGAAAGGTTTGTTTGGTCGGACTCCAATCAGTGTAGAGTCTCTTCTCAGGATGAGAAGAGGGAGAAAGGGTAGGGTGTTATGGGCCCCTAACTATCAGCACAAACCTTGTATGATTATGGTATGTTGAAATGGAAGAATAGAAGTTCTTGGTATATAGCCCCGATTGGGCATCTGTTGGTGTTGTGCTTGACTTCTCCTAGTTGGAAGAATCCACCTTTCCCTAGTGTTGATTCATTGTGAATCTTATAGTGAAAACCTTATATGAATATGCATGTTTGTCTTGTTTCTTGGTCATGCTTGTTATCACCTATTCAGATTTTGTTTCCTTCATGGTTCATAGAAATGTGTTGCAGAATTGGATATGGAACCCTTGTTGAGGGTCATGAAGGAAATTTCATTTAAGTGTTGTATTCAGAATTGAAATCCTATGTAATTTGTATCTCAAAACTATGTTGTAATGACAACCAAGCCGGGTTTCTTCCTGATTCTTTCCCGACTGAGTCCTTGAATCAGGTTGTTAATAAAATAAGTGGTTGAGTAATCCTTGGTTCTCTTGAAGTTTTCATATTTTATTTGGTCACTTGAATGTATATTAAAGATGAGATGAATTGATGATGTTCAATTATGCAAGATTCAATTTGTAAATGTATGGTATCTCTTTTGAGTTTGATATGATTTAGTTCATGGTTGTTTGTGTTGAAAGTAAATTTGCAAGGACATGTAGGAAAGAATTATGTCAAGATATCCAAACTTAAATTTGAAACATGATAGAGGAAAGCACACGGTGTGTTTTGATACTCCCTTCAAATGAATAGAGCATTATCTTTTTTTGATCTCTTTATTTTCTCAATTGCCCTAAGATTAGTTAGTCTCTATGTTATTCAAATTTTGCTCCATCAGTTATAGTAGATAGTTAAATGAATATATAGTTGATTTTGTTGAGCATGATACATAATAAGGCGATAAGTTAATATCATTATGAATAAAAACATGAATCCTATAAAACTCCATAGTAAGACTTAAACCTACAAGTAAGTTTTCAAATGCATGTAAAAAAAAAAAAAAGGCCTGTAGGAGCACATATATCATTCTGGAAATTGTATGGCAAAAAAAAAAAAAAGGTTCATACTATTATAGTTTAATATAATAATAGACCCTCAATGATTTAAAAACAATACTCTATAAACATCTAAATATCCTAGCTTCTTATATCCTTTCCTACCATATAAACTTTATTGTCATTAATGTTTCCTCACCTCTACTTGGACGTCAGTTGGAAGAAGGTTTCAGAATATTTATATAAAAAATGTTTTATTTACTTACTCTTTGTATCATCATAATGATGACGTCACCCCTATTCTGCACCCCACCTTGACTTTGTGCTTGTCTCAGCTCATGAGGAAACGTGAGGCCTTGGGATTAAGTGACAACATATATTTAAAACCTTATTCTTTTCCCCATGTCCCATCCCCTCTATTTGAGCGCTCAATTGCCTTCTCATTTATGAAAGTTGTTGTTGCTATGTTTAAAGTTTGCTTGGGCGTTGTTTCCTTTGTTGGGGCTTGCCATTGTACTGCCCACGTACTTGACCCAAGTTTGGACTGCGCCTTGCAGACCTTGGGCTACGTGGGGAAGCTTTGGTATCCGCCCAAGTATGTTGGTAGGGGGTGTAGGGGGGGGCGGGGGGGGGGGGGTGAGGGTTAGGTTAGATGGTTAGGTGTAAGTTAGTATTAAGTTTTGTTTTTTTGTTAGTTATTTTGTTTAATATTAGATTAGTGTAAAATATGTTTTAGTAAGTATTTATTTTTATTATTGTCTTTTCATATATTTTTTAATTAAGCAAATTTTAAATGTAAATTAATGTGTTAGTTGATATTAGTAGATAGTTAACTATTTAAAGATTAAGTTAGTTGTTCATTTTGTTAATTTAAATTAATTTTGTTTTTAGTTAGTAGAATATATTCAATTTTATAGTTACTTTATTTATTGTTTTGCTAATTGTTATTTATTTTAATTAGTTAAGTTGTAAACGTAAATTAAGTAAGTTTTAGTTAGTTATTACTTGTGTTATTGGTGTAATCCATTGTTCAAAATTTTAATATATAATTTTCTTAGTAATGTTAATTTTTATATTGATGATATATTAGTTAAATATAGTTTAGCTTAGTTTTGTATCAAAAATTAAGATAGAATTCAATTGGAGTTAGTTTAGTTTTAAAGCAATTTAGTTGTTTTACTATTTTAGAAAGTTTTAAATTAATGATTAGTTAATTAATAGACTTTATTAAAATGATAATCAGAATGATTGCTTTAAAATTATAACTAATAATGTTCTAGTTTTGCTAAAGTATTGTTAAAAATTGTAGATAACGTTTCATGAAATATTTTTATTATCTTAATTTAAATTCATATGGTCATTATATTAGAAATGTTTTATTTGATTTTTTATAAAATTATGATTGGAATAAAATTAAGTATAGTTTATATAGGTGTATGGGTAGATGCGAGATGTCTCTTAATGAGTTCTTGTTTTGATAATTCGAATGAATTTAAGACAAGTCAGTTTTAATTTATTTAAGTATAGATATTAGATTTAGATAGTTTAGGTTTTTAGATTTGTTTTAATTGTTTAATTTTTTTAGGAAGGTTTAAATTTCATAATTAGTTAGAATTTATTTAGTTTTTAGTGGATTAAATTTTAAATTAGTAAGTTTATGATAGTTGAACTTTATGTTAAAATAGTCGGAATGTTTAAGTTAATAAATTTTAGATATATATATATATATATATATATATATATATATATATATATATATATATATATATATATATATATATATATATATATATATATATATATATATATATATATATATATATATATATATATATATATATATATATATATATATATATATATATATATATATATATATATATATATATATATATATATATATATATATATATATATTCAGTTTTAATTTTAGTTAATTGTTTTCTTAGAGTGACTATCCTATATCGATTAAGATTGTCAATCGATAATTGTCCAAGAGATTTATAGTTGATATTGATTAGATACTTTCAATTAATCTAAACTCGAATACATTTACATTATCATCTAAATAATGGTTTCAAATTGTTGTAAGTTAATTATATAACGTACCCTTTGATCAATATCAATCTTATAACAAAAGCTTCAATATCTTAACGATGTAATTGTACTCATGTTTATAATCTTAAGACATAGTGGAGAGAACCTTTACTAAAACTTCTATCTTAATCATTTCAAACATACAGCAATTTAATTATTATTAAAAAAAAAAATTGTGTGTGTTTTTTTGCCCTCGTAGTTTGGGCATGACATTTAATTAAATAAGAAAAGTGTCTCTAATTAATTAAAGATTATTTAATTAAATAGAAAAAGTAACAATGAGAGCATATCTCATTTTATTAAATTAAATATCTCAACAAAATCTCTCTTCAATTCAAAAAGGGAAATTTCCAGTTCACTATTGATTAAAAATGAGTTAAATCAGTTAACTCTTTTTTCTACTCAAATTGAATCAGTTAACTCATTATTTTACTCAAATTAAATCTGTTAACTCCCTTTAATTTGGAAATCTCCCTTTATGACTAAACTTCACCTTTAATCCTGACCGTTCATTGAAATCGATCTCAACCGTTGATGAATTCTAGGAAAGTCTATTTAAGAGACCCTCATCTTTTCATTTTGAAAGGTTGAATGAGAATTTGCATCGAATTGTTACTGAAATTCATACTCACATTTGCTCATATTCACATACGGAAAGATCAAGTTTGACCAAAAGTTGACCAGATTTAACCACGGTTGACTTGAGTTGACTAGTTTCGAAAAGAATTTTGAAATAATTAAATGAAATTATTTAATTAAATGGAGTACTTACTTCTAATTAATTAAACAAAGATATTTAATTAAATGAGAAGCCATTCCTAATTAATTAAATGAAGTTATTTAATTAAATAAAAAAATGCCTCTAATTAATTAAAGATTATTTAATTAAATAAAAAAAGTAAATATGAGAGCATATCTCATTTTATTAAATTAAATATCTCAACAAAATCTCTCTTTAGTTCAAAAAGGCAAAATTTCGATTCACTATTGATCAAAAATGAGCTAAATCAGTTAACTCCTTTTTTTACTCAAATTGAATCAGTTAACTCCTTATTTTACTCAAATTAAATCTGTTAACTCCCTTTAATTTGGAAATCTACTTTTATGACTGAACTTCACCTTTAATCCTGACCGTTGATTGAAATAGATCTCAACCGTTGATGAATTCCAGGAAAGTCTATTTAAGAGACCCTCATCTCTTCATTTTGAAAGGTTGAATGAGAATTTGCATCGAATTGTTGTTGGAATTCATACTCACATTTGCTCATATTCACATACGCAAAGATCAAGTTTGACCAAAAGTTGACCATATTTAACAACGGTTGACTTGAGTTGACTAGTTTCGAAAAGAATTTTGAAATAATTAAACAAAATTATTTAATTAAATGGAGTACTTACTTGTAATTAATTAAACAAAGTTATTCAATTAAATGAGAAGCCATTCCTAATAATTAAATGAAGTTATTTAATTAAATAAGAAAAGTGTCTCTAATTAATTAAAGATTGTTTAATTAAATAGAAAAAGTAATTATGAGAGCATATCTCATTTTATTAAATTAAATATCTCAACAAAATCTCTCTTTAGTTCAAAAAGGGAAATTTCTAGTTCACTATTGATCAAAAATGAGTTAAATCAGTTAACTCCTTTTTCTACTCAAATTGAATCAGTTAACTCCTTAATTTACTCAAATTAAATCTGTTAACTCCCTTTAATTTGAAAATCTCCCTTTATGACTGAACTTCACCTTTAATCATGACCGTTGATTGAAATAGATCTCAACCGTTGATGAATTCCAAGAAAGTCTATTTAAGAGACCCTCATCTCTTCATTTTGAAAGGTTGAATGAGAATTTACATCGAATTGTTGCTAGAATTCATACTCACATTTGCTCATATTCACATATGCAAAGATCAAGTTTGACCAAAAGTTGACCAATTTTAACCACGGTAATTAAGCAAAATTATTTAATTAAATGCAGTACTTACGTCTAATTAATTAGACAAAGTTATTTAATTAAATGAGAAGCCATTCCTAATTAATTAAATAAAGTTATTTAATTAAATAAGAAAAGTGTCTCTAATTAATTAAAGATTATTTAATTAAATAGAAAAAGTAATTATGAGAGCATATCTCATTTTATTAAATTAAATATCTCAACAAAATCTCTTTTTAGTTCAAAAAGGGAAATTTCCAGTTCACTATTAATAAAAAATGAGTTAAATCAGTTGGCTCCTTTTTCTACTCAAATTGAATCAGTTAACTCCTTATTTTACTCAAATTAAATTTGTTAACTCCCTTTAATTTGGAAATCTCCCTTTATGACTTGTAATGCCCTGCCAAGGGATCCAAAGAATTTTACTAAGTTTGCCAAACAATTTTTTTTTTAAAACATGAAACATAAAACAATTCATAACATTTGCGGAAGCAATAGCAACAATTCAAATGAAAATAAACATAACATATATACATAACAAGCTGCATTCTTTAAGATCGCTTAACGTTGTATCACATCTAAATTAACTATTCATGTAACATCCTATCCTTATGAAATAACAATGATACATCCAATGTACTTAAACAATATAGAAGTGTCCTTTTGTAATTATATTTTAGTTTAGCTCAATCATCCACTGTACATATCACAGGGTATGAAAAGCTTAAAAGAATAAACATCCAAGTAAATAAAGTATATCATCATCATCTAATATTAATCCATGATGCAATAACATAAATGAAACCACATATGATACATCATCACAAAAGATATGAACATCCATCACAAAAGATAACCATATATCACAAACATAAATAACTAAGTGCATGGTTCCTCCCAACTGTAAATAGCATAATTAGAGCATCGTGAATCCTAGCCATCCCTCCGTGCGTAACATTCCAAAGCACCGAAGAGATCATCTATATTAACATAGTAGGAATGTCACTCCTAAAACATCATACTAACATGCAAAGTAAAGCACAATAAATCATCAACTAACATATGCAAAGTAAAGCAAATCATCACTATAAGAAACATACCAATAAATACATCCATCATAAGGTATATTATCTATCATAATGCTCCAAGAACATAATGAAGAATAATTACCAACTAAGGATACTCCAGCCATGGTGTCTCGGACGGATCTCAAATGATAAGAGTGAAAATACACTACCACCCAACCGTGTGGAACCTAAGTGGTGCATTCCCACCGTGCTGAGGAGATAATCTCAAGTCCCAAATAGGATATCAATACACATAGCATAAAAAGTTTAAGAATCTTAAAGGTATACTAACTCAAAGGTTCCATCACACAAAACTAACATCTAATTCCCAGAGGCACACAAAGACATGTAGGAAACCTACTCTGCAAGTAGGAAAGTGTCATCACAATTATCACGTACAAGTTACCCTGGCAGTTAGCTAAACTCCACAGGTACATACTGATCTCATGCAGCCACTAGTATCCTTCATACTGACGAGGCATACTACGGAATGCACGGTCACAAACAGGCATTCTCACTACTCCCATCCTAGCCTATACAAGCACTCAAGGCATGGGCGAGAACATCAACAATTATCTTTTTAGGTTCATTTAATCCTCATTTAGTGTGTAAATGTTATCACTTATTAACCAAACTTATAATGAGTTACCCTGGTTGAGTCAAATATGTCACAACATGACATCATCAAGAATAAATCCACATTTTAGTCCCATCATGGTGACTAGAAAGTAATCCAAGGATAACTGATCGATGACTCAAAAATGATTAGCTCAAGTGTCTCATACACATACCTCTTAGCTTCACACATGAAGACTGATGAACAATAACAATCACTAAATACAAATATTTCATAGAGCATACGATCACATTACCATGCATCTTCTTGACACCTGGATGTACTAGGTAAGGTGTACGATGGGCTTCTGCCAATATCAAGGTGTGAAGCTCATTCGAAAATGGCACATAAATTCTCCCCAAATTTCTCAAAAGACCATCTGACTCTCGAACGTAACTTGCAAACTTACCTTCCAAAGATCTTCCTGAACCAATATCTCTGCACACTTCCTGATACCAGGAATCTGTAGGAACTACCTGAAGTATTCGACTCCTCAAATCCACACTAAGGGTCATCGATGATACCACATGTCTCCTGCGACTCAAAGCATCTGCCACCACATTCTCCTTACCCTGAATGTACTTAACCTCAAAATCATACTCGCATAGAAACTCCATCCATCGCCTCTAGCGAGCATTCAAATTAGGCTAAGTAAAAATGTACTGAAGACTACGATGATCGTTGTGTGGCTCAAATCTGTGCCCCAACAAGAAATGTCTCCACCTTATCAAAGCATGAACTACTGCTGCTAACTCAAATCATGCGTAGGATAATTTAACTCATGATCCTTGAGCTTGCATGATTCATACGTAATCACCCATCCATTCTACATCAACACTACCCCAATCCCTTCAAGAGAAGCATCTGTACATACCACGAAATCACCTTCTAGATCAGGTACGGCTAGAATCGGTGCATTGGTCAAAAGCTCCTTGAGCTTCTGGAAAGATTCCTCACATTTCTCTATCCACACAAACTTCTTTCCTTTCCTCTGAAGAGAAGTGATAGGATGTGCTATCCTAGAGAAGTTCTGGACAAATCTACTATAATAACCAGCTAAACCCATGAAACTACGAACCTCTGACACATTAGTCGGTGTCGACCAATCTATTATCGCCTAAATCTTTGCAGGATCCACTAAAATACCATCACCTAAAATAAATGCCTTAACTACTAAATCTTCATTTGTGATGAATTCACACTTGGCTGCATTAGCATAAAGCTGATTGTCCCTCAAACACTGCAATACCAACCGCAGGTGTTCCTCATGCTCCTTCTGAGTCTTAGAATATATCAATATGTCATCAAGAAACACAAGTATAAACCTGTCAAGATATGATCGAAAAACACCATTCATCAAACTCATGAAAACCGATGGAGCATTAGTCAACCCAAAAGGTACCACTGTGAACTCATAATGCCCATAGCGCATTTGAAAAGCGATCTTGTGAATATCTGCTTCCTTCATGCGAAGCTGGTGGTATCCTGACTTAAGATCAATCTTGGAGAATACTGTAGCTCCCTTGATCTGATCGAATAAGTCATCAATCCTAGGCAAAGGATACCTATTCTTAATAGTCACCTTATTCAACTATCTGTAGTCAATACAAAAGCCCAAAGAACCATCTTTATTCTTCACAAAGAGCACTAGAGCTCCCCATGGTGATACACTGGGTCAAATGCTCCCTTTGGCCAGAAGTTCCTCTAGCTGAAGACGTAGCTCACCCAATTCCTATGTAGTCATGTGATAAGGAGCTTTAGAGATAGGCTCCGCTCCAGGAATCAGATCAATACTGAAGTCAATGTCCCTCTTTGGAGGCATGCCTGGAATCTCACTTGGAAAAACATCCACGTACTCCTGTAAAATCGGGTGATCCAAAGTCTTCCTCATAGGATCTTCCTCATCAAGATCATTTACCATAACAGAAAATATCTGACATCCCTTACGGAAACTTTGCTTCATTTGCATAGCAAAAATCATCCACAAAGATATAGGCCTCGGTATCCCAACTATCTGCACATCATTCCCTTGGTCATCTTGGCACAAAATTATCTTCTTCCTACAATCTATACTAGCTCTATGAGATCCAAGCCCATCCATGCCTAAAACCACATCATAGGAATGAAGGGGTATGACTCGAAGATCCACTGTCGTATCGAAGCTTTCTAAACTAAGCCCACACTTATGAACTACGAAATCTGTGGAAACCTTAATGC
Organism: Cupressus sempervirens; assembly: GCA_028749045.1. NCBI lineage: Eukaryota > Viridiplantae > Streptophyta > Pinopsida > Cupressales > Cupressaceae > Cupressus > Cupressus sempervirens. Next base: position 673,837,600 of record CM053790.1, on the reverse strand, counting down.
TTGAGGCTAGTTCCACTTGCCAACCATGATCTTGCTTCACCACATCCAACTTACACTTAGAAACTATAGATGGTGAAATAAATGAATCTGTAGCTCCTGAATTAAACAATACTGAAAGAGATATACCTCTAATAGCACCTGTCGTTTCAACCACTCTTCCTTGATGATCTATCTGATGCTGATCAACTACTGCAAAAACTCTATGAGCTCTACCTGCATCACCAACTGTAGGCTCTGAAATTGTAGGTCTAGGTCCTAAAAACTGAGGTGCTCGCTGAGGATACTGAGCTGCATAATGTCCAATCTGACCACATGAAAAACATTCCATATTTCTGCTAGAACCTCTTCCCATAGGTGGTACATTAGATTGTTGGCGACTGTTCCTGCTAACAAAAGACTGGCTACTCTGAGCTAGCTGATTGGTTTGATTCTGTTTATTGTGTTGAGCATTTCAGTTGTTCTTGGTGTTAGAACCTTTACCACCACCTTGAGCTTGAGAATTTGAGCCCTTCTATTGCTATGTCTGTTGAGACTGCTGCTGATACTGTTTCCCTTAGAGAAAGAAAACTTCTTGTTACCACCTAAATTGTAGTTTCTTTTAGATCCTGATACTGCTCGTGCTCCTACAAAACCACCTTGAGCAAGGTTGACACTTTGCTCAACAAGGATTGCTCGATGCACCGCATCCTTGAGGGTTTTTGGCTCAAATACCTTAACTCCCCCAATAATACTGTCATTCAAACCCCTAATAAAATGTTGTGTCAACTAAGCTGAATTTTCATTGAACCCTAAAAAAGGCACGAGCTCATAAAACTTACGCTCATACTCGGTCATTGACAAGGTGTACTGTCTGAGATTATGAAATTCATCAGGCTTTTGTTGTTTCCATTCCTCTGGTAGGAATCGTTCATATAAACTCTCTAGGAATAACTCCCATGTAACACTGCTCATATCAATTTCCAACTTCTTCTCCTCAATTGTCCACCAAGTAGCCCCAAAATTCTCTAAATTAGTGATCACAAACCTTGCCTTAACATTGGTGTCAAACTCCTGCATGGAAAAAATCTTGTCAAGGGAAATAAGCCACTGCTCAACCACATAACCAGAACCTTGCCCATTGAAAGGCTTAACCTTGGATCTTGAAAGATCCTTCATCTGAGTGGACACAATGGACCTCTGACGTTCCTTTTGAGGACTCCTAGACTTGGGTCTATGCTCTTGTTCTGTCTGATGAACTTTAGGTTGTTCTTGAATAGGAGGTAGACATTCTGGAATAGTTCGCATCATCTATCTCAAACCAACCTCTTCAGACTCAGCTTGGTCCTCTCTACGGCTCTCTTCCTGCTACCTACTAGAGTGCTCTTCCCTGCTCTCTACATGAGCCAATCCCTCATGGGCAGACCCATGGACACTGATAGTTCTGCCATTGCCATGGCCTCTACCACAGCCTCTACCACAAACTCTAATAGAAGACCTAGTCCCAGATACCATCCTACAACAGTACAAGGTACTAAGTTCAGTTCTATGTCTAGGTTTAAGTAAAATTTCTAGTTTTGAAAACTAAGTGTTGGAGTATGAAAAATATACAAGTAACAGTTCAAGTTCTATTTCAGCTCACCTAGTTTTCAAATTGAACAGATACACTTGATAGTTCAAAGTTCTAGTTGTTCCAAAATACCCAGAGCTCCCAATGTAGAAACTCGAGCTCTGATACCAAATGTAATGCCCCACCAAGAGATCCAAAGAATTAACCTAGAATTTCACTAAGATTAGTAGCATTTTTTTTTTCATAATAGTAAACATCACATATAACTTATGCACAATAACGGAAGCAATAGAAATATTCATCTCAAAGTAAACATAACATACATAATAGATTACATTCTTTAAGATCCCTTAATGTTGAATTACATACATGAATCCAACTAGTACAAAAACTTCATGAAATGATAAGTCCAATGATTACACATTACATTTCAAATGCTCATTCATCCACTGTACATGTCACAGGGTATGACAAGCTCAAAAATATACATACATAGAATAAGGTACATCATCCTATTCTAATCCATGATACATCAAAGTAGAGATAATCACATGATACACATGATACATCATCATAGAAGACATATACATCCATCATAAAGATCAAATATAATAAACTAAGTGCACGGTTCCTCCCAACCGTTAATAGCATCATTAGACCATCGTGGATCCTAGCCATCCCTCCGTGCGTAACATTCCAAATCATTGAAGAGATCATCAATACTAACATAGTAGGAATGTCACTCCTAATGTATACAATATCATATGTAGAAAGTAATCTAACATGCAAATAAAAGCATAAGATAACATCATCTAACATATGCTAATCATCAATAAAAAAGGATACACATCCACCATCATGAAGGACGCATCAACCACGATGTCTCAATAAATCTCAAAATGATAAGAGTGGAAAATACACTACCACCCGACCGCGTGGTACCTAAGTGGTCCACTCCCACCGTGCTGAGGAGATTATCTCAAGTCCCAAACAGGGTATCAAAATCACATAGCACAAATCTCTATAAGTCCAAGAATCCTAAAAGTATACTAACTCAAAGGTTCCTAACACAAAATTTGACATCTAATCTCCAAAGGCACACAGTGACATGTAGGAACCTACTATGCAAGCGAAAAAGTGTCATCACAATTATCATGTACAAATTACCCTAGCAGTTAGCTAAACTCCACGGGTCCATACTGATTTCATACAGCCACTAGTATCCTCTCATACTGACGAGGCATACTACGGAATGCAAGGTCGCAACCATGCATCTCACTACTCCCATCCTAGCCTGTACAAGCGCTTAAGGCATGGGCAAGAACAAAACACTTATCTTTTTAGGTTCATTTAGTTAGTATTAGGTCAAGAGTCTCATACACAAGAATCTCAATTATAACAATCAGTAATCACATCCAATACATAGAGCATTCCATCACAAACTATGGTTGGGTTTATAAAGATTGAGATTAAAAGATCATCATGTCACCACAATCACATAACCCCCAAGCCTCTGGTAGACGTCCTATACTGGTCAACACTAGTCAACCCAAAATCCAAAATAATAGCAACAAGAATACACAATGTAAACACATGTTTTGGTTTTGCTAAGTTTTCAAATTTGAATTTAAAAGTCTTAGTTTACGTTTTTTCCAAATTATATTAAGTGGAGAAATTTCACGTTTTTCCTAACCCATGTATTTGTTTGATAGATAAAAGTTTCTCCCCAAAACTATTAGACTCAATTTTCTAATTGATCTAATAATATTTTGTTTATATAACATTGTTTGAAAATTGACACTCTCAATGAATCAAAACTTCGATTATATATTCTAATAACTAATCTTAATTAAACTGAGTTTGATTAAATTAATTATTAATATCTCTTCATAATTGACAAGCTCAATATCAATATTTTAAATCATTAAAAGAGTGATACATTAATTTAGAACTTTATAATATTCATTTATAATTAATTATATATACATATATACTTATATACATATATATATACATAAATATATATATATATATACATAAATATATATATATATATACATAAATATATATATATATATAATAACATTTAATAATTAATGATATTGCAACAAAATTGAGATTCATATCCAAATCTCATATGAAATAACGTTGCAAATAAAATTTTATATAATTTAAAACCAAACTCAAATCACAGTGCGATTTTAAAATCGAGCAACCCAATACATCCCCACCGCAGGTACACTACAGTCGTAGGTACCCTGCGATCTCGCAAGCCTGCGGTGGGTGGGGTATATAATACCCGTCCAACATCATATATATATTTTATTTTAACGCAATTTTTAATAACATTTTTTATAAAAACGTTCCCATGCGATATGAAATACTATTAACATGAAACTCTACCGCAATTTGACATTTGATTACTATATATGTATATATATACATATGTATGTATACATATATATATATATATATATATATATATATATATATATATGTATATATATATATATATATATATATATATATATGTATATATATATATATATGTATATATATATGTTTGTGTGTGTGTGTGTATACACACGCAGAGTTTATCACCATCACAGTACATATATATGTATATAATGATATATACGTATTTGTGTATGCAGATTCAAGAATATACATAGTTTACTTAGAAATTTTAATTTTCAAAATTTTCCTTTAAATCTTTGATCTTCAAATTTATCCAATAAATAATCTAATAGGTTTGGCTATGAATTTAAACCCTAGCCCCGTTTTCTTTTAGATCTATGCATATAAAGATTTCCACATAAATTCAATTGCCCATATTGAGAATGCATACAATAAAAATATGAAATTCCTTAGAAGACATATGGAAGACACGAAGAAGACAGGGAATGCAAGATGCTGAAATAGCATAAGTAAAATCACAAGAATCTACTTAGATTCTAATGCTAATTCACTCTTTCTCAGAATACCCACAGAGCAAGCTCCCTTCTTCAGAATTCTTGAATCCTCCAATGCTCCAATTGCACTCCAAACGCTATCTCTAAGCTTCTAGGGATGCCTGAATATAAAGAGCTCTCAGGAAACCTCTAGAATGTTTCTAGAAATAGCTGGAAGGTGTCACCAACTAAGAATGGGTCTTTTCTAACCTTCAAGATGAGCCATAGGGTTGTAGACACCATGTGCTTAATTAATGCACTAACCCCTGTGTTGTTGACACATGAGAAATAAAAAAGTGCGTTAACTCCCATGCAAGCTTATAACTCCAATTTACTTTTTATATAATTTCTATTTAAATATTTATAACTTTCATTTTAATTTTTATAACTTTTATTATTATTATTTATTTATTACTTTATTATTATTTTATTATTATTATTAATTTTAATTTCTAATTTTCTTTTATTTAATTCATTTTCCTCAATAATTTTCATTTAATTAATTACAATCAAAATATCAAATAACATGATATTTTATATTAATCTTCTCAAATAATTAATTTATTAATTAAATCCTAATTAATTTATTAATTAAATCTATTTATTAAGACTTAATTAATAGAAAATTCACCATAGACCTCCAAGATAAAATATGAAAACCCATCATAGAGAAAATTACTCAAAATCAGTCTAAAGGGTTAAAAATCATGAAATATGTCATCCAACACATTCGGTGGGTACTCAACTCTGATACTTGTCCTAACTCACTAAAATAAATGGTTTAAGAGTTTGAGATTTGGACTTGAGAATTTATCTCCCTTCTCTTATCATTGAGATAGTATAATAGGGTACGCTCATCCTGACAATTCAGAGAAGTTGATACCTGGTACCTGTAACCTGCAGAAAAACCATGCATGTACATACAATATATATAATGCTAAGCTAAACAGACAATGGCGGGAAGTGGTGCATCGTGTAGATCTCGACTAAGTAGGTGACTACGACTCCCTTCCTTAACCACATCAGAAATGCCATACAATAAGAAAACACACACACCATACACATGCAAGTATGGGGTAAGTATCCATAATAAAACATATAAGATAATAAACCATCCATCTAATCATCAGTAATAATTGAAAATAGTATAATGATCATCATGTATGAACAAAATACAAAATTTAAATGATCTCATCATATAACCACTAAATCCATAACATAATGTCTGATAGTGTCAAAACAATACCAATAATCCATTAACATAAAACTAGTCTAACACAGTCTGATAATAATAGCATCAATGTCCAGAAAAGATGTGAACAAGGGTAGGCACTGCAACATATGTCTTTTGGAGGTTATTTAGAATTATGAAATTAATTAATTAAGAATAATAATAATAATAATAATATTTTTTTTTAAAAATTGTGCTTAATGTACATTTAGGGTAAATTTAGGGCATGACATAATTAAATAAGAAAACTGTCTCTAATTAATTAAAGATTATTTAATTAAATAGAAAAAGTAATTATGAGAGCATATCTCATTTTATTAAATTAAATATCTCAACAAAATCTCTCTTCAGTTCAAAAAGGAAAATTTCTATTTCACTATTGATCAAAAATGAGTTAAATCAGTTAACTCCTTTTTCTACTCAAATTGAATCAGTTAACTCCTTATTTTACTCAAATTAAATCCATTAACTCTCTTAAATTTTGAAATCTCTCTTTATGACTGAACTTCACCTTTAATCCTTACTATTGATTGAAATTGATCTCAACCATTGATGAATTCTAGGAAAGTCTATTTAAGAGACCCTCATCTCTTCGTTTTGAAAAGTTGAATGAGAATTTGCATCGAATTGTTGCTGAAATTCATACTCACATTTGCTCATATTCACATACGCAAAGATCAAGTTTGACCAAAAGTTGACTAGATTTAACCATGGTTGACTTGAGTTGACTAATTTCGAAAAGAATTTTGAAATAATTAAACAAAATTATTTAATTAAATGGAGTACTTACTTCTAATTAATTAAACAAAGTTATATAATTAAATGAAAAGCTATTCCTAGTTAATTAAATGAAGTTATTTAATTAAATAGAAAAAGTAATTATGAGAGCATATCTCATTTTATTAAATTAAAAATCTCAACAAAATCTCTCTTCAGTTCAAAAAGAGAAATTTCTAGTTCACTATTGATAAAAAATGAGTTAAATCAGTTAACTCCTTTTCCTACTCAAATTGAATCATTTAACTCCTTATTTTAATCAAATTAAATCAGTTAACTCCCTTTAATTTGAAAATCTCCCTTTATCACTGAACTTCACCTTTAATCCTGACCGTTGATTGAAATCAATCTCAACCGTTGATGAATTTCAGGAAAGTCTATTTAAGAGACCCTCATCTCTTCATTTTGAAAGGTTGAATGAGAATCTGCATGGAATTGTTGCTGGAATTCATACTCGCATTTGCTCATATTCACATATGCAAAAATCAAGTTTGACCAAAAGTTGACCAGATTTAACCACAGCTGACTTGAGTTGACTAGTTTCAAAAAGAGTTTTGAAATAATTAAATGAAATTATTTAATTAAATGGAGTACTTACTTGTAATTAATTAAACAAAGTTATTTAATTAAATGAGAAGCCATTCATAATTAATTAAATGAAGTTATTTAATTAAATAAGAAAAGTGTCTCTAATTAATTAAAGATTATTTAATTAAATACAAAAAGTAATTATGAGAGCATATCTCATTTTATTAAATGAAATATCTCAACAAAATCTCTCATCAGTTCAAAAAGGGAAATTTCTAGTTCACTATTGATCAAAAATGTGTTAAATCAGTTAACTCCTTATTTTAATCAAATTAAATCCATTAACTCCCTTTAATTTGCAAATCTCCCTTTATGATAGAACTTCACATTTAATCCTGACCGTTGATTGAAATCAATCTCAACCGTTGATGAATTCCAAGAAAGTTTATTTAAGTGACCCTCATCTCTTCATTTTGAAAGGATGAATGAGAATTTGCATCAAATTGTTGCTGGAATTCATACTCACATTTGCTCATATTCACATACGCAAAGATGAAGTTTGACCAAAAGTTGACCTGATTTAACCACGGCTGACTTGAGTTGACTAGTTTCAAATTTTTTTTTTGAAATAATTAAATGAAATTATTTAATTAAATGGAGTACTTACTTCTAATTAATTAAACAAATATATTTAATTAAATGAGAAGCCATTCCTAATTAATTAAATGAAGTTATTTAATTAAATAAGAAAAGTGTCTCTAATTAATTAAAAATTATTTGATTAAATAGATAATGTAATTATGAGAGCATATCTCATTTTATTAAATTAAATATCTCAACAAAATCTCTCTTCAGTTCAAAAAAGAAAATTTCCAGTTCACTATTGATCAAAAATGAGTTAAATGAGTTAACTCCTTTTTCTACTCAAATTGAATCAGTTAACTCCTTATTTTACTCAAATTAAATCCATTAACTCTTTTTAATTTGGAAATCTCCCTTTATGGCTGAAGTTCACCTTTAATCCTGACCGTTGATTGAAATCGATCTCACCCGTTGATGAATTCCAGGAAAGTCTATTTAAGAGACCCTTATCTCTTGATTTTGAAAGGTTGAATGAGAATTTGCATCAAATTTTTGCTGAAATTCATACTCACATTTTCTCATATTCACATATGCAAAGATCAAGTTTGATCAAAAGTTGACCAGATTGAACCATGGTTGACTTGAGTTGACTAGTTTCAAAAAAAAATTTGAAATAATTAAACAAAATTATTTAATTAAATGGAGTACTTATTTCTAATTATTTAAACAAAGTTATTTAATTGAATGATAAGCCATTCCTAATTATTTAAATGAAGTTATTTAATTAAATAAGAAAATTGTCTCTAATTAATTAAAGATGATTTAATTAAATAGAAAAAGTAATTATGAGAGCATATCTCATTTTATTAAATTAAATATCTCAACAAAATCTCTCTTCAGTTCAAAAACGGAAATTTCTAGTTCACTATTGAACAAAAATGAGTTAAATGAGTTAACTCTTTTTTCTACTCAAATTGAATCAGTTAACTCCTTATTTTACTCAAATTAAATCCGTTAACTCTTTTTAATTTGGAAATCTCCCTTTATGGCTGAACTTCATCTTTAATCCTGACCGTTGATTGAAATCGATCTCACCCGTTGATGAATTCCAGGAAAGTCTATTTAAGAGACCCTCATCTCTTCATTTTGAAAGGTTGAATGAGAATTTGCATCAAATTGTTGCTGAAATTCATACTCACGTTTGCTCATATTCACATACGCAAAGATCAAGTTTAACCAAAATTTGAACAGATTTAACCATGGCTGACATGAGTTGACTAGTGTCAAAAATAATTTTGAAATAATTAAACGAAATTATTTAATTAAATGGAATACTTACGTCTAATTAATTAAACAAAGTTATTTAATTAAATGAGAACCCATTCCTAATTAATTAAATGAAGTTATTTAATTAAATAAGAAAAGTGTCTTTAATTAATTAAAGATTATTTAATTAAATAAAAAAAGTAATTATGAGAGCATATCTCATTTTATTAAATTAAATATCTCAACAAAATCTCTTTTCAGTTCAAAAAGAGAAATTTTCAATTCGCTATTGATGAAAAATGAGTTAAATAAGTTAACTGTTTTTTCTACTCAAATTGAATCAGTTAACTCTTTATTTTACTCAAATTAAATCTATTAACTCCCTTTAATTTGGAAATCTCTCTTTCTGATTGAACTTCACCTTTATTTCTAACCGTTGATTGAAATTGATCTCAACCATTGATGAATTTTAGAAAAGACTATTTAAGAGACCCTCATCTCTTCATTTTGAAAGGTTGAATGAGAATTTGCATCGAATTGTTGCTGGAATTCATACTCACATTTTCTCATATTCACATATTCAAAGATCAAGTTTGACCAAAAGTTGACCAGATTAAAACCACGGCTGACTTGAGTTGACTAGTTTCAAAAAGAATTTTGAAATAATTAAACAAAATTATTTACTTAAATGGAGTACTTATTTCTAATTAATTAAACAAAGTTATTTAATTGAATGATAAGTCATTCCTAATTAATTAAATGAAGTTATTTAATTAAATAAGAAAATTGTCTCTAATTAATTAAAGATGATTTAATTAAATAGAAAAAGTAATTATGAGAGCATATCTCATTTTATTAAATTAAATATCTCAACAAAATCCCTCTTCAGTTCAAAAAGGGAAATTTCCAGTTCACTATTGAACAAAAATGAGTTAAATGAGTTAACTCCTTTTTCTACTCAAATTAAATCAGTTAACTCCTTATTTTGCTCAAATTAAATCCGTTAACTCTTTTTAATTTGAAAATCTCCTTTTATGGCTGAACTTCACCTTTAATCCTGACCGTTGATTGAAATCGATCTCACCTGTTGATGAATTTTAGGAAAGTCTATTTAAGAGACCCTCATCTCTTCATTTTGAAAGGTTGAATGAGAATTTGCATCAAATTGTTGCTGAAATTCATACTCACGTTTGCTCATATTCACATACGCAAAGATCAAGTTTGACCAAAATTTGAACAGATTTAACCACGGCTGACATGAGTTGACTAGTTTCGAAAATAATTTTGAAATAATTAAACAAAATTATTTAATTAAATGGAGTACTTATGTCTAATTAATTAAACAAAGTTATTTAATTAAATGAGAACCCTTTGTTAATTAATTAAATGAAGTTATTTAATTAAATAAGAAAAGTGTCTTTAATTAATTAAAGATTATTTAATTAAATAGAAAAAGTTATTATAAGAGCATATCTCATTTTATTAAATTAAATATCTCAACAAAATCTCTCTTCAGTTCAAAAAGGGAAATTTTCAGTTCACTATTGATAAAAAATGAGTTAAATCAGTTAACTGCTTTTTCTACTCAAATTGAATCAGTTAACTCTTTATTTTACTCAAATTAAGTCTATTAACTCCCTTTAATTTGGAAATCTCTCTTTCTGATTGAACTTCACCTTTATTCCTAATCGTTGATTGAAATTGATCTCAACCGTTGATGAATTCTAGAAAAGTCTATTTAAGAGACCCTCATCTCTTCATTTTGAAAGGTTGAAATAGAATTTGCATCGAATTGTTGCTGGAATTCATACTCACATTTTCTCATATTCACATATGCAAAGATAAAGTCTGACCAAAAGTTGACCAGATTTAACCACGGTTGACTTGAGTTGACTAGTTTCAAAAAGAATTTTGAAATAATTAAACAAAATTATTTAATTAAATGGAGTACTTATTTCTAATTAATTAAACAAAGTTATTTAATTGAATGAGAAGTCATTCCTAATTAATTAAATGAAGTTATTTAATTAAATAAGAAAATTGTCTCTAATTAATTAAAGATGATTTAATTAAATAGAAAAAGTAATTATGAGAGCATATCTCATTTTATTAAATTAAATATCTCAACAAAATCTCTCTTCAGTTCAAAAAGGAAAATTTCCAGTTCACTATTGAACAAAAATGAGTTAAATGAGTTAACTCCTTTTTCTACTCAAATTGAATCAGTTAACTCCTTATTTTACTCAAATTAAATCCGTTAACTCTTTTTAATTTGGAAATCTCCATTTATGGCTGAACTTCACCTTTAATCCTGACTGTTGATTGAAATCGATCTCACCTGTTGATGAATTCCAAGAAAGTCTATTTGAGAGACCCTCATCTCTTCATTTTGGAAGGTTGAATGAGAATTTGCATCAAATTGTTGCTGAAATTCATACTCACGTTTGCTCATATTCACATACGCAAAGATCAAGTATGACCAAAATTTGAACAGATTTAACCACGGCTGTCATGAGTTGACTAGTTTCAAAAATAATTTTGAAATATTTAAACAAAATTATTTAATTAAATAGAGTACTTACGTCTAATTAATTAAATAAAGTTATTTAATTAAATGAGAACCCATTCCTAATTAATTAAATGAAGTTATTTAATTAAATAAGAAAAGTGTCTTTAATTAATTAAAGATTATTTAATTAAATAGAAAAAGTAATTATGAGAGCATATCTCATTTTATTAAATTAAATATCTCAACAAAATCTCTCTTCAGTTCAAAAAGGAAAATTTTTATTTCACTATTAATCAAAAATGAGTTAAATCAGTTAACTCCTTTTTCTACTCAAATTGAATCAATTAACTCGTTATTTTACTCAAATTAAATCTGTTAACTCCTTTTAATTTGAAAATCTACCTTTATGACTGAACTTCACCTTTAATCCTGACCGTTGATTGAAATTGATCTCAACCATTGATAAATTCCAACAAAGTCTATTTAAGAGACCCTCATCTCTTCGTTTTGAAAGGTTTAATGTGAATTTGCATCGAATTGTTGTTCGAATTCATACTCACATTTGCTCATATACACATACACAAAGATCAAGTTTGACCAAAAGTTGACCAGATCTAACCATGGTTGATTTGAGTTGACTAGTTTCGAAAAGAATTTTGAAATAATTAAAATAAATTATTTAATTAAATGGAGTACTTACTTCTAATTAATTAAAAAAAGTTATTTAATTAAATGAGAAGCCATTCCTAATTAATTAAAAGAAGTTATTTGATTAAATAACAAAAGTGTCTCTAATTAATTAAAGATTATTTAATTAAATAAAAAAAGTAATTACAAGAGCATATCTCATTTTATTAAATTAAATATCTCAACAAAATCTTTCTTCAGTTCAAAAAGGGAAATTTTCAGTTCACTATTGATCAAAAATGAGTTAAATCAGTTACCTCCTTTTTTTACTCAAATTGAATCAGTTAACTCTTTATTTTACTCAAATTATATCTGTTAACTCCTTTTAATTTGGAAATCTCCCTTTATGACTGAACTTCACCTTTAATCCTGACCGTTGATTGAAATCGATCACAACCGTTGATGAATTCTAAGAAAGTCTATTTAAGAGACTTTCATCTCTTCATTTTGAAAGGTTGAATGAGAATTTGCATCGAATTGTTGCTAGAATTCATACTCACATTTGCTCATATTCACATACGCAAAGATCAAGTTTGACCAAAAGTTGACCAAATTTAAATACGGTTGACTTGAGTTGACTAGTTTCGAAAAGAATTTTAAAATAATTAAACGAAATTATTTAATTAAATGGAGTACTTACTTCTAATTAATTAAACAAAGTTATTTAATTAAATGAGAAGCCATTCTTAACTAATTAAATGAAGTTATTTAATTAAATAAGAAAAGTGTCTCTAATTAATTAAAGATATTTTAATTAAATAGAAAAAGTAATTATGAGAGCATATCTCATTTTATTAAATTAAATATCTTAACAAAATCTCTCTTCAGTTCAAAAAGGAAAATTTTCAGTTCACTATTGATAAAAAATGAGTTAAATCAGTTAATGCCTTTTCTTACTCAAGTTGAATCAGTTAACTCCTTATTTTACTCAAATTAAATCTGTTAACACTCTTTAATTTGGAAATCTCTATTTATGATTGAACTTCACCTTTAATCCTGACCGTTGATTAAAATCGATCTCAACCGTGGATGAATTCCAGGAAAGTATATTTAAGAGACCCTCATCTCTTCATTTTGAAAGGTTGAATGAGAATTTGCATCGAATTGTTGCTGGAATTCATACTCACATTTCCTCATATTCACATACGCAAAGATCAATTTTGACCAAAAGTTGACCAGATTTAACCACAATTTATTTGAGTTGACTAGTTTAGAAAAGAATTTTGAAATAATTAAACTAAATTATTTAATTAAATGGAGTGCTTACTTCTAATTAATTAAACAAAATTATTTAATTAAATGAGAATCCATTCCTAATTAATTAAATGAAGTTATTTAATTAAATAAGAAAAGTGTCTCTAATTAATTAAAGATTATTTAATTAAATAGAAAAAGTAATTATGAGAGCATATCTTATTTTATAAAATTAAATATCTCAACAAAATGTCTCTTCAGTTCAAAAAGAGAAATTTTCAGTTCACTATTGATCAAAAATGAGTTAAATCAGTTAACTCCTTTTTTTACTCAAATTGAATCAGTTACCTCTTTATTTTACTCAAATTAAATCTATTAACTCACTTTAATTTGGAAATATCTCTTTATGACTGAACTTCACCTTTAATCCTGACTGTTGATTGAAATCGATCTCAACCGTTGATGAATTCTAGAAAAGTTTGTTTAAGAGACCCTTATCTCTTCATTTTGAAAGGTTGAATGAGAATTTGCATCGAATTGTTGCTGGAATTCATAATCACATTTGCTCATATTGACATATGCAAAGATCAAGTTTGACCAAAAGTTGACCAGATTTAACCACAGTTGACTTGAGTTGACTAGTTTTGAAAAGAATTTTTAAATAACTAAACTAAATTATTTAATTAAATGGAGTACTTACTTTTAATTAATTAAACAAAGTTATTTAATTAAATGAGAAGCAATTCCTAATTAATTAAATGAAGTTATTTATTTAAATAAGAAATGTGTCTCTAATTAATTAAAGATTATTTAATTGAATAGAAAAAGTAATTATGAGAGCATATCTCATTTTATTAAATTAAATATCTCAACAAAATCTTTCTTCAGTTCAAAAAGGGAAATTTCCAGTTCACTATTGATAAAAAATGAGTTAAATCAGTTAACTCCTTTTTCTACTCAAATTGAATTAGTTAACTCCTTATTTTACTCAAAGTAAATTTGTTACCTCCTTTTAATTTCAAAATCTTCCTTTATGACTGAACTTCACCTTTAATCCTGATCGTTGATTGAAATCGATCTCAACCGTTGATGAATTCTAAGAAAGTCTATTTAAGAGACCCTCATCTCTTCGTTTTGAAAGGTTGAATAAAAATTTGCATCGAATTGTTGCTAGAATTCATACTCACATTTGCTCATATTCACATACGCAAAGATCAAGTTTTACCAAAAGTTGACCAAATTTAACCATGTTTGACTTGAGTTGACTAATGTCGAAAAGAATTTTGAAATAATTAATCGAAATTGTTTAATTAAACGGAGTACTTACTTTTAATTAATTAAACAATGTTATTTAATTAAATGAGAAGCCATTCCTAATTAAATAAATGAAGTTATTTAATTAAATAAGAAAAGTGTCTCTAATTAATTAAAGATTATTTAATTAAATGGAAAAAGTAATTATGAGAGCATATCTAATTTTATTAAATTAAATATCTTAACAAAATCTCTCTTCAGTTCAAAAATAGAAATTTCCAGTTCACTATTGATTAAAAATGAGTTAAATCAGTTAACTCCTTTTTTTACTCAAATTGAATCAGTTAACTCCTTATTTTACTCAACTTCAATCTGTTAGCTACCATTAATTTGGAAATCTCTATTTATGACTGAACTTCACCTTTAATCCTGACCGTTGATTGAAATCGATCTAAATCGTTGATGAATTCCAGTATTAATTAGAGACACTTCTTATTTAATTAAATAACTTCATTTAGTTAATTAGGAATGACTTCTCATTTAATTAAATAATTTTGTTTAATTAATTAGAAGTGAGTACTCCATTTAATTAAATAATTTCGTTTAATTATTTCAAAATTCTTTTCGAAACTAGTCAACTCAAGTCAGCCGTGGTTAAATCAGGTCAACTTTTGATCAAACTTGATCTTTTCGTATGTGAGTATGAGCAAATGTGAGTATGAATTCTAGCAACAATTCGATGCAAATTCTCATTCAACCTTTCAAAATTAAGAGACGAGGGTCTATTAAATAGACTTTCTTAGAATTCATTAACGGTTGAGATCGATTTCAATCAACGGTCAGGATTAAAAGTGAAGTTCAGTCATAAAGGGAGATTTCCAAATTAAAGGGCGTTAACAGATTTAATTTGAGTAAAATAAAGAGGTAACTAATTCAATTTGAGTAGAAAAAAGAGTTAACTGATTTAACTCATTTTTGATCTATAGTGAACTGAAAATTTCCTTTTTTGAATTGAAGAGAGATTTTGTTGAGATATTTAATTTAATAAAATGAGATATGCTCTCATAATTACTTTTTCTATTTAATTAAAAAATCTTTAATTAATTAGAGACACTTTTCTTATTTAATTAAATAACTTCATTTAACTAATTAGGAATGGCTTCTCATTTAGTTAAATAACTTTCTTTAATTAATTAGAAGTAAGTACTCCATTTAATTAAATAATTTTATTTAATTATTTCAAAATTATTTTCCAAACTAGTCAACTCAAGTCAACCGTGGTTAAATCTGGTCAACTTTTGTTCAAACTTGATATTTGCGTATGTGAATATGAGAAAATGTGAGTATTAATTCCAGCAACAATGCTATGCAAATTCTCATTCAATCTTTCAAAATTCAGAGATGAGGGTCTCTTAAATAGACTTTCCTAGAATTCATCAACGGTTGAGATCGATTTCAATCAACGGTCAAGATTAAAGGTGAAGTTCAGTCATAAAGGGAGATTTTCAAATTAAAGGGAGTTAACAGATTTAATTTGAGTAAAATAAGAAGTTAACTAATTCAATTTGAGTAGAAAAAATGAGTTAACTGATTTAACTCATTTTTAATCAATGGTGAATTGAAAATTTCTCTTTTTGAACTGAAGAGAGATTTTTTTGAAATATTTAATTTAATAAAATGAGATATGCTCTCATAATTACTTTTTCTATTTAATTAAATAATCTTTAATTAATTAGAGACACTCTTCTTATTTAATTAAATAACTTCATTTAATTAATTAGGAATTGCTTCTCATTTAATTAAATAACTTTATTTAATTAATTAGAAGTAAGTACTCTATTTAATTAAATAATTTCATTTAATTATTTAAATTTTTTTTTTGAAACTAGTCAACTCAAGTCAACCATGGTTAAATCTGGTCAACTTTTGGTCAAACTTGATCTTTGCATATGTGAATATTAGTAAATGTGAGTATGAATTCCAGCAACAATTCAATGCAAATTATCATTCAACTTTTCAAAATGAAGAGATGAGGGTCTCTTAAATAGACTTTCTTTAAATTCATCAACGATAGAGATTGATTTCAATCAACGGTCAGGATTAAAGATGAAGTTCAGTTATAAAGGGAGATTTCCAGATTAAAGGGAGTTAACAGATTTAATTTGAGTAAAATAAAGAGTTAACTGATTCAATTTGAGTAGAAAAAGGAGTTAACTCATTTAACTCATTTTTTATCAATAGTGAACTGGAAATTTCCCTTTTTGAACTGAAGAGAAATTTTGTTGAGATATTTAATTTAATAAAATGAGATATGCTCTTATAATTACTTTTTCTGTTTAATTAAATAATCTTTAATTAATTAGAGACACTTTTCTTATTTAAATAAATAACTTCATTTAATTAATTAGGAATGACTTCTCATTTAATTAAATAACTTTGTTTAATTAATTAGAAGTAAGTACTCCATTTAATTAAATAATTTCGTTTAATTATTTCAAATGTAGTGCCTGCCTCTAGTTCGCATTTTGTATTCTTTGCTAAACTCTTTTAGAGCTTGTTTTATGTTGTTGATTAGTAGCATTTTTTTGAGACTATTAGATATTGTGCTATGGATTCAGTTGATATGTGATGAGATTACTTAGATTTTTAATTTCATGTATGTATAATGATTATTTTCAGTATTTGCAGTTATTAATGATGATTAGTAAGATGATTTATTATCATATGTGTTTTTTTATCTATACTTACCCCATACTTGCATGTGTATGGTGTGCATGTTTGTTTTGTGTGTTTGCTTTTGTATGGCGTGTCTAATGTGGTTAAGGAAGGGAGTCGTAGTCACTTGCTAATCGGGATTTACACGATGCACCACTTCTTGCCATTGCCTGTTTAGTTTAGTATATTGTATTTGTACATGCATAGTTTTTATAGAGATTACAGGTACTGGGTATCGACTTCTCTGAATTGCCAAGATGAGCATACCTTATCAGACTATCTCAATGATAAGAGAAAGAAGATAAATTCTGAAGTCCAAATTCCAACCCTTTAAGCTATTTGTTCTAATTGAAAAATTAGGACAAGTATCTGAGTTGAGTACCCTCTGAATACGTTGGATGACATAATTCATGATTTAAACCTTTGGTTTGATTTTGTATATATTTTGACTATGATGGTTTTTCATATTTTTACCTTATGAATCTTTGATGTATTTTTTATTAATTAAGCCTAATTAAAAAAATTTAATTAATGGTTTAATTAAATAAAAAATTAATATGATATTTTAATATTTATTTAATTTAATTAATTGAAAAATTAATTAAATTTAAAAATAAAAAGTTAAAAGTTTAAATTTGGAATGTGACAATATTTATTTTAATAATAATATATTTGGAGTTCATTTTTAAATAAATGACTAAATAATATTATTATTAAAACTGACAAATATTTTAGCAATTAAGTTTTGAAAATAAAATTTAAAAGTGAAAAATATATTTAAAATTATTAAAAGATTATAGATTTCATGAGATTAAAATATAAATATATTAAGATTGAAAATTGAAATTATTAAAGTAAGTGCATGAGATTTAATATATAAATAAATTAAATTGAAAAGAGTAAAAGTAAATATTGAATTAACTAATATCCATTATATTAATATTTGCTCACATAGGAGTTGGTAAATTCTCGAAAGATGTCATATAGACAACACAGGAGTTTGCACTCTAAGAATGCATAAGTTGTCTACACTTAGGAGTTAGCATTTTATTTGAGCACATGGTGTCTACAACCTTATGACTCATTTAGAAGGTTGGAAAAGACTAATGCTTGGTTGTCATGCTTATCTTCTAATTGTTTCTACAGACACTCTAGATGCATCTTAGAGGCTTTTAAATAGAGGCTCTCCTAGTGTGTTTGGACAAGCTGAATGGAAGCTACAAGCTACAAGCTTCAAGCTAAAATGGAAGCTTCAAAGCTTACATTAATTGAGAAGATCATATGTTTCTTCATGCTCGTATATTTTCTACATGCTTCTATGTGTGAGGCCCCGCCTCGACCCATCCTAGCCTCGATGATACTATATATTATTTTTTTTTATGGCTCGATATGTCAGAGCATTATTTGTGGCACTGAACATTATTTTGCTAATTATGATGTATGATGCTTTATTTCAGATATTTGATTTCTGTAGTTTAATGTTTTATAACGTATATGCTGATAAAATGAATGAATGCAAACTAACACTTTGAATCTCCAATTTTAATGAGTAGAATGAGATGAATGAATAGATTATGGAAGAATGGATGTTTTAAATTTCATGAAATTGTTGATGTGTGTGTATATATATATATATATATATATATATATATATATATATATATATGTGCTTCTCGAATTACTGACGTGTGCAATGAGTGTGCAGGAAATTTAGCCGGGAAATCCAATGGGAAGACAAAAGCTGAACCCCATGTTTATTTAGAATGAGATGAATGAATAGATTATGGAAGAATGGATGTTTTAAATTTCATGAAATTGTTGATGTGTGTGTATATATATATATATATACATGTGCTTCTCGAATTACTGACGTGTGCAATGAGTGTGCAGGAAATTTAGCCGGGAAATCCAATGGGAAGACAAAAGCTGAACCCCATGTTTATTTTGTGCTATATTTTTTTTTTACCTAGTCCATCTTTAAGGTGTATTTCTTTTGGTAGTTTGTTTCCCCTAGTTTTATTGTCCTTATTAAATCCTTAAGTCTTAAAACTTCAAAATTAATTACCCTAAGGGTAAGGGTTTGGGTTGGGAGTGTTTTCCACTCCCCAAGTCTCCTTGGTTGACCTTTATGGTCACTCAAACACTCCATCTTTGCTTGAATTCGAAATTGGTTGTCACTTCATAGGTTGGTGACCTTGACTCCACCAAGGGGTTACCCTAAGCCTAGTTAAGTAGATTCTTATTTAGAGGCACTTGGGAAGTAGTGAAAGGGGTTACCCAATCTCTAGTTTTTAGAGAGCAAGCTTGAAGATTGAAGGAAGGAGAAAGGAAAGAAGCTCTTCTCAAAAACTTCCATTGTTTCCATAACACTTGTGGAGGTAGGAATTTCTCTCTCATGGGCTTAGCTTTCCTTTTTTGTTGATCATGTGTGAATCTTGTTATAGTATTGTGAAGGTTCTTGTCCTTTTATGTTGTGTGTATTGGGAGGATATTGGAGGGAATTTTACCTTGTTTTGGATTTCATTTCTTGCTTTGTTGAGACCTTGTTCTTTGAGTTTTCATGGGGATTGTGATGGCATCACTCACCCTTGGATAGGGAAGAAGTGGCCATGTATGGGGGTAGGGCTTTAGTTGGACCTCATTGGTGAGAGTCTCCTTTCATGGTGAGAGGAAGGAAAAAAGGGTAGGGTGTATGGGCCCCTACTTGTCATCACCTTCCTTATTGATGTTGTGAAATCATGTGTATGAAGAGAAAATGAGTATCCTTGTGATTGGAGCCCCGAAAGGGCCTTATATAGAATGGAAATTCTTAAAATTCAAGCCCCGAAAGGGTAATGTAATGGAATGGTGATTGACTTCTCCCATTGGGAAAATCCACCTCCCCCCTTGTTTTGATTCCATGTATAGATCTATTGTGCAAACCGGGTTTGGAGTGTATGTTTGATTTGATGTTGTTGTGATTATCCACCTTGTTTTAGTTTTGTCTTCCCCATTATCCTTTATTGTAATTTTGAAGTTATTTGGAAGATAGCACATGTTGGAAGTTTGTAGAGATTTATGTGAGTTGTAAAATGATGTAAAATGGATTGGAAACTTGGAAGTATTGGGCAATGACCTCGGGTTTTCTTACTGGTTCTTTCCCGAGTGGAGCCTTTGAACCAGGATGAATAATACCAAAAAAAAGAGATTATGATAATTTCCTTGCATTGCTCCCATGTTCTTTGGAAAATTTGCGTAATGTATGTTAAATGGTCTTCTCATTTTGTGAAACTTGTTATAGCCAATTCAACCACCTTTTTGTTCATGCATATTATTGTGATGGATGTATAACAAAAAAAAAATGGATATGTAAGGGAGAATTGTTGGTTGTGTGAAACTATATTAATTACTCTCAAACCTTGGGATGTATTGAAGAAAGAAATGAAAGAGGTATTGAGTTATCTTATATCTTGTATGATGGATTGAGAATGTTGAATGTTAATCTTGTATATGAAGGAATTATGTTAGGAAAGGCTGAGTTCAAATAGACATTAGAATGGTATGGAGAAAATATATGCATATGAAATTTTAGAGAATTTAAACATCCATTGTGATCTTTCTATTTTCCATTCCCATAGAGTAATTAGTTGCATTATGTATAAAATTGGATTCATATGCAGTTGTTGCATTTGTATGTGAAAGAAAATAGAATTGTATTGATCCAACAACAAAGGAAGAGGAACTAAAGTTAGTTTTTAAAAAAAAAATGTTATAAGCATATCATTTGATTAATGTATGGTTGTGTTCATGATGTAATATGCAATGTATAGATTCACCAATCTATTGACACCCATGTCTCAAGATCAATGGAGAAATTTGATAAAGACTTAATCTCCAAAAAAAATAGAGGCCTGTAGGTGCTCAAACTTGCTGGAAAATGTATGGGCAAAAAAAAAAAGGGGAGACCCCTCTATTACAGTCAATAAATTATAGTAAATCACCCTCCTATTATAAGGCTTCAAAGGGTGGGCGACCTACCTTATTTATTACAACCCATCAAAAAAAAATTTTAAAAAAAAAAAAATTCGAATTTCGGGCAGAGCCTGCGGCTCGTACCCGGCGGCCAGTCCCCGTATGTGTGGAAGACCCCACGCATACCCATGCGTGAGGACCACGCATTTAAATGCGTGGGATCCCCACGCATGTGTATGCGTGAGGCCCACGCATATATTGCGTGGGATCCCCCACGCATATATATGCGTGGGGCGGCGTTTTAATTTTTTTTTTTATTATTTTTTTTAAAAAATTTTTTTATAGTTTAGTTAAAATTAAATTTTCATTTATATAGTTTAGTTTAAATTAAATTTTCGTTTATATAGATTAGTTAAAAATAGTTGTTAGTAGTTTTTATTTTTATTTTATTTAATTATTAGTTTAAATTATAATGTGTATTAATGAAGTTCATTAACAACTTATAAATTTAATAATTTTAGCTTAGCGAATTTAATAATTAATGAATATTATTAATTAAAGAATCGTTCTAAAATAGTTTTATCTGTTTATTTATTAATTGTTAATTTGTAACGTTAATTATTAAATTCTGTGAATGCAATATAGTTATTATTTAATGTAGTTAAGGATAACTTAATTAAGTTTAATTAGTCGATTAGCAGTTCTTAATGGGAAGTTTTATTTTCGGGATTAGTAAAATGTGGTTTAAATTTATAAGTCTTAAACATTAGAATTTTATAGTTTAAAATTGATCTATGTCTATTGGAGGGTCATGCAATCCAGATTAACTCATAAAATGAATGATAATTTTAGTTTTACTCCTTGTCGAAGTTGACGACAAATTCATATGTAAAATTGAAATAAAATTGTATTTAAGAAATTTACTAATGTTCTTAGAGTGTAAATCTTTTAAAGGGATTTATTAAATCTATCAATGAATTGGGTCTTCTAATTAAATAAGAGGGGTTGTTAACTGAATCAATTGATTGTTAAGAGTTCGTGTAACCGCCTTCTTGGCATCCTTGTTTCATGTGAACTTACTGTATCAACTTAGTGCACTTAAGTTTAAATAAATACATTTAAATAAAAAAATTAAAAGAAAAAAAAAAAAAAAAAAAAAAAAAAAATTGGTGTGTTTTTTTTTGGCCATAATTTTTGGGCATGACACTATGCTTCTTCTAACACTTCCAGTCACTTGGAGGATTCGGTTGGCTTGGATCTTGGAGGAATTGCAAATGATGGAGAAGGAAGGGATTTTCTATGGACTTCTGAGGCATGGCGGATTAGAATCAGTGTCCAGGTGCACTCGTGATATTCACATATTCTCTTTGCACTATTTCTCTTCTTATCTTCATCATGTCTGTTATATGTGTCTGTATACTCTTGTGAATGAATCTACAATTAAATTGGAATCGAGATATGTAGAGTTGCAAAGAAAACATTAGAAAACCCTATATCCAATTAAGGAAGAAATTAGATCTAAATGAGTTTGGATTCGAATTAGAATCAAATTGATAAATAGATTTGAAAAAGGGATTTCTTAATCTATAGTCAAACCTATTTAGAAATTAATAAACAATTATTTTAAGAGAAAATTCTTAATTCATCACAAATTGTCTTGTCGCTTCCCCTTGAATAGACCCGAACTCAGTCATTCATAACTTTTTATCGTGATCAAATTTATTTGATCACTCCGGTCAGAAGTGACGCAACTTGGCCCTCTCCACCATATTTCAATTTCAGCCCGATCCAACAGTTCATTAGGGAGATATGACTGTCGTACTAAGACTATTTTATTCAAGGACAAATATTTCTCCATTTCTCATAACCAAGAGTTCTTTATGCTTAAACTTCACAAAAAAAAAATTAAAGCATGGAATAAAGTAAGATATTTTTGCAATCTTCCCTTATTAGAATCTTTATTAATATGTATTAGTTTTATATGGTTTATTATCTAATCTAATTAAATCAAATTTAATTAAGATTGGTTAATAGTAGAAGAATTATAATTAATTATTAGTCAATCTAAGTAAATAGATTTTTAAATGAGAGAAAATTAAAAGAAAAGAGTCTTATTCATTAAAATTAAAAAAAAATTAAAAGAAAATTAAATTGGTTAAATGAGAGAAAATTTAAAAAAAAAAAGTCTAATTAATTATTCATGTTAAAATCTACAATGAGTCTTATTGGTTTGTGATAGGGATCTTTTTCAAACAACGTTTATATAGACAAAATATTATTAGAACAATTAGAAAATAGAGTCTAATGGTTGATTTTAATATTGATTAAATAATTGTAAGATGATAATTTATATTATGTTGATTTAATTTTAGAAACTCTAAATGATATTGGATTAAGACTAAATTATTATGTTATTGGTTAATACATTTGAATACCTTAATGAAGTTAACAGTTAGCCAAATATTAACTAATGAGTTTATGGAAGGATTCTATAGATCCAATATTTATAGTTTGAGGAGTTTATTATTTATTAATGTTTGTAAGGACTAGCAAACTATTAATAAATAATGGTTTAAATAGATATCAACAAATTTGATTAGAATTAATCTAGTGAAGATTATTTATTGATTCAAGTTTTGTAAAAGATAATAATTTTTGGAGTTGGATTATAATTGATTTTAATCAATTGATATTCATTGAGTTGTCAATATAATTATATTATGCGATAGAGTTTTAACTTGAAATGATTATCATTAATACGAAATCGTTAAAAAAGATGAATGTAGTCATTATGGATAAGATTTCCAAAATAACTTATTAATATTATTATTATTAAAATATTAATATTTGTGTATTAGATTGAAGTTGACTTTGACGTACAAACTATTGTTAGTCAACTAATACTTATTGGGTTGATAGTTTGGTTGTGAAATTATTAATTAAATCAATTAACTAGAGCTAATTGAATTTTAATTAATAATTAAGTTATGTAATAGAGATTTAATTGATATAATTCTTTTAATAAAATTGTAGAAATATTGATATCAAAGTTGATAGGTCTTATTCCGATGACTTGAATAATGACTTTAGATATTTTAATGGTGTAGACTTAGTAATATATAATTGATAATTATTAGGATGATAAAAGGTCAAGGATTGTGAATCGATATTAATTGATCGTTCTAATAAAGTTATAGCCTCTTATTCGAAGAATGATAATTGGTCCTCTTATAATATAACGAATAATGATTTTTTATTATGTTGAAAAGTTGAAGTAACATTAAAGAAGAGTTAATCAATTAGAATATGGATCATGGTTAAATATAGAGAGCAATTTAATTAAAAGTCAATGATGATCAGTTTAGTGAATATTTATCCTTAAGTTATTCTTAGAATGTAATTCTTAATAATGGAAGGATAATGCTATCGGAGAACAATTGGGTTGACTTGTAGGTCAAATGATGAAAGTTAAGACACTAGAAAGTATACTTGTAAACGAAAAATTAGAAACTCTTACACATTATTCAACTATGTGAATTTAGTAAACCAAAACATGTGTTTGCATTGTGTATTCTATATGCTTCTTGTTTTGAATTTTGGGTTGACTAGTGTTGACCAGTCTTAAGTTGTGACCAGGGGCTCGGGGATTATGAGATGTGTTGGCATGTTGATCTTAATTGGTCTCGATGTTTATAAGCCCAACTATGGTAATGTGATCGTATGCTCTATGAAATATTTGTATTTACTGATTGTTATTGTTTATCAGTCTTCATGTGTGAAGTTGAGATGTATGTGTATGAGACACCTGAGCTAATTATTTTTGAGTCATTGATAAGTTATCCTTGGATTATTTTTTAGTCACCATGATGGGACTGAAATGTGGATTTATTTCTTGATGATGTCATGTTGTGAATGTTTTGACTCAACCATTTTGGATTCTTCAATCAGTATGATTTTGAGATATTCTTGGTTGCTGGTTGAGAACCAATAGATATTGTGATTTATCTTGAGATATATTTTGGTTATTGAGAACCAATGATTATTATGATTATCAGTGATGCCTTCAGTTGCCAACAGAGAACTGCTGTGGTCATGATTTTTTATGGATGCTTTTCAGATGCTCATGGAGATTTAATGATTCTTATCTTGGAGATTTGATGATTCTTATTATGGATATTTGATGCTTATATTGTGGATATTTGATGATTCTTTTTATATTATCTTTTGAATTTTCTTTACAGTCGCTTGTATAGGACTGTGGTGATTTTATGATTTCATGAGCTTAGGGTAGGTAATCTACTTGTAGTGTCGAGAAGTGGCTTGCAATGGGGGTCGAAGCCCTAAGTGGTTGCCAGGGTAACTCATTGTAAGTTTGATTAATAAGTGATAACATTTACACACTAAATAGAGATTAAATGAACCTAAAAAGATAATTATTTTGATGTTCTCGCCCATGCCTTGAGTGCTTGTATAGGCTAGGATAGGAGTAGTGAGAACACATGGTTGCGACCTTGCATTTCGTAGTATGCCTCGTTAGTATGAGAGGATACTAGTGGTCGCATGAGATAAGTATGGACCTGTGGAGTTTAGCTAACTGCTAGTGTAACTTGTACGTGATAATTGCGATGACACTTTCCCGCTTGCATAGTAGGTTTCTTACATGTCTTTGGGTGCCTCTGGGATTAGATGTCAATTTTGTGCTTGGAACCTTTGAGTTAGTATACTTTTAAGATTCCTAGACTTATAGAGATTTATACTTTGTGGTTTTGATAGCCTGTTTGGGACTTGAGATTGTCTCGTCAGCATGGTGGAAGTGGACCACTTAGGTTCCACGTGGTAGGGTGTTAGTGTTTTATCACTCTTATCATTTGAGATTCGTCGGAGACACTGTGGCTGATGCTTTCTTGGTTGGTATTTATCTTCATTGTGTTCTCGAATCATTATGATAGATGATATACCTTATGATAGATGTATTTATTGGTATGTTTCTTATATTGATGATTTGCATATGTTAGATGATGTTATCTTATGCTTTACTTTGCATGGTAGTAGGATGTTTTTAGGAGTGACATTCCTACTATGTTAATATCGATGATCTCTTCGGTGCTTTAGAATGTTACGCACCGAAGGATGGCTAGGATCCACGATGGTCTAATGATGCTATTAACGGTTGGGAGGAACCGTGCACTTAGTTATTATGTTTGTGATATATGGTTATCTTTTATGATGGATGTTTATATCTTTTGTGATGATGTAACATGTATGATATGTGGTTTCATTTACTTTAATTGCATCATGGATTAATATTGGATGATGATGTACTTTACTTACACGGATATTTATTCTTTTAAGCTTTTCATACCTTGTAACATGTACAGTGGATGATTGAGTAATCTAAAATGGGATTACTAAAAAGGACACATGTAATATTGTTTAAGAACATTGGATGTATCATTGTTATTTCATAAGGATGTGATGTTAGATGAATAGTTAATTTAGATGTGATTCAATGTTAAGAGATCCTTAAAAAATGTAATCTGTTATGTTATTTTCAGTTGAATGTTACTATTGCTTCCACAAATGTTATGAATGGTTTTGCTTTTATGTTTTAAAAAAAAAAATTATTTATCAAACTTAGTGAAATTTTTTTTGGATCCCTTGGTGGGGCATTACATCAAAATTCTTTTCGAAACTAGTCAACTCAAGTCAATTGTGGTTAAATCTGTTCAACTTTTGGTCAAACTTGATATTTGCATATGTGAATATGAGCAAATGTGAGTATGAATTCTAGCAACAATTCGATGCAAATTCTCATTCAACCTTTCAAAATGAAGAGATGAGGGTCTCTTAAATAGACTTTCTTAAAATTCATCAACGGTTGAGATCGATTTCAATCAACGGTCAGAATTAAAGGCGAAGTTCAGTCATAAAGAAAGATTTTCAAATTAAAAAGAGTTAACAAATTTAATTTGAGTAAAATAAAGAGTTAACTTATTCAATTTGAGTAGATAAAGGAGTTAACTGATTTAACTCATTTTTGATCAATAGTGAACTGAAAATTTCCCTTTTTGAACTGAAGAGAGATTTTGTTGAGATATTTAATTTAATAAAATAAGATATGCTCTCATAATTACATTTTCTATTGAATTAAATAATCTTTAATTAATTAGAGACACTTTTCTTATTTAATTAAATAACTTCATTTAATTAATTAGGAATGGCTTCTCATTTAATTAAATAACTTTGTTTAATTAATTACAAGTAAGTATTTCATTTAATTAAATAATTTCGTTTAATTATTTCAAAATTTGTTTCAAAACTAGTCAACTCAAGTCAACCGTGGTTAAATCTGGTCAATATTTGGTCAAACTTGATCTTTGCATATGAGAATATGAGCAAATGTGAGTATGAATTCAACCAATAATTCGATGCAAATTCTCATTCAACCTTTCAAAATGAAGAGATGAGGGTCTCTTAAGTAGACTTTCCTGAAATTCATCAACGGTTGAGATCGATTTCAATCAATAGTTAGGATTAAAAGTGAAGTTCAGTCATAAAGGGAGATTTCCAAATTAAAGGGAGTTAATAGATTTAATATGAGTAAAATAAGGAGTTAACTGATTCAATTTTAGTAGAAAAAGGAGTTAACTCATTTAACTCATTTTTTATCAATAGTGAACTGAAAATTTCCCTTTTTCAACTGAAGAGAGATTTTGTTGAGATATTTAATTTAATAAAATGAGATATGCTCTCATAATTACTTTTTGTATTTAATTAAATAATCTTTAATTAATTAGAGACACTTTTCTTATTTAATTAAATAACTTCATTTAATTAATTAGGAATGGCTTCTCATTTAATTAAATAACTTTGTTTAATTAATTACAAGTAAGTATTCCATTTAATTGAATAATTTTGTTTATTTATTTCAATTTTTTTTTCAAAACTAGTCAACTCAAGTCAACCATGGTTAAATCTGGTTAACTTTTTGTCAAAATTAATCTTTCCATATGAGAATATGAGCAAATGTGAGTATGAATTACAGCAACAATTCGATGCAAATTCTCATTCAACCTTTCAAAATGAAGAGATGAGGGTCTCTTAAGTAGACTTTCCTGAAATTCATCAACAGTTGAGATCGATTTCAATCAACGGTTAGGATTAAAGGTGAAGTTCAGTCATAAAGGGAGATTTTCAAATTAAAGGGAGTTAATAGATTTAATATGAGTAAAATAAGGAGTTAACTGATTCAATTTGAGTAGAAAAAGGAGTTAGCTGATTTAACTCATTTTTTATCAATAATGAACTGAAAATTTCTTTTTTTGAACTGAAGAGAGATTTTGTTGAGATATTTAATTTAATAAAATGAGATATGCTCTCATAATTACTTTTTATATTTAATTAAATAATCTTTAATTAATTAGAGACACTTTTCTTATTTAATTAAATAACTTCATTTAATTAATTAGGAATGGTTTCTCATTTAATTAAATAACTTTGTTTAATTAATTAGAAGTAAGTAATCCATTTAATTAAATAATTTTGTTTAATTATTTTTTAAAAAAAATTGAAACTAGTAAACTCAAGTCAACCGTGGCTAAATCTGGTCAACTTTTGGTCAAACTTAATCTTTGCGTATCTGAATATGAGCAAATGTGAGCATGAATTCTAGCAACAATTCGATGCAAATTCTCATTCAACCTTTCAAAATGAAGAGATGAGGGTCTCTTAAATAGACTTTTTTAGAATTCATCAATAGTGGAGATCGATTTCAATCAACGGTCAGGATTAAAGGTGAAGTTCACTCATAAAGGAAGATTTTCAAATTAAACGGAGTTAATAGATTTAATTTGAGTAAAAAAATAGTTAACTGATTCAATTTGAGTAGAAAAAGGAGTTAACTGATTTAACTCATTTTTGATCAATAGTGGACTGGAAATTTCCCTTTTTGAACTGAAGAGAGATTTTGTTGAGATATTTAATTTAATAAAATGAGATATGCTCTCATAATTACATTTTATATTTATTTAAATAATATTTTATTAATTAGAGTCACTTTTCTTATTTAATTAAATAACTTCATTTAATTAATTAGGAATGGCTTCTCATTGAATTAAATAACTTTGTTTAATTAATTAAAAGTAAGTACTCCATTTAATTAAATAATTTCGTTTAATGATTTCAAAATTATTTTCGAAACTGGTTAACTCAAGTCAACCGTGATTAAATCTGGTCAACTTTTGGTCAAACTTGATCTTTGCGTATGTGAATATGAGCAAATGTGAGTATGAATTCCAGCAACAATTCTATGTAAATTCTAATTCAACCTTTCAAAATGTAGAGATGAGGGTCTCTTAAATAGACTTTCTTGAAATTCAATGGTTGAAATCGATTTCAATCAATGGTCAGGATTAAAGGTGAAGTTCAGTCATAAAGGGAGATTTTCTAAATTAAAGGGAGTTAATAAATTTAATTTGAGTAAAATAAGGATTTAAATAATTTAACTCATTTTTTTATCAATAGTGAACTGAAAATTTTTCTTTTTGATCTGAAGAGAGATTTTGTTGAGATATTTAATTTAATAAAATGAGATATGCTCTCATAATTACTTTTTTTATTTAATAAAATAATCTTTAATTAATTGGAGACACTTTTATTATTTAATTAAATAACTTCATTTAAGTAATTAGGAATAGCTTCTCATTTAATTAAATAACTTTGTTTAATTAATTAGAAGTAAGTACTCCATTTGAGTAGAAAAAAGAATTAAATAATTTAACTCTTTAATTAATTAATTAACTGATTCAATTTGAGTAGAAAAAAGAGTTAACTGATTTAACTCATTTATTATCAATAGTGAACTGAAAATTTTTCTTTTTGATCTAAAGAGAGATTTTGTTGAGATATTTAATTTAATAAAATGAGATATGCTCTCATAATTACTTTTTCTATTTAATTAAATAATCTTTAATTAATTAGAGACACTCTTTTTATTTAATTAAATTTTATTTAATTAATTAAGAATTGCTTCTCATTTAATTAAATAACTTTGTTTAATTAATTACAAGTATTTCATTTAATTAAATAATTTTATTTAATTATTTCAAAATTCTTTTCGAAACTAGTCAACTCAAGTCAGTCGTCGTTAAATTTGGTCAACTTTTGGTCAAACTTGATATTTGCATATGTAAATATGAGCAAATGTGAGTATGAATTCTAGCAACAATTTGATGCAAATTCTCATTCAACCTTTCAATATGAAGAGATGAGGGTCTCTTAAATAGACTTTCATAGAATTTATCAATGGTTGAGATTGATTTCAATCAACGGTCATGATTAAAGGTGAAGTTCAGTCATAAAGGGAGATTTTCAAATTAAAGGGAGTTAACAGATTTAATTTGAGTAAAATAAGGAGTTAACTGATTCAATTTGAGTACAAAAAGGAGTTAACTAATTTAACTCATTTTTTATCAATAGTGAATTAAAAATTTCTTTTTTTGAACTGAAGAGAGATTTTGTAGAGATATTTAATTTAATAAAATGAGATATGCTCTCATAATTACTTTTTCTGTTTAATTAAATAATCTTTAATTAGTTAGAGACACTTTTTCTATTTAATTAAATAACTTCATTTAATTAATTAGGAATGGCTTCTCATTTAATTAAATAAATTTGTTTAATTAATTAGAAGTAAGTACTCTATTTAATTAAATAATTTTGTTTAATTATTTCAAAATTCTTTTCAAAATTGGTCAATTGAAGTCAACCGTGCTTAAATCTGATAAACTCTTGGTCAAACTTAATCTTTATGTATGTAAATATGAGCAAATGTGAGTATGAATTCCAACGACAATTTGATGCAAATTCTCATTCAACCTTTCAAAATGAAAAGATGAGGGTCTCTTAAATAGTCTTTACTAGAATTCATCAATGGTTGAGATCGATTTCAATCAACAGTCAGGATTAAAGGTGAAGTTCAGTCATAAAGGAAGATTTTCAAATTAATGGGAGTTAACAAATTTAATTTGAGTAAAATAAAGAGTTAACTGATTCAATTTGAGTAGAAAAATGAGTTAACTCATTTAACTCATTTTTTATCAATAGTGAACTGAAAATTTCCCTTTTTGATCTGAAGAGAGATTTTGTTGAGATATTTAATTTAATAAAATGAGATATGCTCTCATAATTACTTTTTATATTTAATTAAATAATTTTTAATTAATTAGAGACAATTTTCTTATTTAATTAAATAACTGCATTTAATTAATTAAGAATGGCTTCTCATTTAATTATATAACTTTGTTTAATTAATTAGAAGTACTCTATTTAATTAAATAATTTCATTTAATTATTTAAAAAAAATTTCAAAACTAGTCAACTCAAGTCAACTATGGTTAAATCTGGTCAACTTTGGGTCAAACTTGATCTTTGCGTATAATAATATGAGCAAATGTGAGTATGAATTTCAGCAACAATTTAATGCAAATTCTCATTCAACCTTTCAAAATGAAGAGATGAGAGTCTCTCAAATAGACTTTTCTGGAATTCATCAACGGTTGAGATCAATTTCAATCAACGGTCAGGATTAAAGGTGAAGTTCAGTCATGAAGGGAGATTTTCAAATTGAAGGGAGTTAACAGATTTAATTTGAGTAAAATAAGGAGTTAACTGATTCAATTTGAGTAGAAAAAGGAGTTAACTCATTTAACTCATTTTTTATCAATAGTGAACTGAAAATTTTCCTTTTTGAACTGAAAAGAAATTTTGTTGAGACATTTAATTTTATAAAATGAGATATGCTCTCATAATTACTTTTTCTATTTAATTAAATAATCTTTAATTAATTAAAGACACTTTTCTTATTTAATTAAATAACTTCATTTAATTAATTAGGAATGGCTTCTCATTTAATTAAATAACTTTGTTTAATTAATTAGAAGTAAGTACTCCATTTAATTAAATAATTTTGTTTAATTATTTCAAACAAAATTTTGAAACTAGTCAACTGTGGTTAAATCTGGTCAATTTTTGGTCGATGCAAATTCTCATTCAACCTTTCAAAATGAAGAGATGAGGGTCTTTTAAATAGACTTTCGTGGAATTCATCAATGGTTGAGATCGATTTCAATCAACGGTTAGGATTAAAGGTGAAGTTCAGTCATAAAGGGAGATTTTCAAATTAAAGGGAGTTAACAGATTTAATTTGAGTAAAATAAGGAGTTAACTGATTCAATTTGAGTAGAAAAAGGAGTTAACTGATTTAACTCATTTTTTATTAATAGTGAACTGAAAATTTCCCTTTTTGAACTGAAGAGAGATTTTGTTGAGATTTCTAATTTTATAAAATGAGTTATGCTCTCATAATTACTTTTTCTATTTAATTAAATAATCTTTAATTAATTAGAGACACTTTTCTTATTTAATTAAATAACTTCATTTAATTAATTAGGAATGGGTTCTCACTTAGTTAAATGACTTTGTTTAATTAATTAGAAGTAGTTCATTTAATTTAATAATTTTATTTAATTATTTTAAAATTTATTTTGAAACTAGTCAACTTAAGTCGATCGTGGTTAAATCTTGTCAACTTTTGGTCAAACTTGATCTTTGCGTATGTGAATATGAGCAAATGTGAGTATGAATTCCAGTAACAATTCGATGCAAATTCTCATTCAACCTTTCAAAATGAAGAGATGAGGGTCTTTTAAATAGACTTTTTTGGAATTCATCAACGGTTGAGATCGATTTCAATCAATAGTTAGAATTAAAATTGAAGTTCAGTCATAAAGGCAGATTTCCAAATTAAAGGGAGTTTGTAGTGCCTGCCCCTAGGTCGCATTTTTATTATCATTGTTGAACTCTTTTAGAGCTAGTTTTATGTTGTTGGTTGGTAGCATTCTTTTGAGATTATCAGATATTGTGTTATGGATTCAGTTTATTATGTAATGAGATTACTTAAATTTTGCATTTCATGTATGCATGATGATTATTTTTCAATGTTTGGAGTTATTAATGATGATTAGTAAGATGATTTATTGTCATATGTGTTTTCTTATGGATACTTACCCCATACTTGCATGTGTATGGTGTGCATGTTTGCTTTGTGTGTTTGCTTTTGTATAGCGTGTCTTATGTGGTTAAGGAAGTGAGTCGTAGTCACCTACTTGTCGAGATCTACATGATGCACCACTTCCTGCCATTGTTTGTTTAGTTTAGTATATATATTGTTCTTGTACATGCGTAATTTTTATGCAGATTGCAGGTACCGAGTATTGACTTTTTTGAATTGTTAGGATGAGCGTACCCTATCACACTATCTCAATAATAAGAGAGGGGAGATAAATTCTCAAGTCCAAATCCCAACCCTTTAAGCCATTTTTTCTAATTGAAAAATTAGGACAAGTATCCGAGTTGAGTAGCCTCCGAATGTGTCAGATAACATAATTCGTGATATTAACTCTTGATTTAATTTTGTATGTATTTTAGCTATGATGAGTTTTTTCATTTTTTTTACCTTATTAGTCCTTGATGTATTTTCTATTAATTAAGCCTCATTAAAAGATTTAATTAATGGTTTAATTAAATAGAAAATTAATATGATATTTTAATATTTATTTTATTTAATTAATTAAAAAATTAATTAAATAAAATATTTAAATTTGAAAATAAAAATAAAAATTTTAAATTTGGAATGTGACAATATTCATTTTAATAATAATATATTTGGAGCTCATTTTTAAATAAATGACTAAATAATATTATTATTAAAGCTAATAAATATTTTAGCAATTTAAGTTTTAAAAAATAAAATTTAAAAGTGAAAAATATATTTAAATTAATAAAATATTCTAAATCTCATGTGGTTAAAATATAAATATATTAAGATTGAAAAGTGAAATTATTAAAGTTGGTGAATGAGATTTAATAATAAATAAATTAATAAATTAAATTAGAAAGAGTAAAGTAAATATTATATTAATTATTGTGCACATAGGATTTGACAAGTTCTTAGGAATTGTCATGTAGACAACATAGGAGTTTTCACTCTAAGAATGCACTAGTTGTCTACACTTAAAAGTTAGCATTTTATTTGAGCACATGGTGTCTACAACCTTAAGACTTATCTAGAAGGTTGAAGAAGACTCGTACTTGGTTGTCATGCTTATCTTTTAGTGGTTTCTACAGACACTCTAGATGCACCTTAGAGGCTTTTAAATAGAGACTCTCCTAGTGTGTTTTGGCGAGCTTAAATGAAACCTTAATGGAAGCTACAAGCTACAAGTTTAAATAAAAGCTACAAGTTACAAGCTTAGAATGGAAGCTTCAAAGCTTACATACATTGGAGAAGTTCATATGCTCGTATATTTTCTACATGTTTTTATGTTCCTTATAGCACTTCCAATCACTTGGAGAATTCGGTTGGCTTAGATCTTAGAAGAATTGTGAATGATGGAGAAGGAAGGGATTTTCTATGAACTTCTGAGGCATGGCGGATTAGCATCAGTGTCCAGGTGCACTCATGATATTCGCATATTCTCTTTACACTATTTCTCTTCCTATCTTCATCATGTTTGTTATATGTGTCTGAATACTCTTTGTAATTGACTCTACAATTAAATTGGAATCTAGATATGTATAGTTGCAAAGAAAATAATAGAAAACCTTAGATCCAATTAAGGAAGAAATTAGATCTAAACGGATTTGGGTTTGAATTAGAATCAAATTGAAATAGATTTGAAAATGGTTTCAATATTTATGGCCAAATCCATTAGTAAAATTATTAAATAAATTTAGAGAACAATTATTTTAAAAGGAATTCTCAATTCATCACAAACTGCCCTGTCGCTGCCCCTTGGATAGACTCGAACTCAGTCATTCATAACTTTTTATCGTGATCGAATTTATTCGATCACTGTAGTCAAAATTTAAGCAACTTGGCCCTCTCCAACATATTTAAATTTTAGCCTAATCTAATGATTCATTAGGGAGATATGGCCGTCGTATTGAGACTATTTTATTCAAAGAAAAAAATTTCTCCATTTTCCATAACCAAGAGTTCTTTATGCTTAAACTTCACAAAAATAATATATCAAAGCATGGAATGAATTAAAGATATTATTGTAATCTTCCCTTATTAGAATCTTATTAATATGCATTAGTTTTATATGGTATATTATCTAATCTAATTAAGATTAGTTAATAGTAGAAGAAGTGTAATTAATTATTAGTCAATCTAAGTAAATAGATTTTTAAATGAAAGAAAATTAAAAGAAAAGAGATTTTAATATAGTTTATATAGTGGACCTTTTATAATGTATATTGAATACTATTTAATATATAGAATTGTTTAATGAGTTAAGAATTTGAAAATTATTCATGTTAAAATTTACAATGAGTCTTATTGATTTGTAATAGAGATCCATTTTGAAAACAACGTTTATATAGACAAAATATTATTAGAACAATTAAAAAAATAGAGTCTAATGGTTGATTTTAATATTGATTAAATAATTGTAAGATGATAATTTATATGATATTGGATTAATATTAAATTATTATGTTATTGGTTAATACGTTGAATACTTTAATAGAGTTAAGAGTTATCCAAATATTAACTAATGAGTTTATGGAAGGATTCTATAGATCCAGTATTTATAGTTTGAGAAGTTTATTATTTATTAATATTTGTAAGGACTAGCAAACTATTAATAAATAATGGTTTAAATATATATCAACAAATCTGATTAGAGTTAATCTAGTGGAGATTATTTATTGATTGAAGTTTTGTAAAAGATAATAATTTTTGGAGTTGGATTATAATTGATTTTAATCAATTGATATTTATTGAGTTGTCAATATAATTATATTATGTGATAGAGTTTTAATTTGAAATGATTATCATTAATACGAAATCGTTAAGAAAGATGAATGCAGTCATTATGGATAAGATTTCTAAAATAACTTGTTAATTTTATTATTATTAAAATATTAATATTTGTGTATTGGATTGAAGTTGACTTTGACGTACAAACTATTATTAGTCAACTAATACTCATTGGGTTGATGGTTTGGTTGTGAAATTATTAATTAAATCAATTAACTAGAGCTAATTGCATTTAATTAATAATTAAGTTATGTAATAGAGATTTAATTGATATAATTCTTTAATGAGATTGTAGAAATACTGATATCAAAGTTGATAGGTCTTATTCCGATGACTAGAATAACGACTTTAGATATTTTAATTGTGAAGACTTAGTAATATATAATTGAGAATTATTAGAATGATAAAAGGTCAAGGATTGTAAACCGATATTAATTGATCATTCTAATAAAGTTATCTTCTTCTTATTCGAAGATTGATAATTGGTTCTTTTATAAATGAATAATGATTTTAGAAAAATTGAAAAGTTAATCAACTAAAATATGGATCATGGTTAAATATAGAGAACAAATTAATTAAAAGTCAACGATGGTTAGTTTAGCGAATATTTATCCTTAAGTTATTCTTAGAATGTAATTCTTAATAATGGAAGGATAATGCTATCGGGGAAACAAATGGGTTCATGTGTAGGTCAAATGATGAAACTTAAGACACTCAAAAGTATACTTGCGAACAGAAAACTAGATACCTCTACACATTATTCAACTATGTGAATTTAGTAAACCAAAACATGTATTTGTATCGTGTATTCTATATGCTTCTTGTTTTGAGTTTTGAGTTGACTAGTGTTGACCAGTCCTAGGTTGTTACCAGAGGCTCGGGGGTTATGAGATGTGTTGGTATGTTGATCTTATTTGGTCTCGATCTTTATAAGCCCAACCATGGTTATATGATTGTATGCTCTATGAAATGTTTGTATTTGTTCATTAGTCTTCATGTGTGAAGCTGAGATGTATGTGTATTAGACACTTGAGCTAATTATTTTTGAGTTATCGATCAATTATCCTTGGATTATTTTCTAGTTGTCATGATGGGACTGAAATGTGAATTTATTTCTTGATGATGTCATGTTGTGACATGTTTGACTCAACTATTTTGGAGTCTTCGATCAGTATGATTTTGAGATATTCTTGGTTTCTTGTTGAGAACCAATGGATATTGTGAATTATTTTGAGATGTATTTTGGCTATTGAGAACCAATGATTATTATGATTATCAGTGATGCCTTCAGTTGCCAATAAAGAACTGTTGTGGTCATGATTTTCTATGGATACTTTTCCAGATGCTCATAGAGATTTGATTATTCTTATTATGGATATTTGATGATTTTATGCATATTTGATGATTTTATTTTAGATTATCTTTTGTGATTTTGAGATTTATGATTCTATGAGCTTAGGGTAGGTAATCTACTTGTAGTGTCAGGAAGTGGCTTGCAATAGGGGTCGGGGCCCTAAGTGGTTGCCAGTGTAACTCATTGTAAGTTTGGTTAATAAGTGATAACATTTACACACTAAATAGAGATTAAATGAACCTATAAAGATAATTGTTTTGGTTCTCGCCCACGCCTTGAGTGCTTGTACATGCTAGGATGGGAGTAGTGAGAACGCATGGTTGCAACCTTGCATTTCGTAGTATGCCTCGTCAGTATGAGAGGATACTAGTGGCCGCATGAGATCAGTATGGACCCGTGGAGTTTAGCTAACTGCCAGGGTAACTTGTACGTGATAAATGTGATGACACTTTCTTGCTTGCATAGTAGGTTTCCTACATGTCATTGTTGTGCCTCTGGGAATTAGATGTCGATTTTGTGTGATGGAACCTTTGAGTTAGTATACTTTTAAGATTCCTAGACTATTAGAGATTTGTGCTATGTGATTTTGATAGCCTATTTGAGACTTGAGATTATCTCCTGAGCACGGTGGGAGTGGACGACTTAGGATCCACGCGGTCAGGTGGTAGTGTATTTCCACTCTTATCATTTGAGATCCATCCATAGACACCGTGGATAATGCTATCTTGGTTGGTATTTATCTTCACCATGTTCTTGGAGCATTATGATAGATGATATACTTTATAATGGGTGTATTTGTTGGTATATTTCTTACATTGATGATTTGCATATGTTAGTTGATAATTTATTATGTTTTACTTTGCATGTTAGTAGGATGTTTATAGAAGTGACATTCCTACTATGTTAATACCGATGATCTCTTCGGTGCTTTGAAATGTTACTCACGGAAGGATGACTAGAATCCACGATGGTCTAATGATGTTATTTACAATTGGGAGGAACCGTGCACTAAGTTATTTATGTTTGTGATTTATGGTTATATTTTATGATGGCTGTTTATATCTTTTGTGATGTTGTATCATGTATGACATGTGGTTTCATTTATGTTATTGCATCATAGATTAGTATTTGATGATGATGTATGTTTATTCTTTCAAGCTTTTCATAACTTGTAACATGTAAAGCGGATGATTGAGCAATCTAAAATGTAAATTTCAAAGGACACTTATGTATTGTTTAAGTACATTGGATATATCATTGCTAAGGATGTGATGTTAGATGAATAGTTAATTTAGATGTGATACAACGGTAAGGAATCCTTAAAGAATGTAACCTGATATCTTATGTTATGTTTACTTTTAAATGGTTATTATTATTGCTTCCGCGAATGTTCTGAATGGTTTATATTTCATGTTTAAAAAAAAAATTGTTTGGTAAACATAGTGAAATTCTTTGGATCCCTTGGTGGGGCATTACATTTGGTATCAGAGCCCGAGTTTCAACATTGGGAGCTCTGAGTATATTTGAATGCCATTAGTGTCAACTAGTTGAACAAAATGAAAACTTTGAACTATCATGTGTATCTCTTTCAAACTAAAAACTTGAAACTAGGTGAACTGAAATAGAGCTTAAAACTGTTACTTGCATATTTTTCATACTTCAACACTTAGCTTTCAAAACTAAAAATTCTACTGAAAACCTAAACGAGGGCAAAACTGAAAATTGAAACTCATTTTAGTTGCAAAACATGTATCTTTTATCTATGTTGTAAGGTAGAAAACTTATGTTTATCTTTGCAAGCATTAAGTTGCTCTTGTTTAGAATGTATTAAGAGATTTATTTTAGTAGTTGTTAAAAGACTGAATGTTCGATCAATGTGGTTTTTGGTTTACCATTGAACCAGAATCATATTGCTCTAAGAGTGTTGTAATATATTCAATGGAATCATATCTCCCTACAGAGGGAAAGGGATCAATGGGACCCACATAGTGAGTATCTTACTTTTTCATTCTTGTAGGCTTCTAGGAGTAAGCCTAATTTCAAGGGGGGTGGATGTAGTGCCTGCCCCTAGGTCACATTTTTTTTATCATTGTTGAACTCTTTTAGAGCTAGTTTTATGTTGTTCGTTGGCAGCATTCTTTTGAGATTATCAGGTATTGTGCTATGGATTCAGTTTATTATGTGATGAGATTAGTTAGATTTTGCATTTCATGTATGCATGATGATTATTTTTCAATGTTTGGAATTATTAATAATGATTAGTAAGATGATTTATTGTCATATGTGGTTTTCTATGGATACTTACCCCATACTTGCATGTGTATGGTGTGCGTGTTTGCTTTGCGTCTTTGCTTTTGTATAGCATGTCTGATGTGGTTAAGGAAGGGAGTCGTAGTCACCTGCTAGTCGAAATCTACACGATGCACCACTTCTTGCCATTGTCTGTTTAGTTTAATATATATATTGTGCTTGTACATGCATAGTTTTTATGCAGGTTTCAGGTACCGGATATCAACTTCTCTAAATTGCCAGGATGAGCGTACCCTATCACACTATCTCAATGATAAGAGAGGGGAGATAAATTCTCAAGTCCAAATCCCAACCCTTTAAGCCATTTGTTCTAATTGGAAAATTAGGACAAGTATCTGAGTTGAGTACCCTTCGAATGCGTCAAATAACGTAATTCGTGATATTAACCCTTGGTTTGATTTTGTATGTATTTTGGCTATGATGAATTTTTTCATTTTTTTACCTTATGAGTCTTTGATATATTTTCTATTAATTAAGCCTAATTAAAAGATTTAATTAATGGTTTAATTAAATGGAACATTAATATGATATTTTAATATTTATTTTATTTAATTAATTGAAAAATTAATTAAATAAAATAATTAAATTTGAAAATAAAAGTTAAAAGTTTAAATTTGGAATGTGACAATATTTATTTTAATAATAATATATTTGAAGCTCATTTTTAAATAAATGACTAAATAATATTATTATTAAAGCTAATAAATATTTTAGCAATTTAAGTTTTGGAAAATAAAATTTAAAAGTGAAAAATATATGTAAATTAATAAAAGATTCTAAATCTCATGTCATTAAAATATAAATATATTAAGATTGAAAAGTGAAATTATTAAAGTTAGTGCATGAGATTTAATAATAAATTAATTAATAAATTAAATTGGAAAGAGTAAAGTAAATATTATATTAATTATTGTGCACATAGGAATTGACAAGTTCTCGAGAGTTGTCATGTAGACAACACAAGAGTTTGCACTCTAAGAATGCACTAGTTGTCTACACTTAAAAGTTAGCATTTATTTGAGCACATGGTGTCTACAACCTTAAGACTTATCTAGAAGGTTGAAGAAGACCCATGCTTGCTTGTCATGCTTATCTTCTAGTTATTTCTATATATGAGAAAATGTTAGTATGCTAATAGAAACTAAATTTAAATAAACCTTTTACAAACTAAACAAAATTCATAGACTTCAAGATAGACTAAGATGAGCTCTCAATTGAGAATATGAGCCATTAATGGACTCTCTCAATAAGAAGCTCTCTTGTTGAGTAGCTTTATCTAAATGGATAGGATGTATGCTCAATATGCTTCCAAAGGCTTCAATGGATGATTGTGGATTTTTGGTGTGGATAGATGGCTTTAGTATGGATTTGGCTCTCAAAATAGCATTATAACTTTACTTCATGGATTGTGTTATTTTGCAAAGGGGAAGGATCCAATTTATAGGCAAGAGGCTTGAGGGATTGAGGGCTAAGATGCAAGGATGGGAAAAAGCTCATGGAGGGCTTAGATTGCATGAGAGGAGAGCACATGGATTGTGCTTTCTTAAAACCAATCAAGGAGTGACACATGTCACATGGTGAGAGGATGGAGAAAAGGGGAAGGATGAGTCAAAAAAGGAGGCTCAAGGGATAAAATTTTCATAAAGACCCTCATAATGACTTGTAAGAGCAATAAAAGGGCTTGTAAGAGTCATTTATGACCTAGTGGACTTCATAAAGTTTTATGGTTGAGATATTTTGAGGGTGATGAGAGTAAATTCGACTTGGACTTGATTAGGAAGGTTTTAAGCTTGCTTAGGCTTGTGCAAATGATTAGAGGATGGATTAGGATGGTTTAGGATTAGCTTAGAGATAGGCAAGTGGATGGCATTTAATGAGGGTGGGTGAAGGAGGAGATATTTGTTAACTTTGGCTTGGGTTAGTAATTCTTAACCCATGTTTAGGATATGTGACAAGGTTAGGAGGGGATTAGGATTAGGTTTTAAAACATCTTCTAGAAGAGTCTAGACTTTGGATGAGGATAAAGACTTTCTAGAATAGTCTAGAATTTTCTAAGATAAGGATGAAGACTTTCTAGAAGAGTCTAGAACTTCTTAGGATGAGGATAAATTAGATTTTTAGGAAATAAATAAAGTTTTATTTATTTCAAGGGTTTGGGTTGAGGAGATATTTATTAAAATTTTTTTAATAAACATGAGGATTAATATTTAATCTTAATTAAATATTTTGAGTTGGGATTAGGGGTAGGAAATGATGGGATTAGCCTTTAATCAAAATTAAAGAAGGATTAGAAGATATGGCTGTCGTATTGAGAGTATTTTTTTCAAGGACAGATATTTCTCCATTTCTCATAACTAAGAGTTCTTTATGCTTAAATTTCACAAAAATAATATATCAAAGCATGGAATAAATTAAAGATATTATTGTAATCTTCCCTTATTAGAATCTTATTAATATGCATTAGTTTTATATGGTATATTATCTAATCTAATTAAGATTAGTTAATAGTAGAAGAAGTGTAATTAATTATTAGTCAATCTAAGTAAATGGATTTTTAAATGAGAGAAAATTAAAAGAAAAGAGATTTTAATATAGTTTATATAGTGGACCTTTTATAATGTATATTGAATACTATTTAATATATAGAGTTGTTTAATGAAGATGATAATGTTAAAAATTTAGAAATTATTCATGTTAAAATTTACAATGAGTCTTATTGGTTTGTGATAGGGATCTTTTTCAAATAACATTTATATAGACAAAATATTATTAGAACAATTAGAAAATAGAGTCTAATGGTTAATTTTAATATTGATTAAATAATTGTAAGATGATAATTTATATGATATTGGATTAAGATTAAATTATTATGTCATTGGTTAATACGTTGAATAATTTAATGCAGTTAAGAGTTATCCAAATATTAACTAATGAGTTTATGGAAGGATTCTATAGATCCAGTATTTATAGTTTGAGGAGTTTATTATTTATTAATGTTTGTAAGGACTAGCAAACTATTAATAAATAATGGTTTAAATATATATTAACAAATTTGATTAGAGTTAATCTAGTGAAAATTATTTATTGATTGAAGTTGTGTAAAAGATAATAATTTTTGGAGTTGGATTATAATTGATTTTAATCAATTGATATTCATTGAGTTATCAATATAATTATATTATGTGATAGATTTTTAACTTGAAATGATTATCATTAATGCGAAATCGTTAAGAAAGATAAATGTAGTCATTATTGATAAGATTTCTAAGATATATTGTTAATTTTATTATTATTGAAATATTAATATTTGTGTATTGGATTGAAGTTGACTTTGACGTAAAAACTATTGTTAGTCAACTAATACTCATTGGGTTGATGGTTTGGTTGTGAAATTATTAATTAAATCAATTAACTAGAGCTAATTAGATTTAATTAATAATTAAGTTATGTAATAGAAATTTAATTCATATAATTCTTTAATGAGATTGTGGAAATACTGATATCAAAGTTGATAGGTCTTATTCCGATGACTAGAATAACGACTTTAGATATTTTAATTGTGAAGACTTAGTAATATATAATTGAGAATTATTAGAATGATAAAAGGTCAAGGATTGTAAACTGATATTAATTGATCATTCTAATAAATTTATCTTTTTCTTATTTGAAGATTGATAATTGGTTCTTTTATAAATGAATAATGATTTTAGAAAAATTGAAAAGTTAATCAACTAAAATATGGATCATGGTTAAATATAGAGAACAAATTAATTAAAAGTTAATGATGGTCAGTTTAGCGAATATTTATACTTAAGTTATTCTTAGAATGTAATTCTTAATAATGGAAGGATAATGCTATCGGGGAAACAAATGGGTTCATGTGTAGGTCAAATGATGAAACTTAAGACACTCAAAAGTATACTTGCGAACAGAAAACTAGATACCCCTACACATTATTCAACTATGTGAATTTAGTAAACCAAAACCTGTATTTGCATCATGTATTCTATATGCTTCTTGTTTTGAGTTTTGAGTTGACTAGTGTTGACCAGTCCTAGGCTGTTACCAGAGGCTCAAGGGTTATGAGATGTGTTGGTATGTTGATCTTATTTGGTCTCGATCTTTATAAGCCCAACTATATTTATGTGACCGTATGCTCTATGAAATGTTTGTATTTGTTTATCAGTCTTCATGTGTGAAGCTCAGATGTATGTGTATGAGACACTTGAGTTAATCATTTTTGAGTCATCGATCAGTTATCCTTGGATTATTTTCTAGTTGCCATGATGGAACTGAAATGTGGATTTATTTCTTGATCATGTCATGTTGTGACATGTTTGACTCAACTATTTTGGAGTCTTCGATCAGTATGATTTTGAGATATTCTTGGTTGCTTATTGAGAACCAATGGATATTGTGATTTATTTTGAGATGTATTTTGATTATTGAGAATCAATGATTATTATGATTATAAGTGATGCCTTCAGTTTTCAATAGAGAACTATTATATTCATGATTTTCTATGGATACTTTTTCAGATGCTCATGGAGATTTGATGATTCTTATTACGGATATTTGATGATTTTATTCATA
Organism: Cupressus sempervirens; assembly: GCA_028749045.1. NCBI lineage: Eukaryota > Viridiplantae > Streptophyta > Pinopsida > Cupressales > Cupressaceae > Cupressus > Cupressus sempervirens. Next base: position 673,793,268 of record CM053790.1, on the reverse strand, counting down.
TTTGATGATTTTACTATAGATTATCTTTTGTGATTTTGAGATTTATAATTCCATGAGCTTAGAGTAGGTAATCTACTTGTAGTGTCAGGAAGTGGCTTGCAATGGGAGCCGAGGCCCTAAGTGGTTGCCAAGGTAACTCATTGTAAGTTTGGTTAATAAGTGATAATATTTACACACTAAATGGAGATTAAATGAACGTAAAAAGATAATTGTTTTGGTTCTCACCCATGCTTTGAGAGCTTTTACAGGCTAGGATGGGAGTAGTGAGAATGCATGGTTGCGACCTTGCAAATTCTGTAGTATGCCTCGTTAGTATGAGAGGATACTAGTGGCCGCATGAGATCAGTATGGACTCATGAAGTTTAGCTAACTACGAGGGTAACTTGTATGTGATAAATGCAATGACACTTTTTCGCTTGCACAGTAGGCTTCATACATGTCATTGTTGTGCCTCTGAGAATTAGATGTCAGTTTTGTGTGATGAAACGTTTGAGTTAGTATACTTTTAGGATTCTTGGACTATTAGAGATTTGGGCTATATGAATTTGATAGCCTGTTTGAGACTTGAGATTTGTGCTATATACTTTATGATGGATGTATTTGCTGGTATGTTCCTTACATTGATGATTTGCATATGTTAGTTGATGATTTATTATGCTTTAATTTGCATGTTAGTAGGATATTTATAGGAGTGACATTCCTACTATGTTAATACCAATGATGTCTTCGGTACTTTAGAATGTTACGCACGGAGGGATGGCTAGGATTCACGATGGTCTAATGATGCTATTTACGGTTGGAAGGAACCGTGCACTTATTTATATTTGTGATTTATGGTTATCTTTTATGATGGATGTTTATATCTTTTGTGATGATATATCATGTATAAAATGTGGTTTCATTTATGTTATTGCATCATGGATTAGTATTTGATGATGATGTATGTTTATTCTTTTAAGCTTTTAATACCTTGTAACATGTACAGTGGATGATTGAGCAATCTGAAATGTAAATTTCAAAGGACACTTATGTATTGTTTAAGTACATTAGATATATCATTGCTAAGGATGTGATGTTAGATGAATAGTTAATTTAGATGTGATACAACGTTAAGGAATCCTTAAAGAATGTAACTTGTTATCTTATGTTATGTTTACTTTTAAATGGTTATTGCTATTGCTTCCGCGAATGTTATGAATGGTTTATATCTCATGTTTTAAAAAAAAAATTTGTTTGGTAAACATAGTGAAATTCTTTGGATCCCTTGGCGGGGCATTAGAGAGTTAACAAATTTAATTTGAGTAAAATAAGGAGTTAACTGATTCAATTTGAGAAGAAAAAGGAGTCAACTGATTTAACTCATTTTTTATCAATAGTGAACTGGAAATTTCCCTTTTTGAACTGAAGAGAGATTTTGCTGAGATGTTTAATTTAACAAAATGAGATATGCTCTCATAATTACTTTTTCTATTTAATTAAATAAACTTTAATTAATTAGAGACACTTTTCTTATTTAATTAAATAACTTCATTTAATTAATTAGGAATGGTTTCTCATTTAATTAAATAACTTTATTTAATTAATTAGAAGTAAGTACTCCATTTAATTAAATAATTTTGTTTAATTATTTCAAATTTTTTTTTTTAAACTAGTCAACTCAAGTCAACCGTGGTTAAATCTGGTCAACTTTTGGTCAAACTTGATATTTGCTTATGTGAATATAAGCAAATGTGAGTATGAATTCCAGCAATAATTCGATGCAAATTCTCATTCAACCTTTCAAAATGAAGAGATGGGGGTCTGTTAAATAGACTTTCCTAAAATTCATCAACAGTTGAGGTCGATTTCAATCAACGGTCAGGATTAAAGGCGAAGTTTAGTCATAAAGGAAGATTTCCAAATTAAAGAGAGTTAACAGATTTAATTTGAGTAAAATAAGGAGTTAACTGATTCAATTTGAGTAGAAAAAGGAGTTAACTCATTTAACTCATTTTTTATCAATAGTGAACTGAAAATTTCCCTTTTTGAACTAAAGAGATATTTTGTTAAGATATTTAATTTAATAAAATGAGATATGCTCTCATATTTTATTTTTCTATTTAATTAAATAATCTTTAATTAATTAGAGACTCTTTTCTTATTTAATTAAATAACTTCATTTAATTAATTAGGAATGGTTTCTCATTTAATTAAATAACTTTGTTTAATTAATTAGAAGTAAGTACTCCATTTAATTAAATAATTTCATTTAATTATTTTAAAATTCTTTTCGAAATTAGTCAACTCAAGTCAACCGTGGTTAAATTTGGTCAACTTTTGGTCAAACTTGATATTTGCGTATGTGAATATGAGCAAATGTGAGTATGAATTCCAGCAACAATTTGATGCAAATTTTTATTCAACCTTTCAAAATGAAAAGATGAAGGTCTCTTAAATAGACTTTCTTGGAATTCATCAACGACTGAGATCGATTTTAATCAACGGTCAGGATTAAAGGTGAAGTTCAGTCACAAAGGGAGATTTTGAAATTAAAGGGAGTTAATAGATTTAATTTGAGTAAAATAAAGAGTTAACTGATTCAATTTGAGTAGAAAAAAGAGTTAACTAATTTAACTCATTTTCTATCAATACTGAACTAGAAATTTCCCTTTTTGAACTGAAGAGAGATTTTGTTGAGATATTTAATTTAATAAAATGAGATATGCTCTCATAATTACTTTTTCTGTTTAATTAAATAATCTTTAATTAATTAGAGACACTTTTCTTATTGAATTAAATAACTTCATTTAATTAATTAGGAATGGCTTCTCATTTAATTAAATCACTTTGTTTAATTAATTAGAAGTATGTACTTCATTTAATTAAATAATTTTGTTTAATTATTTCAAAACTCTTTTCGAAACTAGTCAACTCAAGTAAACCGTGGTTAAATCTGATCAACTTTTGGTCAAACTTGATCTTTGCGTATGTGAATATGAGCAAATGTGAGTATGAATTCCAGCAACAATTCCATGCAAATTCTCATTCAACCTTTCAAAATGAAGAGATGAGGATCTCTTAAATAGACTTTCCTGAAATTCATCAACGGTTGAGATTGATTTCAATCAACGGTCAAGATTAAACCTGAAGTTCAGTCATAAAGGAAGATTTCCTATTTAAAAAGAGTTAACAGATTTAATTTGAGTAAAATAAGGAGCTAACTGATTCAATTTGAGTAGAAGAAGGAGTTAACTCATTTAATTCCTTTTTTATCAATAGTGAACTGGAAATTTCCCTTTTTGAACTGAAGAGAGATTTTGTTGAGATATTTAATTTAATAAAATGAGATATGCTCTCATAATTATGTTTTCTATTTAATTAAATAATCTTTAATTAATTAGAGACACTTTTCTTATTTAATTAAATAACTTCATTTAATTAATTAGGAATGGTTTCTTATTTAATTAAATAACTTTGTTTAATTAATTAAAAGTACTCCATTTAATTAAATAATTTCGTTTAATTATTTCAAAATTCTTTTCAAAACTAGTCAACTCAAGTCAACCATGGTTAAATTTAGTCAACTTTTTGTCAAACTTTATCTTTGCGTATGTGAATATGAGAAAATGTGAGTATGAATTCCAGCAACAATTCGATGCAAATTCTCATTCAACCTTTCAAAATGAAGAGATGAGGGTCTCTTAAATAGACTTTTCTAGAATTCGTCAACGGTTGAGGTCGATTTCAATCAACAGTCAGAATTCGTCAACGGTTGAAGTTCATTTTTGATGAACAGTGAACTGAAAATTTTTTTTTTTGAACTGAAGAGAGATTTTGTTGAGATATTTAATTTAATAAAATGAGATATGCTCTCGTAATTACTTTTTCTATTTAATTAAATAATCTTTAATTAAGTAGAGACACTTTTCTTATTTAATTAAATAACTTCATTTAATTAATTAGGAATGGCTTCTTATTTCAATAAATAACTTTATTTAATTAATTAGAAGTAAGTCTTCCGTTTAATTAAATAATTTTGTTTAATTATTTTAAAATTCTTTTCGAAACTAGTCAACTCAAGTCAACCATGGTTAAATCTGGTCAACTTTTGGTCAAACATGATATTTGCGTATGTGAATATGAGCAAATGTGAGTATGAATTCCAGCAACAATTCGATGCAAATTTTCATTCAACCTTTCAAAACAAAGAGACGAGGGTCTCTTAAATAGACTTTCCTGGAATTCATCAACGGTTGAGATCGATTTAAATCAACGGTCGGGATTAAAGGTGAAGTTCAGTCATAAAGGGAGATTTTCAAATTAAAGGGAGTTAACAGATTTAATTTGAGTAAAATAAGGAGTTAACTGATTCAATTTGAGTAGAAAAAGGAGTTAACTGATTTAACTCATTTTCGATCAATAGTGAACTAGAAATTTGCTTTTTTGAACTGAACAAAGATTTTGTTGAGATATTTAATTTAATAAAATCAAATATGCTCTCATAATTACTTTTTCTATTTAATTAAATAATCTTTAATTAATTAGAGACGCTTTTCTTATTTAATTAAATAACTTCATTTAATTAATTAGGAATGGCTTCTCATTTAATTAAATAACTTTTTTTTATTAATTAGAAGTAAGTACTCCATTTAATTAAATAATTTTGTTTAATTATTTCAAAATTCTTTTCAAAACTAGTGAATTCAAGTCAACCATGGTTAAATCTGGTCAACTTTTGGTCAAACTTGATCTTTGCGTATGTGAATATGAGCAAATGTGAGTATGAGTTCCAGCAAAAATTTGATGCAAATTCTCATTCAACTTTTCAAAATGAAGAGATGAGGGTCTCTTAAATAGACTTTCTTGGAATTCATCAATGGTTGAGATCGATTTCAATCAACAGTCAGGATTAAAGGTGAAGTTCAGTCATAAAGGGAGATTTCCAAATTAAAGGGAGTTAATAGATTTAATTTGAGTAAAATAAGGAGTTAACTGATTCAATTTGAGTAGAAAAAAGAGTTAACTGATTTAACTCATTTTTGATCAATAGTGAACTGAAAATTTTCTTTTTTGAACTGAAGAGTGATTTTGTTGAGATATTTAATTTAATAAAATGAGATATGTTCTCATAATTACTTTTTCTATTTAAATAAATAATTTTTAATTAACTAGAGACACTTTTCTTATTTAATTAAATAACTTCATTTAATTAAAGAATTTTGAAATAATTAAAAGAATTTATTTATTTAAATGGAGTACTTACTTCTAATTAATTAAAAAAAGTTTTTTAATTAAATGAGAAGCCATTCCTAATTAATGAAATGAAGTTATTTAATTAAATAAGAAAAGTGTCTTTAATTAATTAAAGATTATTTAATTAAATAGAAAAAGTAATTATGAGAGCATATCTCATTTTATTCAATTAAATATCTCAACAAAATCTCTCATTAGTTCAAAAAGGGAAATTTTTAGTTAACTATTGATCAAAAATGAGTGAAATCAGTTAACACCTTTTTTTACTCAAATTGATTCAGTTAGCTCGTTATTTTACTCAAATTAAATCTGTTAACTTTCTTTAATTTGGAAATCTCCCTTTATGATTGAACTTCACCTTTAATCCAGACCGTTGATTGAAATCGATCTCAACAGTTGATGAATTTCAGAAAATTCTATTTAAGAGACCCTCATCTATTCATTTTAAAAGCTTGAATGAGAATTTGCATCGAATTGTTGCTAGAATTCATACTCACATTTGCTCATATTCACATACACAAATATCAGGTTTGACCAAAAGTTGATCAAATTTAACCACGGTTAACTTGAGGTGACTAGTTTCGAAAAGAATTTTGAAATAATTAAATGAAATTATTTAATTAAGTGGAGTACTTACTTCTAATTAATTAAACAAAGTTATTTAATTAAATGAGAAGCCATTCCTAATTAATTAAATAAGAAAAGTGTCTCTAATTAATTAAAGATTATTTATTTAAATAGAAAAAGTAATTATGAGAGCATACCTCATTTTATTAAATTAAATATCTTAACAAAATCTCCCTTCAGTTCAAAAAGGGAAATTTCTATTTCACTATTGATCAAAAATGACTTAAATCAGTTAACTCCTTTTTCTACTCAAATTGAATCTAGTTAACTCCTTATTTTACTCAAATTAAACCTGTTAACTTCCTTTAATTTGGAAATCTCCCTTTATGACTGAACTTCAAGTTTAATTTTGACCGTTGATTGAAATCGATCTCAACCATTGATGAATTTCATGAAAGTCTATTTAAGAGACCCTCATCTCTTCAGTTTGAAAGTTTGAATGGGAATTTGCATCGAATTGTTGCCAAAATTCAATCTCACATTTGCTCATATTCACATACGCAAAGATCAAGTTTGACCAAAAGTTGACCAAATTTAACAACGGTTGACTTGAGTTGACTAGTTTTGAAAAGAATTTTGAAATAATAAAATGAAATTATTTAATTAAATGGAGTACTTACTTCTAATTAATTAAACACAGTTATTTAATTAAATAAGAAAAGTGTCTCTAATTAATTAAAGATTACTTAATTAGATAGAAAAAGTAATTATTAGAGCATATTTCATTTATTATTGTAAATATCTCAACAAAATCTCTCTTTAGTTCAAAAAGAGAAATTTTCAGTTCACTATTGATCATAAATGAGTTAAATTAGTAAACACCGTTTTCTACTCAAATTGAATCAGTTAACTCTTTATTTTACTCAAATTAAATCTGTTAACTCACTTTAATTTGAAAATCTCCCTTTATGACTGAACTTCACCTTTAATCCTGAACGTTGATTGAAATCAAGCTCAACAGTTGATGAATTCTAGGAAACTCTATTTAAGAGACCCTCATCTCTTCATTTTGAAAGGTTGAATGAGAATTTGCATCGAATTCTTGCTAGAATTCATACTCACATTTTCTCATATTCACATACGCAAAGATCAAGTTAGAGCAAAAGTTGTCCAGATTTAACGACGGATGACTTGAGTTGACTAGTTTCAAAAAGAATTTTCAAATAATTAAAAAAAATTATTTAACTAAATAGAGTACTTACTTCTAAGTAATTAAACAAATTTCTTTAATTAAATGAGAAGCCATTTCTAATTAATGAAATGAAGTTATTTAATTAAATAAGAAAAGTGTCTTTAATTAATTAAAGATTATTTAATTAAATAGAAAAAGTAGTTATGAGAGGATATCTCATTTTATTAAATTAAATATCTGAACAAAATCTCTCTTCAGTTCAAAAAGGAAAATTTGCAGTTCACTATTGATAAAAAATGAGTTAAATTAGTTAACTCCTTTTTCTACTCAAATTGAATCAGATAACTCCTTATTTTACTCAAATTAAATCTGTTAACTCTCTTTAATTTGAAAATCTCCCTTTATGACTGAACATCACCTTTAATCCTTACTGTTGATTGAAATCGATCTCAACTCTTGATGAATTCCAGAAAAGTCTATTTAAGAGACCCTCATCTCTTCATTTTGGAAGATTGAATGAGAATTTGCATCGATTGAATGAGAAGCCATTCCTAATTAATTAAATGAAATCATTTAATTAAATAAGAAAAGTGTCTCTAATTAATTAAAGATTATTTAATTAAATAGAAAAAGTAATTATGAGAGCATATCTCATTTTATTAAATTAAATATCTTAACAAAATCTCTCTTCAGATCAAAAAGAGAAATTTCTACTTCACTATTGATAAAAAATGAGTTTAATCAGTTAACTCCTTTTTCTACTCAAATTGAATCAGTTAACTCATTATTTTACTCAAATTAAATCTGTTAACTCCTTTTAATTTGGAAATCTCCGTTTATGACTGAACTTCAACTTTAATCCTGACTGTTGATTGAAATCGATCTCAACTGTTGATGAATTCTAGGAAAGTCTATTTAAGAGACCCTCATCTTTTCATTTTGAAAAGTTCAATGAGAATTTGCATGGAATTGTTGCTGGAATTCATACTCACATTTGCTCATATTCACATACGCAAATATCAAGTTTTACAAAAAGTTGACCAGATTTAACCACGATTGACTTGAGTTGACTAGTTTCAAAAAGAATTTTGAAATAAATAAATGAAATTATTTAATTAAATGGTGTGCTTACTTCTAATTAATTAAACAGAGTTATTTAATTAAATGAGAAGTCATTCCTAATTAATTAGATGATGTTATTTAATTAAATAAGAAATGTGTTTTTAATTAATTAAAGATTATTTAATTAAATAGAAAATGTAATTATGAGAGCATATCTCATTTTATAAATTAAACATCTCAAAAAAAAATTTCTTCAGTTCAAAAAGAAAAAATTTCAGTTCACTATTGATAAAAAATGAGTTAAATCAGTTAACTCCTTTTTTTACTCAAATTGAATCAGTTAACTCCTTATTTTACTTAAATTAAATCTGTTATCTCACTTTAATTTGGAAATCTCTCTTTATGACTGAACTTCACCTTTAATCTTGACTGTTGATTAAAATCGGTCTCAAACGTTGATGAATTCCAGAAAAGTGTATTTCTAAGACACTCATCTCTTCATTTTGAAAGGTTGAATTAGAATTTACATCGCATTGTTGCTGGAATTCATACTCTTATTTGCTCATATTCACATATGTAAAGATCAAGTTTGACCAAAACTTGACCAGATTTAACCACAGTTGACTTGAGTTGACTAGTTTCGAAAAGAATTTTGAAATAATTAAACAAAATTATTTAATTAAATGGATTACTTACTTCTAATTAATTAAACAAACTTATTTAATTAAATGAGAAGCCATTCTTAACTAATTAAATGAAGTTATTTAATTAAATAAAAAAAGTGTCTCTAATTAATTAAATATTATTTAATTAAATAGAAAAAGTAATTATGAGAGCATCTCTGATTTTATTAAATTAAATATCTTAACAAAATCTCTCTTCAGCTCAAAAAGGAAAATTTTCAGTTCACTATTGATCAAAAATGAGTTAAATCAGTTAAATCCTTTTTCTACTCAAATTGAATCAGTTAACTCTTTATTTTACTCAAATTAAATCTGTTAACTCCCTTTAATTTGGAAATCTCCCTTTATGACTAAACTTCGCCTTTAATCCTGACCGTTGATTGAAATCGATCTTAACTATTGATGAATTCCATGAAAGTCTATTTAAGAGACTCTCATCTTTTCATTTTGAAAGGTTGAATGAGAATTTGCATCGAATTGTTGCTGGAATTCAAACTCATATTTGCTCAAATTCACATACGCAAAGATCAAGTTTGACAAAATGTTGACCAAATTTAACCACGGTTGACTTGAGTTGACTACTTTCGAAAAGAATTTTGAAATAATTAAACGAAAGTATTTAACTAAATGGAGTATTTACTTCTAATTAATTAAACAAAGTTATTTAATTAAATGAGAAGCTATTCCTAACTAATTAAATGAGAAGCTATTCCTAACTAATTAAATGAAGTTATTTAATTAAATAAGAAAAGTGTTTTTAATTAATTAAAGATTATTTAATTAAATAGAAAAAGTAATTATGAGAGCATATCTCATTTTATTAAATTAAATATCTCAACAAAATCTCTCTTCAGTTCAAAAAAGAAAATTTCCAGTTCACTATTGATAAAAAACGAGTTAAATCAGTCAACTCCTTTTTCTACTCAAATTGAATCAGTTAACTCCTTACTTTACTCAAATTAAATTATTTAACTCGTTTTAATTTGGAAAGCTCCCTTTATGACTGAACTTCACCTTTAATCCTGACCGTTGATTGAAATCGATCTCAACTATTGATGAATTCCAGGAAAGTCTATTTAAGAGACCCTCATCCCTTCATTTTGAAATTGTCATAAGGAAATTGGCCAAGTTTTGGGCAAAAAATAAATTTTTTATTTATTTTAGAATTTTTGGTCAATTTATTAATTAAATAATTAATAAATAAGGAAATAATGTTTAAATAAGATTTAAACATTTTTGGGAGGGATTCCTTAATTAAATATTTTTAATTAAGATAAAGGGATTTAATGGCATAAAAATTAATTAATTAATGATGATGTCATCAGGAATTTTTTCAGAAAATAAAAATATTTTATTTTCTAAAGGATTTTTAGGTGTCTACATTTTGCCCCTCTTTGATGTGATGTCGCAAGTGGCATGCCATCAAAGATAAGAAAATAAGATGCCCAAGGCTAGAGCAGAAGAGGAGAGAATGGACTGTGAGATGCCCCCTCAAGAAGGCAGCGGGGAGAGAAAGCGAGGCTTGGTGGCTTCTTGAAAAATACAAGAATTTGGGATGAGCAAGGAGACTCAGATTAGATTAAGAGAAGAGGTTTAGTTAGCTCAAACTCTTACTATGGGAGAATGATAAAGGGAGAATCAGAGGCACAAGAGGAAGTAAGCTTAAGATCTCAGGGATTGCAGAGGATGAAGGAGCGGAGCGCTATAAAAAAGAATCCAGGATAGGGAGATGGATGAGGGGATTATAAAGCTGATGCAACAGGATTTCAAAGAGTTAGATTGGCGAAAGATGGGTTTCGGAGATCCCTAGGACTAGGATTGTGGATCTCGAAAGATGAGGCTTGGTGGGTTGATTTGGATTGGTGGATCCCTAAGACTAGGATTGTGGATCCCTAAAGCTAAGAGTGATGAGTGATTCAAAGAGATACTGATGCATCAGCTGGGGTAGGAGAGACGGATGCTGGATATGGATGGGGGATAATGGAGATGAAGGAAAACCATTGAAGCTTTTTGAGCGGGGGGATACTTCAAAGAGAAGTACCACCATGTAGTTGAGCACTAGATTTTCTATAGGACTATTGGTTAATTGCCAAGGTTACCAAGAACATCAAGGCCTTTTCACCAACTGTCCAGAGGACTGACAAACTAACCCAAAACAAACACACAAGGATTGCCCCAGCATCACACATGAATCTTAGAGGAAGCAGCGTGGAAACGACACTGGAGAACCCACAAGCAGAAAAGAAAAACAAATGAAAGACTTGATCAAGACCTTACGCTCTAATTGCCCCATTCGCAGCATACCATGATATGGAAGATAATGGCAACCTTGAGGAGGGAACAAGGAGATTGCTTGGAAAAGATACTTCAAGACCCAAAAGGGAAGATCCCAAATCAAAAGAAAGTGAAAATCCAAAAGAGAGCCGTTTGCCAACGAGATGGGTAGGACAAGGTACTAACGGACCAAGATCAGACATGAGGAAAGCTATATCTTGCAAGGACCTATCAGAGAGCACCAAAGCTGGTAGATTTGGATAAGTGATGCATCTGGCAAGCTGAACTAAGAAAGATAACACTTTGGTGATAGGAAATCTAGCTAAAGGATGCGTTGGAATAGCTAACCAAGATGTGTGATGGGTGCAAGATGTTGATCAAGGATGAACTAACACGAACACTAGATAGATATAATGGTACTAAGCTAAAGAGGATGTACAAGCTGATGGACCAAGATATGTTACAAATGTACAAGTATGTTCATGTTTTGGTTTTTGTGAGATGGAAATGTTTGTGAAGGATGGGATGTCTATAATAGGTGATAGGTGGATAGGTAGATGGTTTGCGAAAAGCTTAAGTGAAAATGGGGTTTTGTGTGTGCACGTGATAGTATACAAGCTAGGATACAAAATTATTTATAGGCTAGAATATGGTACAAACCTTGGACAAGATTCAGATAGACGAGGTATGGTACAAGATTTACAAGGTATAATACAAGCTTTGGTACAAGATTTACAAGCTGTACAAGAGGTATTTACAAGCTTCATCAGATTTTGGATATTTGGTTGGAACACCAAGGGAACAACCAAGTGTGTCTTATGGGATGGTGGGTGAATGGATGAGGGATAGGATAGTGATAGATAATGGATTAGTCTTTAGTACACAAGGCGCCTGAATTACTAGGTTTTCACCAAGGTACCTATCCAAGGTGCTTGAATTGCCAAGTTTTCACCATTGGACGCTTGTTTCTCTTTACTATTTTTTTCTTTTGTATTTTTCAAAAGCTGAGTATACCAAGGATCTTCAAGTATATAACTTCTTGAGATGAATGATGTTAGTAGGATTATTCAAGAGTTCTCCTTCTGGTGTAGATAGCTGATAAGCTCCGGAGCCAAAGGAAGCAGTGACAACATAAGGACCAAGCCATGTAGGTTCAAACTTGCCTTTCTTTTCTCGATCTACTTGAACTTTCATGTTTTCTTTGAGGACCATGTCACCTGGCTAAAAGTTTCGTGGAAGCACCTTCTTGTTGAAATTCCTTTTGAGACGAGCTTGATAGACTATGAGATGATCATAGGCTTGTTGTCGCTTTTCGTCTAAAAGATCTAGCTGGGTGAGTCGAGCTACTCTATATTCTTCATCTGATATTTGCCCTTGCAAAGATATGCGCAAGGAGGGAAGTTCAACCTCTATAGGTAGTACCACTTCGGCACCATAGACTAGGGAGTATGGAGTTGTGCCTGTGGATGTACGGAAGGAAGTTCGATAGGTCCATAGGGCTGGATTTATTTGTAGGTACCAATCACGGCCGGAATCATTGACAACTTTTTTTAGAATTTTGAGGATGGTTTTGTTAGTTGCCTCTGCCTGGCCGTTACCTTGTGGGAAATATGGGCTAGAAAAGCGGTGATGGATGCGGAGGGAAGTGCATAATTCTTCCATGTTGAGATTTTCAAAGTTACCTCCGTGGTCGGTGAAGATGGTGGATGGGACACCGAAGCGGCAAACAATGTGGTACAAGATGAACTTGGAGACCTGAACTCCTGTAGCTGAGACTAGGGGGACTGCTTCCACCCATTTAGTGAAATAGTCTATAGCTGTTATTATCCATTTATGTCCATCAGATGAGAGGGGTGTGATAGTTCCAACTAGATCAAGGCCCCAACAAGTGAAAGGCCAAGGTGGTGCAATAGGCTGTAGATCCTGTGCTGGAGCGTACACAAGATTTGCATGCTGTTGACATGGGAGACACTTTTTGACAAAGTCACAAGAGTCTTCTTCAATGGTAGGCCAATAGTAGCATGCTCTAAGGATTTGTCGCGCTAGGACAATACCACTCGTATGGGCACCACAAAGTCCAGAGTGTACTTCCTTTAACACGATTGCGGCCTCATTTTGGTCTAAACATCGAGAGAGAGTATCGTGATAACCCTGACGATATAGGGTATTGGCTATGATAACATAGCGGGATGATTTTTGGATGAGGTTCTGGCATTGGGTACGTGTGAGGTGAGGGGATATGATACCATCGTTAAGGTAAGCGTGAATCTCATGGTACCAAGGGGATTGGGGACCAACCAAGATACAAACACAGTTTGAATCCTCATTTGCATAGGCGGGTGTGAGGAGCTGCTCCACTAAAAACTCATATTGTGTAGCTGCTTGGGGAATTTCCAAGAGCGAGCCTATAGTAGCCATAGCATTTGCTTCTTTGTTCTGTATTCGAGGCACTTGTGTAAACTGAAGCTTTGTAAAATGTTGGGTTAGCTAATCAACTAGCTCTTTGTAGGGTAATAGCTTTTCATCTTTGGTTTGATATTCATTTAGGGCTTTCTTGATGATGAACTGAGAATCGCCAAAGATTTGTAGCTCAACAATGTTCCATTTTGCAGCTATCTTTAATCCTGCTATGAGGGCCTCATATTCAGCTATATTGTTGGTGCTAGGGAATTGTAGCTTGAAGGCTTTTGGAATGTAATCTCCTTGAGGTGTGACCAACAATATTCCTGCCCCTGATCCATGAGATGTGTATGAGCCATCAAAATAAAGTTTCCATGGGGGTTGTTCTTGAATTAGATAGATATGCTCATCTGGAAATTCTGTGATCAATGGATAAGCATCTATTAGAGGTGCATCGGCTAGGTGATTTGCTATAGCTTGCCCTTTGATTGCCTTTCTATCCACATACTGGATGTCAAATTCACTAAGGAGCATAACCCATTTGGCCAAACGGCCTGTAAGTGTTGTTCTATAGAGCATATACTTGAGAGGGTCAATCTTGGAGACTAGTTGGATGGTATGACTTAGCATGTAATGGCGAAGCATTTGAGTTGAGAAAACAACTGCCAAACAAGCTTTTTCCATAGGAGTGTAATTGAGTTCATAACCAACTAGGGTTCTACTGATGTAGTAGATGGCTCTTTCTCTGTTGTAGTCATCAAGTTGTGCTAGAAGTACCCCTAGAGAAGTAGGTGTTGCTGATATGTACAAAATCAGGGGACGACCAGGAACTGGTGGAACCAAGATAGGGGGATTGATGAGATACTGCTTGAGATGGTCGAAGTTGCGCTGACATAAAGGATCCCACTTGAAGTTCTCATCCTTCTTCAGTAAATGTGAAAATGGCGTACACTTATCTGCAAGCTGGGAGATGAAGCGCCGAACAGATTGGAGCTTTCCTTGAAGAGAGCGAAGCTGTCGCAGTGTCTGGGCAGGAGGCATGTCTAAGATAACCTTGACCTTCTTGGGGTCGATCTCTATACCTCATTTAGAAACTATGAAGCTTAGAAGCTTGCCAGATGTGACCCCAAAGACACATTTCTTGGGATTCAGCATGAGATGATATTTGGCTAACCTATCAAAGACTTTCTCCAGGTCAGCAAGATGATCCATGAAGGTATGAGACTTGACCAAGATATCATCCACATAATCCTCCAAAAATCTATGGATGAGATCATGAAAAATGGCTGGCATAGCTCTTTGATAGGTAGCCCCAGCATTCTTTAGGCCAAAAGGCATCATGTTGTAGCAAAAGGTTCCCCAAGGGGTAGTGAATGTTGTCTTATGCTGATCCTCTTCTGCAATCTTGATTTGATTATACCCAGAAAATCCATCCATGAGGGACAAAATTTCATGTCCAACTGTAAGATCTACAATCATATCTATGTTGGGCAAGGGAAAATCATCTTTTGGACAAGCTTTGTTAAGATCTCTAAAATCAGTGTAGATTCTGATGTCACCGGAAGGTTTAGTGACAGGGACCATGTTGGAGATCCACTCTGAGTAGTCGATAGGTCGGATAACCTTAGCAGCTAACATTCTTTCTAATTCAGCTTTGACCAATAATGCCACCTTGGGGTGCATTTTTCTAAGCTTTTGTCTGACGGGCTTGATCTTTGGATCAACTACAAGATGATGAACTACAAGCTTTGGATCAAGTCCTGGCATGTCCTGATATGACCATGCAAATCGGCCAATGTTCTCTCTTAAGACCTCAAAGAGGAGGTCAGCTTGGTCTTGTGATAGGGATGTAGCAATGTGAACAAGTCTGGGGATCTCTAAAGAACCAATGTTGACTTCTCGAATATCCTCAATTAGAATAGAAGACACCTCTGGTCGATTATCTTGAGGAGGCAATGCTAAATCCTCATGTTCTTCTTGTGGCTCTGGATTTTCTTGCTGAGGGATTCTCTTCGTTGCCTTAGCTAGTCTCAGATTCACCTTAGTTCCAGTTTTGGGTGTATCGAAACTAGGTTGGGGATTTTGTCCAAAATACCCCTTGGAATCTAGCTTGTAGATATAGGCAGAATCTGGCTTTGTTTTCTTGTGAGGAGTTTCAGCTCCCATGAATCTTAGAAGTGCCTCCTCTGATGTGAACTCATCGATGTGTATGACACTTGGTTGGTCCCAATCTATGAGTTGTGGATGGGCGAGTGGTAGGTCAATGAGGTGGATGGATAGTTCTTGGAGAATAGAGTCTCCGAGGGAGATTTGGTCTAGGATATCATCGTAGGCTCTCTTTTCAACTTCCTCAGGAATGTCTTCAATTTTGACAAGGTTGCGGTGAATGTTCAAAAAAGCGTGACCATTCTCATTGGTGCCCCCAGTTGTGGGTATGCCAAAGCCAAGACCTGACTTCGATTCCCACTTGTGTGCGTCAATGGGGCACTGCATGCCTCTTTCTTCTAGTCCTAGACCACCACCTTGATAGTTCCATTTGTTAGTGATGAGCTTATGTTCTTGGGGATACTTTTGGCTGAAGCGATCAAGGCATGTTTGATTTCTTTGAGGTGCATCCTTATGTAACCATTTGTTGATATCTGGAGTGAGCTCCTCATGAAGAGGGATTTTCGAGGATACAAAGGTTGTTGGGCCAAACTATTTGTATCGAGGAGGTGGAATCTCCTTAGCTTTGTGATATGTCGGTCGTCCATGGGCATGTGGATCAAGTGGGAGTGCCCCGACAGCAAATGCATTTGACAGACTATACTCTCCACAACCTTTGTTATTGATCTTCACAGTAGACAGGGTAGAGGAAAGGATGGTTTCTGGGTCATTATAAGTGTGGGATGAGCTGGCGATGGATGTGCCGATATCAATTCCAAGGCAATGGTTTGTATATGAAGCTTCAACTGCATTGCAGTAAGCAAAGGGTTCTGGATCGGCATGGATGGTTACCTCAGTGCCTTGATGCAGAAATTTGATGCACTGATGGTAAGTGGATGGAACACCTTTCATGGCATGAATCCATGGGCGACCAAGGAGGATGTTAAATGGTAGGTTTAGATCAATAACATGGCAGAGTGTCTCTTGGATGACTGGCCCAACCTTGATTGGCAGCAAAATAGTTCCTTCTGTGGTTCTTTCCAAGTTGTCATAAGCTTTGATGGTGATAACCTCACTGATGATATCTGCCTCAGTATACCTAGCTTGTTTTATGAATTTTAGGGTGCAAATATTCAAGGCTGATCCATTATCTATCATTACTCTTTTCACAGCAAATTTGGATACCATGATGGCTATGCGAAGCGGAAGGGTGTGATCTGGCTCGACCACGGGTATGTTGATGGGTTTGAACGATAGGGCACATGAGGATGAGAGGTGTCCAACAAGATTACGAAAATCAGTAGCATTGATATCAGAAGGGACATAGGATTCTATGAGAGCACTGTCAAGGATGTTCTTGTACACAGGACTAGTGCGAAGAAGGTCTAAAATGGAGATTTGGGCTGGCATGTTCCCAAGGTGTTCCAAGATATTGTACTGGCTTTTTGATGGAGTTGATGGTGTTGGTGTAACAGGTGGGCCTGCGATGTTAAATTGCGCTCTTCCTTGGTCCTTGGATATTGATAACATTGACGGAAGGCTCTTTCTTGGATATACAACCTATAAGGCTACCATAGTCTATATAGGATGAAGTGTGGTCATTGTTCTTCCCATGCTGTTGGTTTGGCTGACGGTTGTTGGTGTTGTTGTTGTTGGTTTGGATAGGTCTTTTTCCAAGATTTTGGTTGTGGTGTGGAGGAAAAGCATTTTGATAGATCTGTAAGCCTGCATTGGGAGAGGTTTGGGCACCAATAGTGATTTCCTTCCGATCAATGAGGTCCTGCACATAGTCTTTCAATTTCATGCATCTGAGGGTAGTGTGACCTTTTACCCTATGAAATTTGCAGTACTCATTATCTTTGTACCATGCAGCTTTGGATTGGCTTGGGTCAATTTGCTGGGTAGGAGGAAATTTGATGAGGTTTTCCTTGACTAATTTCTCAAAAATGACATCCAATGGCTCACCAAGGGGTGTATAGTTTCTAGGTGTAGGTTGGAATCTAGGCTTTTGTCCTGCAGCTACATTGATGGCATTAGCTTGATTGCTAGACCCTTGGAAGTTAGGTCTTGGATTGTGGTTTTGATAGCTTTGGTTATTCTTTTGTTGGTAGTTGATAGCTTGTTGATTGTTTGGTTGATATGGTGGGTTGGACTGGTTGTGAGAAGGACCAACATTATTCACATGTCTGGTGTCAGTGACGCCATCTGTTGCAACATGCTTGTTTTTGTTCCAATACCTAGACTTATCATTGGAATGTGATTGATTTTGGTTGGCTTCCTTGTAAATCTTGACCACACCATCTTTAATGAGTCCTTGCTCAAGGATCATTTCTTTCTCTTTGATATCTTTGTAGGTCTGCAAATAGTTCATGGTCATGTGGTTAGCCAAGCTAGGATGGGCATTATCAATAAACATTTTCACCACATGGCGTTCTGGCAAGGTGCAGGATATGCGGGTGGTAAGGGTTTGCCATCTTTGCAGGTATTCGGCAAGGCTTTCTCCACCTCTTTGCTTGGTGTGGACAAGATCAACTATTGATAGCTCTGTTTCAATAAGATGGGCATATTGGGCTACAAATGCCTCAGATAATTCAACAAAGTTTTTAATTGTGCCATAGGGGATTCTATAAAACCATTCAAGAGCTGGTCCAGCCAAGCTATTGGGAAAAAGGCGCAAGAGGAAGACATCATTGTATGCTATGTCCTGGCAGTGCATGTAAAATTCTTTGATATGTGTGACAGGGTCTCCTTTTCCTCTGAATTTGTCAAATTTGGGTACCTCAAAGTGTTTGGGAAATGGTGTCATGGTAATGGCTCTGTCAAATGGGTAAGGACACACATTCTCAAACTTGAATGTCTTTGGATCATTCCCTTCTTGGATGGCTTTCAGACCTATCTTCATTTGCTCCCATTTTGAATTGATAGGTGATGGCTGGGGCGCCCCCAATGTAGGAGTGCCTTGAGGTAGGTATGTGCTGGATGGGGCCACTGAATATGGATGGCTATGAGGGATTTGCTGATAGGGATTGTACATTGTTTGGGCAGCTACATGGTGGATGACAGGTTGTTGAGGGGGAGGTGGTGCATATTGCTGCATGTGCTGTGAGGCTTGCTGTTGATATGGGATTTGAGGTTGGGATTGAGAAACATAAGCTGGCTGTGGGATAAATGGATTGCTTTGTGGAGGTAAGGTATAAGATGGTTGAGAGGCTTGGGGAAAGGATCGGGGGGCTTGTGGGGTTTGACCAATATATGTGGGTTGTGCCCCCATTTGGGATGGTATCTGCAAATAATTGGTGGTTGGCTGGGGTGGTGGATTACCTCCTAGAAGTGGCATTGAAAAGTAGTTGGTAATTGGAGGTAATGGATTAGTTGGTGGTGGAGGTGGTGGGAATTGAAAGCTTGGGAATGGAATTGATGGGGTTTGATAGCTTTGTGGTTGGATTTGGAAGCTTGGTAGAGTGGTGGCAGGGGTCACTTGGGAGCTTGGTAGAAAATTGGTAGTAGCTTGTGGGATTTGATAGCTTTGTGGAGTGAGGGTAGTAGCTTGTAGATTTGTGGATAATGGTATTGAGCTCCCAAGACCTAATGGAAATGATGGGATTGTGCGTTGGGCTGCAGTGAACAAGCTGAGGGTGATGAACGGTTGATTACTTGGCCCCATGGGTGGCATCCCTGTTGTATATTGCTGAGGTTGGCCAAAGATGCTAGCACTGATTTGGGAGATGGGTGGATTTGGAAGGCTGGGTTGGGGAGCAGCAGCAGCAATAGTGAAGGGGGTGAATGGTGAGCTATTTTGGGTAAAGGGGGTTTGGAGCGGAGAGGTATGAACCAAGGATGGAGTGGTGGTGGCTGGGTTGGCTTGCGGCATGGAGATTTCAACTTGGGTGGATGATGGTATGTTTGGGTCTGTTGGATCATATGGATTGGCTGAAGGCTCTTCTTTTGGCATATATTGAGGATAATTTGGATCATAAGAGCCTATGGGTGGTGGTAGCTGCCCAAACAATGGGTGAGATGGATCTGATAATGGAGGGGGTCTTCCAAAGTCAAAGGTTCCTACATTTTCCCTTCAAAAATTAGCCATGATTGTCTCTTTGTTCTTGTCTATAATGGCATTTACCAATACTGCATTTCCTGGTTGGTTCATGAAAGCTTCAATGTCAGTACATGATGGCATAGCTTTCTCTGGGCTGAAGGATGGTTTAGTGCTCAAGGGGGGTGAGGCTGTTCGATCCAAATGATAGGGCTCCATTGTTTCTTTCTTCTTGGCTAAGTGAGTGACGGGTGGCATGAAAAATGCTGCTAGGGATGAGATGCAATAATGTTGATGGATGCAAAAGGGGGAAGGCTTCTCTATGCAAATGATTTCCTAGGTTAAGGCAAAGCTATATGACAAAACCTAAGGAGGATTGGGTTGGAGATTCTAACTTCAAAGATATGTTGCCAAAGCACGAAAGGTCTACTTTCCTATGTGCAAGCTTGGTGATGATTGTGTCAACTTAAGGATAGACTAATGATCCTTTAGGAAGAACACGAGATTGACCACTTGTGGATCCCAACCTTTAGCTCAAGGTGATGAGGGATAACAAGTGACAAAGCTGGATTACCCTAGACAAAGCTCTGTCAAAGGGATAACCTTGGTGAGATTGATGGATTTGGAAGTTTTTAGGAGTGGCAAACTTTTGGCAAAAGTGACAACAATTTTGAAGGCTTGGATGTGAGGTTTTGATTGTTGGCTAGATGGTTTGATTCTAAATGAGATGGATGAGCTAATAATGCTTAAGGGGATAACCTAAGATGGCTGGCTTTTCTACAAAGATGACTCTAAAGTGAAGCTTATCCAAGAAGATGTGGAGAAACAAGGGGGTCTAATCATAGAAATCATGCCTAGTTGGTAAGGCATAAGCAGGATTAACTCCTGGATTTTTGCTAAATTTGATGGTGTGCTCTAACCAGGTCTCTTGAAGTGCTTCGTCAGTGGCTTTGTCCTCTGCTTTGTGGAGTTTGGCAATTCGTGGGCTTGGTGTTATTTCTTTTCTCTTGGCTGAAAGTTCTTGGTATGCTAGAGATGGTTTGAGTTTAACTTTGTGGAACTTTTGTTTGGGCTTGGGTCGCTCTGACATCAATTCCTGAATCTACTTGGCTTTGAAAGATCTTGGTTGTTTTGCTTCAACTCGTTCAACTTCTGGAATAGGCAGTGACTACGCTAAGTATGCCCTAAGCTAGGATTGACCAAGTTTGGCAAACATTCATTCAACAAATAAAAGATCAACCAATAGATAGAAACAACCAGATAGAAGTTTTTGATCCTCAGAAAGTGATACTTGTGCCAAGGAGTGTGTATGTTCTACAAATTTTTCGATCAGTCACTTCAAACACATTAACATCCTAGATGGTTGTCTATAAGGCTGATAGTTGGTTTAGCTAAGGAGTCCTCGATATACCCAAGGTACGTGAGGCCCAAATCTGTAGATGAGACCAAAAAGATGTCACACAGCTGAGAGGAGCGGTAACCCACTTATCCTCTTTCACTTCTCAAGGGTATAAAGTTCCTTTAGGCTTAGCCCGAGTGACAAAATCTTGATCCCAAGAGAGGTCTCTTTTGATTCACCTCCCGATTCTTATACTCCGCCAGAACACTAGAGTTGAGGTCATCCAAGGGGTGATAAAATCCTCAAGCAGGCCTCCTAAAAAGAAACAAGGTTTTGGATCCTAATCTTATGCACCCAAGATGGCCTTGAAAGACGACAAGGGGAGAGAAGACTTGGATGACCTTGGGCTAAAAAACACGCATGTTCTTTTACCAACTGACTCTTATGTGTGCTAATCTAGACTTTGCAAGCACTCATGTTTAAGAGACAATGTTCAATTCCAACTTGAAGTGCCAACAAAAGTAAATCGATCAAAGAATGCAAACAATAAGAAGAGTTAGGGTCAACAAAAGAAAACTCGCGCACCCAGAGGCCCTCCACGTCAAGTATCGATTAATTTTCTTTAAGGCACTCAAGATTGAGTGTGAGTTTGTTTTAAGCCCAAAATAAAAGTGTGTGAGATTCGATTTCAAGCGCGCGCCTGAAGGCTCTCCACGTCAGTTGTTGTTCAATTTTAGTGCCCAAACTTGAAGTGTAATCGATTTAATCTAGAGTTTTGATCATTTAAGAATTTTGATAAAGTTAAAACAAACATTCAAAGACCAAGTGAGTGAGTTAGATTGTGGAACATTTAACACCTTTTTCAAGTAGATCCATCCCCATAAATGGCGCTGAGATTGAAACCAATGGTTAATATTTGATGGGTGATTAGAAAAGAGGTGAGTCCAAGGAGCTACTCAAATTCATTTTTTCAAATTTGTATTTTAACTTAACAAGGTTTCTTAAATGTCCAAAAATCAAACTTTACCTAGATTGCATGTGGAAAAGAGATTTGTTTTGTTCAATTTTTAGAAGCTCCAAATGAAGTGTTTGATATTGCAATGGTTAATTGATCCTTAGAATTCAAGATTGGATTTGTTGTTTTAATCATGCATTCAAGGAAAATTTGATTTTAATCCATGGCATTCAAGAGTGATTTTAGCAACATGCATTCAAAGACAAGTGGTTAAACATTCAAGTGTTTTCTTTTGAGCATTCAAGATTGAGATTTTGTGTGTTGTTTTAAGAACTTTGAAGTGCTTTGTTTTAACCTTAGATCATTCAAGATTGTTTTGGACTCAAAAGTGAAAATGACTCTTTGGACTTTGGTTTTCATTCAAGATTTTGTGTTCTAGTTTGCATATTTTAAGCCCAAAAATGATATTCCTAAATTGTTTTGATGCATGAAAAAACTAAGAAACATTCAAGATTTTTCAATAAAACATTTTTTTGGAACAAATAACAAAGCTTTTAGAACAATTTTTGGCAACCATTTAGGACTCTTAGTTTTCATGAGATTTTTTTAAAAGAACTTTAGTGTGCACTTAGTGTTGATTTTGAACCTTTTGAAATGGAAACTTGAAGTTCTTTTTAAATTCTCAAAAATGAAGTGTTCCTAATTTTGCATGAATGTATCTAAAACCTTGATGTTGCAAGGATGCAAATGATTAGATTGGTTTAGTTTCACTTTTTAAAAGATTTTTTTTTTTTTGCAAATTTTTAATTTTTCAATGGATTTAAGTATGATTTGGGGGTTCATTTTAAGCACTAAAAAGAAGTGTGTATGATTTGGCTTCCTTAAAAAAAAATGGCCAAGATCTCCCACAAGAAGAAGAAGAATAAGTAGATGGAATAAGAAGAATATAGACAAGAAGAGGAAGAAGAATTTCAAGTTCTTTGTCCACCTATAAGCTTGAAAAATCTGCAAACACTTTGAGATAGATTATGAGTTCCTTTGTCTTCTTCATGCTCATGTGGACCTACAAAAGCAATTTATACAATCCTACCAATCACAAAAATAAGAAAAATTAGCCAAAATAAGCAAATGACATACAAAACTTGACTAAAAAAGCTAATGAAGATGACCCATGCGGGGTCCCACCGGGCGTGCCAAAATGTATATGAGAAAATGTTAGTATGCTAATAGAAACTAAATTTAAATAAAGCTTCTACAAACTAAACAAAATTCATAAACTTAAAGATAGACTAAGATGAGCTCTCAATTGAGAATATGAGCCATTAATGGACTCTCTCAATAAGAAGCTCTCTTGTTGAGTAGCTTTATCTAAATGGATAGGATGTATGCTCAATATGCTTCCAAAGGCTTCAATGGATAATTGTGGATTTTTGGTGTGGATAGATGGCTTTAGTATGGATTTGGCTCTCAAAATAGCATTATAACTTTACTTCATGGATTGTGTTATTTTGCAAAGGGGAAGGATCCAATTTATAGGCAAGAGGCTTGAGGGATTGAGGGCTAAGATGCAAGGATGGGAAAAAGCTCATAGAGGGCTTAGATTGCATGAGAGGAGAGCACATGGATTGTGCTTCCTTACAACCAATCAAGGAGTGAAACATGTCACATGGTGAGAGGATGGAGAAAAGGGGAAGGATGAGTCAACAAAGGAGGCTCAAGGGATAAAATCTTCAGAAAGACCCTCATAATGACTTGTAAGAGCAATAAAAGGGCTTGTAAGAGTCATTTATGACCTAGTGGACTTCATAAAGTTTTATGGTTGAGATATTTTGAGGGTGATGAGAGCAAATTTGACTTGGACTTGATTAGGAAGGTTTTAAGCTTGCTTAGGCTTGTGCAAATGATTAGAGGATGGATTAGGATGGTTTAGGATTAGTTTAGGGATAGGCAAGTGGATGGCATTTAATGAGGGTGGGTGAAGGAGGAGATATTTGTTAACTTTGGCTTGGGTTAGTAATTCTTAACCCATGTTTAGGGAATGTGACAAGGTTAGGAGGGGATTAGGATTAGGTTTAAAAACATCTTCTAGAAGAGTCTAGACTTTGGATGAGGATAAAGACTTTCTAGAATAGTCTAGAATTTCCTAAGATAAGGATGAAGACTTTCTAGAAGAGTCTAGAACTTCTTAAGATGAGGATAAATTAGATTTTTAGGAAATAAATAAAGTTTTATTTATTTCAAGGGTTTGGGTTGAGGAGATATTTATTAAAACTTTTTTAATAAACATGAGGATTAATATTTAATCTTAATTAAATATTTTGAGTTGGGATTAGGGGTAGGAAATGATGGGATTAGCCTTTATTCGAAATTAAAGAAGGATTAGAAGATATGGCTGTCGTATTGAGAGTATTTTTTTCAAGGAGAGATATTTCTCCATTTCTCATAACTAAGAGTTCTTTATGCTTAAATTTCACAAAAATAATATATCAAAGCATGGAATAAATTAAAGATATTATTGTAATCTTCCCTTATTAGAATCTTATTAATATGCATTAGTTTTATATGGTATATTATCTAATCTAATTAAGATTAGTTAATAGTAGAAGTGTAATTAATTATTAGTCAATCTAAGTAAATGGATTTTTAAATGAGAGAAAATTAAAAGAAAAGAGATTTTAATATAGTTTATATAGTGGACCTTTTATAATGTATATTGAATACTATTTAAAATATAGAGTTGTTTAATGAAGATGATAATGTTAAAAATTTAGAAATTATTCATGTTAAAATTTACAATGAGTCTTATTGGTTTGTGATAGGGATCTTTTTCAAATAACGTTTATATAGACAAAATATTATTAGAACAATTAGAAAATAGAGTCTAATGGTTAATTTTAATATTGATTAAATAATTGTAAGATGATAATTTATATGATATTGGATTAAGATTAAATTATTATGTCATTGGTTAATACGTTGAATAATTTAATGCAGTTAAGAGTTATCCAAATATTAACTAATGAGTTTATGGAAGGATTCTATAGATCCAGTATTTATAGTTTGAGGAGATTATTATTTATTAATGTTTGTAAGGACTAGCAAACTATTAATAAATAATGGTTTAAATATATATTAACAAATTTGATTAGAGTTAATCTAGTGGAAATTATTTATTGATTGAAGTTGTGTAAAAGATAATAATTTTTGGAGTTGGATTATAATTGATTTTAATCAATTGATATTCATTGAGTTATCAATATAATTATATTATGTGATAGAGTTTTAACTTGAAATGATTATCATTAATACGAAATCGTTAAGAAAGATAAATGTAGTCATTATTGATAAGATTTCTAAGATAACTTGTTAATTTTATTATTATTGAAATATTAATATTTGTGTATTGGATTGAAGTTGACTTTGACGTACAAACTATTGTTAGTCAACTAATACTCATTGGGTTGATGGTTTGGTTGTGAAATTATTAATTAAATCAATTAACTAGAGCTAATTAGATTTAATTAATAATTAAGTTATGTAATAGAAATTTAATTCATATAATTCTTTAATGAGATTGTAGAAATACTGATATCAAAGTTGATAGGTCTTATTCCGATGACTAGAATAACGACTTTAGATATTTTAATTGTGAAGACTTAGTAATATATAATTGAGAATTATTAGAATGATAAAAGGTCAAGGATTGTAAACCGATATTAATTGATCATTCTAATAAAGTTATCTTCTTCTTATTCGAAGATTGATAATTGGTTCTTTTATAAATGAATAATGATTTTAGAAAAATTGAAAAGTTAATCAACTAAAATATGGATCATGGTTAAATATAGAGAACAAATTAATTAAAAGTCAACGATGGTCAGTTTAGCGAATATTTATCCTTAAGTTATTCTTAGAATGTAATTCTTAATAATGGAAGGATAATGCTATCGGGGAAACAAATGGGTTCATGTGTAGGTCAAATGATGAAACTTAAGACACTCAAAAGTATACTTGCAAATAGAAAACTAGATACCTCTACACATTATTCAACTATGTGAATTTAGTAAACCAAAACATGTATTTGCATCGTGTATTCTATATGCTTCTTGTTTTGAGTTTTGAGTTGACTAGTGTTGACCAGTCCTAGGTTGTTACCAGAGGCTCGGGGGTTATGAGATGTGTTGGTATGTTGATCTTATTTGGTCTCGATCTTTATAAGCCCAACTATATTTATGTGACCGTACGCTCTATGAAATGTTTGTATTTGTTTATCAGTCTTCATGTGTGAAGCTGAGATGTATGTGTATGAGACACTTGAGTTAATCATTTTTGAGTCATCGATCAGTTATCTTTGGATTATTTTCTAGTTGCCATGATGGAACTGAAATGCGGATTTATTTCTTGATCATGTCATGTTGTGACATGTTTGACTCAACTATTTTGGAGTCTTCGATCAGTATGATTTTGAGATATTCTTGGTTGCTTATTGAGAACCAATGGATATTGTGATTTATTTTGAGATGTATTTTGATTATTGAGAACCAATGATTATTATGATTATAAGTGATGCCTTCAGTTTTCAATAGAGAACTATTATATTCATGATTTTCTATGGATACTTTTTCAGATGCTCATGGAGATTTGATGATTCTTATTATGGATATTTGATGATTTTATTCATATTTGATGATTTTACTATAGATTATCTTTTGTGATTTTGAGATTTATAATTCCATGAGCTTAGGGTAGGTAATCTACTTGTAGTGTCGGGAAGTGGCTTGCAATGGGAGCCGAGGCCCTAAGTGGTTGCCAAGGTAACTCATTGTAAGTTTGGTTAATAAGTGATAATATTTACACACTAAATGGAGATTAAATGAACGTAAAAAGATAATTGTTTTGGTTCTCACCCATGCCTTGAGAGCTTGTACAGGCTAGGATGGGAGTAGTGAGAACGCATGGTTGCGACCTTGCAAATTTTGTAGTATGCCTCGTTAGTATGAGAGGATACTAGTGGCCGCATGAGATCAGTATGGACCCATGGAGTTTAGCTAACTACGAGGGTAACTTGTACGTGATAAATGCGATGACACTTTTTTGCTTGCATAGTAGGTTTCATACATGTCATTGTTGTGCCTCTGAGAATTAGATGTCGATTTTGTGTGATGAAACGTTTGAGTTAGTATACTTTTAAGATTCTTGGACTATTAGAGATTTGGGCTATATGAATTTGATAGCCTGTTTGAGACTTGAGATTTGTGCTATATACTTTATGATGGATGTATTTGCTGGTATGTTCCTTACATTGATGATTTGCATATGTTAGTTGATGATTTATTATGCTTTACTTTGCATGTTAGTAGGATATTTATAGGAGTGACATTCCTACTATGTTAATACCAATGATGTCTTCGGTACTTTAGAATGTTACGCACGGAGGGATGGCTAGGATTCACGATGGTCTAATGATGCTATTTACGGTTGGAAGGAACCGTGCACTTATTTATATTTGTGATTTATGGTTATCTTTTATGATGGATGTTTATATCTTTTGTGATGATATATCATGTATAAAATGTGGTTTCATTTATGTTATTGCATCATGGATTAGTATTTGATGATGATGTATGTTTATTCTTTCAAGCTTTTAATACCTTGTAACATGTACAGTGGATGATTGAGCAATCTGAAATGTAAATTTTAAAGGACACTTATGTATTGTTTAAGTACATTAGATATATCATTGCTAAGGATGTGATGTTAGATGAATAGTTAATTTAGATGTGATACAACATTAAGGAATCCTTAAAGAATGTAACCTGTTATCTTATGTTATGTTTACTTTTAAATGGTTATTGCTATTGCTTCCGCGAATGTTATGAATGGTTTATATCTCATGTTTAAAAAAAAAAATTGTTTGGTAAACATAGTGAAATTCTTTGGATCCCTTGGCGGGGCATTAGAGAGTTAACAGATTTAATTTGAGTAAAATAAGGAGTTAACTGATTCAATTTGAGAAGAAAAAGGAGTCAACTGATTTAACGCATTTTTTATCAATAGTGAACTAGAAATTTCCCTTTTTGAACTGAAGAGAGATTTTGCTGAGATATTTAATTTAACAAAATGAGATATACTCTCATAATTACTTTTTCTATTTAATTAAATAAACTTTAATTAATTAGAGACACTTTTCTTATTTAATTAAATAACTTCATTTAATTAATTAGGAATGGATTCTCATTTAATTAAATAACTTTATTTAATTAATTAGAAGTAAGTACTCCATTTAATTAAATAGTTTTGTTTAATTATTTCAATTTTTTTTTTTGAAACTAGTCAACTCAAGTCAACCGTGGTTAAATCTGGTCAACTTTTGGTCAAACTTGATATTTGCTTATGTGAATATAAGCAAATGTGAGTATGAATTCCAGCAACAATTCGATGCAAATTCTCATTCAACCTTTCAAAATGAAGAGATGGGGGTCTGTTAAATAGACTTTCCTAAAATTCATCAACAGTTGAGGTCGATTTCAATCAACGGTCAGGATTAAAGGCGAAGTTTAGTCATAAAGGAAGATTTCCAAATTAAAGGGAGTTAACAAATTTAATTTGAGTAAAATAAGGAGTTAACTGATTCAATTTGAGTAGAAAAAGGAGTTAACTCATTTAACTCAGTTTTTATCAATAGTGAACTGAAAATTTTCCTTTTTGAACTAAAGAGATATTTTGTTAAGATATTTAATTTAATAAAATGAGATATGCTCTCATATTTTCTTTTTCTATTTAATTAAATAATCTTTAATTAATTAGAGACTCTTTTCTTATTTAATTAAATAACTTTATTTAATTAATCAGGAATGGCTTCTCATTTAATTAAATAACTTTGTTTAATTAATTAGAAGTACTCCATTTAATTAAATAATTTCGTTTAATTATTTTAAAATTCTTTTCGAAATTAGTCAACTCAAGTCAACCGTGGTTAAATCTGGTCAACTTTTGGTCAAACTTGATCTTTGCGTATGTGAATATGAGCAAATGTGAGTATGAATTCTAGCAACAATTTGATGCAAATTTTCATTCAACCTTTCAAAATGAAAACATGAAGGTCTCTTAAATAGACTTTCTTGGAATTCATCAACGACTGAGATCGATTTTAATCAACGGTCAGGATTAAAGGTGAAGTTCAGTCATAAAGGGAGATTTTCAAATTAAAGGGAGTTAACAGATTTAATTTGAGTAAAATAAGGAGTTAACTGATTCAATTTGAGTAGAAAAAAAGTTAACTAATTTAACTCATTTTTTATCAATACTGAATTGGAAATTTCCCTTTTTGAACTGAAGAGAGATTTTGTTGAGATATTTAATTTAACAAAATGAGATATGCTCTCATAATTACTTTTTCTGTTTAATTAAATAATCTTTAATTAATTAGAGACACTTTTCTTATTGAATTAAATAACTTCATTTAATTAATTAGGAATAGCTTTTCATTTAATTAAATCACTTTGTTTAATTAATTAGAAGTAAGTACTCCATTTAATTAAATAATTTTGTTTAATTATTTCAAAACTCTTTTCGAAACTAGTCAACTCAAGTAAACCATGGTTAAATCTGATCAACTTTTGGTCAAACTTGATCTTTGCGTATGTGAATCTGAGCAAATGTGAGTATGAATTCCAGCAACAATTCCATGCAAATTCTCATTCAACCTTTCAAAATGAAGAGATGAGGGTCTCTTAAATAGACTTTCTTGGAATTCATCAACGGTTGAGATTGATTTCAATCAACGGTCAAGATTAAACCTGAAGTTCAGTCATAAAGGGAGATTTTCAAATTAAAAAGAGTTAACAGATTTAATTTGAGTAAAATAAGGAGCTAACTGATTCAATTTGAGTAGAAGAAGGAGTTAACTCATTTAATTCCTTTTTTATCAATAGTGAACTGGAAATTTCCCTTTTTGAACTAAAGAGAGATTTTGTTGAGATATTTAATTTAATAAAATGAGATATGCTCTCATAATTACATTTTCTATTTAATTAAATAATCTTTAATTAATTAGAGACACTTTTCTTATTTAATTAAATAACTTCATTTAATTAATTAAGAATGGTTTCTCAATTAATTAAATAACTTTGTTTAATTAATTTGAAGTATGTACTCTATTTAATTAAATAATTTCGTTTAATTATTTGAAAATTATTTTCGAAACTAGTCAACTCAAGTCAACCGTGGTTAAATTTAGTGAACTTTTCGTCAAACTTTATCTTTGCGTATGTGAATATGAGAAAATGTGAGTATGAATTCCAGCAACAATTCGATGCAAATTCTCATTCAACCTTTCAAAATGAAGAGATGAGGGTTTCTTAAATAGAATTTTCTAGAATTCGTCAATGGTTGAGGTCGATTTAAATCAACAGTCAGAATTCGTCAACGGTTGAAGTTCATTTTTGATGAACAGTGAACTGAAAATTTTTCTTTTTGAACTGAAGAGAGATTTTGTTGAGATATTTAATTTAATAAAATGAGATATGCTCTCGTAATTACTTTTTCTATTTAATTAAATAATCTTTAATTAAGTAGAGACACTTTTCTTATTTAATTAAATAACTTCATTTAATTAATTAGGAATGGCTTCTTATTTCAATAAATAACTTTATTTAATTAATTAGAAGTAAGTCCTCCGTTTAATTAAATAATTTTGTTTAATTATTTCAAAATTCTTTTCGAAACTAGTCAACTCAAGTCAACCATGGTTAAATCTGGTCAACTTTTTGTCAAACATGATATTTGCATATGTGAATATGAGCAAATGTGAGTATGAATTCCAGCAACAATTCGATGCAAATTCTCATTCAACCTTTCAAAACGAAGAGACGAGGGTCTCTTAAATAAACTTTCCTAGAATTCATCAACGGTTGAGATCGATTTAAATCAACGGTCGGGATTAAAGGTGAAGTTCAATCATAAAGGGAGATTTTCAAATTAAAGAGAGTGATCAGATTTAATTTGAGTAAAATAAGGAGTTAACTGATTCAATTTGAGTAGAAAAAGGAGTTAACTGATTTAACTCATTTTCGATCAATAGTGAACTAGAAATTTGTTTTTTCGAACTGAACAAAGATTTTGTTGAGATATTTAATTTAATAAAATCAAATATGCTCTCATAATTACTTTTCCTATTTAATTAAATAATCTTTAATTAATTAGAGACGCTTTTCTTATTTAATTAAATAACTTCATTTAATTAATTAGGAATGGCTTCTCATTTAATTAAATAACTTTTTTTTATTAATTAGAAGTAAGTACTCCATTTAATTAAATAATTTTGTTTAATTATTTCAAAATTCTTTTCGAAACTAGTGAATTCAAGTCAACCGTGGTTAAATCTGGTCAACTTTTGGTCAAACTTGATCTTTGCGTATGTGAATATGAGCAAATGTGAGTATGAGTTCCAGCAAAAATTTGATGCAAATTCTCATTCAACTTTTCAAAATGAAGAGATGAGGGTCTCTTAAATAGACTTTCTTGGAATTCATCAACGGTTGAGATCGATTTCAATCAACAGTCAGGATTAAAGGTGAAGTTCAGTCATAAAGGGAGATTTCCAAATTAAAGGGAGTTAATAGATTTAATTTGAGTAAAATAATGAGTTAACTAATTCAATTTGAGTAGAAAAAAGAGTTAACTGATTTAACTCATTTTTGATCAATAGTGAAATAAAAATTTTCTTTTTTGAACTGAAGAGTGATTTTGTTGAGATATTTAATTTAATAAAATGAGATATGCTCTCATAATTACTTTTTCTATTTAAATAAATAATTTTTAATTAACTAGAGACACTTTTCTTATTTAATTAAATAACTTCATTTAATTAAAGAATTTTGAAATAATTAAAAGAATTTATTTAATTAAATGGAGTACTTACTTCTAATTAATTAAAAAAAGTTTTTTAATTAAATGAGAAGCCATTCCTAATTAATGAAATGAAGTTATTTAATTAAATAAGAAAAGTGTCTTTAATTAATTAAAGATTATTTAATTAAATAGAAAAAGTAATTATGAGAGCATATCTCCTTTTATTCAATTAAATATCTCAACAAAATCTCTCATTAGTTCAAAAAGGGAAATTTTTAGTTAACTATTGATCAAAAATGAGTGAAATCAGTTAACACTTTTTTTTACTCAAATTGATTCAGTTAGCTCGTTATTTTACTCAAATTAAATCTGTTAACTTTCTTTAATTTGGAAATCTCCCTTTATGACTGAACTTCACCTTTAATCCAGACCGTTGATTGAAATCGATCTCAACAGTTGATGAATTTCAAAAAATTCTATTTAAGAGACCCTCATCTTTTCATTTTAAAAGCTTGAATGAGAATTTGCATCGAATTGTTGCTAGAATTCATACTCACATTTGCTCATATTCACATACACAAAGATCAAGTTTGACCAAAAGTTGACCAGATTTAACCACGGTTGACTTGAGGTGACTAGTTTCGAAAAGAATTTTGAAATAATTAAACAAAATTATTTAATTAAATGAGAAGCCATTCCTAATTAATTAAATAAGAAAAGTGTCTCTAATTAATTATAGATTATTTATTTAAATAGAAAAAGTAATTATGAGAACATACCTCATTTTATTAAATTAAATATCTTAACAAAATCTTCCTTCAGTTCAAAAAGGGAAATTTCTAGTTCACTATTGATCAAAAATGACTTAAATCGGTTAACTCCTTTTTCTACTCAAATTGAATCTAGTTAACTCCTTATTTTACTCAAATTAAACTTGTTAACTTCCTTTAATTTGGAAATCTCCTTTTATGACTAAACTTCAAGTTTAATTTTGACCGTTGATTGAAATCGATCTCAACCATTGATGAATTTCATGAAAGTCTATTTAAGAGACCCTCATCTCTTCAGTTTGAAAGTTTGAATGAGAATTTGCATCGAATTGTTGCCAAAATTCAATCTCACATTTGCTCATATTCATATACGCAAAGATCAAGTTTGACCAAAAGTTGACCAAATTTAATCACGGTTGACTTGAGTTGACTAGTTTCGAAAAGAATTTTGAAATAATAAAACAAAATTATTTAATTAAATGGAGTACTTACTTCTAATTAATTAAACACAGTTATTTAATTAAATAAGAAAAGTGTCTCTAATTAATTAAAGATTACTTAATTAGATAGAAAAAGTAATTATGAGAGCATATTTCATTTATTATTGTAAATATCTCAACAAAATCTCTCTTCAGTTCAAAAAGAGAAATTTTCAGTTCACTATTGATCATAAATGAGTTAAATCAGTAAACACCGTTTTCTACTCAAATTGAATCAGTTAACTCTTTATTTTACTCAAATTAAATCTGTTAACTCACTTTAATTTGAAAATCTTCCTTTATGACTGAACTTCACCTTTAATCATGAACGTTGATTGAAATCAAGCTCAACCGTTGATGAATTCTAGGAAACTCTATTTAAGAGACCCTCATCTCTTCATTTTGAAAGGTTGAATGAGAATTTGCATCGAATTCTTGCTAGAATTCATACTCACATTTGCTCATATTCACATACGCAAAGATCAAGTTAGAGCAAAAGTTGTCCAGATTTAACGACGGATGACTTGAGTTGACTAGTTTCGAAAAGAATTTTCAAATAATTAAAAAAAATTATTTAACTAAATAGAGTACTTATTTCTAAGTAATTAAACAAAGTTCTTTAATTAAATGAGAAGCCATTTCTAATTAATGAAATGAAGTTATTTAATTAAATAAGAAAAGTGTCTTTAATTAATTAAATATTATTTAATTAAATAGAAAAAGTAGTTATGAGAGGATATCTCATTTTATTAAATTAAATATCTGAACAAAATCTCTCTTCAGTTCAAAAAGGAAAATTTACAGTTCACTATTGATAAAAAATGAGTTAAATCAATTAACTCCTTTTTCTACTCAAATTGAATCAGATAACTCCTTATTTTACTCAAATTAATTCTGTTAACTCTCTTTAATTTGAAAATCTCCCTTTATGACTGAACATCACATTTAATCCTTACTATTGATTGAAATCGATCTCAACTCTTGATGAATTCCAAAAAAGTCTATTTAAGAGACCCTCATCTCTTTATTTTGGAAGATTGAATGAGAATTTGCATCGAATTGTTGCTGAAATTCATACTCACATTTGCTCATATTCACATACGCAAAGATCAAGTTTGACTAAAAGTTGACTAGATTAAACCACGGTTGACTTGAGTCAACTAGTTTCGAAAAGAATTTTGAAATAATTAGACAAAACTATTTAATTAAACTGAGTACTTACTTCTAATTAATTAAACAAAGTTATTTAATTAAATGAGAAGCCATTCCTAATTAATTAAATGAAATCATTTAATTAAATAAGAAAAGTGTCTCTAATTAATTAAAGATTATTTAATTAAATAGAAAAAGAAATTATGAGAGCACATCTCATTTTATTAAATTAAATATCTTAACAAAATCTCTCTTCAGATCAAAAAGAGAAATTTCTACTTCACTATTGATAAAAAATGAGTTAAATCAGTTAACTTCTTTTTCTACTCAAATTGAATCAGTTAACTCATTATTTCACTCAAATTAAATCTGTTAACTCCTTTTAATTTGGAAATCTCCCTTTATGACTGAACTTCAACTTTAATCCTGACTGTTGATTGAAATCAATCTCAACTGTTGATGAATTCTAGGAAAGTCTATTTAAGAGACCCTCATCTCTTCATTTTGAAAAGTTCAATGAGAATTTGCATGGAATTGTTGTTGGAATTCATACTCACATTTGCTCATATTCACATACGCAAATATCAAGTTTGACAAAAAGTTGACCAGATTTAACCACGGTTGACTTGAGTTGACTAGTTTCAAAAAGAATTTTGAAATAATTAAATGTAATTATTTAATTAAATGGTGTGCTTACTTCTAACTAATTAAACAGAGTTATTTAATTAAATGAGAAGCCATTCCTAATTAATTAAATGATGTTATTTAATTAAATAAGTAATGTGTTTTTAATTAATTAAAGATTATTTAATTAAATAGAAAATGTAATTATGAGAGCATATCTCATTTTATTAAATTAAACATCTCAAAAAAAAATTTCTTCAGTTCAAAAAGAAAAATTTTCAGTTCACTATTGATCAAAAATGAGTTAAATCAGTTAACTCCTTTTTTTACTCAAATTGAATCAGTTAACTCCTTATTTTACTTAAATTAAATCTGTTATCTCACTTTAATTTGGAAATCTCCCTTTATGACTGAACTTCACCTTTAATCTTGACTGTTGATTGAAATATGTCTCAAACGTTGATGAATTCCAGAAAAGTCTATTTCTAAGACACTCATCTCTTCATTTTGAAAGGTTGAATTAGAATTTTCATCGCATTGTTGCTGGAATTCATACTTTTATTTGCTCATATTCACATACGCAAAGATCAAGTTTGACCAAAACTTGACCAGATTTAACCACAGTTGAGTTGAGTTGACTAGTTTCGAAAAGAATTTTGAAATAATTAAACAAAATTATTTAATTAAATGGATTACTTACTTCTAATTAATTAAACAAACTTATTTAATTAAATGAGAAGCCATTCTTAACTAATTAAATGAAGTTATTTAATTAAATAAAAAAAGTGTCTCTAATTAATTAAATATTATTTAATTAAATAGAAAAAGTAATTATGAGATCATCTTTGTTTTTATTAAATTAAATATCTTAACAAAATCTCTCTTCAGTTAACTCTTTATTTTACTCAAATTAAATCTGTTAACTCCCTTATCTTTTCATTTTGAAAGGTTGAATGAGAATTTGCATCGAATTGTTGCTGGAATTCAAACTCATATTTGCTCAAATTCACATACGCAAAGATCAAGTTTGACAAAAAGTTGACCAGATTTAACCACAATTGACTTGAGTTGACTACTTTCGAAAAGAATTTTGAAATAATTAAACGAAAGTATTTAACTAAATGAAGTATTTACTTCTAATTAATTAAACAAAGTTATTTAATTAAATAAGAAGCTATTCCTAACTAATTAAATGAGAAGCTATTCCTAACTAATTAAATGAAGTTATTTAATTAAATAAAAAAAGTGTTTTTAATTAATTAAAGATTATTTAATTAAATAGAAAAATTAATTATGAGAGCATATCTCATTTTATTAAATTAAATATCTCAACAAAATCTCTCTTCAGTTCAAAGAAGAAAATTTCCAGTTCACTATTGATAAAAAATGAGTTAAATCAGTCAACTCTTTTTTCTACTCAAATTGAATCAGTTAACTCCTTACTTTACTCAAATTAAATTATTTAACTCATTTTAATTTGGAAAGCTCCTTTTATGAGTGAACTTCACCTTTAATCCTGACCGTTGATTGAAATCGATCTCAACTATTGATGAATTCCAGGAAAGTCTATTTAAGAGACCCTCATCCCTTCATTTTGAAAGGTTGAATGAGAATTTGCATCGAATTATTGCTAGAATTCATACTCACATTTACTCATATTCACATACGCAAAGATCAAGTTTGACCAATAGTTGACCAAATTTAAGCATGGTATACTTGAGTTGATTAGTTTTGAAAAAAATTTAGAAATAATTATGTGAGGCCCCGCCTCGACCCATCCTAGCCTCGATGATACTATATATATATATTTTTTATGGCTCGATATGTCAGAGCATTATTTGTGGCACTGAACATTATTTTGCTAATTATGATGTATGATGCTTTATTTCAGATATTTGATTTCTGTAGTTTAATGTTTTATAACGTATATGCTGATAAAATGAATGAATGCAAACTAACACTTTGAATCTCCAATTTTAATGAGTAGAATGAGATGAATGAATAGATTATGGAAGAATGGATGTTTTAAATTTCATGAAATTGTTGATGCGTATTTTTATATATATATATATACATGTGCTTCTCGAATTACTGACGTGTGCAATGAGTGTGCAAGAAATTTAGCCGGGAAATCCAATGGGAAGACAAAAGCTGAACCCCGTGTTTATTTTGTGCTATATTCTTTTTTTACCTAGTCCATCTTTAAGGTGTATTTCTTTTGGTAGTTTTTTTCCCCTAGTTTTATTGTCCTTATTAAATCCTTAAGTCTTAAAACTTCAAAATTAATTACCCTAAGGGTAAGGGTTTGGGTTGGGAGTGTTTTCCACTCCCCAAGTCTCCTTGGTTGACCTTTATGGTCACTCAAACACTCCATCTTTGCTTGAATTCGAAATTGGTTGTCACTTCATAGGTTGGTGACCTTGACTCCACCAAGGGGTTACCCTAAGCCTAGTTAAGTAGATTCTTATTTAGAGGCACTTGGGAAGTAGTGAAGGGGGTTACCCAATCTCTAGTTTTTAGAGAGCAAGCTTGAAGATTAAAGGAAGGAGAAAGGAAAGAAGCTCTTCTCAAAAACTTCCATTGTTGCCATAACACTTGTGGAGGTAGGAATTTCTCTCTCATGGGCTTAGCTTTCCTTTTTGTTGATCATGTGTGAATCTTGTTATAGTATTGTGAAGGTTCTTGTCCTTTTATGTTGTGTGTATTGGGAGGATATTGGAGGGAATTTTACCTTGTTTTGGATTTCATTTCTTGCTTTGTTGAGACCTTGTTCTTTGAGTTTTCATGGGGATTGTGATGGCATCACTCACCCTTGGATAGGGAAGAAGTGGCCATGTATGGGGGTAGGGCTTTAGTTGGACCTCATTGGTGAGAGTCTCCTTTCATGGTGAGAGGAAGGAAAAAAGGGTAGGGTGTATGGGCCCCTACTTGTCATCACCTTCCTTATTGATGTTGTGAAATCATGTGTATGAAGAGAAAATGAGTATCCTTGTGATTGGAGCCCCGAAAGGGCCTTATATAGAATGGAAATTCTTAAAATTCAAGCCCCGAAAGGGCCATGTAATGGAATGGTGATTGACTTCTCCCATTGGGAAAATCCACCCCCCCCCTTGTTTTGATTCCATGTATAGATCTATTGTGCAAACCGGGTTTGGAGTGTATGTTTGATTTGATGTTGTTGTGATTATCCACCTTGTTTTAGTTTTGTCTTCCCCATTATCCTTTATTGTGATTTTGAAGTTATTTGGAAGATAGCAAATGTTGGAAGTTTGTAGAGATTTATGTGAGTTGTAAAATGATGTAAAATGGATTGGAAACTTGGAAGTATTGGGCAATGACCTCGGGTTTTCTTACTGGTTCTTTCCCGAGTGGAGCCCTTGAACCAGGATGAATAATACAAAAAAAAAAGAGATTATGAGAATTTCCTTGCATTCCTCCCATGTTCTTTGGAAAATTTGCGTAATGTATGTTAAATGGTCTTCTCATTTTGTGAAACTTGTTATAGCCAATTCAACCACCTTTTTGTTCATGCATATTATTGTGATGGATGTATAACAAAAAAAAATGGATATGTAAGGGAGAATTGTTGGTTGTGTGAAACTATATTAATTACTCTCAAACCTTGGGATGTATTGAAGAAAGAAAGGAAAGAGGTATTGAGTTATCTTATATCTTGTATGATGGATTGAGAATGTTGAATGTTAATCTTGTATATGAAGGAATTATGTTAGGAAAGGCTGAGTTCAAATAGACATTAGAATGGTATGGAGAAAATATATGCATATGAAATTATAGAGAATTTAAACATCCATTGTGATCTTTCTATTTTCCATTCCCATAGAGTAATTAGTTGCATTATGTATAAAATTGGATTCATATGCAGTTGTTGCATTTGTATGTGAAAGAAAATAGAATTGTATTGATCCAACAACAAAGGAAGAGGAACTAAAGTTAGTTTAAAAAAAAAAAATGTTATAAGCATATCATTTGATTAATGTATGGTTGTGTTCATGATGTAATATGCAATGTATAGATTCACCAATCTATTGACACCCATGTCTCAAGATCAATGGAGAAATTTGATAAAGACTTAATCTCCAAAAAAAAATAGAGGCCTGTAGGTGCTCAAACTTGCTGGAAAATGTATGGGCAAAAAAAAAAGGGGAGACCCCTCTATTACAGTCAATAAATTATAGTAAATCACCCTCCTATTATAAGGCTTCAAAGGGTGGGCGACCTACCTTATTTAATACAACCCATCAAAAAAAAAATTTTAAAAAAAAAAAAACAAAAAAAAATTCGAATTTCGGGCAGAGCCTGCGGCTCGTACCCGGCGGCCAGTCCCCGTACGCGTGGGAGACCCCACGCATACCCATGTGTGAGGACCATGCATTTAAATGCGTGGGATCCCCACGCATGTGTATGCGTGAGGCCCACGCATATATTGCGTGGGATCCCCCACGCATATATATGCGT
Organism: Cupressus sempervirens; assembly: GCA_028749045.1. Taxonomy (NCBI): domain Eukaryota; kingdom Viridiplantae; phylum Streptophyta; class Pinopsida; order Cupressales; family Cupressaceae; genus Cupressus; species Cupressus sempervirens. Next base: position 673,754,030 of record CM053790.1, on the reverse strand, counting down.
GGGGCGGCGTTTTAAATTTTTTTTTATTATTTTTTTAAAATTTTTTTTTATAGTTTAGTTAAAATTAAATTTTCATTTATATAGTTTAGTTTAAATTAAATTTTCGTTTATATAGATTAGTTAAAAATAGTTGTTAGTAGTTTTTATTTTTATTCTATTTAATTATTAGTTTAAATTATAATGTGTATTAATGAAGTTCATTAACAACTTATAAATTTAATAATTTTAGCTTAGCGAATTTAATAATTAATGAATATTGTTAATTAAAGAATCGTTCTAAAATAGTTTTATCTGTTTATTTATTAATTGTTAATTTGTAACGTTAATTATTAAACTCTGTGAATGCAATATAGTTATTATTTAATGTAGTTAAGGATAACTTAATTAAGTTTAATTAGTCGATTAGCAGTTCTTAATGGGAAGTTTTATTTTCGGGATTAGTAAAATGTGGTTTAAATTTATAAGTCTTAAACATTAGAATTTTATAGTTTAAAATTGATCTATGTCTATTGGAGGGTCATGCAATCCAGATTAACTCATAAAATGAATGATAATTTTAGTTTTACTCCTTGTCGAAGTTGACGACAAATTCATATGTAAAATTGAAATAAAGTTGTATTTAAGAAATTTACTAATGTTCTTAGAGTGTAAATCTTTTAAAGGGATTTATTAAATCTATCAATTAATTGGGTCTTCTAATTAAATAAGAGGGGTTGTTAACTGAATCAATTGATTGTTAAGAGTTCGTGTAACCGCCTTCTTGGCATCCTTGTTTCATGTGAACTTACTGTATCAACTTAGTGCACTTAAGTTTAAATAAATACATTTAAATAAAAAAATTAAAAAAAAAAAAAATTGGTGTGTTTTTTTTGGCCATAATTTTTGGGCATGACAAATTAAAAGAAATTATTTAATTAAATGAAGTACTTAATTATAAATAATTAAACAAAGTTATTTAATTAAATGAGAAGCCATTCCTAACTAATTAAATGAAGTTATTTAATTGAATTAGAAAAGTGTCTTTAATTAATTAAAGATTATTTCATTAAATACAAAATGTAATTATGGGAGCATATCTCATTTTATTAAATTAAATATCTCAACAAAATCTCTCTTCAGTTCAAAAAGGGAAATTTTCATTTCACTATTGATAAAAAATGAGTTAAATCAGTTAACTCCTTTTTCTACTCAAATTGAATCAGTTAACTCCTTATTTTACTCAAATTAAATTAGTTAACTCCCTTTAATTTGGAAATCTCCCTTTATGACTGAACTTCACCTTTAATCCTGACAATTGATTGAAATCGATCTCAACCGTTGATGAATTCCAAGAAAGTCTATTTAAGAGACTCTCATCTCTTCGTTTTGAAAGGTTGAATGAGAATTTGCATCGAATTGTTGCGGAAATTCATACTCACATTTGCTCATATTCACATACGCAAAGATCAAGTTTGACAAAAAGTTGACCTGATTTAACCACGATTGACTTCAGTTGACTAGTTTCGAAAAGAATTTTGAAATAATTAGAAAAAAATTATCTAATGAAATGGAGTACTTACTTCTAATTAATTAAACAAAGTTTTTTAATTAATTGAGAAACCATTCCTAATTAATTAAATAAAGTTATTTAATTAAATAAGAAAAGTGTCTCTAATTAATTAAAGATTATTTAATTAAATAGAAAAAGTAATTATTAGAGCATATCTCATTTTATTAAATTAAATATCTCAACAAAATCTCTCTTCAGTTCAAAAAGAGAAATTTTCAGTTCACTATTGATAAAAAATGAGTTAAATCAGTTAACTCCTTTTTCTACTCAAATTGAATTAGTTCACTCCTTATTTTACTCAAATTAAATCTGTTAACTTCCTTTAATTTGGAAATCTTCCTTTATGACTGAACTTCACCTTTAATCCTAACCGTTGATTGAAATCGATTTAAACCATTGATGAATTCCATGAAAGTCTATTTAAGAGACCCTCATCTCTTCATTTTGAAAGGTTGAATGAGAATTTGCATCGAATTGTTGTTGGAATTCATACTCACATTTGCTCATATGCACATATGCAAAGATCAAGTTTGACAAAAAGTTGACCATATTTAACCACAGTTGACTTGAGTTGACTAGTTTCGTAAAGAATTTTGAAAAATAATTAAACGAAATTATTTCATTAAATGGAGTACTTACTTCTAATTAATTAAATAAAGTTATTTAATTAAATGAGAAGCCATTCCTAATTAATTAAATGAAGTTATTTAATTAAATAAGAAAATTATCTCTAATTAATTAAAGATTATTTAATTAAATATAAAAAGTAATTATGAGTGCATATCTCATTTTATTAAATTAAATATCTGAACAAAATATCTCTTCAGTTCAAAAAGGGAAATTTTCAGTTTGCTATTGATAAAAAATGAGTCAAATCAGTTAACTCCTTTTTCTACTCAAATTGAATCAGTTAACTCCTTATTTTACTCAAATTAAATCTGTTAACACCCTTTAATTTGAAAATCTCCATTTATGACTTAACTTCACATTTAATCCTGACAGTTGATTGAAATCGATCTCAACCGTTGATAAATTCCAAGAAAGTCTATTTAAGAGACCTTCATCTCTTCATTTTGAAAGGTTGAATGAGAATTTGCATCGAATTGTTGCTGGAATTCATACTCACATTTGCTCATGTTCACATAACCACGGTTGACTTAAGTTGACTAGTTTCAAATTTTTTTTTGAAATAATTAAATGAAATTATTTAATTAAATGGAGTACTTACTTCTAATTAATTAAACAAAGTTATTTAATCAAATGAGAAGCCATTCTTAATTAATTAAATGAAGCTATTTAATTTAATAAGAAAAGTGTCTTTAATTAATTAAAGATTATATAATTAAATAGAAAAAGTAATTATGAGAGCATATCTCATTTTATTAAATTAAATATCTCAAAAAAAAATCTTCTCAATTCAAAAAGGAAAATTTTCAGTTCACGATTGATAAAAAATAAGTTAAATCAGTTAACTCCCTTTTGTACTCAAATTGAATCAGTTAATTCCTTATATTACTCAAATTAAATCTGTTAACTCCCTTTAATTTAGAAATTTTCCTTTATGACTGAACCTCACCTTTAATCCTAACCATTGGTTGAAATCAATCTCAACCGTTGATGAATTCTAAGAAAGTCTATTTAAGAGACTCTCATCTCTTCATTTTGAAATGTTGAATGAGAATTTGTATCGAGTTTTTGTTGGAATTCATACACACATTTGCTCATATTCACATACACAAATATCAAGTTAGACCAAAAGTTCACCAGATTTAACCACGATTGACTTGAGTTGACTAGTTTCGAAAAAAAAATTGAAATAATTAAATGAAATTATTTAATTAAATGGAGTACTTACTCCTAATTAATTAAAGAAAGTTATTTAATTAAATGAGAAGCCATTCCTAATTAATTAAATGAAGTTATTTAATTAAATAAGAAAAGTGTCTCTAATTAATGAAAGATTACTTAATTAAATAGAAAAAGTAATTATGAGAGCATATCTCATTTTATTAAATGAAATATCTTAACAAAATCTCTCTTCAGTTCAAAAAGGGAAATTTTCAGTTCACTATTGATCAAAAATGAGTTAAATAAGTTAACTCGTTTTCCTACTCAAATTGAATCAGTTAACTCCTTATTTTACTCAAATTAAATCTGTTAACTCGCTTTAATTTAAAAATCTCCCTTAATGACTGAACTTCGCCTTTAATCCTGACCATTGATTGAAATTGATCTCAACCATTGATGAATTCTAGAAAAGTCTATTTAAGAGACCCTCATCTATTAATTTTGAAAGGTTGAATGAGAATTTGCATCGAGTTGTTGCTGGAATTCATACTCACATTTGCTCATATTCACATACGCAAAGATCAAGTTTGATAAAAAAGTTGACCAAATTTAACCACGGTTGACTTGAGTTGACTAGTTTCGAAAAGAATTTTTAAATTATTAAATAAAATTATTTAATTAAATGGAACATTTACTTCTAATTATTTAAACAAAGTTATTTAATTAAATGAGAAGCCATTCCTAATTAATTAAATGAAGTTATTTAATTAAATAAGAAAAGTTTCTCTAATTAATTAAATATTACTTAATTAAATAGAAAAAGTAATTATGAGAGCATATCTCAATTTACTAAATTAAATATCTCAACAAAATATCTCTTCAGTTCAAAAAGGGAAATTTTCAGTTTACTATTGATCAAAAATGAGTTAAATCAGTTAACTCCTTTTTCTACTCAAATTGAATCAGTTAACTCCTTATTTTACTCAAATTAAATCTGTTAACTCCCTTTGATTTGGAAATCTCCCTTTATGACTGAACTTCACCTTTAATCCTAACCGTTGTTTGAAATAGATCTCAACCATTTGCATCGAATTGTTGCTGAAATTCATACTGACATTTGATCATATTCACATACGTAAAGATCAGGTTTGACCAAAAGTTGACCAAATTTAACCACAGTTGACTTTAGTTGACAAGTTTTGTTTAAAAAATTGAAATAATTAAACGAAATTATTTAACTAAATGGAGTACTTACTTCTAATTAATTAAACAAAGTTATTTAATTAAATGAGAAGCCATTCCTAATTAATTAAACAAAGTTATTTAATTAAATGAGAAGCCACTCCTTATTTTACTCAAATTAAATCTGTTAGCTCCCATTAATTTGAAAATCTCCCTTTATGACTGAACTTCACATTTAATCGTGACAGTTGATTGAAATTGATCTCAACCATTGATGAATTCCAAGAAAGTCTATTTAAGAGACCCTCATCTCTTCATTTTAAAAGGTTGAATGAGAATTTGCATCGAATTGTTGCTGGAATTCATACTCACATTTGCTCATATTCACATATGCAAAGATCAAGTTTGACCAAAAGTTGACCAGATTTAACCACGGTTGACTTGAGTTGACTAGTTTCAAAAAGAATTTTGAAATAATTAAACGTAATTATTTAATTAAATGCAATACTTACTTCTAATTAATTAAAAAAGTTATTTAATCAAATGAAAAGCCATTCTTAATTAACTAAATGAAGTTATTTAATTAAGTATGAAAACTGTCTTTAATTAATTAAAGATTATTTAATTAAATAGAAAAAGTAATTATGAGAGCATATCTCATTTTATTAAATTAAATATCTCAACAAAATTTCTTCTCAATTCAAAAAGGGAAATTTTCAGTTCACGATTGATAAAAAATTAATTAAATCAGTTAACTCCTTTTTGTACTCAAATTGAATAGGTTAATTCCTTATTTTACTCAAATTAAATCTCTTAACTCCCTTTAATTCTGAAATTTTCCTTTATGACTGAACCTCACCTTTAATCCTGACTATTGATTGAAATCAATCTCAACCGTTGATGAATTCTAAGAAAGTCTATTTAAGAGACCCGCATCTCTTCATTTTGAAATGTTGAATGAAAATTTGCTTCGAGTTTTTGCTGGAATTCATACACACATTTCCTCATATTCACATACGCAAAGATCAAGTTAGACCAAAAGTTCACTAGATTTAATCACGGTTGACTTGAGTTGACTAGTTTCGAAAAGAATTTCAAAATAAATAAATCAAATTATTTAATTAAATGGAGTACTTACTTCTAATTAATTAAACAAAGTTATTTAATTAAATGAGAAGGCATTCCTAATTAATTAAATGAAGTTATTTAATTAAATAAAAAAAGTGTCTCTAATTAATGAAAGATTACTTAATTAAATAGAAAAAGTTATTAAGAGAGCATATCTCATTTTATTAAATTAAATATCTCAAAAAAATATCTCTTCAGTTCACAAAGGAAAATTTGCAGTTCACTATTGATCAACAATGAGTTAAATTTGTTAACTCTTTTTTCTACTCAAATTGAATCAATTAACTCCTTATTTTACTCTAATTAAATCTGTTAACTCCTTTTAATTTGGAAATCTTCCTTTATGACTTAACTTCACCTTAAATCCCGACCGTTGATTGAAGTCGATCTCAACCATTGATGAATTCTATGAAAGTCTATTTAACAAACCCTCATCTGTTCATTTTGAAAGGTTGAATGAGAATTTGCATCGAATTGTTACTGGAATTCACACTCACATTTGCTCATATTCACACATGCAAAAATCAAGTTTGACCAAATGTTGACCAGATTCAACCACGGTTGACTTCAGTTGACTAGTTTCGAAAAGAATTTTGAAATAATTAAACAAAATTATTTAATTAAATGGAGTACTTACTTCTAATTAATTAAACAAAGTTATTTAATTAAATGAGAAGCCATTCCTAATTAATTAAATGAAGTTATTTAATTAAATAAGAAAAGTGCCCCTAATTAATTAAAGATTATTTAATTAAATAGAAAAAGTAATTATGAGAGCATATCTCATTTTATTAAATAAAATATCTCAACAAAATCTCTCTTCAATTCAAAAAGGGAAATTTTCAGTTCACTATTGATAAAAAATGAGTTAAATCAGTTAACTCCTTTTTCTACTCAAATTGAATCAATTAATTTCGTATTTTACTCAAATTAAATCTGTTAACTCCCTTTAATTTGAAAATCTTCATTTATGATTGACCTTCACCTTTAATCCTGACCGTTGATTGAAATCGATCTCAACCATTGATGAATTCCAAGAAAGTCTATTTAAGAGACCCTCATCTCTTCATTTTAAAAGGTTGAATGAGAATTTGCATCGAGTTGTTGCTAGAATTCATACTCACATTTGCTCATATTCACATACGCAAAGATCAATTTTGATAAAAAGTTGACCAAATTTAACCACGGTTGACTTGAGTTGACTAGTTTCAAATTTTTTTTTGAAATAATTAAACTAAGTTATTTAATTAAATGGAGTACTTACTTCTAATTAATTAAACAAAGTTATTTAATTAAATGAGAAGCCATTACTAATTAATTAAATAAAGTTATTTAATTAAACTAGAATAGTGTCTCTAATTAATTAAAGATTATTTAATTAAATAGAAAAAGTAATTATGAGAGCATATCGCATTTTATTAAATCAAATATCTCAACAAAATCTCTTTTCAGTTCAAAAAGAAAAATTTTCAGTTCATTATTGGTAAAAAATGACTTAAATCAGTTAACTCCTTTTTCTACGCAAATTGAATCAGTTAACAGCTTATTTTACTCAAATTAAATCTGTTAACTCCCTTTAATTTGGAAATTTCCCTTTATGACCGAACTTCACCTTTAATCCTGACTGTTGATTGAAATCGATCTCAACCGTTGATGAATTCCATGAAAGTCTATTTAAGAGACCCTCATCTCTTCATTTTGAAAGGTTGAATGAGAATTTGCATCGAGTTGTTGTTAAAATTCATACTCACATTTGCTCATATTCACATACACAATGATCAAGTTTGACCAAAAGTTGACCAGATTTAAGAACGGTTGACTTGAGTTGACTAGTTTCGAAAAAAAATTTCAAATAATTAAACGAAATTATTTAATTAAATGGATTACTTACTTCTAATTAATTAAACAAAGTTATTTAATTAAATGATAAGCCATTCCTAATTAATTAAACGAAGTTATTTAGTTAAATAATAAAAGTGTCTCTAATTAATTAAAGATTATTTAACTAAATAGAAAAAGTAATTATGAGAGCATATCTCATTTTATTAAATTAAATATCTCAACAAAATCTCTCTTCAGTTCAAAAAGGAAAATTTTCAGTTCACTATTGATCAAAAATTTATTAAACTAGTTAACTTCTTTTTCTACTCAAATTGAATCAATTAACTCCTTATTTTACTCAAATCAAATCTTTTAACTTCCTTTAATTTGGAAATCTCCCTTTATCACTGAAATTCACCTTTAATCCTGACCATTGATTGAAATTGATCTCAACCGTTGATGAATTTCAGAAAAGTCTATTTAAGAGACCCTCATCTCTTCATTTTGAAAAGTTGAATGAGAATTTGCATCGAGTTGTTGCTAAAATTCATACTCGCATTTGCTCATATTTACATACGCAAAAATCAAGTTTGACAAAAAATTGACTAGATTTAACCACGGTTGAGTTGAGTTGACTAGTTTCGAAAAAAAATTTAAAATAATAAAAATGAAATTATTTAATTAAATGGAGTTCTTACTTCTAATTATTTAAACAAACTTATTTAATTAAATGAGAAGCCATTCTTAATTAATTAAATCAAGTTATTTAATTAAATAAGAAAAGTGTCTCTAATTAATTAAAGATTACTTAATTAAATAGAAAAAGTAATTATGAGAGCATATCTCATTTTATGAAATTAAATATCTCAACAAAATCTCTCTTCAGTTCAAAAAGGGAAATTTTCAGTTCACTATTGATCAAAAATTAGTTAAATCAGTTAACTCCTTTCTCTACTCAAATTGAATCAGTGAACTCCTTATTTTACTCAAATTAAATCATTTAACTCCCTTTAATTTGGAAATCTTCTTTTATGACTGAACTTCACCTTTAATCCTAACCATTGTTTGAAATAGATCTCAACCATTGATGAATTCCAGGAAAGTCTATTTAAGAGACCCTCATCTCTTCATTTTGAAAGGTTGAATGAGAATTTGCATCAAATTGTTGCTGGGATTCATACTCACATTTGCTCATATTCACATATCTAAAGATCAAGTTTGACCAAAAGTTGACCAGATTTAACCACGGTTGACTTGGGTTGACAAGTTTTGAAAAGAATTTTGAAATTATTAAACGAAATTATTTAATTAAATGGATTACTTACTTCTAATTAATTAAAAAAAGTTATTTAATTAAATGAGAAGCCATTCCTAATTAATTAAATGAAGTTATTTAATTAAATAAGAAAAGTGTTTCTAATTAATTAAAGATTACTTAATTAAATAGAAAAAGTAATTATGAGAGCATATCTCATTTTATTAAATTAAATATCTTAACAAAATCTCTCTTTAGTTCAAAAAGGGAAATTTCCAGTTCACTATTGATAAAAAATGAGTTAAATCAGTTAACTCTTTTTTTACTCAAATTGAATCAGTTAACACCTTATTTTACTCAAATTAAATTGTTAACTCCCTTTAATTTGAAAATCTCTCTTTATGACTGAACTTCACCTTTAATCTTGACCGTTGATTGAAATCGATCTCAATCGTTGAATTCCAAAAAAGTCTATTTAAGAGACCCTCATCTCTTCATTTTGAAAGGTTGAATGAGAATTTGCATCAAATTGTTGCTGGAATTCATAATCACATTTGCTCATATTGACATACGCAAAGATCAAGTTTGACCAAAAGTTGACCAGATTTAACCATGTTTGACTTGAGTTGACTAGTTTCAAAAAAAAATTTGAAATAATTAAACAAAATTATTTAATTAAATGGAGTACTTACTTCTAATTAATTAAACAAAGTTATTTAATCAAATGAGAAGTCATTCCTAATTAATTAAATGAAGTTATTTAATTAAATAAGAAAAGTGTCTCTAATTAATTTAAGATTATTTAATTAAATAGAAAAATTAATTATTAGAGCATATCTCATTTTATTAAATTAAATATCTCAACAAAATCTCTTTTCAGTTCAAAAAGGGAAATTTTTAGTTCACGATTGATAAAAAATGAGTTAAATCAGTTAACTCCTTTTTCTACTCAAATTGAATCAGTTAACTCCTTATTTTACTCAAATTAAATCTGTTAACTTCTTTTAATTCAAAAATTTTCTTTTATGACTGAACTTCACCTTTAATCTTGACCATTGATTGAAATCAATCTCAACCATTGATGAATTCCAAGAAAGTCTATTTAAGAGACCTTCATCTGTTCATTTTGAAAGGTTGAATGAGAATTTGTTGTAGTGCCTGTCCCTAGTCTACTTTTTCGAGCTACATTTCTGATATCATTGCCAAACTCTTTCAGGCCAATTTATGTTTGATGACTAGTATTATTATTTTAGAGATTATCAGAGGTTGTTTTACACTCAGTTTATTATATGATGAGATTACTTTGTACTCTATATTTCATGCATGTATGATGATTATTCAATGGTTTCAGTTATCGATGATGATTAGTTAGATGGTTTATTATTCCATGTGCTTCTTATGGATACTTACCCCATACTACATGTGTATGGTGTGCGTGTTATTTTTTTTATGTATGGTGTTTCTAATGTGGTTAAGGAAGGGAGTCGTAGTCACCTGCTAGTCGAGATCTACACGATGTACCACTTCCTGCCATTGTCTGTTTAGCTTAGAATATTGCATTTGTACATGCATAGATTTTTATGCAGGTTGCAGGTACTGGGTATCGACTTTTCTGAATTGTCAGGATGAGCATACCCTATCGCATTGTCTCAATGGTAAGAGAGGGGAGATAAACTCTTAATTCCAAATCCTAAACCCTTTAGCCAATTGTCCTAATTGATAATTAGGACAAGTATCTGAGTTAAGTACCCTCTGAATGCATCAAATGATGTAATTTCATGATTATAACCCTTTTTGTTTGATTTAGTATGTGTTTTTCTATGATGGGTTTCGTATGCTGTTATATGAGTCCTTGCTGTGTTTTCTATTAATTAAGTCTAATTAAAAAGATTAATTAATAATTTAATTTAATAGAGAATTAATATGATATCTTTAATGTTTAATTAATTGAGAAATTAATTAAATAAAAAAATTAATTTTAGAAATTAAAGTTCAAAGATAAATTTAGAACAGGATAATATTTATTTAATTTAATAATAATATATTTGGAGTTCATTTTTAAATAAATACTAAATATTTTTGTTATTTAAATTAATTAAATATGTTATCAATTAAGTTCTAAAATAAATTTAAAAGTTGAAAGATATAAAATTATTAAGAATTCTAGATTGCATGATTTAAGCATGAGTTTAAATATGAGAATTAAATTAAAAGATTAAATAGTATAAATTAATAATGTTATTGTAATTTCACAAAGTGCACATGAGATTAAAGTAATAAATTAATTTAAAATAGAAGTCAAGTAGAATTTTAAATAAAGTTATTTAATAAATCAACTTAATGTGCATGAAAGTTGAATGCAAAATAAAAGAAAAGATAATAAAGGTTAATTGGGGTGTTAACTGAGTTATGCAATGAGTCTTCTCGGGTGAACGCACAATTAGTGCCCCGATTTGAGGAGAATTTTCTTATCACAACTTTGGGGGTTCATTTTTGAGGGACACGAATTGGGACACGTATTTGGACGAAAATTTTTGGGGAGACTACTTTTGGAAGCAAATTTCAGAAGGCTGAGACCAAGAAAGTTTTTCAGAGGAAGGTTATTGAGGGAAGCGAATTCTCTTACAGTTCCTGGAGATTGCATAATAGCATCCGGATCAGGTAGGGTCTTGTGTTTTGATTATCGATTTATTACGCAATTATCCTTTCCTGTCTTCTTTGTGTCTGGGGTTTGTAAATTTGAATTCTCTGTAATGAATGTTTAAACATTACAAAATTGGAATTATGAGATGCTTGGCAATAAACTTCTGTATGCATAAGATCTAAATGGGAAGGGTTGAATCTTAGACTGAAATTTTAAAATAGAAGTTCAAATTGACTATATTTCTATACCAATATAAAAAAAAAGGGAGAGGCAATTTCTTTATATATATATATATTAAAGAGAAATTGATTTAGCATATTTATAAATTTATATATATATTTATATCCAAACAAATTTAAATTATAAAATTTTTTTTGATGAAACACGAATTCGTACTCTTTAAAAAAAATATATATATAATAATATAACTTAATATTTTAGTGGGGGGGGAGGGATTTACCCCGTGCCCACCCGCACTGTCGGCATACCCGACAGTACCTGCATCACAGGTACTGCGATAGTAGGTACAGTGTACTTGCATCATAGGTACTGCGATAGTAGGTACAGTGTACCTACTGCCGCAGGCCCTGCGTCCGCAGGACTGCGGCAGGCCGTCGGCTTGGAATAGCCGACGGTTTATATTTGCATGCTTTTTTAAAATATATATATATATATATATTAATTCACTTTTTAAAATTTGTATTATTGCAAAACAATTTTATTATTATTTAAAATTTTTAATTAATAAAATTATAATATATATTAATTAATAATAGTTTTATCTTTATTAATATTTAATAAATAAATATTAAATGCATTTAACATAACTTTTTAAATATTAATTTATTAATAATTTTGGTTTAATATTATTAAATTAACAATTAATGAATAGATTAAGATAAGTAGTAGAACAAGCAATTATTGATTAATTTAATTAAAATTAGTTTAATTAAGTTAATTAATAATGAATATTAATTGACTAAATTATAGATTTGGATTATTGATCTAATGAAAGTTATTTTAGAAATGGGTTAATCGTAAAGGGTAGTTGTGAAAACCTAGTTACTTGAATTCGACGTTAAACTGAAACATAAACCTTACCTTAACTCAATAATATACTTTCAAATCCAATCTCTGATTCTTTGATGTTGTCCTTGTGCTTTGAGTGTTTTGGGGTTGGTTTAGCGTTGACCAGTTTAGGTTGTTACCAGAGGCTCAAGGTTGTGAATGTGATGTCATGATGATTTGGTCTCGATCTTTCTTAACCCGACCATGGTAATGTGATGAAGTGCTCTATGACATGATTGTATTTACTATTTGTTATTGCTTTCCAGTTTCTTTGTGTACTAGATTAACCATTTTCAAGTCTCGATCAGTTATATTTGATAACCATTTTTGAGTCTCGATCAGTTATACTTGGATTGCTTTTTGGTCGCTTGAGAGGACTGAAGTGGTGGTTATGTTCTTGATGATGTCATATTTTGACTTGACCATTTTGGAGTCTTCGATCAGTATTGAAATTTACTATTGGGATACTTTCTGGTTGCTCATTGGAGAACCATTGGATTTTGTGATTTATCATTGATGCCTTCAGTTGCTGATAGAGAACTTTCGTGGTCATATGATTATTATTTGGTGCTTATCTGTTGCTCATGAAGAACTGATGTAGTTTTGTGGCTTATCTTTTATGATGTCTTTTCAGTTGCTTGTATAGGACTGAGGTGGTTTTATTATGATTCTTTGATTTATGATTTCATGAGCCAAGGGTAGGTTATCTATGTGTAGTGTCGGGAAGTGGCTTGCAATGGGGATCAAGGCCCTAAGAGGCTACTTGGAGTAACCCATTGTAAGTTGTTTTAATAAGTGAAAACATTTACACTAAATGAGGGAAAATGAACCTAATAAGATAATTGTATGTTCTCTCCCATGCCTTGAGTGCTAGTACAGACTAAGATGGGGTAGAGAGAATGCTTGGTTACAACTTTGCATTCCATAGTAGGCCTTGTCAGTACGAGAGGATACTAGTGGCCATAGGATCAGTAGGGACCCGAGATTCCTAAGGGATTGCTCGGGTAACTTCTACGTGACTTTTGCGATGACACTTTCTCGCTTGCATATTAGATTTCCTACATGTCTTGTGGTACCTCTGAGATTTAGATGTCGATCTTTTAGGAACCCTTGAGTTAGCATACTTATAAGATTTCCTGGACTTAGAGAGTAATTATGATTATAAGTTTTGTTATCCTATTTGGGACTTGAGACTATCTCCTCAGCATGGTGGGAGTGGACCATTTAGGTTCCACGCGGTTGGGTGGTAGTGCTTTTTACTCTTACCATTGAGATCTGTTCCGTGGTCACCGTGGCTAGAGTTTTCATGATTGGCATTTACCTTCATTATGTTCTTGAATTATTATGATGGATGGTTAGATTTTATGATAGATGTTTTATCATTATGGATGTATGGACGTATCAAGTATGGTGAATAGTTTTGTATATATCTTTACTGCACTTTGTATCATGGATTCATGGAGGTTGATGTATTTCTATTTTTACATATGTATATTCTTTTAAGCCTTTCATATCTTGTGACTTGTACAGTGGATGATTGACAATTTCGAATTAATTTGCTGAGAGGCATTCAGAACAAATGTATATTATGGACATGGGACTTTCTGATTATTCTTTCATATGTATGGAATAGTTATTAGAATTAGATTTAATTAAATTTAAATGTGACTCAGCGTCTTGAGATCTTTAAGAAATATAACTTACAATGTATGTTAGTCGATGATTATATGTTATTGCTTCCGCTACTATGTGATTGATGTGTATGTTATACATTCTTACTTTAAAAAAAAAAAAAAAATGTTTAGCAAACTTAGTAAAACTTTAGGTTAATTCTTTTGGATCCCTTGACGGGGCATTACATTTGCATCGAGTTGTTGCTGGAATTCATACTCACATTTGCTCATATTCATATATGCAGAGATCAAGTTAGACCAAAAGTTCACCAGATTTAACCACGGTTGACTTGAGTTGAGTAGTTTGGACAAGAATTTTGAAATAATTAAAAGAAATTATTTAATTAAATGGAGTACTTACTTCTAATTAATTAATCAAAGTTATTTAATTAAATGAGAAGCCATTCCTAATTAATTAAATGAATTTATTTAATTAAATAAGAAAAGTGTCTCTAATTAATTAAAGATTATTTAATTAAATAGAAAAAGTAATTATGAGAGCATATCTCATTTTATTATATTAAATATCTTTAAAAAATCTCTCTTCAGTTCAAAAAGGGAAGTTTCCAGTTCACTATTGATAAAAAATGAGTTAAATTAGTTAACTCCTTTGTCTACTCAAATTGAATCAGTTAACTCCTTATTTTACTAAAATTAAATCTGTTAAATCCCTTTAATTTGAAAATCTCCCTTTATGACTGAACTTCACCTTTAATCCTGACCGTTGATTGAAATCGATCTCAACCGTTGAAGAATTCTAAAAAAGTCTATTTAAGAGACCCTCATCTCTTCATTTTGAAAGGTTGAATGAGAATTTGCATCGGGTTGTTGCTGGAATTCATACTCACATTTGCTCATATTCACATCCCCAAAGATCAAGTTTGACAAAAAGTTGACCAGATTTAACCACGGTTGACTTGAGTTGACTAGTTTCGAATTTTTTTTTGAAAAAATTAAACAAAATTATTTAATTAAATGGAGTACTTACTTCTAATTATTTAAACAAAGTTATTTAATTAAATGAGAAGCCATTTCTAATTAATTAAATGAAGTTATCTAACTAAATAAGAAAAGTTTCTCTAATTAATTAAAGATTACTTAATTAAATAGAAAAAGTAATTATGAGAGCATATCTCATTTTATTAAATTAAATATCTCAAAAAAATCTCTTTTCAGTTCAAAAAGAGAAATTTTCAGTTCACTATTGATCAAAAATGAGTTAAATCAGTTAACTCCTTTTTCTACTCAAATTGAATTAGTTAACTCCCTTTAATTTGAAAATCTCCCTTTATGACTGAACTTCACCTTTAATCCTAACCGTTGTTTGAAATAGATATCAACCATCGATTAATTCCAGGAAAGTCTATTTAAGAGACCCTCATCTCTTCATTTTGAAAGATTGAATGAGAATTTGCATCGAATTCTTGTTGAAATTCATACTCACATTTGCTCATATTCACATACATAAAGATCAAATTTGACCAAAAGTTGACCAAATTTAACCACAGTTGACTTGAGTTGACAAGTTTGGAAAAGAATTTTGAAATAATTAAACGAAATTATTTAATTAAATTGAGTACTTAGTTCTAATTCATTAAACAAAGTTATTTAATTAAATGAGAAGTCATTCCTAATTAATTGAATGAAGTTATTTAATTAAATAAGAAAAGTGTTTCTAATTAATTAAAGATTACTTAATTAAATAGAAAAAGTAATTATGTGAGCATATCTCATTTTATTAAATTAAATACATTAACAAAATCTTTCTTCAGTTCAAAAAGGGAAATTTCCAGTTCACTATTAATAAAAAATGAGTTAAAACAGTTAACTCCTTTTTCTACTCAAATTGAATCAGTTAACTCCTTATTTTTACTCAAATTAAATTTGTTAACTCTCTTTAATTTGAAAATCTCCCTTTATGACTGAACTTCACCTTTAATCCTGACCGTTGATTGAAATCGATCTCAACCATTGATGAATTCTAGGAAAGTATATTTAAGAGACCGTCATCTCTTCATTTTGAAAGGCTGAATGCGAGTTTGCATCGAGTTTTTGCAAGAATTCATAGTCACATTTGCTCATATTCACATACGCAAAGATCAAGTTTGACCAAAAGTTGACAAGATTTAACGACGGGTGACTTGAGTTGACTAGTTTCAAAAATTTTTTTTGAAATAATTAAAAGAAATTATTTAATTAAATGGAGTACTTACTTTTAATTAATTAAAGAAATTTATTTAATTAAATGAGAAGCCATTCATAATTAATTAAATGAAGTTATTTAATTAAATAAGAAAACTGTCTCTAATTAATGAAAGATTACTTAATTAAATAGAAAAAGTAATTATGAGAGCATATCTCATTTTATTAAATTAAATATCTCAAAAAAATCTCTCTTTAGTTCAAAAAGGGAAATTTGCAGTTCACTATTGATAAAAAATGAATTAAATCAGTTAACTCCTTTTTCTACTCAAATTGAATCAGTTAACTCTTTATTTTACTCAAATTAAATTTGTTAACTCCCTTTAATTTGGAAATCTTCCTTTATGGCTGAACTTCACCTTTATTCCTGACCGTTGATCGAAATCAATCTCAACCGTTGATGAATTCTATGAAAGTTTATTTAAGAGACCCTCATCTGTTCATTTTGAAAGGTTGAATGAGAATTTGCATCGAATTGTTGGTAAAATTAATACTCTCATTTACTCATATTCACATATGCAAAGATCAAGTTTGACCAAAAGTTGACCAGATTCAACCACGGTTGACTTGAGTTGACTAGATTTGAAATAATTACTTGAAATTATTTAATTAAATGGAGTACTTACTTCTAATTAATTAAACAAAGTTGTTTTATTAAACTAGAAGCCATTCCTAATTAATTAAATGAAGTTATTTAATTAAATAAGAAAAGTGTCTCTAATTAATTAAAGATTATTTAATTAAATAGAAAAAGTAATTATGAGAGCATATCTCATTTTATTAAATTAAATATCTCAATAAAATCTCTCTAGTTCAAAAAAGGAAACTTCCAATTCACTATTGATCAAAAATGAGTTAAATGAGTTAACACATTTTTGTACTCAAATTGAATTAGTTAACTCTTTATTTTACTCAAATTAAATCTGTTAACTTCCTTTAGTTTAGAAATCTCTCTTTATGACTGAACTTAACCTTTGATCATGACCGTTGATTGAAATCGATCTCAACTGTTGATAAATTTCAGGAAAGTTTATTTAAGAGACCCTCATCTGTTCAATTTGAAAGGTTGAAAGAGAATTTGCATCGAATTATTGTTGAAATTCATACTCACATTTGCTCATATTCACATACGCAAAAATCAAGATTGACCAAAAGTTGACCAGATTTAACCACGTTTGACTTTCGTTGACTAGTTTTGAAAAAAAATTTGAAATAATTAAATGAAATTATTTAATTAAATGGAGTACTTACTTCTAATTAAGTAAAAAAAGTTATTTAATTAATTGAGAAGCCATTTCTAATTAATTAAATGAAGTTATTTAATTAAATAAGAAAAGTGTTTCTAATTAGTTAAAGATTATTTAATTAAATAGAAAAAGTAATTATTAGAGCTTATCTCATTTTATTAAATTAAATATCTCAACAAAATCTCCCTTCAGTTCTAAAGGGAAAATTTTCAGTTCACTATTGATCAAAAATGAGTTAAATCAGTTACCTCATTTTTCTACTCAAATTGAATCAGTTAACTCCTTATTTTACTCAAATTAAATCTATTAACTCCCTTTAATTTGAAAATCTCGCTTTATGACTGAACTTCACGTTTAATTTTGACCGCTGATTGAAATCGATCTCAATCGTTGATGAATTCCAAGAAAGTCTATTTAAAAGACCCTCATCTCTTCATTTTGAAAGGTTGAATAAAAATTTGCATCAAATTGTTTTTGGAATTCATACTCACATTTGCTCATATTCACATACCCAAAGATCAAGTTTGGCAAGAAGTTGACCAAATTTAACTACGGTTGACTTGAGTTAACTAGTATTGAAAAGAATTTTGAAATAATTAATCAAAATTATTTAATTAAATGGAGTACTTACTTCAAATTAATTAAACAAAGTTATTTAATTAAATGAGAAGTCATTCCTAATTAATTAAATGAAGTTATTTAATTAAATCAGAAAAGTGTCTCTAATTAATTAAAGATTGTTTAATTAAATAAAAAAAGTAATTATGAGAGCATATCTCATTTTATTATATTAAATATCTCAACAAAATCTCTCTTCAGTTCAAAAAGGGAAATTTCTAGTTCACTATTAATCAAAAATGAGTTAAATTAGTTAACTCCTTTTTCTACACAAATTGAATCAGTTAACTCTTTATTTTACTCAAATTAAATCTGTTAACTCCCTATAATTTGAAAATCTCCTATTATGACTAAACTTCACCTTTAATACTGACCGTTGATTGAAATCGATCGCAACTGTTAATGAATTCCAGGAAAGTCTATTTAAGAGACCCTCATCTCTTCATTTTGAAAGATTGAATGAGAATTTGCATCGAATTGTTGCTAGAATTCATACTCACATTTGCTCATATTCACATATGCAAAAATCAAGTTTGACCAAAAGTTGACCAGATTTAACCATGGTTAACTTGAGTTGACTAGTTTCAAAAAAAAATTTAAAATAATTTTAAAAAATTATTTAATTAAATAGAGTACTCACTTCAAATTAATTAAACAAAGTTATTTAATTAAATGAGTAAACATTCTTAGTTAATTAAATGAAGTTATTTAATTAATTAAAAAAAGTGCTTCTAATTAATTAAAGATTATTTAATTAAATAGAAAAGGTAATTATGAGAGCATATTTCATTTTATTAAATTAAATATCTCTGCAAAATCTCTCTTCAGTTCAAAAAGGGAAATTTCGAGTTCATTATTGATAAAAAATGAGTTAAATTAGTTAACTCCTTTTTCTACAGAAATTGAATCAGTTAACTCCTTATTTTACTCAAATTGAATCTGTTAACTCCCTTTAATTTGGAAATCTCATTTTATGACTAAACTTCACCTTTAATCCTGACCGTTGATTGAAATCGATCTCAACTGTTGATGAATTTCAGGAAAGTCTATTTAAGAGACCCTCATCTCTTCATTTTGAAAGATTGAATGAGAATTTGCATCGAATTGTTGCTGGAATTCATACTCACATTTGCTCATATTCACATACACAAAAATTAAGTTTGACCAAAAGTTGACTAGATTTAACCACGGTTGACTTGAGTTAACTAGTCTCAAAAAAAAATTGAAATAATTAAACAAAAATATTTAATTAAATGGAGAAATTACTTCTAATTAATTAAACAAAGTTATTTAATTAAATGAGAAACCATTCCTAATTAATTAAAAAAATTAATTTAAATAAATAAGAGAAGTGTCTCTCATTAATTAAAGATTATTTAATTAAATAGAAAATGTAATTATGAGAGCATATCTCATTTTATTAAATTAAATATCTCAACAAAATCTCTCTTCAATTGAAAAAGGGAAATTTCCAGTTCACTATTGATAAAAAATGAGTTAAATCAGTTAACTCCTTTTTTCTAGGCAAATTGAATCAGTTAACTTTTTATTTTATTCAAATTAAATCTGCTAACTCCCTTTAATTTCAAAATCTCCCTTTATGACTGAACTTCACCTTTAATCTTGACTTTTGATTGAAATCGATCTCAACTATTGATGAATTCTAAGAAAGTCTATTTAAGAGACCCTCATCTCTTCATTTTGAAAGGTTGAATGAGAATTTGCATAGAACTGTTGACTTGAGTTGGCTAGTTTCGAAAAGAATTTTGAAATAATTAAATGAAATCATTTAATTAAATGGAGTACCTACTTCTAATTAATTAAACAAAATTATTTAATTAAATGAGAAGCCATTCCTAATTAATTAAATGATGTTATTTGATTAAATAAGAAAAGTGCCTCTATTTAATTAAAGATTATTTAATTAAATAGAAAAAGTAATTATGAGACCATATCTCATCTTATTAAATTAAATATCTCAACAAAATCTCTCTTCAGTTCAAAAAGGAAAATTTCCAGTTCACTATTGATGAAAAATGAGTTAAATCAGTTAACTCCTTTTTCTACACAAAATGAATCAGTTAACTCTTTATTTTACATAAATTAAATATGTTAACTCTCTTGAATTTGGAAATCTCCTTTTATGACTGAACTTCAACTTTAATCCTGACTGTTAATTGAAATCAATCTCAACCGTTGATGAATTCCAGGAAAGTCTATTTAAGAGACCCTAATCTCTTCATTTTTAAATGTTGAATGAGAATTTGCATTGAATTGTTGTTGGAATTCATACTCACATTTGCTCATATTCACATATGCAAAGATCAAGTTTCACCAAAAGTTGACAAAATTTAACCACGATTGACTTGAGTTGACTAGTGTTGAAAAGAATTTTAAAATAATTAAATGAAATTATTTAATTAAATGGAGTACTTACTTCTAATTAATTAAACAATGTTATTTAATTCAATGAGAAGCCATTCCTAATTAATTAAATGAAGTTATTTAATTAAATAAGAAAAGTGTCTCTAATTAATTAAAGATTATTTAATTAAATAGAAAAAGTAATTATGAGAGCATATCTCATTTTATTATATTAAATATGTCAACAAAATCTCTCTTCAGTTCAAAAATGGGAAATTTTTAGTTCACTATTGATCAAAAGTGAGTTAAATTAGTTAACTCCTTTTTCTACACAAATTGAATCAGTTAACTCCTTATTTTACTCAAATTAAATCTGTTAACTCTCTTGAATTTGGAAATCTTCCTTTATGACTGAACTTCACCTTTAATCCTGACCGCTGATTGAAATCGATCTCAACCATTGACGAATTCTAGTAAAGTTTATTTAAGAGACCCTCATCTCTTCATTTTGAAAGGTTGAATGAGAATTTGCATCAAATTTTTGTTGGAATTCATACTCACATTTGCTCATATTCACATACAAAAATATTAAGTTTGACCAAAAGTTGACCAGATTTAACTACGATTGACTTTAGTTGACTAGTTTCAAAAAGAATTTTGAAATAATTAAACGAAATTATTTAATTAAATGAAGTACTTACTTCTAATTAATTAAACAAAGTTATTTAATTAAATGAGAAGCCATTCCTATTCCTATTTAATTAAATGAAGTTATTTAATTTAATAAGAAAAGTGCCTCCAATTAATTAAAGATTATTTAATTAAACAGAAAAAGTAATTATGAGAGAATATCTACTTTTATTAAATTAAATATCTCAACAAAATCACTCTTCAATTCAAAAAGGGAAATTTTGCAGTTCACTATTGATAAAAAATGAGTTAAATCATTTAACTCCTTTTTCTACTCAAAATGAATCAGTTAACTCCTTATTTTACTCAAATTAAATCTGTTAACTCCCTTTACTTTGAAAATCTCCCTTTATGACTGAACTTCACCTTTAATCTTGACCGTTGATTGAAATCGATCTCAACCGTTGATGAATTCTAAGAAAGTCTATTTAAGAGACCCTCGTCTCTTCATTTTGAAAGGTTTAATGAAAATTTGCATCGAATTGTTGCTGGAATTCATACTCACATTTGCTCATATTCACATATGCAAACATCAAGTTCGACCAAAAGTTGACAAGTTTTAATGACAGTTGACTTGAGTTGACTAGTTTCAAAAAGAATTTTAAAATAATTAAACGAAATTATTTAATTAAATGGAGTACTTACTTGTAAGTAATTAAACAAAGATATTTAATTAAATGGGAAGCCATTCCTAATTAATAAAATGAAGTTATTTAATTAAATAAGAAAAGTGCCTCTAATTAATTAAAGATTATTTAATTAAATAAAAAAAGTAATTATGAGAGCATATCTCATTTTATTAAATTAAATGTCTCAACAAAATCTCTCTTCAGTTCAAAAAGAGAAATTTTCAGTTCACTATTGATCAAAAATGAGTTAAATGAGTTAACTCCTTTTTCTATTCAAATTGAATCAGTTAACTCCTTATTTTACTCAAATTAAATCTGTTAAGTCTCTTTAACTTGAAAATCTCCGTTTATGACCGAACTTCACCTTTAATCTTGACCGTTGATTGTAATCGATCTCAACCGTTGATGAATTTCAAAAAAGTTTATTTAAGAGACCCTCATCTCTTCATTTTGAAAGGTTCAATGATAATTTGCATCGAATTATTACTAGAATTCATACTCACATTTGCTCGTATTCACATATGCAGAGATCAAGTTTCACCAAAAGTTGACCAGATTTAACCATGGTTGACTTGAGTTGACTAGTTTCGAAAAGAATTTTGAAATAATTAAACAAAATTATTTAATTAAATGGAAAAAGTAATTATGAGAGCATATCTCATTTTATTAAATTAAATATCTCAACAAAATCTCTATTCAGTTCAAAAATGGAAATTTTCAGTTCTCTATCGATCTCAACTGTTGATGAATTCCAAGAAGGTCTTTTTAAGAGACCCTCATCTCTTCATTTTGAAAGGTTGAATGAGAATTTGCATCGAATCATTGTCGGAATTCATTCTCACATTTGCTCATATTCACATACGTAGAGATGAAATTTGACCAAAAGTTGATCAGATTTAGCCACGGTTGACTCGAGTTGACTAGTTTCGAAAAGAATTTTGAAATAATTAAACAAAATTATTTAATTAAATGGAGTACTTACTTCTAATTAATTAAACAAAGTTATTTAAATGAATGAAAAGTCATTCCTAATTAATTAAATGAAGTTATTTATTTAAATAAGAAAAGTGTCTCTAATTAATTAAAGATTATTTAATTAAATAGTAAAAGTAATTATGAGAGCATATCTCATTTTATTAAATTAAATATCTCAACAAAATCTCTTTTCAGTTCAAAAAGGGAAATTTTCAGTTCACTATTAATCAAAACTGAGTTAAATTAGTTAACTCCTTTTCCTACTCAAATTGAATCTTTTAACTCCTTATTTTACTCAAATTAAATCTGTTAACTCCCTTTAATTTGGAAATCTCTCTTTATGACTGAACTTCACCTTTAATCCTGACCGTTGATTGAAATCGATCTCAACCGTTGTTGAATTTTAGGAAAGTCTATTTAAGAGACCCTTATCTCTTCATTTTGAAAGGTTGAATGAGAATTTGCATCGAATTGCTGCTGGAATTCATACTCACATTTGCTCATATTCACATATGCAGAAATCAAATTTTACCAAAAGTTGAACAGATTTAACCATGGTACACTTAAGTTGACTAGCTTCGAAAAAAAATTTGAAATAATTAAATGAAATTATTTAATTAAATGAAGTACTTACTTCTAATTAATTAAACAAAGTTGTTTAGTTAAATGAGAAGCCATTCATAATTAATTAAATGAAGTTATTTAATTAAATAAGAAAAGTGTTTCTAATTAATTAAAGTTTATTTATTTAAATAGAATAAGTAATTATGAGAGCATATCTCATTTTATTAAATTAAATATCTCAACAAAATCTCTCTTCAGTTCAAAAAGGGAAATTTCAAGTTCACTATTGATAAAAAATGAGTTAAATCAGTTAACTCCTTTTTTTACTCATATTCACATACGCAGAGATCAAGGTTTACCAAAAGTTGACCAGACTTAACCACGGTTCACTTGACTAGTTTCGAAAAAAATTTTAAAATAATTAAACGAAATTATTTAATTAAATGGAGTACTTACTTCTAATTAATTAAACAAAGTTATTTAATAAAATGAGATCCCATTCCTAATTAATTAAATGAAGTTATTTAATTAAATAAGAAAAGTGTCTCTAATTAATTAAATATTATTTAATTAAATAAAAAAATTAATTATGAGAGCATATCTCATTTTATTAAATTAAATATCTCAACAAAATCTCTCTTTAGTTCAAAAAGAGAAATTTCCAGTTCACTATTAATAAAAAATGAGTTAAATTAGTTAACTCCTTTTTCTACTCAAATTGAATCAGTTAACTCATTATTTTACTCAAATTAAATCTATTAACTCCATTTAACTTGGAAATCTCCCTTTACGACTGAACTTCAGCTTTAATCTTGACCGTTGATTGAAATCGGTCTCAACCATTGATTAATTTCAAGAAAGTGTATTTAAGTGGCCCTCATCTCTTCATTTTGAAAGGTTGAATAAGAATTTGCATCAAATTGTTGCTGGAATTCATACTCACATTTGCTCATATTCACATACGCAGAGATCAAGTTTGACCAAAAGTTTACCAGATTTAACCACGGTTGACTTGAGTTGACTAATTTTGAAATAATTAAATGAAATTATTTAATTAAATGGAGTACTTACTTCTAATTAATTAAACAAAGTTATTTAAATAAATGAAAAGCCATTCCTAAATAATTAAATGAAATTATTTAATTAAATAAGAAAAGTGTCTCTAATTGAATAAGTAAACTCATTATTTTACTCAAATTAAATTTGTTAACTCCGTTTAATTTGAAAATCTCCCTTTATGACTGAACTTCACCTTTAATCCTGACCGTTGATTAAAATCGATCTCAATCGTTGATGAATTCTAAGAAAGTCTATTTAAGAGATCGTCATCTCTTCATTTTGAAAGGTTAAATGAGAATTTGCATCGAAATGTTGCTAGAATTCATACTCACATTTGCTTATATTCACATACGCAAATATTAAGTTTAACCAAAAGTTGACCAGATTTAACCACGGTTGACTTGAGTTGACTAGTTTTTTAAAAAAATTGAAATAATCAAATAAAATTATTTAAATGGAGTACTTACTTCTAATTAATTAAAGAAAGTTATTTAATTAAATGAGAAGCCATTCCTAATTAATTAAATAAAGTTATTTAAATAATTAAGAAAAGTGTCTCTAATTAATTAAAGATTATTTAATTAAATAGTAAAAGTAATTATGAGAGCATATCTCATTTTATTAAATTAAATATCTCAACAAAATCTCTCATCAGTTCAAAAAGAGAAATTTCCAGTTCACTATTGATCAAAAATGTGTTAAATCAGTTAACTCCTTTTTTTACTCAAATTGAATCAGTTAACTCTTTATTTTACTCAAATTAAATTTGTTAACTCCCTTCAATCTGGAAATCTCCCTTTATGACTGAACTTCACCTTTAATCCTGAGCGTTCATTGAAATCGATCTCAACCGTTGATGAATTCTACGAAAGTCTATTTAAAATACTCTCATCTCTTCATTTTCAAAGGTTGAATGAGAATTTGCACAGAATTGTTGTTGGAATTCATACTCACATTTGCTCATATTCACATATGCAGAAATCAAGTTTTACCAAAAGTTGACCATATTTAACCACGGTACACTTGAGTTGACTACCTTCAAAATTTTTTTGAAATAATTAAACAAAATTATTTAATTAAGTAGAATACTTACTTCTAATTAATTAAACAAAATTATTTAATTAAATGAGAAGTCATTCTTAATTAATTAAATGAAGTTATTTAATTAAATAAGTAAAGTGTCTCTAATTAATTAAAGATTATTTAATTAAATAGAAAAAGTAATTATGAGAGCATATCTCATTTTATTAAATTAAATATCTCAACAAAATCTCTCTTCAGTTCAAAAGGAAAATTTCCAATTCACTAGTGATAAAAAATGAGTTAAATCAGTTAACTCCTTATTTTACTCAAATTAAATCTGTTAACTCCATTTAATTTGGAAATCTCCTTTTATGAATGAACTTCGCCTTTAATCCTGACCGTTGATTGAAATCAATCTCAACCGTTGATGAATTCTAGGAATGTCTATTTAAGAGACCCTCATCTCTTCATTTTGAAAGATTGAATGAGAATTTGCATCGAATTGTTTCTGGAATTTATACTCACATTTTCTCATATTCACATACGCAGAGATCAAGTTTGACCAAAAGTTGACTAGATTTAACCATGCTTGACTTGAGTTGACTAGTTTCGAAAAGAATTTTGAAAGAATTAAATGAAATTATTTAATTAAATAGAGTACTTACTTCTAATTAATTAAATAAAGTTATTTAATTGAATGAGAAGCCATTCCTAATTAATTAAATAAATTTATTTAATGAAATAAGAAAAGTGACTCTAATTAATTAAAAATTATTTAATTAAATAGAAAAAGTAATTATGATAGCATATCTCATTTTATTAAATTAAATATCTCAACAAAATCTCTCTTCAGTTCAAAAAGGGAAATTTCTATTTCACTATTGATAAAAAATGAGTTAAATCAATTAACTCTTTTTTCTACTCAAATTGAATCAGTTAAATCCTTATTTTACTCAAATTAAATCTGTTAACTCCCTTTAATTTGAAAATCTCTCTTTATGACTGAACTTCACCTTTAAATCCTGACCATTGGTTGAAATCGATCTCAACCGTTGATGAATTTTTAGAAAGTCTATTTAAAAGACCCTCATCTCTTCACTTTGAAAGGTTGAATGAGAATTTGCATTGAATTGTTGCTGGAATTCATACTCACATTTGCTCATATTCACATACGCAGAGATCAAGTTTGACCAAAAGCTAACCAGATTTAACCACGGTTGACTTGAGTTGACTAGTTTCAAAATTTTTTTGGAAATAATTAAACAAAATTATTTAATTAAATGGAGTACTTACTTCTAATTAATTAAACAAAGTTATTTAATTAAATGGGAAGCCATTCCTAATTTAAATGAAGTTATTTAATTAAATAAGAAAAGTGTCTCTAATTAATTAAAGATTATTTAATTAAATAGAAAAAGTAATTATGAGAGTATATCTCATTTTATTAAATTAAATATCTCAACAAAATCTCTATTCAGTTCAAACAGGGAAATTTCCAGTTCACTATTGATCAAAAATTAGTTAAATAAGTTAACTCATTCTTCTACTCAAATTGAATCAGTTAATTGATTATTTTACTCAAATTAAATCTGTTAACTTCCTTTAATTTGGAAATCTTCCATTACGACTGAACTTCAGCTTTAATCCTGACTGTTGATTGAAATCGATCTCAACCATTGATTAATTCAAGTAAAATGTATTTAAGAGGCCCTCATCTCTTCATTTTGAAAGGTTGAATAAGAATTTGTATCAAATTGTTGCTGGAATTCATACTCACATTTGCTCATATGCACATACGCAGAGATCAAGTTTGACCAAAAGTTGACCAGATTTAACTACGGTTGACTTGAGTTGACTAGTTTTAAAAAGAATTTTGAAATAATTAAACGAAATTATTTAATAAAATGGAATACTTACTTCTAATTAATTAAACAAAGTTATTTAAATAAATGAAAAGCCATTCCTAATTAATTAAATGAAGTTATTTAATAAAATAAGAAAAGTGTCTCTAATTGAATTAGTTAACTCTTTATTTTACTCAAATTAAATCTGTTAACTCCCTTTAATTTAGAAATCTCCCTTTATGACTGAACTTCACCTTTAATCCTGACCGTTGATTAAAATCAATCTCAGTCGTTGATGAATTCTAGGAAAGTCTATTTAGGAGACCGTCTTCTCTTTATTTTGAAAGGTTAAATTATAATTTGCATCGAAATGTTGCTAGAATTCATACTCACATTTGCTCATATTCACATATGCAAAGATTAAGTTTGAGCAAAAGTTGACCAGATCTAACCATGGTTGACTTGAGTTGACTAATTTTAAAAAAAAATTAAAATAATTAAATAAAATTATTTAATTAAATTGAGTACTTACTCCTAATTAATTAAACAAAGTTATTTAATTAAATGAGAAGCCATTCCTAATTAATTAAATGAAGTTATTTAATTAAATAAGAAAAGTGTCTCTAATTAATTTAAAATTATTTAATTAAAAAGAAAAAGTAATTATGAGAGCATATCTCATTTTATTAAATTAAATATCTCAACAAAATCTCTCTTCAGTTCAAAAAGGGAAAATTTCAAGTTCACTATTGATAAAAAATGAGTTAAATCAGTTAACTCCTTTTTCTACTCAAATTGAATTAGTTAACTCTTTATTTTACTCAAATTAAATATGTTAACTCCCTTTAATTTGGAAATCTTCCTTTATGATTGAACTTCACCTTTAATCCTGACCGTTGATTGTAATCGATCTCAACCGTTGATGAATTTCAGGAAAGTCTATTTCAGAGACCCTCATCTCTTCATTTTGAAAGGTTGAATGAGAATTTGCATCGAATTGTTGCTAGAATTCATACTCACATTTGCTCATATTCACATACATAGAGATCAAGTTTGACCAAAAGTTGACCAGATTTAACCACAGTTGACTTGAGTTGACTAGTTTCGAAAAGAATTTTGAAATAATTAAACGAAATTATTTAATTAAATGGAGTACTTACTTCTAGTTAATTAAACAAAGTTATTCAATTAAATGAGAAGCCATTCCTAATTAATTAAATGAAATTATTTAATTAAATAAGAAAAGTGTCTCTAATTAATTAAAGATTATTTAATTAAATAGAAAAAATAATTATGAGAGCATATCTCATTTTATTAAATTAAATATCTCAACAAAATCTTTCTTCAATCCGAAAAGAGAAATTTTCAGTTCACTATTGATCAAAAATGAGTTAAATGAGTTAACTCCTTTTTCTACTCAAATTAAATCAGTTAACTCTTTGTTTTACTCAAATTAAGAGACCGTCATCTCTTTATTTTGAAAGGTTAAATGAGAATTTGCATCGAAATGTTGCTACAATCCATACTCACATTTTCTCATATTCACATACGCAAAGATTAAGTTTGACCAAAAGTTGACCAGATTTAACCACAGTTGACTTGAGTTGGCTAGTTTCGAAAAGAATTTTGAAATAATTTAAAAAAATTATTTAATTAAATTGAGTACTTACGCTTAATTAATTAAACAAAGTTATTTAATTAAATGAGAACCCATTCCTAATTAATTAAATGAAGTTATTTAATTAAATAAGAAAAGTGTCTCTAATTGAAATAAGATTATTTAATTAAATAGAAAATGTAATTATGAGAGCATATCTCATTTTATTAAATTAAATATCTCAAAAAAATCTCTCTTTAGTTCAAAAAGGAAAATTTTCAGTTCACTATTAATAAAAAATGAGTTAAAAGAGTTAACTCCTTTTTCTACTCAAATTGAATCAGTGAACTCATTATTTTACTCAAATTAAATCTGTTAACTCCCTTTAATTTAGAAATCTCCTTTTACGACTGAACTTCAGCTTTAATCCTGACCGTTGATTGAAATCAATCTCAACCATTTATTAATTCTAGGAAAGAGTATTTAAGAGGCCCTTATCTCTTCATTTTGAAAGGTTGAATAAGAATTTGCATCAAATTGTTGCTGAAATTCATACTCACATTTGCTCATATTCACATACCCAGAGATCAAGTTTCATAAAAGGTTGACCAGATTTAACCACGGTTGACTTGAGTTGACTAGTTTTGAAAAGAATTTTGAAATAATTAAACAAAATTATCTAATTAAATGGAGTAATTACTTCTAATTAACTAAACAAAGTTATTTAAATAAATGAAAAGCCATTCCTAATTAATTAAATGAAGTTATTTAATTAAATAAGAAAAGTGTCTCTAATTGAATTAGTTAACTCCTTATTTTACTCAAATTAAATCTATTAACTCTTTTTAATTTGGAAATCTCTCTTTATGACTGAAGTTCACCTTTAATCCTGGCCGTTGATTAAAATCGATCTCATTCGTTGATGAATTCTAGGAAAGTCTATTTAAGAGACCGTCATCTCTTCATTTTGAAAGGTTGAATGAGAATTTGCATCGAAATGTTGCTAGAATTCATACTCACATTTGCTTATATTCACATACGCAAAGATTAAGTTTGACCAAAAGTTGACCAGATTTAACTACGATTGACTTGAGTTGACTAGTTTTAGAAAACAATTAAAATAATTAAATGAAATTATTTTATTAAATAGAGTACTTACTTCTAATTAATTAAACAAAGTTATTTAATTAAATGAGAAGCCATTCCTAATTAATTAAATGAAGTTATTTAAATAAATAAGAAAAGTGTCTCTAATTAATTAAAGATTATTTAATTAAGTAGTAAAAGTAATTATGATAGCATATCTCATTTTATTAAATTAAATATCTCAAAAAAATTTCTTTTCAGTTCAAAAAGAGAAATTTCCATTTCACTATTGATTAAAAATGAGTCAAATTAGTTAACTCCTTTTTTCTACTCAAATTGAATCAGTTAACTCCTTATTTTACTCAAAATAAATCTGTTAATTCAATTTAATTTCAAAATCTCTCTTTATGACTAAACTTCACCTTTAATCCAGACTGTTCATTGAAATCGATCTCAACCATTGATGAATTCTACGAAAGTCTATTTAAAATACTCTCATCTCTTCATTTTCAAATGTTGAATGAGAATTTGCATAGAATTGTTGCTGAAATTCATACTCACATTTGCTCAAATTCACATACGCAAAAATCAAATTTTACCAAAAGTTGACCAGATTTAACCACGGTACACTTGAGTTGACTAGCTTCGAATTTTTTTTTGAAATAATTAAACAAAATTATTTAATTAAATGGAGTACTTACTTCTAATTAATTAAACAAAGTTATTTAATTAAATGAGAAGCCATTCCTAATTAATTAAATGAAGTTATTTAATAAAATAAGTAAAGTGTCTCTAATTAATTAAAGATTATTTAATTAAATAGAAAAAGTAATTATGAGAGCATATCTCATTTTATTAACTTAAATATCTCAACAAAATCTCTCTTTAGTTCAAAAAGGGAAATTTCAAGTTCACTAATGATAAAAAATGAGTTAAATCAGTTAACTCCTTTTTCTACTCAAATTGAATCAGTTAACTCCTTATTTTACTCAAATTAAATCTGTTAACTCCCTTTAATTTGAAATTTTTTCTTTATGATTGAACTTCACATTTAATCCTGACCGTTGTTGAAATCAATCTCAACCTTTGATGAATTCTTAAAATGCCTATTTAATAGACCCTCATCTCTTCATTTTGAAAGGTTGAATGAGAATTCGCCTCGAATTGTTGCTGGAATTCATACTCACATTTGCTCATATTCACATATGCAGAGATCAAGTTTTACCAAAAGTTGACTAGATTTAACCACGGTTGACTTGAGTTGACTAATTTTGAATTTTTTTTTGAAATAATTAAACAAAATTATTTAATTAAATGGAGTACTTACTTCTAATTAATTAAAAAAAGTTATTAAATTAAATGAGAAGCCATTCGTAATTAATTAAATGAAGTTATTTAATTAAATAAGAAAAGTGTCTCTAATTAATTACAGATTATTTAATTAAATAAAAAAAGTAATTATGAGATGATATCTCATTTTATTAAATTAAATATCTCAACAAAATCTCTCTTCAGTTCAAAAAGAAAAAAAATTTAGTTCACTATTCATCAAAAATGAGTTAAATGAGTTGACTCCTTTTTCTACTCAAATTGAATCAGTTAACTCTTTATTTTACTAAAATTAAATCTGTTAACTCTCTTTAATTTGGAAATCTCCCTTTATGACTAAACTTTACTTTTAATCATGACCGTTGATTGAAATCGATCTCAACCATTGATGAATTATAAGAAAGTCTATTTAAGAGACCCTCATCTCTTCATTTTGAAAGGTTGAATGAGAATTTGGATCGAATTGTTGCTGGCATTCATACTCACATTTGCTCATATTCACATACGGAAAGATCAAGTTTGACCAAAAGTTGATCAGATTTAACCACGGTTGACTTGAGTTGACTAGTTTCGAAAAGAATTTTGAAATAATTAAACGAAATTATTTAATTAAATGGAGTACTTACTTGTAATTAATTAAACAAAGTTATTTAATTAAAAGAGAAGTCATTCCTAATTAATTAAATGAAGTTATTTAATTACATAAGTAAAGTGTCTCTAATTAATTAAAGATTATTTAATTAAATAGAAAAAGTAATTATGAGAGCATATCTCATTTTATTAAATTAAACATCTCAACAAAATCTCTCTTCAGTTCAAAAAGGGAAATTTTTAGTTCACAATTGATTAAAAATGAGTTAAATCAGTTGACTCCTTTTTCTACTCAAATTGAATCAGTTAACTCCTTATTTTACTCAAATTAAATCTGTTAACTCCTTTTAATTTGGAAAACTCCCTTTATGACTGAACTTTACCTTTAATACTGACCGTTGATTAAAATCGATCTCAACCGTTGATGAATTCTATAAAAAGTCTATTTAAGCGACCCTCATCTCTTCATTTTGAAAGGTTGAATGAGAATTTCTATCGAATTGTTGCTGAAATTCATACTCACATTTTCTCATATTCACATATGCAAGGATCAACTTTGACCAAAAGTTGACCAGATTTAACCACGATACACTTGAGTTGACTACTTTTGAAAAGAATTTTGAAATAATTAAACGAAATTATTTAATTAAATAGAGTACTTACTTGTAATTAATTAAACAAAGTTATTTAATTAAAAGAGAAGTCATTCCTAATTAATTAAATGAAGTTATTTAATTACATAAGAAAAGTGTCTCTAATTAATTAAAGATTATTTAATTAAATAGAAAAAGTAATTATGAGAGCATATCTCATTTTATTAAATTAAACATCTCAACAAAATCTCTCTTCAGTTCAAAAAGGGAAATTTTTAGTTCACAATTGATTAAAAATGAGTTAAATCAGTTGACTCCTTTTTCTACTCAAATTGAATCAGTTAACTCCTTATTTTACTCAAATTAAATCTGTTAACTCCTTTTAATTTGGAAAACTCCCTTTATGACTGAACTTTACCTTTAATACTGACCGTTGATTAAAATCGATCTCAACCGTTGATGAATTTTATAAAAAGTCTATTTAAGCGACCCTCATCTCTTCATTTTGAAAGGTTGAATGAGAATTTCTATCGACTTGTTGCTGAAATTCATACTCACATTTTCTCATATTCACATATGCAAGGATCAACTTTGACCAAAAGTTGACCAGATTTAACCACGATACACTTGAGTTGACTACTTTTGAAAAGAATTTTGAAATAATTAAACGAATTTATTTAATTAAATGGAGTACTTACCTTTAAATAATTAAACAAAGTTATTTAATTAAATGAGAAGCCATTCCTAAATAATTAAATGAAGTTATTTAATTAAATAAGAAAAGTGTCTCTAATTAATTAAAGATTATTTAATTAAATGGAAAAAGTAATTATGAGAGCATATCTTATTTTATTAAATTAAATATCTCAACAAAATATCTCTTCTATTCAAAAAGGGAAATTTTCAATTCGCTAATGATCAAAAATGAGTTAAATAAGTTGACTCCTTTTTCTACTCAAATTGAATCAGTTAACTCCTTATTTTCTTTAAATTAAATCTGTTAACTCCCTTTCATTTGGAAATCTCCCTTTATGACTAAACTTCACATTTAATCCTGACCGTTGATTGAAATCGATCTCAACTGTTGAGGAATTCTAAGAAAGTCTATTTAAGAGACCCTCATCTCTTCATTTTGAAAGGTTAAATGAGAATTTGCATCGAATTGTTACTAGAATTCTTACTCACATTTGCTCATATTCACATACGCAAAGATCAAGTTTGACCAAAAGTTGACCAGATTTAACCACGGTTGACTTGAGTTGACTAGTTTCAAAAAAAAATTGAAATAATTAAACAAAATTATTTAATCAAATGGAGTATTTACTTCTAATTAATTGAACAAAGTTATTTAATTAAATGAGAAGCCATTACTAATTAATTAAATGAAGTTATTTAATTAAATAAGAAAAGTGTTTGTAATTATTTAAAGATTATTTATTAAATAAAAAAAGTAATTATGAGAGCAAATCTCGTTTTATTAAATTCGATATCTCAACAAAATCTCTCTTCAGTTCAAAAAGAGAAATTTTCAGTTTACTATTGATAAAAAAATGAGTTAAATCAGTTGACTCCTTTTTCTACTTAAATTGAATTTGTTAACTCCTTATTTTATTAAAATGAAATCTATAAACTCCCTTTAATTTGGAAATTTGTCTTTATGACTGAAATTCACCTTTAATCCTGATCGTTAATTGAAATCGATCTCAACTATTGATCAATTCCAAGAAAGTCTATTTAAGAGACCCTCATCTCTTCATTTTGAAAGGTTAGACGAGAATTTGCATCAAATTGTTGCTAGAATTCATCCTCACATTTGCTCATATTCACATACGCAAAGATCAAGTTTGACCAAAAGTTGACCAGATTTAACCACGGTTGACTTGAGTTGACTAATTTCAAAAAAAATTGAAATAATTAAATAAAATTATTTAATTAAATGGAGTATTTACTTCTAATTAATAAATCAAAGTTATTTAATTAAATGAGAAGTCATTTCTAATTAGTTAAATGAAGTTATTTAATTAAATAAAAAAAGTGTCTCTAATTAATTAAAGATTATTTAATTAAATTAAAAAAGTAATTATGAGAGCATATCTCATTTTATTAAATTAAATATCTCAACAAAATCTCTCTTTAGTTCAAAAAGAGAAATTTTTAGTTCACTATTTATCAAAAATTTGTTAAATCAGTTGACTCCTTTTTCTACTCAAATTGAATCAGTTAACTCCTTATTTTACTCAAATTAAATCTGTTAACTCACTTTAATTTGGAAATCTCCCTTTATGATTAAACTTCACCTTTGATCTTGACCATTGATTGAAATCGATCTCAACTGTTGATGAATTTCAAGAAAGTCTATTTAAGAGACCCTCATCTCTTCATTTTGAAAGGTTGAATGAGAATTTACATCGAATTATTTCCAGAGTTCATATTCACATTCGCTCATATTCACATACGCAAAGATCAAGTTTGAGCAAAACTTGACCAGATTTAACCACAGTTGACTTGAGTTGACTAGTTTCGAAAAGAATTTTTAAATAATTAAACAAAATTATTTAATTAAATGGAGTAATTACTTCTAATTAATTAAACAAAGTTATTTAATTAAATGAGAAGCCATTCCTAATTAATTAAATGAAGTTCTTTAATTCAATAAGAAAAGAGTCTCTAATTAATTAAAGATGATTTAATTAAATAGAAAAAGTAATTATGAGAGCATATCTCATCTTATTAAATTAAATATCTCAACAAAATCTCTCTTCAGTTCAAAAAAGAAAATTTTCAGTTCACTATTGATCAAAAATGAGTTAAATCAGTTAACTCTTTTTTCTACTCAAATTGAATCAGTTAACTCCTTATTTTACTCAAATTAAATCTTTTACCTCCCTTTAATTTGTAAATCTCCCTTTATGACTGAACTTCACCTTTAATCCTGACCTTTGATTGAAATCAATCTCAACTATTGATAAATTTCAGTAAAGTCTATTTAAGAGACCCTCATCTCTTCATTTTGAAAGGTTGAATGAGAATTTGCATCGAATTGTTGCTGGAATTCATACTCACATTTGCTCATATTCACATATGCAAACATCAAGTTTGACCAAAAGTTGTCCAGATTTAACCACGGTTGACTTGAGTTGTCTAGTTTCGAAAAGAGTTTTGAAATAATTAAATGAAATTATTTAATTAAATGGATTACTTACTTCTAATTAATTAAACAAAGTTATTTAATTAAATAAGAAGTCATTCCTAATTAATTAAATGAAGTTATTTAATTAAATAAGAAAAGTGTCTCTAATTAATTAAAGATTATTTAATTAAATAGAAAAAGAATTATAAGAGCATATCTCATTATATTAAATTAAATATCTCAACAAAATCTCTCTTCAGTTCAAAAAGGGAAATTTCTAGTTCACTATTGATAAAAAATGAGTTAAATCAATTGACTCATTTTTCTACTCAAATTGAATCAGTTAACTCCTTATTTTACTCAAATTAAATCAGTTAACTCCCTTTAATTTGGAAATCTCCCTTTATGGCTGAACATGACCTTTAAGCCTGAGCGTTGAATTAAATTGATCTCAACCGTTGATGAATTCCAAGAAAGTCTATTTAAGAGACCCTCATCTCTTCATTTTGAAAGGTTAAATGAGAATTTGCATCGAATTGTTGCTGGAATTCATACTCAGATTTGCTCATATTCACATATGCAAAGATCAAGTTTGACCAAAAGTTGATTAGATTTAACCACGGTTGACTAGTTTCGAAAAGTATTTTAAAATAATTAAACAAAATTATTTAATTAAATGGAGTACGTACTTCTAATTAATTAAACAAATTTATTTAATTAAATGAGAAGCCATTCCTAATGAATTAAATGAAGTTATTTAAATAAATAAAAAAAAGTCTCTAATTAATTAAAGATTATTTAATTAAATAGAAAGAGTAATTATGAGAGCATATCTTATTTTATTATATTAAATATCTCAACAAAATCTCTCTTCAGTTCAAAAAGGAAAATTTCCAGTTCACTATTGATAAAAAATGAGTTAAATCAGTTGACTTCTTTTTCCACTCAAATTGAATCAGTTAACTTCTTATTTTACTCAAATTAAATCTGTTAACTCTCTTTAATTTCGAAATCTCCCTTTATGACTTAACTTCACCTTTAATCCTGACCGTTGATTGAAATCGATCTCCACTGTTGATGAATTCCTAGAAAGTCTATTTAAGAGACCCTTGTCTCTTAATTTTTAAGGGTTGAATGAGAATTTGCATCGAATTGTTGCTGGAATTTATACTCACATTTGCTCATATTCACATACGCAAAGATCAAGTTTGACTAATAGTTGACCAGATTTAACCACAGTTGACTTGAGTTGACTAGTTTTGAAAAAAATTTGAAATAATTAAACAAAATTATTTAATTAAATGGAGTACTTAATTCTAATTAATTAAAGATTATTTAATTAAATAAAAAAATTAATTATGAGAGCATATCTCATTTTATTAAATTAAATAATAATAAAGTAATAAATAAAATAATAATAATAAAAGTTATAAAAGTTAAAATGAAAGTTATAAAATTTAAATAGAGATTATTTAAAAAGTAAATTGGAGTTATAAGTTTGCATGAGAATTAACATATGTCAACAACACGGGGGTTAGTGCATCAATTAAGCACAAGGTGTCTACAACTCTAGGACTTATCAAAAAGATTGGAAAAGACCCATGCTTAGTTGGTGACACCTTTCAGCGGTTTTAAGAAGCAATCCAAAAGTTTCTCTAGAGCTCTTTATATTCAGGCATTTATAAAAGCTTCAAAGCTTACATGCATGGGAGAGGATTCATATGCTCATATATTTTCTACTTGCTTCTATGCTCCTTCTAGCTCTTCTAATCACTTGGAGGATTCGATCGGCTTGGATTCTTGGAAGAATTGTGAATGATGGAGAAGGAAGGGATTTTCTATGGACTTATGAGGCATGGAAGATTAGCATTAGTGTCTAGGTGCACTCGTGATATTCTCATATTCCCTTTGCACTCTTTCTCTTCCTGTCTTCATCATATCTGTTTTATGTGTCTGAATACTCTCTGTATTTGAAATTGGAATCTAGATATTTTATTTGGATGAGAAAAAAATAATAGTAAAATCTTAGATCCAATTAAGGAGAAATAATTAGATCTTAATCGGGTTTGGGTTTGATTTTATATTGTGAAATTAGATAGACAAGATTTGAAATTAAAATAGAAATTCTAAGTTGAAAATTCGTATGATTAAATGTAATCTTGCTATCAATTATAGTTTCAGATGCGTATAGACAAACCTATTAGATGGATGAATGGGTAAATTTAGAGAACAATTATATTTTAAGAGAAAATTCTTAATTCATCACAAATTGTCCTATCGCTACCCCTTGGATAGACCCGAACTCAGTTATTCATAACTTTTTACTGGGATTGAATTTATTTGATCACTTCGGTCAGAATTGGCACAACTTGGCCCTATCCAACATATTTCAATTTCAGCCCGATCCAACAGTTCATTAGGGAGATATGGCCGTCGTACTGAGACTATTTTATTCAAGGACAGATATTTATCTATTTCTCATAACCAAAAGTTCTTTATCCTTAAACTTCAGAAAAATAATATATCAAAGCATGGAATGAATTAAGATATTATTGCAATATTATCTTATTAGGATCTTATTAATATGCATTAGTTTTATATGGTTTATTATCTAATCTAATTAAATTAAATTAAATTAAATTAAGATTAGTTAATAGTAGAAGAAGTGCCCCTTGAAGAGGACTTAGGAGGAACAATGATGGAGTCTCTGAGAAGCGTTTGCTGCCGGCTGGGCTAGGGTTTTTCCCCTAGCCTGTTCTTGGTGTTTGATCTTTACTATTTTTCTGTTCGGTTTGGATTGTTAGCTACTGGACATAATTTGCATTGGTGTTTTTGAAGATCTTCTGCAGTCAATTTTGGATTGGGGGTTTTATTGTTTGCATGGCAGGGCCTGGGATTTCTTCTCCGTTGGTGAGAACAGATGATTCTTCTCCAACTATGCATGCAATGCGATCTGAATCGTTTTATTCAGGGTAGAGCTCCAAGCTGAAAAAAGTTAATGGTTGTCTTCCGCGTAGCTATGATCGCCCTGTTCTGGTTATTCCTCCAACGGCTGTAATGGAGGACATTAATTATTGGACCAAGCATGCTTTGATATGCAAATTTCTTGGAATCTGAATTTTCCTATCCGCTCTTGAGGCATGGATTCACCGCTCTTGGCAGGTGGAAGGTGATATGGAGATTATGTTGGTAGGGAATAGTTTTTTTTTGTTGTATTCTCTTGCATGTCTGATCGTGATCATATTTTTGAAGGAGGCCCTTATTTCTACAACAATGTGGGGTTATTTGTCAAACCTTGGCATTCAGGTTTTAATTCTGCTGAGGATCTCCCTTCAACAGTGTCAGTTTGGGTTCGCTTGCCTCGTCTTCCCTTAGAATTTTGGCGTGAAGACATCCTTCGACAAATTGCTGCTTTGTTGGGGAAGCCAACTGCGATCGCACATCAAACCCTCGATAAAAAGGTTATTTCTTTTGCTAGAATTTGTGTTGAAATTAATTTGAATAACCCATTACCAAATTCTTTGAAAATTTGTC
This sequence comes from Cupressus sempervirens, assembly GCA_028749045.1. Classification (NCBI taxonomy): domain Eukaryota; kingdom Viridiplantae; phylum Streptophyta; class Pinopsida; order Cupressales; family Cupressaceae; genus Cupressus; species Cupressus sempervirens. The sequence goes on along the minus strand of CM053790.1, from coordinate 673,714,847 downwards.
TGGGGGATTCTTCTTGGGTGCAGCAGTTAGATTATGAATCCCTCCCTTTTCGTTGTCAGATTTGTCATGAGTATGGTCATTTACTGTGGCAGTGCCCCCGTAACTCGAGTTTCAAAGGAGTGGATTGGTCTACAGCTGGAAATGCTGGTGGTTTGACAGATACTACAGGGAAAGGACAATCTCAAATGGTTAATACTACCAAGGGGATGAATCCACAAGATGCTACAGGTAAGGGTAAGGCTCCAATGCAGGATAAGGATGGATATACCCCTATTCATCCTTGAGCTAAGGGACGTGGTCAAAAGAGGCCTTTGAAAGAAAGATTATCTGATTCAGGTTTTAACCGTTTTGAGGTGTTGGATAGTATGGTTCTAGAGGAGGGTATTCCTCCTCCTATCTCTTCTGATCCAGCTTGCCCAGATGAGAGATCTGTTCCTAATGATGCTTGTGGGGCATCTCAAGTTGTAGTATATCAGAATTTTGAGGTTCCTGTACCTCCTGTGACAGCGGCTCTGGTGACTCCTGCAGTGTTGGAAGATGATGATGTTGTTTTGGCTAACTTGGTTAAGGATGTGCTACCATCAGGTAAGGGCAAGGGATCTCCTCTCCCCTTGGGGTTGCTGCCTCGACCCTTTAAGCGGGCTTCTTCTTCTCCCCCTCTAAGGAGTGGGCGCAAAACAGACCAAGAGAAGATTAAACTCATAGGAGATATATTGATTGAGTATGGTTCAATGAAACCTTTGGATTCTCATTTTTCCAAATCTACCCAATGATGATTATTCTCTCATGGAATGCAAGGGGGTTGAATAGCGTCCCTAGACAAAAGGCTATTCATAACTTGGTGTTTGATCATAGTCCTGATGTTTTTTGTATCCAAGAGACTAAGCTCTCTGTGAAGTCTATAGTCCAACATGCCTCTAGTATTTGGTCTCGTGGCCAATGCCAGTGTGTTGGGGCAACAAGCAGTGCTGGTGGTTTAGCTATATTTTGGGATCCTCAAAAAATTTCTCCTCTTGGCTGGATGTCTTCTCACTCAGCTCTCTCTATGGTAGCTTCTGCTCTAGACTCAAGAGAGGTAATCATGGTTACTAATGTGTATGTACCTGTTGATCTTGTGGGAAAGGAGGAACTTTGGGAACATATTCAATATGTTAGAAATTGTCATCCTTATCATCCTTGGGTGTTAGCAGGGGACTTCAACTCAGTTTTAAGTCTGGAAGAGAAGCATGGTGGTTTGGCTAGATTGGGGCCTTCTTCTGCTCTTCTTCGGCAACACATATCTCTTTTGCATCTCTTTGACGTTAAGCCTTCTAATGGCCTCTATACCTGGAATAATCGCAGGACTGGTGTTGCTGCTATCTCAGAACGCCTGGATAGATTTCTTGTTTCTTGCTTCTAGCTTAGTGGCACCCTTACTATCTCTTCAGAATTCCTTGATTGGAGGGGTTCAGATCATTGGCCAATCAAATTTTCCGCTACAGGGGCTTATGTTCCGAAGCATCCTCCTTTTAAGTTCCAGTTGATGTGGCTTCGTGACTCCTCTCTTCATGATTTTGTTTTTTGTTGGTGGAAAGATGGTGCCCCTGCATATGGTACTGCAATGTTCTCATTTTCTAAAAGGCTTCAATATGTTAAAAGGCAGCTCAAGATATGGAATAGGGAATGCTTTGGGAATCTTCACTTTATGAAGAGGCTTGCTCAAGAAAATCTTGATGTCATCACAAGGGAGATTAGAGATCGAGGTTTCTCGAAGGATCTTGGCCAGGCTGAATCCCTTGCTTCTAGAGCTCTAGAAGAATGGGAACTTTGAGAGGAAATTTTTTGGAAGCAAAAGGCTCAAGTTGATTGGCTCTAAGAAGGTGATCAAAACACTGCCTTTTTCCATAAAACAGTGCAATCTTGCCGGAATCAGAGCACTATCTCTTCCTTGGTTAATTCTCAAGGTATCCAACTGAATTCCTTGCCAACTTTGTTCTAGGAGGCTATTTCGTACTTCTCTACCCTCTTCTCTGAGGACTCTCCTCCTGCTGATAATGAAGAAAATATTATTTTGTCCTGTATTCTTGCCCTTATCACTTAGGAAATGAATGATTATCTCATGCGTTCTATCTCTTTGGAAGAGCTGCAGGCGTTGGTCTTTGGCATGCCTAAGGGGAAGGCTCCTAGTCCTGATGGTTTTCCAGTTGAATTCTTTTAGAAATTTTGGGACATCATTAATCATGATTTGTTGGAGGTGGTTAAAGAATCCTATGCTAGCAAGCAGATGCTTCGAGCTTTGAACTCTACATTCTTGACTCTTATTCCTAAGAGAGAGGGTGCTAATCAATTGGAGATTTTTAGACCAATTGCCTTATGTAATGTGGTCTACAAAGTTATTACTAAGCTGATTGCTAAGAGACTGAAAAGGTGGCTTCCCATTATTATCTCAGAAGAACAAGGTGGTTTTGTTGCTGGAGACAAATTTTGGATGGGGTGGTTATTGCTATTGAGGCTATTCACTCTATGGCTACTTCAAGGGAGAGAGCCATGTTTGTTAAGCTGGATATGGCTAAGGCCTACGATAGAGTTAAATGGAGCTTCCTAAGGAGTATTCTTCTTTCTTTTGGATTTAGCTCTTACAGGGTGAGTTGGATTATGAGTTGCGTTACTTCTGCCTCTTTTTCTATTCTTATTAATGGTCAACCTTCACAACTATTTGGTGCTTCTAGAGGCCTCTGCTAGGGTGACCCTCTCTCCCCATATCTATTCATCATCATGGCTGAAGGCTTGGGCAGATTCATTAAGCATCAGGTGTCCCAGAATTCTATTCAAGGCTGGCGGTGGGGTAATGGCTTATCTTCTCTTTCCCATCTTCAATTTGTTGATTATTCTGCTCTTGCCGATCTTTCTAGGATCAAGGAAGCTAAAGCCTTTCAACACGCTTTGGACGTTTATTTGGCAGCTTCAGGCCAAAAATTTAATGAGCACAAATCTTTCATTTACTTTTTTAACAATCCTGATTCTATTCAGCACAGGATTGTTGGTATCCTACGGTTTCATATAGGTTCACTTCCTTTGACTTATCTTGGCATTCCTATTGCTATTTTCAGGCAGCCACGTCTCTTCTGGCAAAATTTGATTACCAAGCTTCAAGATAAGGTAAATCATTGGAGTCATAGATGGCTTTCTACTGCTGCTCGGGTTTCTCTTCTTCAAGCTATTATCCAAGCTCTTCCTACTTATAGAAGCATGGTTCATGATGCACCTATTTACTTTCTCAAGGAGTTTGATGCTCTTTCTTGACAATTCCTTTGGAGTGGTAATTTGCGTAGTACTAAATGGAGCTTGGTTAATTGGGCAACTGTTTGTAGGCCTAAAAAGGAGGGTGGTCTTGGTCTTCATTCTGCTCTATTGAGTAGACAAGCTTTGGCTGCTAAACTTTATTGGCGATGGTGCTCTAGACAGCATCAACTTTGGGCTCGTATTATCACTCATAAATATTTTCATGGTGCTGATCCTTGCTCTGTTTCTGCACTTCCTCTTGAAGGTCGGGGCTCAATGGTTTGGCATACTTTGAAGACAGGTGCGATGTTGGTGAAGAGGGGTTTGTTTTGGATATGTAAAGGAGGTTCTCAGGCTTTGTTTTGGTCTGATGCTTGGGATGGATTCCCTTCCATTTTATCCATATACCCTCATCTTCAGCCTCTTTGTGACTCTTTTCTTGCCGCTGGATGGGATAAAGTGGCTCATTACAAGACTCCTTATCAATTGGGACCTGTTGTTGGTTATAGATGGAAGCATTCCTCTGATTGGCCTCCTGGAGGTACAGACATGGATCGTCAGGAGCTTTCTCAAATTCTGGCCTCTAGAGAGTGTTCCTCTTTGCTTGGTCCAGATGTATTGGCTTGGGGCGGTACCTTGTCTGGTAAATATCATGTCTCTGCTGGTTATCAGGAGATAACTAGACAATTATTTGGGGATGTTGAGGTCCCTTGGTGGAAGCAAGTCTGGAATAAAGTTTCTTGGTCCAAGTTCAATTTTTTCATGTGGCTAGTGGCTCACAACCGTTGTCTTACCTGGGATAATCTTTGTAAACGTGGATTTCAGGGCCCCTCTTATTGTGTTTTGTGTGGTAATGGAGAGGAGTCTGTCTCTCTTCTGTTCTTCCATTGCTCTTATTCTACTTAGATATGGCACCTTTGGTGGAGCGCTTGGGGTTGCTCTTGTCGGCATGCTTCCTCTTTGCCTGAGTTCTGGGCTCGCTTGGGTAGTGCTCCCTCCAAGTCTTCTTCTCTCTATGCTGCCTGGATTGCTGGCCCATCTTTCATGCTTTGGCATATCTGGTTGGAGAGGAATCGTCACATATTCCAAGATGTTCAGCTTGGTGTTTTGCATCTTTGGTGGAAAATATCACATTCTCTCCAGGAAACTATTCTTGTGAAGTGTGAGCTTGATGGGGGTATGGATCCGGTTGATCTTGCTATCTGTAATCACCTCAATTTTCATCTGTAGGATGGGGTTGCAGCTCATAGGTTTCCTTCTATGTCCAGGCAGCTTCACCATCAGAGGAAGGGTTGGGTTAACCGGGATGGGCACTGGACTCCTCCTCCCTGTGGAGTTCTGAAAATTATAACTGATGGTTCTTCTCGTGGGAATCCTGGTCCAGCTGGTATTGGCGGAGTGGCTCGTTGTAGTTCTAGGAATGTTAAATTTTTCTTCTCAATTCATAAGGGTGATTATACTAACGATCCCATGGAAACTCAGGCTATTTTATATGCTGTGGAACAGTGTTGCTTGTGGGGATGGAGTAAGATTATTTGTGAGTCTGATTCCCAGGTGGTGGTGAATATGCTTTCTTTGCAAGAGATTGAGGATGTTAGTTGGTAGCTGGCTACTATTGTTAAGCAGATTCTTTTCTTCTCTTCTTCTTTTCAGTTCATTAGGATCAAGTATATTCTGCGAGAATGGAATAGACCTGCTGATTGTTTAGCCAAATGGGCTTCTAGTCATGATCCGGGTTGGAATATTAGGGATAGGGGGCAACTGTCCTTTGAGACGGTGCAAGAATTTGATGATCTTGTTGCTCAGGATCGAGCTCCTTGTTGAGCTCTCCTTGTTGTATTCCTTTCTGTCTTAGTAAATTTTTACCCCTCTTTTAGCAAAAAAAAAAAAAAAAAAAATAGTAGAAGAAGTGTAATTAATTATTAGTCAATCTAAATAAATGGATGAGAGAAAATTTAAAAAAAAGAGATACTAATGATTTAGTTGTTATTCATTGATCGATTCGAATATCAATCATTATAATTGAATATTGAAATTACTAGTGAGTTATTATTTATTAATAATTGTTAAGTTTAACAAAATTATTAATGAAAGATAGTATAGATAAGTTTATATAATTATTAATTGAATCAATTAAGTTCAATCTAATTGAGATTAGTTAATAATTGAAGTATAGTATTAAGAATTTAGTTGAGATCAAATTAAGGAGGGGAAAATACAATGGAAATGAATTCATGTTATCATGAATGAAATTGTGATTAATGAAGTTGGTGATCATTATACTTAGAATCATCAAAGATTATTTTGGACAAATGATTAACTATTGATTATTGGTAAATCTTATCTGGGGAATGATTCTTAAGGAATTTATATTTAATTTATTAGTGACATCATTGTTAGCAAAAATAATAAAGAATCTGTTATCGTAGATTTATTTTAACTTGTTATTAATTATTAAACTATTACTAATCCTAATGTTAATGAAATGGAATATAGTTGATTGATAATTAGTTGAATCAAATGAGGTTTAACTAAATGATTATCAATAATAGGGGTTTGTCAAAAAAAAGTTAATTTTCATTGATAGAATGGTGAAGGTGGTCATTATAGATTTATTAATAAGATTTCCAACATAGCTTGTTATTAACAAGTTATTGAACTATTAATATGAATATTTGGATTGTAGATGACTTTTTACGTACAAACTATTTTTAGTTATTAGTCAACTGAATTTGTAATTATTAATTGAATTAATTAGAGTTAATTAGATTTAATTAATAATCAAGTTATGTAATAGTGTTTTAATTGATATGCTAATATTGATTCCTCTAGCAAAGTTGTAAAGTATTTACATCAAAGTTGATAAGTCGTACTCTCATAACTTCAATAACGACATTAGATATTTTAATGGTAAAGACCTAGTAATATATAATTGAGAATTATTAGAATGATAAAAGGTCATGGATTGCGAACCTATATTAATTGATCAAGTTATAATCTTCTTATTCGAAGACTAGTAATTGGTTCTTACAATGAATAATGATCATTGAAAAGTTGAAAATTTATTTAATTAGAATATGGATCTTAGTTAAATAAAGAAAAAAATTTAATTAAAGGTCAGTGATAATCAGTTTAATGAGTAAATAATTATCCTTAAGTTATTCTTAGAATAATGCTATCAGAGAACAAATGGGTTGACTTGTAGGTCAAATGATAACTTTATACACTTGAAAGTATACTTGCAAACAGAAAACTTAAAACCCCTACACATTATTCAACAATGTGAATTTAGTAAACTAAAATATGTGTCTGCATTGTGTATTCTATATGCTTCTTGTTTTGGGTTTTGGGTTGACTAGTGTTGACCAGTCCTAGGTTGTTACCAGAGGCTCGGAGGTTATGAGATGTGATGGCATGTTGATTTTATTTGGTCTTGATCTTTATAAGCCCAGCCATGGTTAGGTGATCATATGCTCTATAAAATGTTTGTATTTGTTCTTCAGCCTTCATGTGTGAAGCTGAGATGTATATATATCTGAGATGCTTGAGATAATCATTTTTGAGTCATCGATCAGTTATCCTTGGATTACTTTCTAGTCACCATGATGGGACTGAAATATGGATTTATTTCTTGATGATGTCATATTGTGACATGTTTGACTCAACCATTTGGAGTCTTCGATCAGTATGATTTTGAGATATTCTTGGTTGCTTGTTGAGAACCATTTATCTTGAGATATATTTTGGTTATTGAGAACCAATTGATACTTATGATTATCAGTGATGCCTTCAGTTGCCAATAGAGAACTGTTGTGGTCATGATTTTCTATGGATGCTTTTTCAGATGCTCATGGAGATTTGATGATTCTTATATTAGAGATTTCATGATTCTTATTATGGATATTTGATGCTTTTATCATGGTTATTTGATGATTCCTTTTTATGGATTATCTTTTGAATTTTTTTTACAGTCGCTTGTACAAGACTGTGGTGATTTATGATTCCATGAGCTTAGGGTAGGTAATCTACTTGTAGTGTCGGGAAGTGGCTTGCAATGGGGGCCAAGGCCCTAAGTGGCTACCAGAGTAACTCATTGTAAGTTTGGTTAATAAGTGATAACATTTACACACTAAATAGGGATTAAATGAACTTAAAAAGATAATTGTTTTGATGTTCTCACCCATGCCTTGAGTGCTTGTACAGGCTAGAATGGGAGTAGTGAGAACACATGGTTGCGACCGTGCATTTCGTAGTATGCCTCGTGAGTATGAGAGGATACTAGTGGCTGCATGAGATCAGTATGGACCCGTGGAGTTTAGCTAACTGCCAAGGTAACTTGTACGTAATAATTGCGATGACACTTTCCCGCTTGCAGAGTAAGTTTCCTACATGTCTTTTTGTGCCTCTAGGAATTAGATGTCGGTTTTGTGTGATGGAACCTTTGAGTTAGTATATTTTTAGGATTCTTGGACTATAGAGATTTATGCTATGTGTATTGATATCCTGTTTGGGACTTGAGATTATCTCCTTAGCACGGTGGGAGTGGACCACTTAGGTTTCACGTGGTCGGGTGGTAGTGTATTTTCACTCTTATCATTTGAGATCCGTCTGAGACACCGTGGCTGGAGTATCCTTGGTTGGTATTTATTCTTCATTATGTTCTTGGAGCATTATGATAGATAATATACCTTATGATGAATGTATTTACTGGTATGTTTCTTATATTGATGATTTGTTTTACTTTGCATATGTTAGTTGATGATTTATTATGCTTTACTTTGCATGTTAGTAGGATGTTTTAGGAGTGACATTCCTACTATGTTAATACCGATGATCTCTTTGGTGCTTTGGAATGTTACGCATAGAGGGATGGCTAGGATCCACGATGGTCTAATGATGCTATTTACTGTTGGGAGGAACCATGCACTTAGTTATTTATGTTTGTGAAATATGGTTATCCTTTGTGATGGATGTTTATATCTTTTGTGATGATGTATCATGTATGATATGTGGTTTCATTTATTTTATTGCATCATGGATTAATATTAGATAATGATGATATACTTTATTTACTTGGATGTTTATTCTTTTAAGCTTTTTAATACCCTGTGATATGTACAATGGATAATTGAGCTAAACTAAAATATAATTACAAAAGGACACTTGTATATCGTTTAAGTACATTGGATGTATCATTGTTATTTCATAAGGATAGAATGCTAGATGAATAGTTAATTTAGATGTGATACAACGTTAAGGGATCTTTAAAGAATGAAGCCTGTTATGAATATATGTTATGTTTATTTTTATTTGAAATGTTGCTATTGCTTCCGCAAATGTTATGAATGGTTTTATCTTTCATGTTTAAAAAAAAATATTTGGCAAACTTAGTAAAATTCTTTGGATCCCTTGGCGGGGCATTACAAGTTCACTATTAATAAAAAATGAGTTAAATCAGTTAACTCCTTTTTCTACTCAAATTGAATCAATTAAGTCCTTATTTTACTCAAATTAAATCTGTTAACTCCCTTTAATTTGGAAATCTCCCTTTATGACTGAACTTCACCTTTAATCCTGACCGTTGAATGAAATCAATCTCAACCGTTGATGAAATCTAGGAAAGTCTATTTAAAAGATCCTCATCTCTTCATTTTGAAAGGTTGAATGAGAATCTGCATCGAATTTTTGCTAGAATTCATACTCACATTTGCTCAGATTCACATACGCAAAGATAAAGTTTGACCAAAAGTTGGCCAGATTTAACCACAGTTGACTTGAGTTGACTATTTTCGAAAAGAATTTTGAAATAATTAAACGAAATTATTTATTTAAATGGAGTAATTACTTCTAATTAATTAAAAAAAGTTATTTAATTAAATGAGTAGACATTCCTAATTAATTAAATGAAGTTATTTAATTAAATAAGAAAAGTGTCTCTAATTAATTAAAGATTATTTAATTAAATAGAAAAAGTAATTATGAGAGCATATCTCATTTTATTAAATTAAATATCTGAACAAAATCTCTCTTAATTTCAAAAAGGGAAATTTCCAGTTCACTATTGATAAAAAATGAGTTAAATCAGTTAACTCCTTTTTCTACTTAAATTGAATCAATTAACTCCTTATTTTACTTAAATTAAATCTGTTAACTTCCTCTAATTTGGAAATCTCCCTTTATGACTGAACTTCACCTTTAATCCTGACCGTTGATTGAAATCGATCTCAACCGTTGATGAATTCCAGGAAAGTCAATTTAAGAGACCCTCATCTCTTCATTTTGAAAGGTTGAATGAGAATTTGCATCGAATTGTTGATGGAAGTCATACTCACATTTGCTCATATTCACATACGCAAAGATCAAGTTTGACCTAAAGTTGACCAAATTTAACCATAGTTGACTTGAGTTGACTAGTTTCAAAAAGAATTTTTAAATAATTAAACAAAATTATTTAATTAAATGGAATACTTACTTCTAATTAATTAAAACAAAGTTACTTAATTAAATGAGAAGCCATTCCTAATTAATTAAATGAAGTTATTTAATTAAATAAGAAAAGTGTTTCTAATTAATTAAAGATTATTGAACTAAATCAAAAAAGTAATTATGAGAGCATATCTCATTTTATTAAATTAAATATCTCAAAAAAATCTCTCTTCAGTTCAAAAAGGGAAATTTCCAGTTCACTATTGATCAAAAATGAGTTAAATCAGTTAACTCCTTTTTCTACTCAAATTGTATCAGTTAATACCTTATTTTACTCAAATTAAATCTGTTAACTCTTTTTAATTTGGAAATCTCCCTTTATGACTGAACTTCACCTTTAATCTTGACCGTTGATTGAAATCGATCTCAACCGTTGATGAATTCTAGCAATGTCTATTTAAGAGACCCTCATCTCTTCATTTTGAAAGGTTGAATGAGAATTTGCATCGAATTGTTGCTAGAATTCATACTCACATTTGCTCATATTCACATACGGAAAGATCAAGTTTGACCAAAAATTGACTAGATTTAAACACAGTTGACTTGAGTTGACTAGTTCCGAATTTTTTTTTGAAATAATTAAATGAAATTATTTAATTAAATGGAGTAATTATTTCTAATTAATTTAAAAAATTATTTAATTAAATGAGAAGCATTCTTAATTAATTAAATGAAGTTATTTAATTAAATAAGAAAAGTGTCTCTAATTAATTAAAGATTATTTAATTAAATAGAAAAACTAATTATAAGAGCATATCTCGTTTCATTAAATTAGATATCTCAACAAAATCTCTCTTCAGTTCAAAAAGGGAATTTTCCAGTTCACTATTGATCAAAAATAAGTTAAATCAGTTGACTCATTTTTCTACTCAAATTGAATTAGTTAACTCATTATATTACTCAAATTAAATCTGTTAACTCCTTTTAATTTGGAAATCTCCCTTTATGACTAAACTTCACTTTTAATCCTTACCGTTGATTGAAATCGATCTCAACCGTTGATGAATTTCAGGAAAGTCTATTTAAGAGACCCTCATCTCTTCATTTTGAAAGGTTGAATGAGAATTTGCATCGAATTGTTGTTGGAATTCATACTCAGATTTGCTCATATTCACATACGCAAAGATCAAGTTTGACCAAAAGTTGACCAGATTTAACCACGATTGACTTGAGTTGACTAGTTTAGAAAAGAATTTTGAGATAATTAAATAAAATTATTCAATTAAATGGAGTAATTACTTCTAATTAATTAAATAAAGTTATTTAATTAAATGAGAAGCCATTCCTAATTAATTAAATGAAGTTATTTAATTAAATAATAAAAGTGCCCCTATTTAATTAAAGATTATTTAATTAAATATAAAAAATAATTATGAGAGGATATCTTATTTTATTAAATTAAATATCTGAACAAAATCTCTCTTTAGTTCAAAAAGAGACATTTTCAGTTCACTATTGATAAAAAATGAGATAAATCAGTTAACTCCTTTTTCTACTCAAATTGAATCAATTAACTCTTTAATTTACTCAAATTAAATCTGTTAACTTCCTTTAATTTTGAAATCTTCCTTTATGACTGAACTTCACCTTTAATCCTAACCGTTGATTGAAATCGATCTCAACCGTTGATGAATTCCAGGAAAGTCTATTTAAGAGACCCTCATCTCTTCATTTTGAAAGGTTGAATAAGAATTTGCATCGAATTGTTGTTGGAATTCATACTCACATTTGCTCATATTCACATACGCAAAGATCAAGTTTGACCAAAAGTTGACCAGATTTAACCACGGTTGACTTGAATTGACTAGTTTCGAAAAAAAATTGAAATAATTAAATGAAATTATTTAATTGAATGGAGTACTTACTTCTAATTAATTAAACAAAGTTATTTAATTAAATGACAAGCCATTCCTAATTAATTAAATTAAGTTATTTAATTAAATAAGAAAAGTGCCTCTAATTAATTAAATATTAATTAATTAAATAGAAAAAGTAATTATGAGAGCATATCTCATTTTATTATATTAAATATCTCAACAAAATTTCTCTTCAGTTTAAAAAGGGAAATTTCCAGTTCACTATTGATCAAAAATGTGTTAAATCAGTTAACTCCTTTTTCTACTCAAATTGAATCAGTTAACTCTTTATTTTACTCAAACTAAATTTGTTAACTCCCTTCAATCTGGAAATCTCCCTTTATGACTGAACTTCACCTTTAATCCTGACCATTGATTGAAATCGATATCAACCGTTGATGAAATATAGGAAACTCTATTTAAGAGACCCTCATCTCTTCGTTTTGAAAGGTTGAATGAGAATTTGCATCGAATTGTTGCTGGAATTCATACTCACATTTGCTCATATTCACATACGCAAAGATCAAGTTTGACCAAAAGTTGACCAGATTTAACCATTGTTGAATTGGGTTGACTAGTTTCAATTTTTTTTTTGAAATAATTAAACAAAATTATTTAATTAAATGGAGTACTTACTTCTAATTAATTAAACAAAGTTATTTAATTAAATGAGAAGCCATTCCTAATTAATTAAATAAAGTTATTCAATTAAATAAAAAAAGTGTCTCTAATTAATTAAAGATTATTTAATTAAATACAAAAAGTAGTTATGAGAGCATATCTCATTTTATTAAATTAAATATCTCAACAAAATCTCTCTTCAGTTCAAAAAGGGAAATTTCCAGTTCATGATTGATAAAAAATGAGTTAAATCAGTTAATTGTTTTATCTACTCAAATTGAATGAGTTAACTCCTTATTTTACTCAAATTAAATCTGTTAACTCCCTTTAATTTTAAAATCTCCCTTTATGACTGAACTTCAACTTTTATCCTGACCGTTGATTGAAATCGATCTCAACCATTGATGAATTCGAAGAAGTCTATTTAAGACAGCCTCATCTCTTTATTTTGAAAGGTTGAATGAGAATTTGCATCGAATTGTTGCTGGAATTCATACTCACATTTGCTCATATTCACATACGCAAGTATCAAGTTTGACCAAAAGTTGACCAAATTTAACCACGGTTGACCTGAGTTGACTAGTTTCGAAATTTTTTTTGAAATAATTAAACAAAATTAGGTAATTAAATGGAGTACTTACTTCTAATTAATTAAATGAAGTAATTTAATTAAATAAGAAAAGTGTCTTTAATTAATTAAATATTATTTAATTAAATAAAAAAAGTAATTATGAGAGGATATCTCATTTTATTAACTTAAATATCTCAACAAGATCTCTCTTCAGTTCAAAAAGGGAAATTTTCAGTTCACTATTGATAAAAAAATGAGTTAAATGAGTTAACTCCTTTTTCTACTCAAATTGAATTAGTTAACTCCTTATTTTACTCAAATTAAATCTATTAACTCCCTTTAATTTTGAAATCTCCCTTTATGACTGAACTTCACCTTTAATCCTGACCGTTGATTGAAATCGATCTCAACCGTTGATGAATTCCAGGAAACTCTATTTAAGAGACCCTCATCTCTTCATTTTGAAAGGTTGAAGGAGAATTTGCATCGAATTGTTGCTGGAATTCGTACTCACATTTGATCATATTCACATACGCAAAGGTCAAGTTTGACCAAAAGTTGACCAGATTTAACCACGATTGACTTGAGTTGACTAGTTTCGAAAAGAATTTTGAAATAATTAAACAAAATTATTTAATTAAATGGAGTACTTACTTGTAATTAATTAAATAAAGTTATTTAATTAAATGAGAAGCCATTCCTAATTAATTAAATGAAATTATTTAATTAAATAAGAAAAGTGTCTCTAATTAATTAAAGATTATTTAATTAAATAGAAAAGTAATTATGAGAGCATATCTCATTTTATTAAATTAAATATCTCAACAAAATCTCTCTTCAGTTCAAAAAGGGAAATTTCTAGTTCACTATTGATGAAAAATGAGTTAAATAAATTAACTCCTTTTTCTACTCAAATTAAATCAGTTAACTCCTTACTTTACTCAAATTAAATCTGTTAACTCACTTTAATTTGGAAATCTCCCTTTATGACTGAGCTTCACCTTTAATCCTGACCGCTGATTGAAATCGATTTCAGCCGTTGATAAATTCTAGGAAAGTCTATTTAAGAGACCCTCATCTCTTCATTTTGAAAGGTTGAACGAGAATTTGCATCGAATTGTTGCTCGAATTCATACTCACATTTGCTCATATTCACATACGCAAAGATCATGTTTGACCAAAAATTGACCAAATTTAACCACGGTTGACTTGAGTTGACTAGTTTCGAAAAGAATTTTGAACTAATTAAACAAAATTATTGAATTAAATGGAGTACTTACTTCTAATTAATTAAACAAAATTATTTAATTAAATGAGAAGCCATTCCTAATTAATTAAATGAAGTTATTTAATGAAATAAGAAAAGTGTGTCTAATTAATTATAGATTACTTAATTAAATAGAAAAAGTAATTATGAGAGTATATCTCATTTTATTAAATTAAATATCTCAACAAAATCTCTCTTCAGTTCAAAAAGGGAAATTTGCAGTTTAGTATTGATCTAAAATGAGTTAAATCAGTTAACTCCTTTTTCTACTCAAATTGAATCAATCAACTCCTTATTTTACTCAAATTAAATCTGTTAACTCTAATTAATTAAATAATAAATTTAATAACTATGATTATTAATTAATTTATTAATTTGTCATCGTTATATTTGCACTACTCTTTTAGTTCTCGGAGCCGATTTTTGATCGCGCATCCTCGTTCCCCAATTCAACTTCATTATGGGTCCCCAAGCCTACTTCCGACTCTGGGATAGGAACTTGCTACGTCTTTCTTCCTGTCCCAGATGAGTTGCATTCTAGATGACGGACACGATTTTAAATCGATGTTCCTCAACAAATTGATCCCCGTGTGGCTGAAACAATCGATATAATAATAATGCGTTCTTATGATGGAGAGAAGCTTATACGTTATAACTCATGGTATTTGAAAACTTCTGAGGGTCGTAACTTTTCACCCCCCACCTCCGTTCTTCTTGAAATTCTTGACAACGTCGATTCATTAGGAGATGTTATCCCCATGGAATCTCGTGCCTTTCTTCCTATTAGCGCCTTCTGAGTGCCCCATAAGGCGTATTCTTAATGTCAGAGTGCTCTTTACTTGCTCGTGCATTCTGGGTGCCACATAAGGCACATTCAGAGTGTTGGATAAGGTGCATCCCAAATGAGGTGCAACTCGATGCATGCCCTAAGGTGAGGATGCAACAATTTCATGTCGGGTGCGATCATACCAACATTAGTGCACCGGATCCCATCAGAACTCCGCAGTTAAGCGCGGTTGGGCCAGAGTAGTACTGGGATGGGTGACCTCCTAGGAAGTCCCGATGTTGCACCCTTCTTTTACTTCTTAGACCGTGTCATCATTATATTTGCACTACTCTTTTAGTTCTCGTAGCCCATTTTCGATCGCTCGTCCCCGTTCCCCAATTCAACTTCATTTTGGGTCCCCAAGCCTACTTCTGACTCCGGGATAGGAACTTGTTGCGTCTTTCTTCCTAACCTAGACGAGTTGTATTCTAGATGAGGGACACGATGTTAAAATGATGTTCCTCAAAAAAGTGATCCCCGTGTGGTTGAAACAGTCAATACAATAACAATGCATTCTTATGATTGACAGAAGCTTATACATTACAACTCATGGTATTCGAAAACTTTCGAGGGTCGTAACTTTTCACCCCCCACCTCCGTTCTTCTTGAAATTCTTGAAAATGTGGATTCATTAGGAGATGTTATCCCCGTGGAAACTCGCACCTTTCTTCCTATTGGTGCCTTCTGAGTGCCCCATAAGGCGCATTCTTAATGTCGAGGTGCTCTTTACTTGCTCATGCATTCTGGGTGCCCCATAAGGAGTGTTTGGAGTGTTGGATAAGGTGCATCCCAGATGAGGTGCAACCCAATGCATTCCCTAAGGTGAGGACGCAACAGTTTCATGTCGGGTGCAATCATACTAGCATTAGTGCACCGGATCGCATAAGAACTACGTAGTTAAGCGCGCTTGGGCCGGAGTAGTACTGGGATGGGTGACCTCCTGGGAAGTCCTGGTGTTGGACCCTTTTTTTACTTCTTAGACTGTGTCGTCGTTATATTTGCACTACTCTTTTAGTTCTCGGAGCCCATTTTCGATCGCTCGTCCCCATTCCCCAATTCATCTTCATTTTGGGTCCCCAAGCCTACTTTCGACTCTGGGATAGGAACTTGTTGCGTCTTTCTTCCTGTCCTGGACGAGTTGCATTCTAGGTGAGGGACACGATGTTAAAACGATGTTCCTCAACAAAGTGATTCTCGTGTGGCTGAAATAGTCGATACAATAACAATGCGTTCTTATGATGGACAGAAGCTTATACGTTACAACTCATGGTATTCGAAAACTTTTGAGGTTTGTAACTTTTAACCTCCCACCTTTGTTCTTCTTGAAATTCTCGACAACGTGGATTCATTAGGAAATGTTATCCCTGTGGAAACTTGCACCTTTCTTCCTATTGGCGCCTTCTGAGTGCCCCATAAGGCGTATTCTTAATGTCAGAGTGCTCTTTACTTGCTTGTGCATTTTGGGTACCCAATAAGGCACGTTCGGAGTGCTGGATAAGGTGCATCCCATATGAGATGCAACCTGATGCATGCCCTAAGGTGAGGATGCAACAGTTTCATGTCGGGTGTGATCATACCAGCGTTACTGCACCGGATCCCATCAAAACTCTGTAATTAAGCGCACTTGGGCCGGAGTAGTACTGGGATGGGTGACCTCCCAGGAAGTCCCGGTGTTGCACCCTTCTTTTACTTCTTAGACCGTGTCGTCGTTATATTTGCACTACTCTTTTAGTTCTCGGAGCCCATTTTCGATTGCGCATCCCTGTTCCCCAATTCAACTTCATTTTGGGTCCCCAAGCCTTCTTCCGACTCCAGAATAGGAACTTGCTGCATCTTTCTTCTTGTCCCTGACGAGTTGCATTCTAGATGACGGACATGATGTTAAAATGATGTTCCTCAACAAAGTGATCCCTGTGTGGCTGAAATAGTCGATACAATAACAATGCGTTCTTATGATTGACAAAAGCTTATACGTTACAACTCATGGTATTCGAAAACTTTCAAGGGTCGTAACTTTTCACCCCCACCTTCGTTCTTCTTGAAATTCTCAACAACGTGGATTCATTAGGAGATGTTATCCCCATGGAAACTCGAGCCTTTCTTCCTATTGGTACCTTTTGAGTGCCCCATAAGACGCATTCTTAATGTTGGAGTGCTCTTTACTTGCTCGTGCATTCTGGGTGCCCCATAAGGCACGTTCAGAGTGCTGGATAAGGTGCATCCCAGATGAGGTGCAACCCGATGCATGCCCTAAGGTGAGGATGCAACAGTTTCATGTCAGGTGCGATCATATCAGCGTTAGTGCATCGGATCCCATCAGAACTCTTCAGTTAAGCGCGCTTATGCTCGAGTAGTACTAGGATGGGTGACCTCCCGGGAAGTCCCAGTGTTGCACCCTTCTTTTACTTCTTAGACTGTGTCGTCGTTATATTTGCACTACTCTTTTAGTTCTCAGAGACCATTTTCGATCGCGCGTCCCCGTTCCCCAATTCAACTTCATTTTGGGTCCCCAAGCCTACTTCTGACTCCAGGATAGGAACATGCTACGTCTTTCTTCTTGTCCCAGATGAGTTGCATTCTAGATGACAGACACGATGTTAAAACGATGTTCCTCAACAAAGTGATCCCCGTGTGGCTGAAACAGTCGATACAATAACAATGCATTCATATGATGGACAAAAGCTTATACGTTACAACTCATGGTATTCAAAAACTTCTGAGGGTTGTAACTTTTCATCCCCCACCTCCGTTCTTCTTGAAATTCTCAAAAATGTGGATTCATTAGGAGATGTTATCCTCGTGGAAACTTGTGCCTTTCTTCCTATTGGTGCCTTCTGAGTGCCCATAAGGCGTATTCTTAATATCGGAGTGCTCTTTACTTGCTCGTACATTCTGGGTGCCCCATAATGCACGTTCAGAGTGCTGGATAAGGTGCATCCTAGATGAGGTGCAACCCGATGCATGCCCTAAGGTGAGGATGCAACAGTTTCATGTCAGGTGCGATCATACCAGCGTTACTGCACCGGATCCCATTAGAACTCCGCAGTTAAGCGCGCGGGGGCCGGAGTAGTACTAGGATGGGTAACCTCCTGGGAAGTCCTGGTGTTGCACCCTTCTTTTACTTCTTAGACCGTGTCATCGTTATATTTGCACTACTATTTTAGTTCTCGGAGCCCATTTTCGATCACGCGTCCCCATTTCCCAATTCCACTTCATTTTGGGTCCCCAAGCCTACTTCCAACTCCGAGATAGGAACTTGCTGTGTCTTTCTTCCTGTCTCGGACGAGTTGCATTCTAGATGACGGACACAATGTTAAAATGATGTTCCTCAACAAAGTGATCCCCGTGTGGCTGAAACAGTCGATACAATAACAATGCATTCTTATGATTGACAGAAGCTTATACGTTACAACTCATGGTATTCGAAAACTTCCGAGGGTCGTAACTTTTCAGTCCCCACCTCCGTTCTTCTGGAAATTCTCGACAACATGGATTCATTAGGAGATGTTATCCCCATGGAAACTCGCGCCTTTCTTCATATTGGTGCCTTCCGAGTGCCCCATAAGGCGCATTCTTGATGTCGAAGTGCTCTTTACTTGCTCATGCATTCAAGGTGCCCCATAAGGCACGTTCGGAGTGCTGGATAAGGTGCATCCATTTAATTAAATAACTTTGTTTAATTAATTAGAAGTAAGTACTCCATTTATTTAAATAATTTCATACTCACATTTTATTAATTGTTGCTGGAATTCATACTCACATTTGCTCATATTCACATACGTAAAGATCAAGTTTGACCAAAAGTTGACCAGATTTAACCACGGTTGACTTGAGTTGACTAGTTTCGGAAAGAATTTTTAAATAATTAAACGAAATCATTTAATTAAATGGAATACTTACATCTAATTAATTAAATAAAGTTATTTAATTAAATGAGAAGCCATTCGTAATTAATTAAATGAAGTTATTTAACTAAATAAGAAAAGTGTCTCTAATTAATTAAAGATTATTTAATTAAATAGAAAAAGTAATTATGAAAGCATATCTCATTTTATTAAATTAAATATCTCAACAAAATCTCTCTTCAGTTCAAAAAATGAAATTTCCAGTTCACTATTGATCAAAAATGAGTTAAATCAGTTAACTCATTTTTCTACTCAAATTGAATTAGTTACCTCCTTATTTTACTCAAATTAAATCTGTTAACTACCTTTAATTTAGAAATCTCCCTTTATGATTGAACTTCACCTTTAATCCTGACCGTTGATTGAAATCGATCTCAACCATTGATGAATTCCAGAAAAATCTATTTAAGAGACCCTCATCGCTTCATTTTGAAAGGTTGAAAGAGAACTTGCATCGAATTGTTGTTGAAATTCATACTCACATTTGCTCATATTCACATACACAAAGATCAAGTTTGACCAAAAGTTGACTATATTTAACTACGGTTGACTTGAGTTGACTAGTTTCAAAAAGAATTTTGAAATAATTAAATGAAATTATTTAATTGAATGGAGTACTTACTTCTAATTAATTAAACAAAGTTATTTAATTAAATGAGAAGCCATTCCTAATTAATTAAATGAAGTTATTTAATTAAATAAGAAAAGTGTCTCTAATTAATTTAAAATTATTTAATTATGTAGAAAAAGTAATTATGAGAGCATATCTAATTTTATTAAATTAAATATCTCAACAAAATCTCTCTTAGTTCAAAAAGAGAAATTTCCAGTTCACTATTGTTAAAAAATGAGTTAAATCAGTTAACTCCTTTTTCTACTCAAATCGAATCAGTTAACTCCTTATTATACTCAAATTAAATCAGTTAACTCCCTTTAATTTAGAAATCTCCCTTTATTAAATAACTAAATTACTTATTTTCACTACTCTTTTAGTTTTCGGAGCCCATTAACTTAATTATTAAATTAAATTAATAATTTAAGAGATTAATTAAATAACTTTGTTTAATTAATTAGAAATTTCCCTTTTAATTAATTTGAGTAAATTCACATTTTATTTAATTATTAACGGTTAAATAATTAACCGTGGTTAAAGAGATAAGTTGATTGACTTAACTCATTAACCGTTGAGACATGCTCATTAATTGTTAAATATTAATTATATTTAATTTAATTTAATTAATAATTAATTTAAATAATTTAATAATTATGATTTTTAATTTACTCTCTATTAATAATTATTTAAGTTGAGATATGCTCGTTTTATTATTTTATTAATGGTTGACTTGAGTTGACTAGTTTCGAGAAGAATTTTGAAATAATTAAACTAAATTATTTAATTAAATAGAGTACTTACTTTTAATTAATTAAACAAAGTTATTTAATTAAATGAGAAGCCATTTCTAACTAATTAAATGAAGTTATTTAATTAAATAAGAAAAGTTTCTCTAATTAATTAAAGATTATTTAATTAAATAGAAAAAGTAATTATGAGAGCATATATCATTTTATTAAATTTGAGTAAAATAAGGAGGTAACTGATTCAACCGTTGATGAATTGTGAATATGCTCTCATAATTACTTTTTCTATTTAATTAAATCAGTTAAATCTAGTTAAATCAAACTTCACTCATTAACAGTTAATGAGCATATATCAATGGTTAATGAGTTGAGTCAATCAACTTATCTCTTTATTTTACTCAAATTAAATCTGTTAACTCAATTTAATTTGAAAATCTCCCTTTATAACTGAACTACACCTTTAAATCGTGACCGTTGATTGAAATCGATCTCAACCGTTGATGAATTCCAAGAAAGTTTATTTAAGAGACCCTCATCTCTTCATTTTGAAAGGTTGAATGAGAATTTGCATTGAATTGTTGCTGAAATTCATACTCACATTTGCTCATATTCACATACGCAAAGATCAAGTTTGACAAAAAGTTCACCAGATTTAACCACGATTGACTTGAGTTGACTACCTTCAAAAAGAATTTTGAAATAATTAAATGAAAGTATTTAATTAAATGGAATACTTACTTCTAATTAATTAAACAAAGTTATTTAATTAAATGAGAAGTCATTCCTAATTAATTAAATGAAGTTATTTAATTAAATAAAAAAAGTGTCTCTAATTAATTAAATAGAAAAAGTAATTATGAGAGCACATCTCATTTTATTAAATTAAATATCTCAACAAAATCTCTCTTCAGTTCAAAAAGGAAAATTTCTAGTTCGCTATTGATCAAAAATGAGTTAAATCAGTTAACTCCTTTTTCTACTCAAATTGAATCAGTTAACTCCTTATTTTACTCAAATTAAATCTGTTAATTCCCTTTAATTTGGAAATCTCCCTTTATGACTGAACTTCACCTTTAATCTTGACCGTTGATTGAAATCGATCTCAACCGTTGATGAATTCCAAGAAAGTCTATTTAAGAGACCCTCATCTCTTCATTTTGAAAGGTTGAATGAGAATTTGCATCGAATTGTTGCTGGAATTCATACTCACATTTGCTCATATTCACATACGCATAGATCAAATTTGACCAAAAGTTGACCAGATTTAACCACGGTTGACTTGAGTTGACTATTTTTGAAAAGAATTTTGAAATAATTAAATGAAATTATTTAATTAAATGGAGTACTTACCTCTAATTAATTAAACAAAGTTATTTAATTAAATAAGAAGTCATTCCTAATTAATTAAATGAAGTTATTTAATTAAATAAGAAAAGTCTCTCTAATTAATTAAAGATTAATTAATTAAATAGAAAAAGTAATTATGAGAGCATATCTCATTTTATTAAATTAAATATCTCAACAAAATCTTTCTTCAGTTCAAAAAGGGAAATTTCCAGTTCACTATTGATCAAAAATGAGTTAAATCTATTAACTCCCTTTAATTTGGAAATCTGCCTTTATTACTAAACTTCACCTTTAATCCTGGCCGTTGATTGAAATTGATCTCAACCGTTGATGAATTTCAGGAAAGTCTATTTAAGAGACCCTCATCTCTTCATTTTGAAAGGTTGAATGAAAATTTGCATCGAATTGTTGCTGGAATTCATACTCACATTTGGTCATATTCACATACGCAAATATCAAGTTTGACCAAAAGTTGACCAGATTTAACCACAGTTGACCTGAGTTGACTAGTTTCAAAAAGAATTTTGAAATAATTAAACAAAATTAGTTAATTAAATGGAGTACTTACTTCTAATTAATTAAACAAAGTTATTTAATAAAATGAGAAGTCATTCCTAATTAATTAAATGAAGTTATTTAATTAAATAAGAAAAGTGTCTCGAATTAATTAAATATTATTTAATTAAATAAAAAAAGTAATTATGAGAGCATATCTCATTTTATTAAATTAAATATCTCAACAAGATCTCTCTTCAGTTCAAAAAGGGAAATTTTCAGTTCACTATTGATTAAAAATGAGTTAAATGAGTTAACTCCTTATTTTACTCAAATTAAATCTAATAACTCCCTTTAATTTGGAAATCTCCCTTTATGACTGAACTTCACCTTTAATCCTGACCGTTGATTGAAATCGATCTCAACCGTTGATGAATTCTAGGAAAGTCTATTTAAGAGACCCTCATCTCTTCATTTTGAAAGGTTGAAGGAGAATTTGCATCGAATTGTTGCTTGAATTCATACTCACATTTGCTCATATTCACATACGCAAAGATCAAGTTTGACCAAAAGTTGACCAGATTTAACCACGATTGATTTGAGTTGACTAGTTTCGAAAAGAATTTTGAGATAATTAAACGAAATTATTTAATTAAATGAGAAGCCATTCCTAATTAATTAAATAAAGTTATTTAATTAAATAAGAAAAGTGTCTCTAATTAATTAAAAATTATTTAATTAAATAGAAAAAGTAATTATGAGAGCATATCTCATTTTATTAAATTAAATATCTCAACAAAATTTCTCTTCGGTTCAAAAAGAGAAATTTTTAGTTCACTATTGATCAAAAATAAGTTAAATCAGTTGACTCCTTTTTCTACTCAAATTGAATCAGTTATCTCCTTATTTTACTCAAATTAAATATGTTAACTCCTTTTAATTTGAAAATCTCCCTTTATGACTGAACTTCACCTTTAATCCTAACCGTTGATTGAAATCGATCTCAACCGTTGATGAATTCCAAGAAAGTCTATTTAAGAGAGCCTCATCTCTTCATTTTGAAATGTTTAATGAGAATTTGCAACGAATTGTTGCTGGAATTCATACTCACATTTTTCATATTCACATACACAAAGATCAAGTTTGACCAAAAGTTAATTAGATTTAACAACGGTTGACTTGAGTTGACTAGTTTCGTAAAAAAAATTAAAATAATTAAACAAAATTATTTAATTAAATAGAGTAGGGTATGTGCAAGATCATGGTGTACCAAACTATGGCCTTAAGTGGCAGTGAAAAATCAACAAATCAGGTTTATGTCAACTTGACACATAATTTTGAAGTTGTTATGGACTTTATATCAAAAAGTTGTAAAAAAATAATTTGAGGAAAATTGAATGTAGTTTCCAAACTACTAGGCCTTATTAGTAGAAAAAAATAATTGATTGGTCAAAAGTTTGAATTTTAATGCAGTACTAAGAAAATTTCAAGGCAAAAATAAAAAGTAGGTGTATGTCTGACCACCTTAATCAAAATTCAATCATAATATTTTTTTAATATAATTATAGATATGAAAACTAGACTCATACCTGGATGTGACGCATATTTTTTGATATTTTTATTCCAAATAAATAATTAAATACGAATTTTCTACCAAAACTTTTTCGGATTAAAAAGAGTCTCATGTCTGACCACCCTAACTAATAGAAAATTTGATCAAATTTATTATTATTATTTTTTTCTTATACTAAGCAAAGTATAGAATGTGACGCAACTTTTAGATTTAAAAAATGCTATACCGTTTAAAAGTTATAGCTATTTTTCATTCAGTATGTCAATCAACACTTTACAATAATCTTCATTGATAATTAACTAATAAATACTTATTGAACTCAGAATTTGACAGAAATTATATTGATGAAATCTAGAGAGCGATATTAAAAAACTCATTTCATTTCATTCAATTTTGAACAAAATAACATTGTCAGACGGCTACTCGAAGTCTGAGTATCACTAAAACTCTCTATAAACATGTCTTTGGGGTTGACCAGGCAGGCTTGGTAAATACAAAGCCTGATCGGATATCCGATATGGCTCGGTAGTCAAATTCTAAAAATCTTCAAATTTTGGAAGGAAATTCGATTTAAACATTCCAATTTTTTATTTTTAAATTATTTCACTTATATTAATATGTAAAGGCATATTTTAATATATTATATATATACATAATAACAAAATGTAAACATTCAAGATATAATCTAGTAATATATAATAATATATTATGTTAATCTTATTACAATTTATAAATACAATATATATTATTATTATTTTTGCTAAATATAATAACGTAATTTATATATATATATAAAATACATATTATATATTATTATATTAATATGTATGTTATTAATATATACAATAACGTAATATTTTCATTAAATGAAATATGTATTATATATTATTATATTAATATGTATAATAATATAATATATATATAACAACGTAATATTTTTATTAAATATAATACATATTATAAATATTATTATATTAATATGTATGTTATTAATATATCTATATAATAACGTAATATTTTTATTAAATATAATAATGTAATATGTATATGTATATATATATATATATATATTATTATATTAATATGTATATTATTAATATATATGTATATTATTAATATATAAGAGTCAAAGGGGGTCATAGGGTGACCTATGACCCTCTTTGACCCATTAAATGATGATATATGTCTCTAGGGGTCCTAGGACCCCTAGGGACATATTCGAATGGGTATTATGGGTCAAAGGGGGTCATAGGGTGACCTATGACCCTTTTTGACCCATTAAACGATGACATATGTCCCTAGGAGTCCTAAGACCCTTAGGGATATAATCGAATCGTTCATATCGGTCAAGGGGGTCATAGGGTGACCTATGACACTTTTGACCCATTCAATGGTGACATATGTCCCTAGGGGTCCTAGGACCCCCAAAGACATAGTTGAATCGTTCATATGGGTCAAAGGGGGGCATAGGGTGACCTATGACCCCCTTTGACTCATTAAACGACGACATATATCCCTAGGGGTCCTAAGACCCCTAGGGACATATTCGAATGGGTAATATGGGTCAAAGGGGGTCATAGGGTGACCTATGACCCTCTTTGACCCATTAAAAGATGACATATGTCCCTAGGGATCCTACGACCCCTAGGAACATATTCCAATCATTTATATGGGTCAAAGGGGGTCATAGGGTGACCTATGACCCCTTTCACCCATTAAACGACAACATATGTCCCTATGGGTCCTACGACCCCTAAGGACATAGTCGAATCGTTTATATGGGTCAAAGGGGGTCATAGGGTGACCTATCACCCTCTATGATCCATTAAACGATGACATATGTCTCTAGGGGTCCTAAGACCCCTAGGGACATATTCGAATGGGTAATATGGGTCAAAGGGGGTCATAGGTCACCCCTGACCCATTAAACGATGATATATGTCTCTAGGGGTCCTTGAACCCCTAAGGACATATTCGAATGGGTAATATGGGTCAAAGGGGGTCATAGGGTGACCTATGACCCTCTTTGACCCATTAAATGATGACATATTGTTAGAGTAATTATTTGTTCTAACTTATTAATTAAATCACTTTGATTTAATTAATTAAGTTGCCTATTACTCTAGTTTTCTTAAGCTATTTTGCAGGTGCATATAATTAATATTTTATTAATTATATTGTGCAACCCTAGCTTTTTTAGGCTTTAGTTTCCCTTTTCAAGTTTCGTGATTCCTTTATAAGGATTCACCTCTTTGTATTTTATTCATTCACTTATTGGATTATATGAGATATTGCTCTTTGCATGTCCATAAGATGGATCTGGCTTTTTGGCCTCCTTGATTTTTCCTTGCCTTTGTTCTTTGCTTCATCCATGTGACAGGGTTATGCATGCAGGTGTTCTTGGGAGATTAGTTTTTCACCTAATCTAACATGGTATCAGAGCAAGCTTGCTGCTCGCTGTTCGTGGTTTGTTGAAGCATTTCAGAAGTTGCATTTTTCAGAGGGTTTCAATTTTTAGAGTTATTTTGTATTGGATTTGGAGGGGTCATTTTTTCAGTGCATTTTGAGCCCAAATGGACCTCACCGTTGGATTCGTAGCACCCAAAAACCCCTGTTTCCATATAAAATTTGTCCAATTTGGACACAGTTGAAATTTGATGCAAAAATTTGTTACCAGATTTGGGCATGCTTTCCGAAGAAAAGATTTTTTTTTATTCAAAAAATAAATCATAAAACCAAAAGGCTTTATTAAAAAAAAGGCTCATGAGTTTTTATTAAAAAAAAGCGTTTGCTTTTTTTGCAAAAATTCTTCAAAGTTTTTTGTTTTTTTTTTAAAAAACCATTTTCAAAATCTTCCAAAAAAGGATGCTTCATCAGCAAAGTATAACAGAGAAGTGACATCAGCAAGGTACTGAAGCAGGTCTGACAGCCGCAGGTGCTGACGTCATCCATCTTTGGGCTGAAATTTGACGGCTTTCAAATCATCATTTCTATAATTTGTTTTGTGTTAAAAGCTGTTTGTGGTTTTTTGGCCATATCTTTGTCATACGGAGGTATTTTTTGATAAATCTTATATCGTCGGAAAGCTCTTTCCGAGCCCGTCATGATGGTGCTAGTTATTTGGACTTTTGATACAGTTTGGTTACCTATTTTGGCTTTCAAAGCCAGATGTTCTATTTTGCACTCTGTGAGGCGTATCTTGAGCTTTCGATCTCCGATTTTGGACTTCTTTATATCATTGGAAAGCTCTTTCTATGCTCTTTCCAGTGATGCTGTTGTTGTCCTAGATTCTATTCCAGGCACATCCTATTCAGTCTTTTGCATTTTAGCATTCTGGTGGATATCCTGTTTGTTTCAGGTCTGGCGATTGATTTTGTTGCTTCAGTTGCTTCGTTTTGGGCTCTACCTTCTGTTGTTTCAGCCTTATGTCTTTTTT
This sequence comes from Cupressus sempervirens, assembly GCA_028749045.1. Classification (NCBI taxonomy): domain Eukaryota; kingdom Viridiplantae; phylum Streptophyta; class Pinopsida; order Cupressales; family Cupressaceae; genus Cupressus; species Cupressus sempervirens. The sequence continues at coordinate 673,687,844 of CM053790.1, read as the reverse complement.
GATCATTGTTGATATTCATTGTAAGCATCTTTATGCAACGCACTGAGATAAAGTGCCACTCTTGCGTTTTGGGATCCTTTTCATCATTGTGATTCGTTGTACTCGCACTATTTTATAAAGTGCCATGGGGGGGATAGTTGTTTGCCGCTTATAGGCCCTCTTTCTCTAATTCCTCATGCAGTGTTGATGACACGTGCCTTTGTTTGTGTTTGTACCTCACTCTTGATGTGTTTGGCTCCTGTGTTGTAGGAGATTTTTGGCCCATCTTTTCAACTGCCTGTCACCTCACCTGCCTTAAGGGGAGGTTATATTGCTATTCTATGCTTCTTTGGTTGATGGTTCGTGCCTTCTATTTCCATGGAGGTTCCTTTGGTTGATGGTTCATGCCTTATATTTCCATGGAAGTTCTTCAGATTAGCATTTTGACAGAGTTTTGCGGTTCTTCATGCTTCAATGATTCTCTTCTGATCTCTTTGTTCCTTCTTCTGGAACATTCTTTGCTATCTCTTTTTGGAGTAGGGTTTTTCCCATGTGGTTTTCTCTATTTCTCCTCTTTATAGAGATTTTGTTGTGATTGGGTACCTAATCTGGCCTTATTGCCAAGACCCAATTCTCTTTCATAACTATGCTAGGTTAGCTTCCTCCCAAGCTTCGCTTAAGGGGGGGTGTTAGAGTAATTATTTGTTCTAACTTATTAATTAAATCACTTTGATTTAATTAATTAAGTTGCCTATTACTCTAGTTTTCTTAAGCTATCTTGTAGGTGCATATAATTAATATTTTATTAATTATATTGTGCAACCCTAGATTTTTTAGGCTTTAGTTTCCCTTTTCAGGTTTCGTGATTCCTTTATAAGGATTCACCTCTTTGTATTTTATTCATTCACTTATTGGATTATATGAGATATTGCTCTTTGCATGTCCATCAGATGGATCTAGCTTTTTGGCCTCCTTGATTTTTCCTTGCCTCTGTTCTTTGCTTCATCCATGTGACAGGGTTATGCATGCAGGTGTTCTTGGGAGATTAGTTTTTCACCTAATCTAACACATATGTCCTTAGGGGTCCTTGGACCCCTAGGGATATATTCGAATTGTTCATATGGGTCAAAAGGGGTCATAGGGTGACCTATGACCCCCTTTGACCTATTAAACGATGACATAAGTCCCTAGGGGTCCTAGGACCCCTAGGGACATATTTGAATCGTTCATATGGGTCAAAGGGGGTCATTGGGTTACCTATGACCCCCTTTGACCCATTAAACGACGACATATGTCCCTAGGGGTCCTAGGACCCTTAGAGACATATTCAAATGGGTAATATGGGTCAAATGGGGTCATAGGGTAACCTATGACCCTCTTTGATCCATTAAATGACGACATATGTCCCTAGGGGTCCTAGGACCCCTTGGGACATATTCGAATCGTTCATATGGGTCGAATGGGGTCATAGGGTGACCTATGACCCCCTTTAACCCATTAAATGATGACATATGTCCCTAGGGGTCCTCGGACCCCAAGAGACATATTCAAATGGATAATATGGGTCAAAGGGGGTCATAGGGTGACCTATGACCCTCTTTCACCCATTACAAGATGACATATGTTCCTAAAGGTCCTAGGACCCTAGGGACATATTCGAATGGGTAATATGGGTCAAATGGAGTCATAAGGTAACCTATGACCCTTTTTGACCCATTAAACAACAACATATGTCCCTAGGGGTCCTACAACCCCTAAGGACATATTCGAATCGTTCTTATGGGTCAAAGCGGGTCATAGGGTGACCTATGACCCTCTTTGACCCATTAAACGATGACATATGTCTCTAGGGGTCCTAGGACACCTAGAGACATATTCGAATGGGTATTATGGGTCAAAGGAGGTATTAGGGTGACCTATGACCCTCTCTGACCCATTAAACGATGACATATGTCCCTAGAGGTCCTCGGACCCCTAGGGACATAGTCAAATCGTTCATATGGGTCAAAAGAGGTCATAGGGTGACCTATGACCCCCTTTAACCCATTAAACGACAACATATGTCCCTAGGGGTCCTAGGGACATATTCGAACTGAGGAACCCCTTTGACCCATATGAACAATTTGAATATGTCCCTGGGGGTCCTAAGAACCCTAGGGACCTATTCGAATGGGTAATATGGGTCAAAGGGGGTCATAGGGTGACCTACGACCCTGTTTGACCTATTAAACGATGATATATGTCTCTAGGGGTCCTAGGACCCCTGGAGACATATTTGAATGGGTAATATGGGTCAAAGGGGGTCATAGGGTGACTTATAACCCTCTATGACCCATTAAACAATGACATATGTCCCTAGCGGTCGTCGGACCCCAAGGGACATATTCGAATGGGTAATATGGGTTAGAGGGGGTCATAGGGTGACGTATGACCCTTTTTGACTCATTAAATGATGACATATGTCCCTAAGAGTCTTAGGACCCCTAAGGACATAGTCGAATCATTCATATGGGTCAAAGGGGTTCATAGGGTGACCTATGACACCCTTTGACGCATTAAATGATGACATATGTCCCTAGGGGTCCTAGGACCCCCAAGGACATAGTCGAATTGTTCATATGGGTCAAAGGGGGTCATAGGGTGACCTATGACCCCCTTTGACTCATTAAACGATGACATATGTCCCTAGGGGTCCTACGACCCCTAGGGACATATTCAAATTGGTAATATGGGTCAAAAGGGACCATAGGGTGACCTATGACCCTCTTTGACCCATTAAACGATGACATATGTCCTTAGGGGTCCTAAGACCCCTAGGGACATATTCCAATCGTTCATATGGGTCAAAGGGGTTCATAGGGTGACCTATGACCCCCTTTGACTCATTAAACAATGACATATGTCCCTACGGGTCCTACGACCCTTAGGGACATAGTCGAATTGTTCATATGGGTTAAAGGGGGTCCCTCTTTGACCCATTAAACGACGATATATGTCTTTAGGGGTCCTAGGACCCCTAGGGACATATTCGAATGGGTAAGATGGGTCAAAGGGGGTCATAGGTCATAGGGTGACCTATGACCCTCTCTGACCCATTAAACGATGATATTCGAATGGGTAATATGGGTCCAAGGAGGTCATAGGGTGACCTATGACCCTCTTTGACCCATTAAATGATGACATAAGTCCCTAGGGGTCCTCGAACCCCTAGGGACATATTCGAATGGGTAATATGGGTCAAAGGGGGTCATAGGGTGACCTATGACCCTCTTTGACCCATTAAAAGAGGACATATGTCTCTTGGGGTCCTCAAACCCCTAGGGACATATTCAAATCGTTTATATGGGTCAAAGGGGGTCATAGGGTGACCTATGACCCCCTTTAACCCATTAAATGATGACATATGTCCCTAGGGGTCCTAGGACCATTAGGTATACATTTGAATCGTTCATATGGGTCAAAGGAGGTCATAGGGTGACCTATGACCACCTTTGACCCATTAAACGACGACATATGTCTCTAGGGGTCCTAGGACCCCTAGGGACATATTTGAATGGGTAATATGGGTCAAATGGGGTCATAAGGTAACCTGTGACCCTCTTTGACCCATTAAACGACGACATAGGTAATATGGGTCAAATGGAGTCATAGGGTAACCTATGACCCTCTTTGATCCATTAAACGACGACATATGTCCCTAGGGTCCTAGGACCCTTAGTGACATATTCGAATCGTTCATATGAGTCAAAGGGGGTCATAGGGTGACCTATGACCCTCTTGACCCATTAAATGATGATATATGTCTCTAGGGGTCGTAGGACCCCTAGGGACATATTCGAATGGGTAATATGGGTCAAAGGGGGTTATAGGGTCACCTATGACCCCCTTTGACCCATTAAATGATGACATATGACCCTATGAACCATTTTGACCCATATTACCCATTCGAATATGTCCCTAAGGGTGCTAGGACCCCTAGGGACATATTCGAATGGGTAATATGGGTCAAATGGGGTCATAGGGTAACCTATGACCCTCTTTGACTCATTAAATGATGACATATCTCCCTAGGGGTCCTAGGACCCCTAGGGACATATTCGAATTGTTCATATGGGTCAAATGGGGTCATAGGGTGACCTATGACCCGCTTTGACCCATTAAACGACGACATATGTCCCTAGGGGTCCTAGGACCCCTAGGGACATGGTGGAATCATTCATATGGGTCAAAGGAGGTCATAGGTTGACCTATGACCCCCTTTGACGCATTAAATGATGACATATTTCCCTAGTGGTCCTCGGACCCCAAGGGACATATTCGAATGGGTAATATGGGTCAAAGGGGGTCATAGGGTGATCTATGACCCTCTTTGACTCATTAAACGATGACATATGTCTCTAGGGGTCCTCGGACCTCTAAGGACATATTCAAATGGGTAATATGGGTCACCTATGACCCCCTTTGACCCATTAAATGATGACATATGTCGCTAGGGGTCCTAGGACCCCTAGGGACATATTTGAATCGTTCATATGGGTCAAAGGGTGTCATAGGGTGAGCTATGACCCCCTTTGACCCATTAAATGATGACATATGTCCCTAAGTGTGCTAGGACCCCTAGGGACATATTCGAATGGGTAATATGGGTCAAATGTGGTCATAGGGTAACCTATGACCCTCTTTGACCCATTAAATGACGACATATGTCCCTAGGCATCCTAGGACCCGTAGGGACATATTTGAATCGTTCATATGGGTCAAAGGGGGTCATAGGGTGACCTATGACCCTCTTGACCTATTAAACTATGATATATGTCTCTAGGGGTCCTCGGAACGCTAGGGACATATTCGAATGGGTAATATGGGTCAAAGGGAGTCATAGGGTGACCTATGACCCCCTTTGACCCAATAAATGATGACATATGTCCCTAGGGGTCCTCGGACCCCAAGGGACATATTTGAATGGGTAATATGGGTCCAAGGGACCCATTAAATGATGACATATGTCCCTAGGGGTCCTAGGACCCTAGGGACATATTCGAATCATTCATATGGGTCAAAGGGGGTCATAGGGTGACCTATGACCCCCTTTGACCCATTAAACAATGACATATGTCCCTAAGGGTCCTAGGCATATTCAAATGGGTAATATGGGTCAAATGGTATCATAAGGTAACCTATGACCCTCTTTGACGCATTAAACGGCGACATATGTCCCTAGGGGTCCTAAGACCCATAGAGACATATTTTAATCGTTCATATGGGTCAAAGGGGGTCATAGGGTGACCTATGACCGTCTTTGACCCATTAAACGATGATATATGTCTTTAGGGGTCCTAGGACCCCTAGGGGCATATTCGAATGGGTATTATGGGTCAAAGTGAGTCATAGGGTGACCTATGACCCTCTTTGACCCATTAAACGATGACATATGTCCCTAGGGGTCCTAGGACCCCTAAGGAAATAGTCGAATCGTTCATATGGGTCAAAGGGGGTCATAGGGTGACCTATGAGCCTCTTTGACCCATTAAACGACGACCCTCTTTGTATTATATATTATTATATTAATATGTATAATAATATAATATATATATATAACAACGTAATATTTATATTAAATATAATATATATTATAAATATTATTATATTAATTTGTATGTTATTAATATATCTATAGAATAATGTAATATATTAGTATATATAACGCAATATTTTAGGATATACTATTTATACTATTTTAGGATAATAATTATAATATAAATAAACACTAAATATTAATTTTATTATATGTATAGTAATAATAATAATACTATTATAGCTATAATAATAATATATATTAATACTATATATTGTAGCTTAATATAAATAAACACTATATATTTAAACTATTATATCTATATTAATAATATTAATACTATTATAGGTATAATATTAATATTGATACTATAGGTATATTAATACTATTATATATTAATATTATTGATATTTTATACTAATACTAATATACGATTAACTTAGTTATAAATTAAAGTCGTTTGTCTCCAAATATTTTCATAATATTAATATTATTGTGGCAAATGAGGGAAACCTTAGCAAGTTTTCCCCCCAAAAGTCATTTTCCCAGATCGGATATCTGATTTCTTATCAGATATCTTATTTTACTGGCATCAATTTCAAATATTTGACTATCCCTATAGACCCGACAACATTACTTTTTTACCTCTTTTTTCACGGGATTTGTAAAAAGTCACGTTTTGGGGCCCAACAAATCGAAAAGAATTTGAAAATATAACCTTAGGTGTTCAAATTTTTCATCTGAATGGGGAGTAGCAGTCATCGAAAGAATAAACGTAAAAGGAAGATATCCAATGAAGACATTGCCACATATAGGGAAAAGGACAAAATGAAACACCGAAAAAAAGACAAGGTATGCTAAATATCAATCAAGTTGATGATGAATTAATAGAAGGTGGAATCACAGAGTCAGATAATGAAAATGTACAGTTGGGGAATGAAAATGTACCTATTGAAAATGATAATGCGGAAATTGAAAATGTAGAGATTGAAAATTTTGAAGAAGAAATGCCACCAAGTCATATCCAAATTGCATAATTGACCATGTCGAAGATGACAATGCACAGGAACCTAATGCATAAGAACCTTACATATCTCCTAATTATAATCGACATGAAGCTTCTAAGACACCAAAATGGATAATTGAAATTGATGAAACGATTATGACTAGTTTGGAAGGAAAAAAATCAGAAAGAACCATTCGGTTATGGGCTTCAAGACTATATTAGATTTTTTCGGCAACAAGACAGTGGTAAAGAAAAGTCAGCTTTTCATGCACTTATTAAAGATGCAAAAGATGCGACCTATGCTTTCCAAATTGAAAATTCATGTCAATAAAAAGTTGAAAAGAAATGCCATTATTGTGAAGAATCTTTTCAGTGCTCTCAATAGCGTTGGAAAAAATAGCAGAGAGAAGAATAATAGAGTTTCTCGAAGGGTTATTACAACCTCTTTGGTAAGTCATCATTTGAGAAAGGGTAGATATACGAGAAAAACTTGTATTGATTTGAATCTAAATCGTACTACTTTGAGATGAGCACTTAGTCGACAAGATAAAATTGATGATCCTCTTCAAAATGAAACATGGGCATTTGGTGGGAGACTTCCACGTTTTGATAAGAAGCTATTCGACGATGTGAAGGAAGAAATTATACAATTTTGGCACTCTAACTCACAAGTATCACCCAATGCTAAAGATGTCTTAAAGTTGAGGATTGGCATCAGAGACCGCACGCCACATCCTAAACACTATTTGGAGGTAAGTCAAACTATGTTGTTCAAACAATTTAGAGAGAGTCATCCAAGTGTTCATATATCACAAAGGGCTTTTGAATCTTTGAAGCCATTTTATTGTGTGCCACTCAAAATTTGAAATACATGTTGTTGCAAATATCATGTTGAGTTTTCTATGCACCATGAACTATTACGCTCCATCCATTCTACTTTGCATAGTAAAGAAATGTTGGAAGATTGTGGGGGTAGTGGGCTTCCAAAATCATCAAGAGACTTGTTAGATCAACTCTTATGTCGTAGAGTTGATGGTTTTTCCTTTTAAAAAAATCCTTGCTTAAATGAAAAGTGTTCAAAATGTGGTGGCTTATCCAAGTTTGACACATGTTTCCATGAGGGGTGTGAACAAGATCTTGGAAAGACAATAGTGAAAAGAAGGGTCTATGAAATGGTGAAATACACATTGAAGAGTGGGAGTGAGAGCTCTAGATGTGAATTAGTTGGAAAAGATATCAATGTGGCTAATTTTATTTTAGATTTCAAGGCAATTTTTTTTTACAAGTATGCAAGACATAGTCACAGGTCTCAGTGGTTGGATCAACAATTTAGAACGTGTAAGGAGATTTTTCCCATTGGCACTATTATATCAGTTGTTGATTTTGTTGAGAACTACACATTGCAACCTCAAAATGAGACACAATCTTAGTATTACAACTCTATTCAGATTGCAATTTTTGTTCACATAACATATAGACATGCCCCTGATAATGCGGAAGATAATCGAAAGATTATTAGAGAGTATCATTTTTATATGAGTGGTGATAGATTTCACTCTCACGAGTTTGTGCAACATTGTTTCGAGAATTTTTTTGATTTCTTACACGAGCATGCAATTGCTATGGATAGACATATCATTTGGTCAGATAATTGTACAGGTCAATTCAAGAATTCTCGCATGTTTTATTGGTTGTGTAGGATGCACATAGAGAGAGGGGTGCCTCATATTTGGAGTTTTTTTGAGTTCGGCCATGGAAAAGGGGAACATGATGGAGCAGGGGCATGTGTGAAGAGAGCTCTAGTTAAGGAGCAACTGAAGATTTCAACAATAGAGCTTCTTGATGCTCGTAGCATTGTTGATTGGTGTAGTTTAGCATTATCACAGGGGGGGACTCTTAATTCAGTGGTACGCAGGTTCTTTTGGTTGGTTGAGAAAGGGTCCATAGGTGATAGATCAGATTGTGCTACAGTGAGAGACTCATCAAAAATGCATTCATTTCGAAGCTCTAATTCTAGTACATGGACCATTTAGACACGACAACTAGCTTGTTTTTGTCGTACTTGTTTTCAGTGTGATTGGGATCACTGTGAGTCAAGTGAGTGGGTGGACACATGGGCTCCACATTATCTTACTCAATTTTCTATAATACCCTCTATCAAAAATGATGACATGGAAAGTTCACTTGAGCATAATCATCTATCAGATCTACTTCAGCCAGGACATGTCTTTGCATTGGTTGCACCACAGGGGAATGATGAGAAATCTGATTATTGGTTAGCACGTTCTGTAAGAGGCAAACAAAAACTTGCACAACCGATCACAGATGATGATGGATTCACGTATCCTACTGGTTCAGTGGTTGTTGCTAGAACATGGCTGGGGACATACATGCTTAGAAGGAACGAAATTCTTGCATTCGAACACTATCAGAAGCACAAAGTAATTCTCATATATTCGCATCTTATTATAGCAACAAATGTAAAGTTATTGAAGCATCAAGGAAGACCAAAAGTAAAAGAACTTTTTACTATTGCTAATGCTGATCATGAAGCCTTGTTGGAGACCCTAAAATAGAGAGAGGACCCTATTGGAATACTCAACTAGGTATATATACTTCTTATGTTATTTTCTTCATAATGATTTAATGAATTGATCATTATCTTGTTTAATACAATAAGTTACTAATTTTTGTATGATATTGGAATGTAGGTACATCATGAAAAGTTGGAGGGGGGTGGTATTGGGGAGAATTTCTAAAATTTATGATGTATTATGATGTAAAATGTGTAGTTTTTTGTATATGGTTTTTGTATTTTGGTAGGTTCTTTGTAAGGAATTATAAGAGGAAGATATTGAACAAGTTCTTCCAAATCATATTTGCATGTGATACAAGGCTATAACGACAATTTTAAGAGCATTTATAACTATATGAAAGATAATTGCATGCGGATATCTTATTACAAATTTAGTTTTTTCCTTATTTGACATAAAGCTGACATTATGATTATTAAAACTATTTTTATCAAACTAATCAAATAAGAAAAATTTAGAAAGTACGGATGAACAATTAGAATACTTGATTTCTTCCATTTTGCAACCAATCATAGCATTTGAAAGCATAAAGAGTCATAATATTGTATGATGTTTTGAAAGACTTTCATATTGAAAAGTTGTATGAAGCACATTTAGGATAAGCCATGAAATCCATGAAAGAAGATAGCATGTAGGATAAGCAATTAAAGCCAATAAGCAAGATAGCACATGCATAATGACATGATATGAAGTTGGATATGAAGGCTATGAGTGGATGAGTCATTAGAGGTATCAACAATCCCATCATAAATGAGATCTTGGATTTTATGTTTCAACACTATGGAATCTTTAGTTTTATGAAATTTTCTTCCATGGAGATTAATTTAAGAATGCCCCGTGTGTATGTAAAGGTCTTAACGGAGATTAATTTAAGAATGCAATATTCTCCTCTAACCTTTTCTCAAGTTTAGAATTGATTTCTATCATGTGCTTAGAGAGATGAAGGTAAGAAAGATTATTTGTCTCTTCTAGCTCTTTGTATTGAACATATAGAAAGAGAGATGACAAGTGAACAAATTTAAGTGTAGTCAATAGATCAAGGAAACCATTTAGTGAAAGAAATTCTTAGTATGCATATCATAGACCATGAAGTTAGAAAATACCAATAGCTCTAAGACCAAAAAGCCATTTTAAGCATGTTCAAGCACTGGAGACATAGAAAATCAAAGTCAATTTATGAAACTCCCCTTAGCAAAAAATTCAAACTAATATTTGCATTTGACGTTTTGACTTGGTTGAAAAAGTTTGATAATAATTGATAATATTGGAAGCTTGATGTTCAAAAGCAATTTTTTTTCCAAGAAAGATAGTGACACATGGAGTAGTCTTCAAACAATCATCCATCATTTGCGGCCACCCCATACTAAGGAGTCTCCAAGGTGCTCTAAGTGGATTTGGAGGTCAAACTTTTGAGGGTCATAACTCAGAGCTCATGAGGGCTATCGATGAACTGTCAAATGCTACAAGATGGTGATCTTGAGGCCTAAAATAACCTATCTCATTTTTGAGAGATCACATTCCGTTTGGATTCAGCACAGCGATCTCGCTTGATGCCAAAACTCACAGTGTGCCTTAGTTCATAGGTGCACCATAGCGTAACTTTGAAATCGTTGATCTTGGCATCGAATTGTCAGTGCCATTAGCTCCGGATGGGCGGGTGAACCCTAGTCACACCCTTTTTCTGGCAACAAAGACCATCCATCATTTGTGGCCACCCCATACCGAGGAGTCTCCAAGGTGCTCTAAGTGCATTTGGAGGTCGATCTTTCGAGGGTCGTAACTCAGAGCTCGTGAGGGCTATCGATGAACTGTCAAATGCTATAGGATGGTGATTCTGAGGCCTAAAATAACATATCTCATTTTTGAGAGATCACATTCTATTTGGATTCAGCACAACGATCTCACTTGATGCCAAAACTCGTAGTGTGCCTCAGTTCATAGGTGCACCACAACATAACTTTGAAACCACTGATCTTAGCATCAAATCGTCAATACCATTAGCTCTAGATGGGGGGGTGAACCCTAGTCACACCCTTGTTCTAGCCATGAAGACCATCCATCATTTGCGGCCACCCCGTACCAAGGAGTCTTCAAGGTGCTCTAAGTGCATTTTGAGGTCGATCCTTCGAGGGTCATAACTCAGAGCTCGTGAGGGCTATCGCTGAACCGTTAGAGGAAACAAGTTTGTAAGGATGGAGTGGCTTAGTGTTTTTTTCTAAAATAAGTTAGTGGGAAGGCTTTATTAGAGGGTCTTGGCCAAACTAGTGGGGTGTTTGCCCACTCTCTAATTTTAGAGACACGTAGGTTTTGGAGGGAGATTAGGGGAGCTCTACTACAACTATCCTTACCCTAGATTGGACCAAGGTTGGTATCTCAAACTTGCTTCTTTTCCATTTCTTTCTTTTAGCATGGTTAAGAAAATATGCAAGTGTGGAGTTTATCAATGGAGTATGCATTGCATTGCATTGTGGAGTAGCATTCATGTGAGTGCTTCAATGGTGTTCATTCCATGTAGATTAGTGTGACACCATTGTGCATCTTGTTGTATTGTGTGGAGTATTGTGAGTATGAGGTTTGGATTTCATCTATTTCCTTGTTGTATTATGGGTGTTGATATTGTGTTGTGAAAATCTGATGTGCTCTTGAAAATTTCTTGTTTTATTTCTACTTGGTTTTGTTTTCTTGTTTTGTGCTTGAGTATTGTTATGGGCATGGGACTTACACTCACCCTTGTGGGAAGGGAAGAGAAGTCCAGGGTGAAGGGCTTAAGTTGGGTTTGAAAAATGTATTGAGAACCTTGGACTATGGGCTCCATTGTATGCCATAACATTTCATATCTTGCTGGGGGTGATAAGGAAAGTATGGTGTAGAAAGGAAGTTTGAGGAGTTACAGCTGATGGTAGTGGGTTTGGAGGAGGAAATGTAGAGGCCCTGAGAGGGAATTAAATGGTTCATTTATGATAGCCTTGAGAGGGCATGATATTTGCTGAATTATGATAGCCCCGAGAGGGCATGAAAATTGTTTATTGCAAATATGGTTTGGTATGGCAAGTCTCCATTTTAGAACACACCTTCACCCTATGTTTATGATTGCATCTATGAAGCCATTGTGAAATAGTCTTGGGGGGAAATTGTTCAAGTTTGAAATGTAATGTTTATGCATTGAAAGATTGTATGTGTATCCTAGTTTGAGCCTTGTTCCCTAGTGCGGGGGTGGTCTCTTTGAGGCCTATGGTTGGGTGGAAAGCACCCATGGTCCTTGTTATTTTTTTGTGTTGCATATGCATATTTGTGTCCAAGGGATCAATGGAAATGGCTTGGAATGATCATCTTGCAGATTCATGTTGGATGAGAAAACTTGACATTGTGCCCTCATTTGTGAAGGAGGATTCACCAGCTTGTTCATGTTCTCAATGATCATGTTGGACAATGTTCATGCTACTCATTGTCCATATCTTTCAATGTCCATGTTCCTTATGATTTTGAAAAGTCCCTTATGTTGCCCCATTGTGATGGAAGGAGATTGTATCATTGTTACCTAATGTACATGTAGAAGAAATAATTGATAAGGTTGTATATGCATGTTTCATTTGGAGTTTATATTGTTATGAAAGCATTGGTACGAGTCACAACTTTGCTTTGACATCATTGTTATCATTTGAAAAGGTGAAAGAAAGTTTTCTCCATGTGGTATTGTAAATGACTAGTTGATAATAACAATCCATAGATGTTATGTGATACCATTGATTGTATAAATTTAAAACTTAGTAGATTGCTTACAATCCTATTGTGCACTCAATAATTTGGAAGGAAATTTTTATGTTCATATCACATGCATGGATAACATTGATTTTAATTACCAAGCTCAATGCAATTCTAAGCAAGAAAATCATCAAATTAATTTTATGATATAACAAAATGAAGTTTGTTGTAAGAGAAGACATAATAAAATCTATGAGATACATTGTTGTAGGCATGCATTTTCCTCTCTAGAAAATGTATGGTAAAGGCAAATAAATCCCTTCCTTAATACAGAGCAATAAAATATTAAAGAATATTCCCAGATTCTAGACTGCTATCCAATAAAAATAAAAATAATAATAGCATATAGAGACTAATGAGTGTCCTAGACTAATATATTTTCTAAGTGACAGAATGGTACACATTACAATCTTGTGACCTCTAAGTCACATCCAACACTCAAATAATAAATTAGTAATTAAATAAATAAAGGCATATTAGTGTGCATGTTAGAGAATATGACAAATTTAAATGTTTAACTCAAAAATAAAATAAAAGCCAAGATTGATTGGATGTACATATAATAGGGTTTTAATATGAAGTAAGTTGTCGGAATGATGGGATTGGGGAATCAAGGATAAGGATGGATGGTGGATTAAAATAATAACTCAAATCTAGTTTTATCTAGTCAATAAAGCACATTGATACATTGATACATATATGTCAGAAAGACAAGATATGTTATATACAAACCTTATTTATACGCTTGCACCTAATCCTTGCATAAAAAATTCATCTAACAAATTTAAATTGACACACTCAATACGATGGTGTAGTAGGATGTGTTTAAATACAAATCGTGAATTATTATTGAGTTAAGTACTTTGCATTGGCCCTTAGACTTACTAAGAGTTCCTCATTTTATGTGCTTACTAATTTGTACTATGAAACTACTTTGAATCTTAACATGCTTTGATAATAATAATATTGATAGTGAGAAAGTGAGCTTATGGTGAATAGTTAGATGTAATTTAATGTAAAAAGTAAATGTAATAGTATAGTAATTATAGTAATTAAAATAGTAAATGTAAAAGCATGGCAATGTAGCTAGATTAGTTAGTAGTTGATGAGCTAGATAGTTAGTAATTGTCTTTTATTAGAGTGAGTTTAATTTATGTATTGAAATAGTAATTTTTGTGTTTAGAAAACTGTAGTGAGTGCTAGTTTGGTGAGGAAGCAATGTTGATAGATAATGAGGATATAGTAATATAGTAATTGTCACATTAATATATATTGTAATGATTAATGAATGTGTGTACATTGGTAATGAGGATAATAAGTAATTTTGATCCCCCTCCCTTACATGCTAGAATCACGACCTAGTCCATATGATACAACCGACATACCCTAATAGAATATTAGTATTAGAGGCTTGTTAGGATATGAATTACCTCACTAATTTATGAGTGTTGTATCTTGAACTTGCTCATTTGACTCGTGACGCTAACTTGAACTAGACTGTCATCCAATCTATTTGAAAACCACCTGTGACTAAAATGTTAACACCGTCACACTATTCACATGAGTCTTGAACTCCTACTCAATGATAACCTTGTTTTACAATATGTAATTTCTTATGCGACTTCATAAGCTACAAAAAGAAAAAAAAAATTGTGTTTTTACTAGTAAAATTTAGGGCATGACACATGATCCACAATAAATTGAACAATACTAGATACTAAATTAATATGTATATCATTGTGCACGTAAATGACAAAAATATATATCAAAATACATATATCCATGGAAAAAATTTTACACAAATATATGTCAAAGATCATGTATCCATAGACAAAGTACTCAAATATATATATATATATATATATATATATATATATATATATATATATATATATATATATATATATATATATATATATATATATATATATATATATATATATATATATATATATATATATATATATATCAAAATACATAGATCCATATACAAAATGTGGCTGATCCTGCCATCAGAATGTGTATAATATCAATGTTTCTGTATACAATGTGGCATATGCCATCTCAAAATGTCTCATGATGCATCCTACGAAAACTATACTATCCTAGGGTGCTGGTGGATGATCAAAATGCAGCCTCTTCGTTGCACTAAGTGGATCAGATGCCTCCTACATAAACAAAAAAGGAAAACCCAAAGTTAGACTACTAAATTTATATGATTCTACGTATCTAACATTGAATTACTCAAATGCATAATGATATTTTCCATATTGGATATTAATACTATCAAAATTTCATAATAAATTCCTCTCTCATCGACCTCCTGCATCAGTCAGGAGTCCTCTCGTATGCCCTCGGCAATGCTGGTACCTCTGTGATTGTGGGCTGTATATGTTCAAATACCTTTGTCAAATGAATCTACAATTTAAACTATAAAATTATAATTCATAGCATGCTAAATTTATAACATATTTAATCATGAATTCAAACTACAACTTACTATTGTAGGCTCCTCCTCAAGAGTGAGTGGTTGCGTCATCAAATCTACATAACTGTCCCATCGAACCTCATGTGCACTAGGAGTCTCCTATGAGATACAAAATAGTAGTTGTTAATATCACGGAAATTAGTTTTTAATTTATTTATGAAGATAAGTGATGCAAGAGCATCCCATGCTCATCAGGGGAACATTGAAGATCCAAGGCATTGCAGAGGTCATGGAACATCTCTTCAAGTCAATTGGGCAATCCTTGCACCAATTATGGCTCATGGAAGCATACAAAGTTATAATGTTGGACTCATATGTGGAAAAAAGTTGTAATTGAGCATGAGATAGGATTTTAGGATTTCATATGGTAGATGAGTCATTTGATAGGTTCATGTAGGTTGTCATGATCATATCTTGTCATTACACAAGTCAAAACGTTCTAGAATTGAGTTTTGGGGTTTGAACAAGTAGGCCTTGGTTTTTAAGCCATTTTAAGGAGGGTTTTGAAGTTTGGGTGTTTAGGAGTGTGACCAAGACCTATAATCTTGAAAATCCTTAGTGTGCTGGTCCCTTTGTTGAAGCCTTGGTGTGTCTAATTCCTCCTCATGTGTCCTAGAGTTGAAAGGTACATAAGTGGTGCCCAGAGATTTCTTGGTGAGGAAAGAAAGAGAATCAGTGAGTTTGCCCTTGGGAAGGAAGAAAAATTGTTGTCAAAATGTCTCCTAAAAATAAAATGGCTAGAGAACTTGAAGAATTGAGAGAAGAGTTGGAAAAAGAGAAAAGAGAGAGGAGAGAACTTGAAGCATCTAGAGTGAGGGAAGAAAGACAGATGAGAAGAGAGAGGCAGAAGCTTATTGCAAGGATAGAATCCTTAGAAAAGGAAAGGCAAGAACCTAGAGGAGAAGAGGTTAGAGGAAGAAATCATGGAGAGAACCATGAAGAAGAAGAGGTTGGTAATGCAAGGGTAGAGCATTAAACAACAGATGATCATGAAGAAAGGAGATTTATGAGAATCATTAAGGCAGTATAAGGTAATGGTGGGAAGAACCATATTGATTTTCCAATATACCAGGGTAAAATGGATAGTGAAGAAGTGCTAGGGTGGATAGAGGGCCTTGAGAACTACTTTGATCTTGAAGACATAGAGGTAGATAAGAAGGTAAAAGTAGCAACAACAAGACTGAGAGGAACATCACTCACTTGGTGGACTAGTGTTCAGAATGAGAGAGAGGAAAGGTGGTGCAGGGCACCTAACCTATGTGGCAGGGGGGAACAAGTATCTCTGTTGCCGGACACCTTGCCACTCCATGAAAGTGAGGATTCAAGTAGATTAGGAAGTTGGAATAAAGGTTTGGTCCATATTTTAAAAGTTGGTCTATGTTTTGTAATAAAGGCACATGTAAGGCCCACAAGCATTTTGGTGTGGTTATAAACCAAGTGACTCCATGGGACCAAAAGGCCTTAAAATAGGGTATTTAGAGTCTAAACAATATTAGCAAAAAGTGGTTGTTTGTTTGTTTTATGGTTGGGAACGCCTATATGGTTGTTCCAACGGTCATGTAGACCTTTATATATGTCATATGTGATCTCAGTTGAAAGGGGGAGATCAGAGTGTACGGTGGATTGGAGAAAAAATAATAAAAACTTCAATTTTCTGGAAATTTACTTAGTTGCATTTAATAAATCCATATGACCAATTTTGAGTCAATGGAATAGTTTAGAAAGTTAGGGAATGCATAAAAAATATAGTTTGAAATTTGAATTTCAAATTCAAACGGTCATATTAGTTTTGGAGGGAAAGTAGTAATTTGGCATTTGTTTGATTAAATAAACCTTTGTAACCAACTTGGTCAGTTGGACAGGTGCATATAAGCCTATTTAAGTTGTAATGAACATATGCAAGACATGAATCATTATTGGTATGGAAAAAATCACAGAAATTGTATAGAACAACAATCATACTTTCCTCTGCATCAATAAAAAAAATAAAAAATAAATGATACTTATACATACAATGGGGCTCTCTATGCGAATGAAAATCCTTGATGATCTAGGACGCCGAATCTTTACAGGCTCATTGCTAGTAGCCACACCCTATATAAAATAAATAATGTAATTAAATGAGATTACCACAAACATTTTACAAGAATGCATCAATATTTAATCAATTAGAAAACATCTAATTACCTTTCCTTTGTCAATGCATGTTGGCTCATTCCCCGCACTTTGTCCCCCCGGGGCAGGTGGTATTTACAAGATAAAAGAAAGATTAGCAACCATATATGCTACAATATCAAATAGAAAAAAGAAATGCAAACACAAAATAATGTACCATAGATGTCTCAAGGCCAAATGAAATGGCCGAGAGTGTAGCATCATCTATCTATCTGAGCTCCTCCTCGGTCATCAACTAAACATGAATGAAGATCATGTACATGTTAAAGTCAGTATGGCTTAAAAATTAAAATTAATCTATTATAAAAATTAACTTTAAATCACATATGTCATAACAAAAAAATGTATACACGTACCGACACCGAAGGAGTCCATGCCTCTGCATTCCCCTCCTCTCTTACATCAGGGTCTGTAGCCTCTGCACGTGCGTCTGGTGTATCCTCGTCTAATACAAAATGATACTCAAGAAGATCACCTATGGGACCCAGGCAAATATTATTGCATGTAATGCAAGTGTGAGGCACACAAACATGTGATGAGCTAGCCGATGATGAATTGACACCAACATCATCAACACGAGGAGGCAGGACTGACGTAGCCTAAGATATCATTAGGCTACTCAGCCTATGAATGGCTCTGATGGTCTGAGAGCTAGCCTCTGCAATAATATCTAGATGGTGCACTCGAGGAGGGGGGGAGATATCAGGGGGGGGGGGGACAAAAGTGCCAAGTTTCTTCCACTAGGAAGAAGGTCTATCCTGAAGAGCTCCTAGTCCTAAGCTCATCTTGGGCTTCATGCTCCAATAGTTCATTTTAAGTTTCAACACAAATTCTGCATATAATTTTCTAAGGAAATAAAATGGTATGTCTAAATTTCCATGTGGAGGGATATCAAAGATCATCCACCAAAAGTCCCAAAAATTTGCACGTATGGCGTCATTTGTGCACCATTTAATCGATAGTTTAGTTTTTTTTGGGTCAACTGGTATACCCGTTTTTGGGTTAGCAAAAAGGCTTGCCAAATCGTCTTTGGTTATGTTGAGGGTCGTGACCTCATCATAATCCAAAGCATCATCAAACATCTGGAGCATTTCATCACGCCAACAAAGAGCAACATTTTGTTGGTTTGTAAGGGTTTCAATGTTATCCACTATGGTGTTTAACGTGGATAACATAGGAGCCAGTGCAGGTACGTTATTGTATGTTCTATGCAAACCTCTCAACTTAGTGAGATTTTCATTTATCAAATCCTCGATTCGAGCAGGGTTTTGAGGAGGTAGAGGATCATTTGGTGGACAGTTTTGTGGGGATACTGGATCGTTTGGTGGTGGGTTGCGAGGAATATTACTCCCTACCTCAGTGTCATCATTTTGATTAGCCATTCCTATTGAATTGCAAAACGTAATATATATTTAAAAAAAATCTAAAGTTTAACCATTTTTTTGAAAAAAACCCTAGATTCAACTAAAACAAATAAAATTATGTTAAAATCTATTAAATTTAGGTTAAAAATGAGTCGGGGGGGAGGGGGGGAGGGGAAACATACCTAATATCTGATATCCGATTTGGTATCTGATATCCAATCCGACTGGCCCAAATTTGCATGAAAATAAGGGCCGCAGGTCTATGATTTTGTGTTCAATCCATGCACAGGTATCAAATATCCGATATTATATCGGATATCCGATATGACAATATATATAATATAACATATATATTACATTTTATATATTTTTATATTATATTTTATATTTATTATATTAATTTACTATATATTATAATATAAAATATTATTGTTATACTATATTATTATAATTTATAATATATTATACTTTTTATTATATATTATATTATAAGATATTACTTTTTATTATTATATTATATTATATATATATTATATTACATTAGTATATATTATAATATATGAAAAATTATATTATATGATTATAATATAATATCTTATTATAATATTATTATTATAGTATAATATTATATGATTATAATATAATAATAATAATAATCTTATATTATAGTATAATAATTATTATAATAATAATATTATTATAGTATAGTATAATAATAATTATAATAATATTATTATATTATAGTATAATAATAATTATAATAATAATATTAAATAATAATAATAATATTATAATATAATAGTATGATATATTATTTAATAATATTATTATTATTTTATATCAATAATAATAATATTAAATAATATATCATACTATTATGATTTTAATTATTAGTCAGATATTGGATTTAAAATTGGATATCCGATATGATATCGGATATTCGATAAGGCTCAGCTTCACCTTCCAAGCTTAGTTCCTGGATAGGTAAAAAAAAGTCAGAGCGGATTTTGAAGCACTTTTAGGCATCTTCAAACTTTTTTTTTTCACATCGCCACTTTTTGGCACACCATGATCGTGCACATACCAAGTACTTACTTTTAATTAATTAAACAAAGTTATTTAATTAAATAAGAAGCCATTCGTAATTAATTAAATGAAGTTATTTAATTAAATAAGAAAAGTGTCTCTAATTAATTAAAGATTATTTAATTAAATAGAAAAGTAATTATGAGAGCATATCTCATTTTATTAAATTAAATATCTCAACAAAATCTCTCTTCAGTTCAAAAAGGAAAATTTTTAGTTCACTATTGATAAAAAATGAGTTAAATCAGTTGACTCCTTTTTCTACTCAAATTAAATCAGTTAACTCCTTATTTTACTCAAATTAAATATGTTAACTCCCTTTAATTTGGAACTCTCCCATTATGTCTGAACTTCACATTTAATCCTGATCGTTGATTGAAATCGATCTCAACTATTGATGAATTCTAGAAGAGTCTATTTAAGAGACCCTCATCTCTTCATTTTGAAAGGTTGAATGAGAATTTGCATTGAATTGTTGTTGGAATTCATACTCACATTTGCTCATATTCACATACGCAAAGATCAAGTTTGACCAAAAGTTGACTAGATTTAACCACGATTGACTTGAGTTGACTAGTTTCGAAAAGAATTTTGAAATAATTAAACGAAATTATCTAATTAAATGGAGTACTTACTTCTAATTAATTAAACAAAGTTATTTAATTAAATGAGAAGCATTCCTAATTAATTAAATGAAGTTATTTAATTAAATAAGAAAAGTGTCTCTAATTAATTAAAGATCATTTAATTAAATAGAAAAAGTAGTTATGAGAGCATATATCATTTTATTAAATTAAATATCTCAACAAAATCTCTCTTCAGTTCAAAAAGGGAAATTTCTAGTTCACTATTGATAAAAAATGAGTTAAACCAGTTAACTCCTTTTTCTACTCAAATTGAATCAGTTAACTCCTTATTTTACTCAAATTAAATCTGTTAAATCCCTTTAATTTGGAAATCTCCCTTTATGACTGAACTTCACCTTTAATCCTAACCGTTGATTGAAATCGATCTCAATAGTTGATGAATTCTAGGAAAGTCTATTTAAGAGACCCTCATCTCTTCATTTTGAAAGGTTGAATGAGAATTTGCATCAAATTGTTGCTGGAATTCATACTCACATTTGCTCATATTCACATACGCAAAGATCAAGTTTGACCAAAAGTTGACCAGATTTAACCATGGTTGACTTGAGTTGACTAGTTTTGAAAAGAATTTTGAAATAAATAAACGAAATTATTTAATTAAATGGAGTACTTACTTGTAATTAATTTAACAAAGTTATTTAATTAAATGAGAAGCCATTCCTAATTAATTAAATGAAGTTATTTAATTAAATAAGAAAAGTGTCTTTAATTAATTAAAGATTATTTAATTAAATAGAAAAAGTAATTATGAGAGCATATCTCATTTTATTAAATTAAATATCTCAACAAAATCTCTCTTCAATTCAAAAAGGGAAATTTCTAGTTCACTATTGATAAAAAATGAGTTAAATTAGTTAACTCTTTTTTCAACTTCAAATTGAATAAGTTAACTCCTTATTTTACTCAAATTAAATCTGTTAACTCCCTTGAATTTGGAAATCTCCCTTTATGACTGAACTTCACTTTTAATCCTAACCGTTGATTGAAATCGATCTCAACAGTTAATGAATTCCAAGAAAGTCTATTTAAGAGACCTTGATCTCTTTGTTTTGAAAGATTGAATGAAAATTTGCATCGAATTGTTGTTAGAATTCATACTCACATTTTCTTATATTCACATACGAAAAGATCAAGTTTGACCAAAAGTTGACGAGATTTAACCACGGTTGACTTGAGTTGACTAGTTTCGAAAAGAAAATTTAAATAATTAAACGAAATTATTTAATTAAATGGAGTACTTACTTTTAATTAATTAAACAAAGTTATTTAATTAAATGAGAAGCCATTCCTAATTAATTAAATGAAGTTATTTAATTAAATAAGAAAAGTGTCTCTAATTAATTAAAAATTATTTAATTAAATAGAAAAAGTAATTATGAGAGCATATCTCATTTTATCAAATTAAATATCTCAACAAAATCTCTCTTCAGTTCAAAAAGGGAAATTTTTAATTCACTATTGATAAAAAATGAGTTAAATCAGATAACTCCTTTTTCTACTCAAATTATATCAGTTAACTCCTTATTTTACTCAAATTAAATCTGTTAACTCCTTTTAATTTGGAAATCTCCCATTATGACTGAACTTCACCTTTTATCTTGATTGTTGATTGAAATCAATCTCAACCGTTGATGAATTCCAAGAAAGTTTATTTAACAGACCCTCATCTCTTCATTTTGAAAGGTTGAATGAGAATTTCCATCGAATTTTTGCTGGAATTCATACTCACATTTGCTCATATTCACATAGGCAAAGATCGAGTTTGACAAAAAGTTGACCAGATTTAACGACAGTTGTCTAGTTTTGAATTTTTTTTGAAATAATTAAACAAAATTATTTAATTAAATGGAGTACTTACTTCTAATTAATTAAACAAAGTTATTTAATTAAATGAGAAGCCATTCCTAATTAATTAAATGAAATTATTTAATTAAATAAGAAATGTGTCTCTAATTAATTAAAGATTGCTTAATGAAATAGAAAAAGTAATTATGAGAGCATATATCATTTTATTAAATTGAATATCTCAACAAAATCTCTCTTCAGTTCGAAAAGAAAAATTTCTATTTCACTATTGATAAAAATTGAGTTAAATCAGTTAACTCTTTTTTCTACTCAAATTGAATTAGTTAACTCTTTATTTTACTCAAATTAAATCTGTTAACTCCCTTTAATTTGGAAATCTCCCTTTATGATTGAACTTCACCTTTAATCCTGAACGTTGATTGAAATCGTTCTCAACCGTTGATGAATTCCAAAAAAGTCTATTTAAGAGAGCCTCATCTCTTTATTTTGAAAGGTTGAATGAGAATTTGCATCAAATTGTTGATGGAATTCATACTCACATTTGCTCATATTCATATACGCAAAGATCAAGTTTGACCAAAAGTTGACCAGATTTAACCATGGTGGACTTGAGTTGACTAGTTTCGAAATTTTTTTTGAAATAATTAAATAGAATTATTTAATTAAATGGAGTATTTACTTCTAATTAATTAAATAAAGTTATTTAATTAAATGAGAAGCCATTCGTAATTAATTAAATGAAGTTATTTAATTAAATAAGAAAAGTGTCTCTAATTAATTAAAAATTACTTAATTAAATAGAAAAAGTAATTATGAGAGCATATCTCATTTTATTAAATTAAATATCTCAACAAAATTTCTCTTCAATTCAAAAAGGGAAATTTCCAGTTCACTATTGATAAAAAATAAGTTAAATTAGTTAACTCATTTTTCTACTCAAATTGAATCAGTTAACTCCTTATTTTACTTAAGTTAAATCTGTTAACTCCCTTTAAATTGGAAATCTCCTTTTATGACTGAACTTCACCTTTAATCCTGACTGTTGATTGAAATCGATCTCAACCGCTAATGAATTCCAAGAAAGTCTATTTAAGAGACCCTCATCTGTTCATTTTGAAAGGTTGAATTAGAATTTGCATCGAATTCTTGCTGAAATTCATACTCACATTTTCTCATATTCACAAACGCAAAGATCAAGTTTGACCAAAATTTGACCAGGTTTAACCACGATTGGCTTGTGTTGACTAGTTTCAAAAAGAATTTTAGAACAATTAAACAAAATTATTTAATTAAATGGAGTACTTACTTCTAATTAATTCAACAAAGTTATTTAATTAAATAAGAAGGCAATTCTAATTAATTAAATGAAGTTATTTAATTAAATAAGAAAAGTGTCTCTAATTAATTAAAGATTATTTAATTAAATAGAAAAAGTAATTATGAGAGCATATCTCATTTTATTAAATTAAATATCTCAACAAAATCTCTCTTCTGTTCAAAAAGGGAAATTTACAGTTCACTATTGATAAAAAATGAGTTCAATCAGTTAACTCCTTTTTCTACTCAAATTGAATCAATTAACTCCTTATTTTACTCAAATTAAATCTGTTAACTCCTTTTAATTTGGAAATCTCCCTTTATGACTGAACTTCACCTTTAATCCTAACCGTTGATTGAAATCGATCTCAATCGTTGATGAATTCAAAAAAAGTCTATTTAAGAGACCCTCATCTCTTCATTTTGAAAGGTTGAATGAGAATTTGCATCGAATTGTTGCTGGAATTCATACTCACATTTTCTCATATTCACATATGCAAAGATAAAGTTTAACCAAAAGTTGACCAGATTTAACCATGGTTGACTTGAGTTGACTAGTTTCGAATTTTTTTGAAAAATAATTAAACGAAATTATTTAATTAAATGGAGTACATAATTCTAATTAATTGAACAAAGTTGTTTAATTAAATGAGAAGCCATTCCTAATTAATTAAATGAAGTTATTTAATTAAATAAGAAAAGTGTCTCTAATTAATTAAAAATTATTTAATTAAATAGAAAAAGTAATTATGAGAGTATATGTCTTTTTATTAAATTAAATATCTCAACAAAATCTCTCTTCAGTTCAAAAAGAGAAATTTTCAGTTCACTATTGATAAAAAATGAGTTAAATCAGATAACTCCTTTTTCTACTCAAATTATATCAGTTAACCCCTTATTTTACCCAAATTAAATCTGTTAACTCCCTTTAATTTGGAAATCTCCCTTTATGACTGAACTTCACCTTTAATCCTGACCGTTGATTGAAATCAATCTCAACCATTGATGAATTCTAGGAAAGTCTATTTAAGAGACCCTCATCTCTTCATTTTGAAAGGTTGAATGAGAATTTGAATCGAATTATTGCTGGAATTGAATGAAGTTATTTAATTAAATAAGAAAAGTGTCTCTCATTAATTAAAGATTACTTAATTAAACAGAAAAAGTAATTATGAGAGCATATCTCATTTTATTAAATTAAATATCTCAACAAAATCTCTCTTCAGTTCAAAAAGTGAAAATTTCAGTTCATTATTGATCAAAAATGTGTTAAATCAGTTAACTCCTTTTTCTACTCAAATTGAATCAGTTAACTCCTTATTTTACTCAAATTAAATCGGTTAACTCCCTTCAATTTGGAAATCTCTCTTTGTAATGCCCCGCCAAGGGATCCAAAGAATTTTACTAAGTTTGCCAAACAATTTTTTTTTAAACATGAAAGATAAAACCTTTCATAACATTTGCGAAAGCAATAACAACAATTCAAATGAAAATAAACATAACGTTTATACATAACAGGCTACATTCTTTAAAGATCCCTTAACCTGGTATCACATCTAAATTAACTATTCATCTAACATCTCATCCTTATGAAATAACAATGATACATTCAATGTACTTAAACAATATACAAGTGTCCTTTTGTAATTATATTTTAGTTTAGCTCAATCATCCACTGTACATATCACAGGGTATGAAAAGCTTAAAAGAATAAACATCCAAGTAAATAAAGTACATCATCATCATCTAATATTAATTCATAATGCAATAACATAAATGAAACCACATATCATACATAATACATTATCACAAAAGATATGAACATTCATCACAAAAGATAACCATATATCACAAACATAAATAACTAGTGCACGGTTCCTCCCAACTATATTAACATAGTAGGAATATCACTCTTAAAATATCCTACTAACATGCAAAGTAAAGCATAATAAATCATCAACTAGCATATGCAAAGTAATTTAAATCATCAATATAAGAAACATACCAGTAAATACATCCATCATAAGATATATTATCTATCATAATGCTCCAAGAACATAATGAAGAATAATTACCAACCAAAGATACTCCAGCCACGATGTCTCGGACGGATCTCAAATGATAAGAGTGAAAATACACTACCACCCAACCGCGTGGAACCTAAGTGATCCACTCTCACCGTGCTGAGGAGATAATCTCAAGTCCCAAATAGGATATCAATTCACGAAGTACAAATCTCTATAAGTCTAAGAATCCTAAATGTATACTAACTCAAAGGTTCCATCAAACAAAACCAACATCTAATTCCTAGAGGCACACAAAGACATGTAGGAAACCTACTCTGCAAGTGGAAAAGTGTCTTCGCAATTATCACGTACAAGTTATCCTGACAGTTAACTAAACTCCACGGGTCCATACTGATCTCATGCGGTGACTAGTATCCTCTTATACTGACGAGGCATACTACAGAATGCACGATTTCAACCATGCATTCTCACTACTCCCATCCTAGCCTGTACAAGCACTCAAGGCATGGGTGAGAACATCAAAACAATTATCTTTTCAAGTTCATTTAATCCCCATTTAGTGTGTAAATGTTATCACTTATTAACTAAACTTACAATGAGTTACCCTGGCAGCCACTTAGGGCCCCAACCCCCATTGCAAGCCATTCCCGACACTACAAGTAGATAACCTACCCTAAGCTTATGGAATCATAAATCTCAAAATCATAAAAGATAATCCATAATAAAATCATCAAATATGCATAAAAGCATCAAATATCCATAATAAGAATAATCAAATCTCCAAGATAAGAATCATCAAATCTCCATGAGCTTCTGAAAAAACATTCATAGAAAATCATGACCACAACAGTTCTCTATTGGCAACTGAAGGCATCACTGATAATCATAAGTATCAATTGGTTCTCAATAACCAAAATATATCTCAGGATAAATGGTTCTCAACAAGTAATAAAGAATATTTCAAAATCATACTGATCGAAGACTCCAAAATGGTTGAGTGAAACATGTCACAACATGACATCATCAAGAACAAATACAAACATTTCATAGAGCATACGATCACATAATCATAGTTGGGCTTATAAAGATCGAGACCAAATAAGATCAATATGTCATCATATCTCATAACCTCCGAGCCTCTGGCAACATCCTAAGACTGGTCAACACTAGTCAACCCAAAACCCAAAATAAGAAGCATATAGAATACACGATGCAAACACATGTTTTGGTTTACTAAATTCACATAGTTGAATAATGTGTAGGGGTTTTTAATTTTCTATTTGCAAGTATACTTTCAAGTGTATAAAGTTTCATCATTTAACCTACAAGTCAACCCAACTGTTCTCCGATAGTATTACCCTTCCATTATTAAGAATTACATTCTAAGAATAACTTAAGGATAAATATTCACTAAACTGATCATCACTGACCTTTAATCAAATTGCTATATTTAACTAAGATCCATATTCTAATTGATCAACTCTTCCTTAATGTTACTTCTACATTTCAACATAATCAAAGGATCATTATTCATTAATAAAAGAACCAATTATCAATCTTCGAATAAGAAGATTATAACTTAATTAAAATGATCAATTTAATCCACAAATTAACTTAGGTTCACAATTCCATGATCCATTAACATTTTAATGATTAAAACTCAATTAAGTATCTCTAACACTTAAGCCTCTTAATTATAATTATTATTAAATTGTCATTAATAACCGTTAAAATATCTAAGTCATTATTCAAGTCATTATAATAAGACTTATCAACTTCAATCTAATTAACTCTAATTAATTCAATTAATAATTAAAAATTCAGTTGACTAACAACTAACAATAGTTTGTACCTAAAAAGTCATCTACAATCCAAATATTCATATTAATAGTTCAATAACTTGTTAATAACAAGCTATGTTGAAAATCTTATTAATAAATCTATAATAACCACCTTCGCCATTCTATCAATGAAAACTAACTTTTTTTTGACAATCCCGTATTATTGATAATCATTTAGTTAAACCTCATTTGATTCAACTAATTATCAATCAACTATATTCTATTTCATTAACATTAGGATTAGTAATAGTTTAATAACTAATAACAAGTTAAAATAAATCTACGATAACAGATTCTTTATTATTTTTGCTAACAATGATGTCACTAGTAAATTAAATATAACTTCCTTAAGAATCATTCCCCGAATAAGATTTACCAATAATCAATAGGTAATCATTTGTCCAAAATAATCTTTGATGATTTTAAGTATAATGATCACCAACTTCATTAATCACAATTTCATTCATGATAACATGAATTCATTTCCATTGTATTTTCCCCCCCTTAATTTGATCTCAACTAAATTCTTAATACTATACTTCAATTATTAACTAATCTCAATTAGATTTAACTTAATTGAATCAATTAATAATTATATAAACGTATATATACTATCTTTCATTAATAATTTGTTAAACTTAACAATTATTAATAAATAATAACTCACTAATAATTTCAATATTCAATTATAATGATTGATATTCGAACCAATCAATGAATAACAACTAAATCATTAGTATCTATTTTCTTTTAATTTTCTCTCATCCATTTACTTATATTGACTAGTAATTAATTACACTTCTTTTACAATTAATTAATCTTAATTAAATTTGATTTAATTAGATTAGATAATAAGCCATATAAAACTAACGCATATAAATAAGATTCTAATAAGAGAAGATTTCAATAGTATATTTAATTCGTTCCATGCTTTGATATATTATTTATGTGAAGTTTAAGTATAAAGAACTCTTGGTTATGAAAAATGGAGAAATATCTGTCCTTGAATAAAACAATCCCAGTACGACGGCCATATCTCTCTAATGAACCGTTGGATCGGGTTGAAATTGAAATATATTGGAAAGGGCCAAGTTGTGCCAATTCTAACTAGAGCGATCGAATAAATTTGATCACAATAAAAAGTTATGAATAACTGAGTTCGGGTCTATCCAAGGGGCAACGACAGGACAATTAAAAATTTCTTCTTAAAAGGTAATTGTTCTCTAAATTTATCCAATAATTTCACTAATAGATTTGGCCATAAATCTTGAAACCATTTTCAAATCTATTTCAATTTGATTCTAATTCGAACCCAAACTCGTTTAAATCTAATTTTTTCCTTAATTGGATCTAATATTTTTCTATTGTTTTCTTTGCAACCATACATATCTAGATTCCAATTTAATTGTAAAAAACATGATGAAGACAAGAAGAAAAATAGTGCAAAGGAAATATGAGAATATCACGAGTGCACCAGAACACTGATGCTAATTTGCCATGCCTCAGAAGTCTATAGAAAATCCCTTTCTTCTCCAACATTCGCAAATTCTTCCATGATCCAAGCCAACCGAAATTCCCACGTGACAAGAAGTTTCGGATTCTGATGCTAATTCGCTCTTCCTTAGAAAACCCGTAGAGCAAGCTCCTTTCTTCAGAGTTCTTGAGTCCTCCAATGCTCCAATTGCTCTCCACGCTATATCTCTAAGCTTCAATGAATACCTAAATATGAAGAGCTCTCAAGAAACTTTTGGATTGCTTCTTGAAATCGCTAAAATGTGTCATCAACTAAGCATGGGTCTTTTCCAACCTTTTTGATGAGTCATAGAGTTGTAGACACCTTGTGCTTAATTGATGTACTAACCCCCGTGTTGTTGACACATGTTAATTCCCATGCAACCTTATAACTCCAATTTACTTTTTAAATAATCTCTATTTAAATTTTATAACTTTCATTTTAATTTTTATAACTTTTATTATTATTATTTTATTTATTACTTTATTATTATTTTATAATTATTATTAATTTTAATTTTTAGTTTTTTTAAATTTAATTTCTTTTTCTCAATAATTCACATTTAATTAATTATAATCAAAATATTAAAGATCATGATATTTTATTAATTTTTTCAAATAAATAATTTATTAATTAAATCTATTTATTAAGACTTAATTAATAGAAAATTCATCAGAGACCTCCAAGATAAAATATGAAAACCCATCATAGAACAAATCATACAAAATAAATCTAAAGGGTTAAAAATCATGAAATATGTTATCCGACACATTCGGTGGGTATTCAACTCAGATACTTGTCCTAATTTTTCAATTAGGATAAATGGCTCAAAGGGTTGGGATTTGGACTTGAGAATTTATCTCCCCTCTCTTATCATTGAGATAATGTGATAGGGTATGTTCATCCTAGCAATTCAGGGAAGTCGATACCCGGTACCTACAACCTGCATAAAAATTATGCATGTACAAACACAATATATATTAAACTAAACAGACAATGGTAGGAAGTGGTGCATCATGTAGATCTTGACTAGTAGGTCACTACGACTCCCTTCCTTAACCAGATCAGACATGCTATACAAAAGCAAACACGCAAGGCAAACACGCACACCATACACATGCAAGTATGGGGTAAGTATACATAAGAAAGCACATATGATAATAAATCATCTTACTAATCATCATTAATAATTGAAAGCAATGTAATAATCATCATCAATAATTGTGAACACTAAAAATAATCATCATACATACATGAAATGTAGAGTCTAAGTAATCTCATCACATAATAAATTGAATCCATAGCACAATATCTGATAATCTCAAAAGAATGCTGCTAACCAACAACATAAAACTAGTTCTAAAAGAGTTCAGCAATGATAACAAAATGTGAACCAAGGGTAGACACTACATCCACCCACCCTGGGATTAGGCTTACTCCTGGAAGCCTACAAAAATAAAAAACTAAGATACTCACTATGTGGATCCCATTGAACCCTTTCCCTCTGTAGGGAAACATGTTTCCACTGAGGATATTACAACACCCTTAGAGCAATATGATTCTGGTTTAATGGTAAACCAAAAATCATATTGATCCAACATTCATTTTTTTAACAACTACTAAAATAGATCCCTTATTTCATTCTAAACAAGAGCAACTTAATGATTGCAAAGATAAACAGAGGTTTACTACCTTACAACATAGATAAAAGATACATGTTTTGCAGCTAGAATGAGTTTCAATTTTTAGTTTTGTCTTCGTTTAGATTTTCAATAATTTTTTTAGTTTTGAAAGGTAAGTGTTGAAATATTAAAAAAAATATGCAAGTAATAGTTTTAAGTTTTGTGTCAGTACACCTAGTTTCAAGTTTTTAGTTTGAAAAAGATACACATGATAGTTTTAAGTTTTTCATTTTATTCAACTAGTTAATAACTAGTAGCATTCCAATATACTCAGAGCTCCCAATGTTGAAATTCAGGCTCTGATACCAAATGTAATGCCTTGCCAAGGGATCCAAAGAATTTTACTAAGTTTGCCAAACAATTTTTTTTTTAAACATGAAAGATAAAACCATTCATAACATTCGTGAAAGAAAAAGCAACAATTCAAATGAAAATAAACATAACATATACACATAACATGCTACGTTCTTTAAAGATCCCTTAATGTTGTATCACATCTAAATTAACTATTCATCTAACATCCCATCCTTATGAAATAACAATGATACATCCAATGTACTTAAACAATATACAATTGTCCTTTTGTAATTATATTTTAGTTCAGCTCAATCATCCACTATACATATCATAGGGTATGAAAAGTTTAAAAGAATAAACATCCAGGTAAATAAAGTACATTATCATCATCATCTAATATTAATCCATGATGCAATAACATAAATGAAATCACATATCATACATGATACATCATCACAAAATATATAAACATCCATCACAAAGGATAACCATATTTCACAAACATAAATAACTAAGTGCAGGGTTCCTCCCAACTGTAAATAGCATCATTAGACCATCGTGGATCCTAGCCATCCCTCCGTGCGTAACATTCCAAAGCATCGAAGAGATCATCGGTATTAACATAGTAGGAATGTCACTCCTAAAACATCCTACTAACATGTAAAGTAAAGCATAATAAATCACCAACTAACATATGCAAAGTAAAAAAAATCATCAATATAAGAAACATACCAGTAAATACACCCATCATAAGGTATATTATCTATTATAATGCTCCAAGAACATAATGAAGAATAATTACCAACCAAGGATACTCTAGCCACGGTGTCTCAGACGGATCTCAAATGATAAGAGTAAAAATACACTACCACCCGATCGCGTGGAACCTAAGTGGTCCACTCCCACCGTGCTGAGGAGATAATCTCAAGTCCCAAACAGGATATCAATTCACGAAGCACAAATCTCTATAAGTCCAGGAATCCTAAAAGTATACTAACTCAAAGGTTCCATCACACAAAACCGACATCTAATTCCCAGAGGCACACAATGACATGTAGGAAACCTACTCTACAAATGGGAAAGTGTCATCACAATTATCATGTACAAGTTACCCTGGCAGTTAACTAAACTTCACGGGTCCATACTGATCTCATGTGGCCACTAGTATCCTCTAATACTGACAAGTCATACTATAGAATGCACGGTTGCAACCATGCATTCTCACTACTCCCATCCTAGCCTGTACAAGCACTCAAGGCATGGGCGAGAACATCAACAATTATTTTTTTAGGTTCATTTAGTCCCCATTTAGTGTGTAAATGTTATCACTTATTAACCAAACTTACAATGAGTTACCCTGGCAACCACTTAGGGCCCTGGCCCCCATTGCAAGCCACTTCCCGACACTAAAAGTAGATAACCTACCCTAAGCTCATGAAATCATAAATCTCAAAATCGTAAAAGATAATCCATAATAAAATCATCAAATATGCATAAAAGTATCAAATATCCATAATAAGAATCATCAAGTCTCCAAGATAAGAATCATCAAATCTCCATGAGCATCTGAAAAAGCATCCATAAAAAATCATGACCACAACAGTTCTCTATTGGCAACTGAAGTCATCATTGATAATCATAAGTATCAATTGGTTCTCAATAACCAAAATATATCTCAAGATAAATGGTTTTCAACAAGCAACCAAGAATATCTCAAAATCATACTGATCGAAGACTCCAAAATGGTTGAGTGAAACATGTCACAACATGACATCATCAAAAAATAAATCCATATTTCAATCCCATCATGGCGACTAGAAAGTAATCCAAGGATAATTGATTGATGACTCAAAAATGATTAGCTCAAGCATCTCAGATATATATACATCTCAGCTTCACACATGAAGGCTAAAGAACAAATACAAACATTTCATAAAGCATACGATCACATAACCATGGTTAGGCTTATAAAGATTGAGACCAAATAAGATCAACATGCCATCATATCTCATAACCTCTGAGCCTCTGGTAACATCTTAAGACTGGTCAACATTAGTCAACCCAAAACTCAAAACAAAAAGCATATAGAATACACGATGCAAACACATGTTTTGGTTTACTAAATTCACATAGTTGAATAATGTGTAGGGGTTTCCAATTTTCTGTTTGCAAGTATACTTCTAAGTGTATAAAGTTTCATCATTTGACCTACAAGTCAACCCAACTGTTTCCCGATAGCATTACCCTTCCATTATTAAAAATTACATTCTAAGAATAATTTAAGGATAAATATTTACTAAACTGATCATCACTGACCTTTAATTAAATTGTTTTATTTAACTAAGATTCATATTCTAATTGATCAACTCTTCCTTTATGTTACTTCTACATTTCAACATAATCAAAAGATCATTATTCATTCATAAAAGAACCAATTATCAATCTTCGAATAAGAAGATTATAACTTAATTAAAATGATCAATTTAATCCACCAATTAACTTAGGTGCACAATTCCATGATCCATTAACATTTTAATGGTTAAAACTCAATTAAGTATCTCTAACACTTAAGCCTCTTAATTATAATCATTATTAAATTGTCACTAATAACCGTTAAAATATCTAAGTCATTATTCAAGTCATTAAAATAAGATTCATCAACTTCAATGTAGATACTACACAACTTTACTAAAAGAATCGATATATCATATCGATTAAATAATTTGTTACATAACTTAATTATTAATTAAATCTAATTAACTCTAATTAATTCAATTAATAATTAAAAATTCAGTTTACTAATAACTAACAATAGTTTGTACGTAAAAATTCATCTACAATCCAAATATTCATATTAATAGTTCAATAACTTGTTAATAACAAGCTATGTTGAAAATCTTATTAATAAATCTATAATGACCACTTTCGCCATTCTATCAATGAAAACTAACTTTTCTTTGACAAACCTGTTTTATTGATAATCATTTAGTTAAACTTCATTTGATTCAACTAATTATCAATCAACTATATTCCATTTCATTAACATTAGGATTAGTAATAGTTTAATAACTAATAACAAGTTAAAATAAATTTACGATAATAGATTCTTTATTATTTTTGCTAACAATGATGTCACTAGTAAATTAAATATAACTTTCTTAAGAATCGTTCCCTAGATAAGATTTACCAATAATCAATAGGTAATCATTTGTCCAAAATAATTTTTGATGATTCTAAGTATAATGATCACCAACTTCATTAATCACAATTTCATTCATGATAACATGAATTCATTTCCATTGTATTTCCCCCCCCTTAATTTGATCTCAACTAAATTCTTAATACTATACTTTAATTAATAACTAATTTCAATTAGATTGAACTTAATTGAATCAATTAATAATTATATAAACGTATATATACTATCTTTCATTAATAATTTGTTAAACTTAACAATTATTAATAAATAATAACTCACTAATAATTTTAATATTCAATTATAATGATTGATATTCGAACCAATCAATGAATAACAACTAAATCATTAGTATCTCTTTTCTTTTAATTTTGTCTCATCCATTTACTTAGATTGACTAGTAATTAATTACACTTCTTCTACTATTAATTAATCTTAATTAAATTTGATTTAATTAGATTAGATAATAAATCATATAAAACTAATGCATATTAATAAGATTCTAATAAGAGAAGATTGCAATAATATCTTTAATTCATTCCATGCTTTGATATATTATTTTTGTGAAGTTTAAACATAAAGAACTCTTGGTTATGGAAAATGGAGAAATATCTTTCTTTGAATAAAACAGTCCCAGTACGACGACCATATCTCCCTAATGAACTGTTGGATCGGGCTAAAATTGAAATATATTGGAAAGGGCCAAGTTGCGCCAAGTCTGACCAAAGCGATCGAATAAATTCAATCACGATAAAAAGTTATGAAAAACTGAGTTTGGGTCTATCCAAGGGGTAGCGACAAGACAATTAAAATTTTTTTCTTAAAAGGTAATTGTTTTCTAAATTTATCCAATAATTTCACTAATGGATTTGACCATAAATCTTGAAACCATTTTCAAATCTATTTCAATTTGATTCTAATTCAAACCTAAACCCGTTTAGATCTAATTTTTTCCTTAATTGGATCTAAAGTTTTTCTATTGTTTTCTTTGCAACCATACATATCTAGATTCTAATTTAATTGTAAAAAAATAATGAAGACAGGAAGAGAAATAGTGCAAATGAAATATGAGAATATCACGAGTGCACTTGGACACTGATGCTAATTTGTCATGTCTCAGAAGTCCATAGAAAATCTCTTCTTTCTCCAACATTCGCAAATTCGTCCATGATCCAAGCCAACTGAAATTCTCACGTGACAAGAAGTGTCGGATTCTGATGCTAATTCACTGTTCCTCAGAAAACCTGCAGAGCAAGCTCCCTTATTCAGAGTTCTTGAGTTCTCCAATGCTCCAATTGCTCTCCACGCTATATCCCTAAGCTTCTATGAATGCCTGAATATAAAGAGCTCTCAAAAAACTTTTGGATTGCTGATGCAGGAGCATCCAGAGGTATAAGGGCAATCTTGTGTCACCCAAAAAAATGTACTTAGACTTAGTTTCTATTTTATGTCTTTGCATTTTTGGATACCCATTTGGCTCAAATAAAGGTTCCAACTCTCATAGTTCAACTATCAGTGCATTTAAAAATCCTGAAAAAATAGGAGCATGCAATTTGACCATCATTTTGGTGACCTAGAAGGTGTGACTTGGCCAGATGAATGTAATCGAGATTTAGAGCATTCCAGAAAAAGAATCAGGTCAAAAGGCCCCACGGTTTGAAAGTTATTGCAGTTTTTCGGGTTTTGGAGACCCCCTAAGAATGCTTCAGAGTCAGATTTGGGGCATTAAATGACCTCGAAAAGGGTCAAAAAATGGGGGTCAAGCGAAGCTTGTCCATAGGGCTATAGAGCGCTTCGAGAGCTTTCCGAAAATGTAAACGGTTCGTCAATCGGAGTTACGGTTCAAAAGTTATGCCTCCCGGAAGTTCGGCTACCGTTTCTGGACTCTTCTAGAATTGCACCGACTTCTAACGCAGCTTCCGGAACCTTCTATTTTGTCGGTGGATGCCTACTAGCACTTTCTAGAATGTACTCCTAGTCCTTAACCCTCCGGGGTCTATTTAAGGAGATTTCTGGCATTGTAAAAGGCAGTTCGGATTGGAGCTTGAGAGGAGGTGCTAAAGGAGAAATATTCTCCAGATTTATGCTATTGTAAGCCCGCAGGGCATGTTTTGAGTTTATTTTCTCTGCACTGTTTGTACCAACTTATTTTCTCAGTTAATATAATTTCCCCTTTCTATTGTGTCTATTCTGGTTGTTGGGTTGTGTCCCCATCAATTGCTTTTTGAAACCGCTGAAAGGTGTCACCAACTAAGCATGGGTCTTTTTCAACCTTTTTGATGAGTTATAGAGTTGTAGACACCTTGTGCTTAATTGATGCACTAACCCTCATGTTGTTGACATATGTTAATTTTCATGCAAGCTTATAACTCCAATTTACTTTTTAAATAATCTCTATTTAAATTTTATAACTTTCATTTTAATTTTTATAACTTTTATTATTATTATTTTATTTATTACTTTATTATTATTTTATAAATATTATTAATTTTAATTTCTAGTTTTCTTTTATTTAATTCCTTTCCTCTAATAATTCACATTTAATTAATTACAATCAAAATATCTAAGATCATGATATTTTATTAATTTTCTCAAATAAATAATTTATTAATTAAATCTATTTATTAAGATTTAATTAATGAAAAATTCACCATAGACCTCCAAGATAAAATATGAAAACCCATCATAGAACAAATCATACAAAATAAATCTAAAGGGTTAAAAGCCACAAAATATGTCATCTGACACATTCGGTGGGTATTCAACTCAGATACTTGTCCTAATTTTCCAATTAGGACAAATGGCTCAAAGAGTTGGGATTTGGACTTGAAAATTTATCTCCCCTCTCTTATCATTGAGATAATGTGATAGGGTACGCTCATCTTGGCAATTAAGAGAAGTCGATACCCGGTACCTGCAACCTGTATAAAAACTATGCATGTACAAACACAATATATACTAAACTAAACAGACAATGTTAAGAAGTGGTCCATTTTGTAGATCCCGACTAGTAGGTGACTACGACTCCCTTCCTTAACCACATCAAACATGTCATACAAAAGCAAACACGCAAGATAAACATGCACACCATACACATGCAAGTATGGGGTAAGTATCCATAAGAAAGCACATATGATAATAAATCATCTTACTAATCATCATTAATAATTGAAAGCAATGTAATGTTATCATCATCAATAATTGTGAACACTAAAAATAATCATCATACATACATGAAATGTAGAGTCTAAGTAATCTCATCACATAATAAACTGAATCCATAGCACAATATCTGATAATCTCAAAAGAATGCTGCTAACCAACAACATAAAACTAGTTCTAAAAGAGTTCAGCAACGATAACAAAATGTGAACCAGGGGCAAGCACTACACAAAAGATCATTATTCATTCATAAAAGAACCAATTATCAATCTTCGATTAAGAAGATTATAACTTAATTAAAATGATCAATTAACATAGGTACACCATCCATGACCTATTACATTCTAATAGTTTTCAATTAGAAACTTAATTAAGTATTACTAAAGTTTGATTCTTTTAATTTAATCGTTATCATCATTGACAACCATATAATATCTAAAGTCATAATTCAAGTCATAAGACTTATCAACTTCGATATAGATAATCTACAATCTCGTTAAAGGAATTATATCAATTAAATCTCTATTACATAACTTAATTATTAATTAAATCTAATTAACTCTCATTAATTGATTTAATTAATAATTGCATAACCATAGCAACGTTCTAATTAATATCAGTTGACTAATAACTAACTATAATTTTGTAAGTTAAAAGTCATCTATAATTTAGTACACAAATATTCATATTTATAGTTCAATAATAATAACTTGTTAATATTTAATAACAAGCTATATTGGAAATCTTATTAATAAATCTATAATGACCACATTCGTCATTCTTTCAACAATGTTCTTATTTTATTTTAATAATAACAAGTTATAATAAATCTCCAATACCAAGTATTATTATCTCAAATAAGTTTTCCCTATGTACGATAATTCAATTAATTAATACTCTAAATTATTAACCAATTCAATTTGATTAATATCTTTTACAGTACTTCAATCATTAACTAATCTCCTCTAGATTAACTCTGATCGTATTAATTGATAACTATTTAAACTATTATTTATTAATAGTTTGTTAGACTCAACAAACATTAATAAATAATAAACTCATCAAAACTATTATTAATCGATCTAGAGAACTTTACATAAGCTTCATTAGTTAACTCTTAATACCATTAAGGTATATCAATAATTTAGTTAATAATATATAGCGTATTAATAATACCATAGTAATTCAAATTATAACAATGTTATAATAGTGACTTCATGTCAATTAAATCTTAATCCATTATCATAAAAGTCTCGTAATATAAAATTACCATCTCTAAATTATTTAATATATATTAAATAGTATTTAATATACATTATAAAAAGTCTATTATATAAACTATATTAAAATCTCTTTTCTTTTAATTTTTTCTAATTTAAAAATCTATTTACTTAGATTGACTAATAATTAATTACACTTCTACTATTAATTAATCTTAATTAAATTTGATTTAATTAGATTAGATAATAAACCATATAAAACTAATGCTTATTAATAAGATTCTAATAAGGGAATATTTCAATAATATCTTTAATTCATTCCATGCTTTGATATGTTATTTTTGTGAAGTTTAAGGATAAAGAACTCTTGGTTATGGAAAATGGAGAAATATCCGTTTTTGAATAAAATAGTCTCAGTACGACGGCCATATCTCCCTAATGAACCGTTGGATCGGGCTAAAATTTAAATATGTTGGAGAGGGCCAAGTTTCACCAATTCTGACTGGAGCAATCGAATAAATTAGATCCCGATAAAAAGTTATGAATGACTGAATTCGGGTCTATCCAAGGGGCATCGACAGGACAATTTGTGATGAATTAAGAATTTTTTCTTAAAATGTAATTGTTCTCTAAATTTAACTATAAAAGGGTTTATTCATACGAATCTAAAAATATAATTGATAGAAAGATTACATCTAATCATTCAAATTTTTACCATAAAATTTTTATTTTAATTCCAAATCATGTCTATCTAATTTCACAATATAAATTCGAACCCAAACTCGATTAAAATCTAATTATTTCTCCTTAATTGGATCTAGAATTTTTCTATTGTTTTCTTCTCATCCAAATAAAATATCTAGATTCCAATTTCAAATACAGAGAGTATTCAGACACATAAAACAGATATAATGAAGATAGGAAGAGAAAGAGTGCAAAGGGAATATGAGAATATCACGAGTGCACCTAGACATTGATGCTAATTTGTCATGCCTCAGAAGTCCATAGAAAATCCCTTCCTTCTCCATCATTCACAATTCTTTCAAGAATCCAAGCTGATCAAATCCTTCAAGTGATTAGAAGAGCTAGAAGAAGCATAGAAGCAAATAGAAAATATACGAACATATGAATCTTCTCCCATGCATGTAAGCTTTGAAGTTTCTATTTTTTTTTTTAACTTGTAGCTCGAGGCTTCCCTTCAGCTTGTAGCTTCCATTAAGCTTTTCATTTAAGCTTCTATGAATGTCTGAATATCAAAAGCTCTCAAGAAACCTTTGGATTGCTTCTTGAAACCGCTGAAAAGTATCACCAACTAAGCATGGGTTGTTTCCAATTCTTTTTTTGATGAGTCATAGAATTGTAGACACCTTGTGTTTAATTGATGCACTAACCCCTGTGTTGTTGACACATGTTAATTCCCATGCAAGCTTGTAACTCCAATTTACTTTTTAAATAATCTCTATTTAAATTTTATAACTTTCATTTTAATTTTTATAACTTTTATTATTATTATTTTATTTATTATTTTATTATTATTTTATAATTATTATTAATTTTTTTTTCAATAATTCACATTTAATTAATTACAATCAAAATATCAAAGATCATGATATTTTATTAATTTTTTCAAATAAATAATTTATTAATTAAATCTATTTATTAAGACTTAATTAATGAAAAATTCACCATAGACCTCCAAGATAAAATATGAAAACCCATCATAGAACAAAATAAATTTAAAGAGTTAAAAATCACGAAATATGTCATCTGACACATTCGGTGGGTATTCAACTCAGATACTTGTCCTAATTTTTCAATTAGGACAAATGGCTCAAAGGGTTGAGATTTGAACTTGAGAATTTATCTCCCCTCTCTTATCATTGAGATAATGTGATAGGGTACACTTATCCTGACAATTCAAGAAAGTCGATACTCGGTACCTGCAACCTGCATAAAAACTATGCATGTACAAACACAATATATACTAAACTAAACAGACAATGGTAGGAAGTGGTGCATCGTGTAGATCCTGACTGGCAAGTGACTACGACTCT
The DNA here is from genome assembly GCA_028749045.1 of Cupressus sempervirens. Lineage (NCBI taxonomy): Eukaryota > Viridiplantae > Streptophyta > Pinopsida > Cupressales > Cupressaceae > Cupressus > Cupressus sempervirens. The sequence goes on along the minus strand of CM053790.1, from coordinate 673,647,053 downwards.
CTTCCTTAACCACATCAGACACGCCATACAAAAGCAAACACGCAAAGCAAACACGCACACCATACACATGCAAGTATGGGGTAAGTATCCATAAGAAAGCACATATGATAATAAATCATCTTACTAATCATCATTAATAATTGAAAGTAATGTAATAATCATCATCAATAATTGTGAACACTAAAAATAATCATCATACATACATGAAATGTAGAGTCTAAGTAATCTCATCACACAATAAACTGAATCCATAGCATAATATCTGATAATCTCAAAAGAATGCTGCTAACCAACAACATAAAACTAGTTCTAAAAGAGTTCAGCAATGATAACAAAATATGAACCAGGGGTAGACACTACACTCTTTATGACTGAACTGCACCTTTAATCCTAACCGTTGATTGAAATCGATCTCAACCGTTGATGAATTCCAAAAATGTCTATTTAAGAGACCCTTATCTCTTCATTTTGAAAGGTTGAATGAGAATTTGCATCGAATTGTTGCTGGAATTCATACTCACATTTGCTCATATTCACATACGCAAAGATCAAGTTTGACCAAAAGTTGACTAGATTTAACCACGGTTGACTTGAGTTGACTAGTTTCAAATTTTTTTAAAAAATAATTGAACTAAATTATTTAATTAAATAGAATATTTACTTCTAATTAATTAAACAATGTTATTTAATTAAATGAGAAGCCATTCCTAATTAATTAAATGAAATTATTTAATTAAATAAGAAAAGTGTCTCTAATTAATTAAATATTGTTTAATTAAATAGAAAAAGTAATTATGAGAGCATATCTCATTTTATTAAATTAAATATCTTAACAAAATCTCTCTTCAGTTCAAAAAGGAAAATTTCCAGTTCACTATTGATAAAAAATGAGTTAAATTAGTTAACTCATTTTTCTACTCAAATTGAATCAGTTAACTCCTTATTTTACTCAAATTAAATTGGTTAACTCCCTTTAATTTGGAAATCTTCCTTTATGACTGAACTTCACCTTTAATCTCAACCGTTGATGAATTTCAGAAAAGTCTATTTAAGAGACCCTCATCTCTTCATTTTGAAAGGTTGAATGAGAATTTGCATCGAATTGTTGCTGGAATTCATACTCACATTTGCTCATATTCACATACGCAAAGATCAAGTTTGACCAAAAGTTGACCAGATTTAACCACGGTTGACTTGAGTTGACTAGTTTCAAATTTTTTTTTGAAATAATTAAACGAAATTATTTAATTAAATGGAGTACTTACTTCTAATTAATCAAACAAAGTTATTTAATTAAATGAGAAGCCATTCCTAATTAATTAAATGGAGTTATTTAATTAAATAAAAAAAAGTGTCTCTAATTAATTAAAGATTAGTTAATTAAATAAAAAAATTAATTACGAGAGCATATCTCATTTTATTAAATTAAATATCTCAACAAAATCTCTCTTCAGTTCAAAAATGGAAATTTTCAGTTCACTATTGATAAAAAATGAGTTAAATCAGTTAACTCCTTTTTCTACTCAAATTGAATCAGTTAACTCCTTATTTTACTCAAATTAAATCTCTTAACTCCCTTTAATTTGGAAATCTCCCTTTATGACTGAACTTCACCTTTAATCCTGACTGTTGATTGAAACCGATCTCAACCGTTGATGAATTTCAAGAAAGTCTATTTAAGAGACCCTCATCTCTTCATTTTGAAAGGTTGAATGGGAATTTACATCGAATTGTTGCTAGAATTCATACTCACATTTGTTCATATTCACATACACAAAGATCAAGTTTGACCAAAAGTTGACCAGATTTAACCACGACTGACTTGAGTTGACTAGTTTTGAAAAGAATTTCGAAACAATTAAATGAAATTATTTAATTAAATGGAGTAGTTACTTCTAATTAATTAAACAAAGTTATTTAATTAAATGAGAAGCCATTCCTAATTAATTAAATGAAGTTATTTAATTAAATAATAAAAGTGTCTCTAATTAATTAAAGATTATTTAATTAAATAGACAAAATAATTATGAGAGCATATCTCATTTTATTAAATTAAATATCCCAACAAAATATCTCTTCAGTTCAAAAAGAGAAATTTCTAGTTCACTATTGATCAAAAATGAGTTAAATTAGTTAAGTCTTTTTTCTACTCAAATTGAATCAGTTAACTCCTTATTTTACTCAAATTAAATCCGTTAACTCCCTTTAATTTGGAAATCTCCCTTTATGGATGAACTTCACCTTTAATCCTGACCATTGATTGAAATCGATCTCAACCGTTGATGAATTCCAAGATAGTATATTTGTCATACCTGACCCTACTTCTTCCCGTTTCTCTTTATTCACTTCAGATGTTGTTTTGACACAAGTTCTGTGGTTGGGAGATTTTATATTTTGAACATTGTTTTGTTATATCAGATAGGTTAGTTTTGGTTTTATGAGATACATATATTTTGGATACTACTTTTGCATTGCAATTGGACTGTTCTCGGGTTTACAACTGATCTATTTTAGTTGTAGTGTTGATTTTGAAATACATCATTTGATCTCTGAACTGAATCAGGTTTTGATTAGAATTAATGTTTTCATGGAATTCTTGTTACAGGATTGTAATTGTAGGATTTCTAGTTATGGCTATGCTTGTGAAAATCAGAATTGGTATCTTCAAGTTGATCTAGTATAACTTATGTATTGATACATTTGATTTTTATATTCTTCTGTAGGTATATTAGATTGTGAGCATAATGTTAAAAGGATGTTTGTAAAACTCTTTTGTGTTTTTATGTAACTGTGTATATGTTTACGTAGATGTTAATCCTTATCTTATTGATGGAAAGAAAACATATCTGGTACATGTATGACAAATGCATTATGGTATTATTAGGAATTTCTCAGGTATATTGCTATCTTTATTATTTTCGAGAAATTCATTCCATGCCTTTAAGTTCCTGACTTGTGAATATATTTATATAAAAGGATAACTTGAGAAGTCACACACAAAATTCATATAAATATAGGTATGAGATATTCACACGTATGTTCACATAAATTCTTGTGTGGAGTAATGCTTTTGGGAGCTTGCAATGTTTAAATACTATGGCAATAACCATTGGGGGTGATTTTGTTATGCACTTATTATTTATATTTGAATAAAACCATTTACCATAAAACCCTAGAGGTTTTCGCATGATTTGAATAGGTAAAAAAAAAATGTTTATTATTTTTTTGAGGCCAAAATGGCGGAGGCTATTAGGAAAGCCATATGCACAACTCTTTGGGAGTTGTAGATTTATTAAATGCTCTTTTATGGAGGCTTTACTATCCTTGAAGGAATGTTAGCCTTTGATGTTTGAAAGAGGATTTCGATGGAAATGACCTAAATTTGGGCCTTTTTCCTCTGTTTTGAGTAACACCTGTGTGTGTTGTTGCTGGATTTCCAGCAAGATGTGGGGTTTTTGTTGGAAGGATTTTCTTGCTTATGTAATTGAGCAAAAGGGAACTCAATGGAAGTTTTCTTGCGGTTAGAAATTTGGTTTTAGTTGTTTTGCATTGTGGAGATTTTGTTCTAATTGGGGCTTCGGAGTGGAGCAAAATTTTGGAGCTCTGAGTTGAACATTTTTATTCATCTGCTGAGTTTTGAGGTAGGGGGGTAGTTCCTAACCTTTACCCTTTTACTGTTATGGGTGTTAATTTTGTTTTAAGGAAATTGGGAAGTTTAGTTTTAAGTTACACTTGTCGATACCCAAGTGTGGGTATATGTAGGGTTGGACAATTGGATTCGAGCTCTACACGTATCCATATTTGGATATTGAGCAATATGAGTTTTCAAACATTGTGTTGTTGGGATTTTGTGTTTATGTTATCCATGAATGAATACAATGTTCACCGTATGTATTTAGGATGTCAAAATCTTAGAGCATAGCGGTTATAATCCATTCGTAGATGGTGAGATTTTGTTTCTAAAGTATTGTTAGTAGGAATTGAAGGCAACGACATTTTGTCAAACATTTGTCTTGTGTCGCAAATGAAATTTGATTTGGAAATTCTATTATTAAATTGAGGTTCAATGATATTGTATACAGTTGGTTTTAATGTCAATATGGAACTATAGGTTGTAGTTAATTTCAGTAAGAATAGTCGGTAGTAAACATGTTAAAAGCATTAGTCCATCTTTGTTAAATATTTTCAAAGGAAGTTGTATTCTGTTCATTTTTTATCACTGACAGGAATGATATTTTGACATAACGTATAAATTGTAATTTTGAAAACAAACATACATATATAATCAGGGTATTGACATATTGTTAAATAGTTGTGTAAAATGCTGAAAGATTTACATGAAAAATTTTCGTGAAACAAAATAATTTGCATTAGGATGATATATATATATATATATATATATATATATATATATATATATATATATATATATATATATATATATATATATATATATATATATATATATATATATATATATATATATATATATATATATATATATATATATATATATATATATATATATATATATATATATATATATATATATATAAAGATGTTAAGTCGACATCATTGTCTTTGATCTTTGTATAAATATTGAATAAACCTTGAAGATAGGTAATCTGTCAAGAATGCGTAAATGGATAAGAATTATTTCATTAGCTTTAATACATTTTTGTTGAAATTAAATGCTTTAAAATAGAAGTCTTTTATTTCGAAAGATGTATTCTGTTACATATTTGATTACAAAACTATTAAAATTCATTGTTGAACAGAAAAGTTGTTTTCAAATAAAAAGGTGAATTTATGATATGTGATTAGTGAAATTTCATTATTATCGTAAATTACTTTAATATCTTAGTAATTACGAAGGATAAGTTAGTTTTTTATATCAGCGGTATTCAATTGTATAGTATTAAGGTTCGATAAATGTCATTAAATGGTTAGTCAGTTTAATTATATTTATGGGATCGTCATATTATAGTTTTGGTTTCTGTTGTTGTAATGACCTAAGTTTACTTTCAGAATTGGCAGAAGAGGATGTGTTTCGATTTGATAAGGAATGTAGTATTACAGGTTATATTGAATAGTTATTCATTACATGTGCATTCTTAGTAAATCTATTTGAAGTGTGTTTAAGAATAGCTATGATGAACGTATATTGAGGTGGCTAAATTTGGTTTATCCTATTCAGTTAATTAATTCAGTGATAAATTTAAAATAAATTGGGTGGGTTAATTTCACATAAAATATAATTGGCCTTACCTATGACTTAAACTTATAGGTTAAGTACGGAGAAAAGGCATGTCTCTATTTAGTCAATGACAAGTAAAATAGAGAATACTGTTATATGATGAGTAAGAGCATACCATATTTGGATGTAGAAACTTAGTGCCATAACAATGACACCTCAGAATATATATGTTTCATTTATGAGTTATTCTTAGTGCAGGTTTAATTTAGCAATGCAAAGTAATTGTTTACTTTTTGCATATTATTACCAGATTTGCACTATGTTAGCTGGATTAGAAATCTGTTTTTGGATATCTATATGTTGGTACTAACATGTATGCAGATGGATTTTTCTTTTAAACTCAGTATGTACTAAGCCCCTGTTTGTGTTGTGTTGCTTTATGTGTGGTTTTTAGGTGCTTCGAGTTTCAAGTAGCTAAGGATGTTTATCAAAGTTACTTTTTGAATCAGTATTTAGGATTCTTATAATGGGCATAGGTGTCAAGAAATAAAATTGTATTTCATTATAGTTTTGAACTCTTTATGTATTATTATTGTAATGAAAATGTATTTGGACGATATTCTCTTTCATTGGGAACTTTTCTGTATAAGAGTGATTTAGTCCTTGTATTGGAATTTGTGTTCAGATGATTTTATAAAAAAAAAAATTATTGCGTTTATGGAATTGTATTTTGGTTTAGATTCTATTGGTTATGTCTTGTGTGGCATTACACTATTTAAGAGACCTTCATCTCTTCATTTTGAAAGGTTGAATGAGAATTTGCATCGAATTGTTGCTGGAATTCATACACACATTTGCTAATATTCACATACGCAAAGATCAAGTTTGACCAAAAGTTGACCGGATTTAACCATGGTTGACTTGAGTTGACTAGTTTTGAAAAGAATTTTAAAATAATTAAACGAAATTATTTAATTAAATGGGGTACTTACTTCTAATTAATTAAACAAAGTTATTTCATTAAATGAGAAGCCATTCCTAATTAATTAAATGAAGTTATTTAATTAAATAATAAAAGTGTCTCTAATTAATTAAAGATTATTTAATTAAATAGAAAAAGTAATTACGAGAGCATATCTAATTTTATTAAACTAAATATCTCAACAAAATCTCTCTTCAGGTCAAAAAGGGAAATTTCCAGTTCACTATTGATCAAAAATGAGTTAAATCAGTTAACTCCTTTTTCTACTCAAATTGAATGAGTTAACTCCTTATTTTACTCAAATTAAATCTGTTAACTCCCTTTAATTTGGAAATCTCCCTTTATGACTGAACTTCACCTTTAATCCTGATCGTTGATTGAAATCGATCTCAACCGTTGATGAATTCGAGGAAAGTCTATTTAAGAGACCCTCATCTCTTCATTTTGAAAGGTTGAATGAGAATTTGCATCGAATTGTTGCTGGAATTCATACACACATTTGCTCATATTCACATACGCAAAGATCAAGTTTGACCAAAAGTTGACCAGATTTAACCATAGTTGCCTTGAGTTGACTAGTTTCGAAAAGAATTTTTAAACAATTAAACGAAATTATTTAATTAAATAGAGTACTTACTTCTAATTAACTAAAAAAAGTTATTTAATTAAATGAGAAGCTATTCCTAATTAATTAAATGAAGTTATTTAATTAAATAAGAAAATTGTCTCTAATTAATTAAAGATTACTTAATTAAATAGAAAAAGTAATTATGAGAGCATATCTAATTTTATTAAATTAAATATCTCAACAAAATCTCTCTTCAGTTAAAAAAGGAAAATTTTCAGTTCACTATTGATCAAAAATGAGTTAAATCAGTTAACTCATTTTTCTACTCAAATTGAATTAGTTAACTCCTTATTTTACTCAAATTAAATCTGTTAACTCCCTTTAATTTGGAAATCTCCCTTTATGACTGAACTTCACCTTTAATCTTGATCGCTGATTGAAATCCATCTCAACCATTGATGAATTTCAGGAAAGTCTATTTAAGAGACCACCATCTCTTCATTTTGAAAGGTTGAATGAGAATTTGCATCGAATTGTTGTTGGAATTCATAATCACATTTGCTCATATTCACATATGCAAAGATCAAGTTTGACCAAAAGTTGACTAGATTTAACCACGGTTGACTTGAGTTGACTAGTTTCAAAAAGAATTTTGAAATAATTAAATGAAATTATTTAATTAAATGGAGTACTTACTTCTAATTAATTAAACAAAGTTATTTAATTAAATGAGAAGGCATTACTAATTAATTAAATGAAGTTATTTAATTAAATAAGAAAAGTGTCTATAATTAATTAAAGATTACTCAATTAAATAGAAATAGTAATTATGAGAGCATATCTCATTTTATTAAATTAAATATCTCAACAAAATCTCTCTTCAGTTCAAAAAGGGAAATTTCTAGTTCACTATTGATCAAAAATGAGTTAAATGAGTTAACTGCTTTTTCTATTCAAATTGAATCAGTTAACTCCTTATTTTACTCAAATTAAATCAGTTAACTCCCTTTAATTTTGAAATCTCGCTTTATGACTGAAATTCACCTTTAATCCTGACCGTTGATTGAAATTGATCTCAATCGTCGATGAATTTCAAAAATATCTATTTAAGAGTCCCTCATCTCTTGATTTTGAAAGGTTGAATGAGAATTTGCATCGAATTGTTGCTAGAATTCATACTCACATTTGCTCATATTCACATATGCAAAAATCAACTTTGACCAAAAGTTGACCAAATATAACCACGGTTGACTTGAGTTGACTAGTTTCAATTTTTTTTTTGAAATAACTAAACGAAATTATTTAATTAAATGGAGTACTTACTTCCAATTAATTAAATAAAGTTATTTAATTAAATGAGAAGCCATTCCTAATTAATTAAATGAAGTTATTTAATTAAATAAGAAAAGTGTCTCTAATTAATTAAAGATTATTTAATTAAATAGAAAGGGTAATTATGAGAGCATATCTCATTCTATTAAATTAAATATCTCAACAAAATCTCTCTTCAGTACAAAAAGGGAAATTTTCAGTTCACTATTCATCAAAAATGAGTTAAATCAGTTAACTCCTTTTTCGACTCAAATTGAACCAGTTAACTCCTTATTTTACTCAAATTAAATCGGTTAACTCTCTTTAATTTGGAAATCTCCCTTTATGATTAAACTTCAGCTTTAATCTTGACAGTTGATTGAAATCGATTTGAATCATTGATGAATTCCAGGAAATTCTATTTAAGAGACCCTCATCTCTTCATTTTGAAAGGTTGAATGAGAATTTGCATAGAATTGTTACTGGAATTCATACTCACGTTTTCTCATATTCACATACGCAAAGATCATGTTTGACAAAATTTAACCACGGTTTACTTGAGTAGACTAGTCTCGATAAAAAATTTGAAATAATTAAATGAAATTATTTAATTAAATGGAGTACATACTTCTAATTAATTTTAAAAAGTTATTTAATTAAATGAGAAGCCATTCCTAATTAATTAAATGGAGTTATTTAATTAAATAAAAAAAGTGTCTCTAATTAAATAAAGATTATTTAATTAAATAGAAAAAGTAATTACGAGAGCATATCGCATTTTATTAAATTAAATATCTCAACAAAATCTCTCTTCAGTTCAAAAAGGGAAAGTTTGAGTTCACTATTGATAAAAAATGAGTTAAATTAGTTGACTCCTTTTTCTAGTCATATTGAATCAGTTAACTCCTTATTTTACTCAAATTAAATCCGTTAACTCCCTTTAATTTGGAAATCTCCTTTTATGACTGAAATTCACCTTTAATCTTGATCGTTGATTGAAATCGATCTCAACCGTTGATGAATTTCAGGAAAGTCTATTTAAGAGACCATCATCTCTTCATTTTGAAAGGTTGAATGAGAATTTGCATCGAATTGTTGTTGGAATTCATAATCACATTTGCTGTTATTAACATACGCAAAGATCAAGTTTGACCAAAAGTTGACTAGATTTAACCACGGTTGACTTGAGTTGACTAGTTTCGAAAAGAATTTTGAAATAATTAAATGAAATTATTTAACTAAATGGAGTGCTTACTTCTAATTAATTAAACAAATTTATTTAATTAAATGAGAAACCATTCCTAATTAATTAAATAAAGTTATTTAATTAAATAAGAAAAGTGTCTCTAATTAATTAAAGATTATTTAATTAAATATAAAAAGTAATTACGAGATCATATCTCATTTTATTAAATTAAATATCTCAACAAAATCTCTCTTCAGTTCAAAAAGAGAAATTTCTAGTTCACTATTGATCAAAAATGAGTTAAATCAGTTAACTCCTTTTTTTACTCAAATTGAATCAGTTAACTCTTTATTTTACTCAAATTAAATCTGTTAACTCCCTTTAATTTGGAAATCTCCCTTTATGACAGAACTTCACCTTTAATCCTGACTGTTGATTGAAATCGATCTCAACCATTGATGAATTCTAGGAAAGTCTATTTAAGAGACCCTCATCTCTTCATTTTGAAAGGTTGAATGAGAATTTACATCGAATTGTTGCTGGAATTCATACTCACATTTGCTCATATTCACATACGCAAAGATCAAGTTTGACCAAAATTTGACCAAATTTAACCACCGTTGACTTGAGTTGACTAGTTTCGAAAAGAATTTTGAAATAATTAAACGAAATTATTTAATTAAATGGAGTACTTCCTTCTAATTAATTAAACAAAGTTATTTAACTAAATGAGAAGCCATTCCTAATTAATTAAATGAAGTTATTAAATTAAGTAAGAAAAGTGTCTCTAATTAATTAAAGATTATTTAATTAAATAAAAAAAGTAATTATAAGAGCATATCTCATTTTATTAAATTAAATATCTCAACAAAATATCTCTTCAGTTCAAAAAGGGAAATTTCTAGTTCACTATTGATAAAAAATGAGTTAAATCAGTTAACTCCTTTTTATACTCAAATTGAATTAGTTAACTCCTTATTTTACTCAAATTAAATATGTTAACTCCATTTAATTTGGAAATCTCCCTTTATGACTGAACTTCACCTTTAATCCTGACCGTTGATTGAAATCGATCTCAACTGTTGATGAATTTTAAAAAAATCTTTTTAAGAGACCCTCATATCTTGATTTTGAAAGGTTGAATGAGAATTTGTATCAAATTGTTGCCGGAATTCATACTCACGTTTGTTTATATCCACGTACGAAAAGATCAAGTTTGACCAAAAGTTGACCAGATTTAACCACGGTTGACTTGAGTTGACTAGTTTCGAAAAGAATTTTGAAATAATTAAATGAAATTATTTAATTAAATGGAGTACTTACTTCTAATTAATTAAACAATGTTAATTAATTAAATGAGAAGACATTCCTAATTAATTAAATGAATTTATTTAATTAAATAAGAAAAGTGTCCCTAATTAATTAAAGATTATTTAATTAAATAGAAAAAGTAATTATGAGAGCATATCTCAGTTTATTAAATTAAATATCTCAACAAAATCTCTCTTCAGTTCAAAAAGGGAAATTTCCTGTTCACTATTGATCAAAAAATAGTTAAATTAGTTAACTCCTTTTTCTACTCAAATTGAATTAGTTAACTCCTTATTTTACTCAAATTAAATCTGTTAACTCCCTTTAATTTGAAAATATCCCTTTATGATTGAACTTCACCTTTAATCCTGACCGTTGATTGAAATCGATCTCAACCGTTGATGAATTCCAGGAAAGTCTATTTAAAAGTCCCTCATCTCTTTATTTTGTAAGGTTGAATGAGAATTTGCATCGAATTGCTGTTAGAATTCATAGTCATATTTGGTCATATTCACATAAGCAAAGATCAAGTTTGACCAAAAGTTAACTAGATTTAACCACGGTTGACTTGAGTTGACTAGTTTCGAAATTTTTTTTGAAATAATTAAACGAAATTATTTAATTAAATGTAGTACATACTTCTAATTAATTAAACAAAGTTATTTAATTAAATGAGCAACCATTCCTAATTAATTAAATGAAGTTATTTAATTAAACAAGAAAAGTGTCTCTAATTAATTAAAGATTATTTAATTAAATAGAAAAGGTAATTATGAGAGCATATCTCATTTTATTAAATGAAATATCTCAACAAAATCTCTCTTCAGATCAAAAAAGGAAATTTCCAGTTCACCATTGATCAAAAATGAGTTAACTCCTTTTTCTACTCAAATTGGATCAGTTAACTCCTTATTTTATTCAAATTAAATCTGTTAACTCCTTTTAATTTGAAAATCTCCCTTTATGACTGAACTTCACCTTTAATCCTGACCGTTGATGAAATCCAGGAATGTCTATTTAAGAGACCCTCATCTCTTCATTTTGAAAGGTTGAATGAGAATTTGCATCGAATTGTTGTTAGAATTAATACTCACATTTGCTCATATTCACATATGCAAAGATCAAGTTTGACCAAAGGTTGACCGGATTTAACCACGGTTGATTTGAGTTGACTAGTTTCGAAAGAAATTTTGAAATAATTAAACGAAATTATTTAATTAAATGGAGTACTTACCTCTAATTAATTGAACAAAGTTATTTAATTAAATGAGAAGCCATTCCCAAATAATTAAATGAAGTTATTTAATTAAATAAGAAAAATGTTACTAATTAATTAAAGATTATTTAATCAAATAGAAAAAGTAATTATGAGAGCATATCTTAGTTTATTAAATGAAATATTTCAACCAAACATCTCTTCAGTTCAAAAAGGGAAATTTTCAGTTCACTATAGATAAAAAATGATTTAAATTAGTTAACTTCTTTTTCTACTCAAATTAAATCAGTTAACTCCTTATTTTACTCAAATTAAATCTATTAACTCCCTTTAATTTGGAAATCTTTCTTTATGACTGAACTTCACCTTTAATCCTAACCTTTGATTAAAATCGATTTCAACCGTTGATGAATTCCAAGAAAGTCTCTTTAAGAGATTCTCATCTCTTCATTTTGAAAGGTTGAATGAGAATTTGCATCAAATTGTTGTTGGAATTCATACTGACATTTGCTCATATTCACATACGTAGAGATCATGTTTGACAAAAAGTTGACCAGATTTAACCACGGTTGACTTGTGTTGACTAGTTTCGAAAAGAATTTTAAAATAATTAAACAAAATTATTTAATTAAATAGAGTACTTACTTCTAATTACTTAAAAAATGTTATTTAATTAAATGAGAAGCCATTCCTAATTAATTAAATGAAGTTATTTAATTAAATAAGAAAAGTGTCTCTAATAATTAAAGATAATTTAATTAAATAGAAAAAGTAATTATGAGAGCATATCTCATTTTATTAAATTAAATATCTCTACAAAATCTCTCTTCAGTTCAAAAAGGGAAATGTCCAGTTCACTATTGATCAAAAATGAGTTAAATCAGTTAACTCCTTTTTCAACTCAAATTGAATCGGTTAACTCCTTATTTTACTCAAATTAAATCTGTTAACTCGCTTTAATTTTGAAATCTCCCTTTATGACTGAACTTAACCTTTAATCCTGACTGTTGATTGAAATTGATCTCAACCATTGATGAATTTCAGGAAAGTCTATTTAAGAGACCCTCATCTCTTTATTTTGAAAGGTTGAATGAGAATTTGCATCGAATTGTTCACTTGAATTCATACTCACATTTGCTCATATTCACATACACAAAGATCAAGTTTTACCAAAAGTTGAGCACATCTAACCACGGTTGACTTGAGTTGACTAGTTTTGAAAAGAATTTTGAAATAATTAAACAAAATTATTTAATGAAATGGAGTATTTACTTCTAATTAAGTAAACAAAGATATTTAATTAAATGAGAAGCCATTCCTAATTAATTAAATGAAGTTATTTAATTAAATAGGAAAAGCGTCTCTAATTAATTAAAGATTATTTAATTAAATAGAAAAAGTAATTATTAGAGCATATCTCATTTTATTAAATTAAATATCTCAAATAAATCTCTCTTCAGTGCAAAAAGGGAAATTTTCAGTTCATTATTGATCAAAGATGAGTTAAATCAGTTAACTCCTTTTTCTACTCAAATTGAATCAGTTAACTCCTTATTTTACTCAAATTAAATTAGTTAACTCCCTTTAATTTAGAAATCTCCCTTTATGACTCAACTTCACCTTTAATCCTGACCGTTGATTGAAATCGATCTCAAACATTGATGAATTCTAAGAAAGTCTATTTAAGAGACCCTCATCTCTGCATTTTGAAAGGTTGAGTGAGAATTTGCATCGAATTGTTGCTAGAATTCATACTCACATTTTCTCATATTCACATACGCAAAGATGAAGTTTGACCAAAAGTTATCTAGATTTAACCATGGTTGACTTGAGTTGACTAGTTTCGAAAAGAATTTTGAAATAATTAAACGAAATTATTTAATTAAATGGAGTACTTACTTCTAATTAATTAAACAAAGTTATTTAATTAAATGAGAAGCCATTCCTAATTAATTAAATGAAGTTATTTAATTAAATAAGAAAAGTGTCTCTAATAAAATAAAGATTATTAAATTAAATAGAAAAAGTAATTATGAGAGCATATCTCATTTTATTAAATTAAATATCTCAAAAAAATTTCTCTTTAGTTCAAAAAGAGAAATTTCCAGTTCATTATTGATAAAAAATGAGTTAAATCAGTTAACTCCTTTTTCTACTCAAATTGAATCGGTTAAGTCCTTATTTTACTCAAATTAAATCTGTTAACTCCCTTTAATTTTGAACTCTCCATTTATGACTGAATTTCACCTTTAATCCTAACCGTTGATTGAAATCAATCTCAACCATTGATAAATTCCAAGAAATTCTTTTTAAGAAACCCTCATCTCTTTATGTTGAAAGGTTGAATGAGAATTTGCATCGAATTGTTGCTGGAATTCATACTCACATTTGCTCATATTCACATATGCAAAGATCAAGTTTGACCAAAAGTTGACTAGATTTAAGCACGGTTGACTTGAGTAGACTAGTTTCGAAAAGAATTTTGAAATAATTAAACAAAATTATTTAATTAAATGAGAAGCCATTCCTAATTAATTAAATTAAGTTATTTAATTAAATAAGAAAAGCGTGTCTAATTAAGTAAAGATTATTTAATTAAATAGAAAAAGTAATTATAAGAGCATATCTCATTTTGTTAAATTAAATATCTCAACAAAGTCTCTTTTCAGTTCAAAAAGGGAAATTTCCAGTTCACTATTGATAAAAAATGAGTTAAATGAGTTAACTCCTTTTTCTACTCAAATTGAATCAGCTATCTCCTTATTTTACTCAAATTAAATCTGTTAACTCCCTTTAGTTTGGAAATCTCCCTTTATGACTGAACTTCACCTTTAATCCTGACCGTTGATTGAAATCGATCTCAACCATTGATGAATTCCAGGAAAGTCTATTTAAGAGACCCTCATCTCTTCATTTTGAAAGGTTGAATGAGAATTTGCATCGAATTATTGCTGGAATTTATACTCACATTTGCTCACATTCACATACGCAAAGATCAAGTTTGACTAAAAGTTGACCAGATTTAACCATGGTTGACTTCAGTTGACTAGTTTCGAATTTTTTTTTGAAATAATTAAACGAAATTATTTAATTAAATGGAGTACTTACTTTAATTAATTAAACAAAGTTATTTAATTAAATGAGAAGTCATTCCTAATTAATTAAATGAAGTTATTTAATTAAATAAGAAAAGTGTCTCTAATTAATTAAAGATTATTTATTTAAATAGAAAAAGTAATTATGAGATCATATCTCATTTTATTAAATTAAATATCTCAACAAAATCACTCTTTAGTTCAAAAGGAGAAATTTCCAGTTCACTATTGATCAAAAATGAGTTATACAGTTAACTCCTTTTTCTACTCTAATTGAATCAGTTAACTCCTTATTTTATTCAAATTAAATCTGTTAACTCCATTTAATTTGGAAATCTCCCTTTATGACTGAACTTCACCTTTAATCCTGACCGTTGATTGAAATCGTTCTCAACCATTGATGAATTTCAGGAAAGTCTATTTAAGAGACCCTCATCTCTTCATTTTGAAAGGTTGAATGAGAATTTGCATCGAATTGTTGCTGGAGTTCATACTCACATTTGCTCATATTGACATACGCAAAGATCAAGTTTGACCAAAAGTTGACCATATTTAACCACGATTGACTTGAATTGACTAGTTTCGAAAAAATTTTTGAAATAATTAAATGAAATTATTTAATTAAATGGAGTACTTACTTCTAATTAATTAAACAAAGTTATTTAATTAAATGAGAAGCCATTCCTAATTAATTAAATTAAGTTATTTAATTAAATAAGAAAAGTGTCTCTAAGTAATTAAAGATTATTTAATTAAATAGAAAAAGTAATTATGAGAGCATATCTCATTTTATTAAATTAAATATCTCAACAAAATCTCTCTTCAGTTGAAAAAGGGAAATTTCCAGTTCACTATTGATAAAAAATGAGTTAAATCAGTCAACTTCTTTTTCTACTCAAATTGAATCAGTTAACTCTTTATTTTACTCAAATTAAATCTGTTAACTCCCTTTAATTTGGAAATCTCCCTTTATGACTGAACTTCACCTTTAATCCTGACCGTTGATTGAAATCGATCTCAACTGTTGATGAATTCCAGGAAAGTCTATTTAACAGACCCTCATCTCTTCATTTTGAAAGGTTGAATAAGAATTTGCATCGAATTGTTGCTGGAATTCATACTCACATTTGCTCATATTCACATACGCAAAGATCAAATTTGACCAAAAGTTGACCAAATTTAACCATGGTTGACTTGAGGGTAAGTGCACAAAGTTGTGGTGCCAAAAGGGGGGTATAAGTGGACACCTTTTTCCTGAAATCAGCAAATTTTGGACTTCAACAAGAATTTGAAGATAGTTACACTCAAAAATTTTAGATATGACAAAAAAAAAAGTCGTAGTCCTTTGAATCTAGTTTCTAAACTACTAATTTTTTTTCAAAATGGTTTAGTTTTAGGTCCTCAAAAAAGGGGGGCACAGAAAGTTGTACTGTTTATTCCAAAAAAACATGACATAGTACAAAGTGTGGCCCCCTTGAAATTTTAACTTTTTTTTAAAAATTCTTTAATCGCTATGGTCAAAAGTTACCTAACACTATGTAGTTTATCCCAAATTTTTCAGGTAATTTTATAATGAGTATTTTTTTTTTAATGAATTTTTTAATTAGACCCATCCCAAAAACGTGAAATATCTTTGTGCTCCCCCTAGAAATGATTGAAAACTAATCTAAAATCAAAAATTATTTTTTTTTCAAAGTGTGTGGAATGGAGTCTAGTTTCTAAAAAACTAAGTTGTTACAAAATTCGATGAATGAGCTAAAATCTACAGCCCAATTAGTACATGGTGGTTTTTGACAAAAAATGAACATACGTTCAAAAGAAATTATAGATGAAAGACTTAAAATAGTTCAAATTAAAAATAAATTATATGGTTAGATAGCTAACACAGAGACCTATAATGTTATGTAACCTAATCTTATCGATACCCAACCACGAGGAATCTTGAAGGGGAGCACACAAGAAAAATCAATCATTTTTTGTATGTTTGCTGGAAAACACGTCTCAGACTTGTTTATAAACTCCAAACCTTTGGGTTGGATCTCCAAGGCAAAACCAAGCCTTAGGCTTGGTTTTAATGCAAAGCTTTGAATAGCGCGTGTGCCCTATAATGCGCACGTGCTATTATAATTCTATTGAATTTGAGGTAGTGTGCACGTGCTATTAAGACCTAAATTCCAAACCAAAACCAAGAGAGAGCTGGGGGGGTGGGGTGAGGGAATGGCTATTTATGTGTGTGAGAGAGATAGAGAGAAAGTAGGGGATGGGAGAGGGGAGAGACGAAGTGAGAAAGAGTAGGGGTGGCAGAGAGAGTATAGGATGGGAGATAGAGGAAATGTGAGAGAGTAGGGGTGACAAAGAGAGTACAAGATGCAAGAGAGAGGAAGTGCGAGAGAGAGAGTAGAGGTGGCAAAGAGAGAGTACGGGATGGGGGAGAGAGGAAGTGAGAAAGAGTAGGGGTGGCAGAGAGAGTATAGGATGGGAGATAGAGGAAATGTTAGAGAGTAGGGGTGGCAAAGAGAGTACAAGATGTAAGAGAGAGGAAGTGTGAGAGAGAGAGTAGAGGTGGCAAAGAGAGAATACGGGATGGGGGAGAGAGATTGAAAGTAGGGGATGGGAGAGAGAGGAAGTGTGAGAGAGAGTACAAGTTGGGAGAGAGAGATTGAGAGTAGGGGATGGGGGAGAGAGAGAGTAGGTGGTGGGAGACGGAGTGGGAGATGAAGAGCGAGAGAGAGGAGGATGGGAGTGCATGTGTGTGAAAGAGAGAGAGTAGGGAATGGGAGAGGGGGAAGATAGAGTAGCTTGAGAGAGAGTAGGGGATGGAAGAGAGAGTAGGCGATGGGAGAGGGAGTGGGAGAGGGAGAGAGAGAGGGGGGATGGAAATGTGTGTAAGAGAGAAAGAGAGAGAGTGTGAAAATGTGAGAGAGGGTAGGGGTAGCAGAGAGAGAGTAGAGAGGGAGAGAGAGAGAGAGAGAGAGAGAGAGAGTGTGTGTGTGTGTGTGTGTGAGAGAGAGAGAGAGAGCGTGAGTGAGAGAGAGTGAGAGTAGGCAGTGGGAGAGGGAGAGCGAGTGAGAGAAAAAGTAGAGGATGGGAGAGGAGAGAGGGGGGATGGGTGTGTGTGAAAGAGAGAGAGTAGGGAATGAGAGAGGGGAGAGAGATAGAGAGAGTAGGGTATGGGATAGAAAGAGAGTAGGAAATGGAAGAGGGAGTGGAAGAGGGAGAGAGAGGGTGGATGGAAGAGAAAGAGATTAGGCAATGGCAGAGGGAGTGGGAGAGGGAGAGAGAGGGGGGATGGAAGTGTGTGTAAGAGAGAAAGTAGGGGATGGGAGAGAGTGTGAGAGTGTGAGAGAGAGTAGGGGTGGCAAAGAGAGAGAGTGAGAGTAGGGGATGGGAGAGAGAGGGAGAGAGTGAGAGAGAGAGATAGTAGGCGATGGGAGAGGGAGTGGGAGGGAGAGAGAGAGGGGGAATGGAAGTGTGTAAGAGAGATAGAGTTGGGGATGGGAGAGAGTAGGCAATGGGAGAGGGAGTGAGAGAGAGAGAGAGGGGGGAATGGGAATGTGTATAAGAGAGATAGAGTAGGGGATGGGAGAGAGTGTGAGAGTTTGAGAGAGAGTAGGGGGTGGTAGAGAGCTTGTACAGGATGGGGGTGAGAGAGAGAGAGAGAGAGAGTAGGGGATGGGAGAGAGTGTGAGAGAGAGTAGGGGATGGAAGAGAGAGAGTGAGAGTAGGGGATGGGAGAGAGAAAGTAAAGAGGGAAAGAGAGTACTTGAGAGAGAGAGAGATAGTAGATGGTGCAAGAGGGAGTGGGAGAGGGAGAGAGAGGGGGGATGGGAGTGTGTGTGACAAATCTAGAGAGTAGGGGATGGGAGAGGAGAGAGAGGGGGTGATGGGAGTGTGTGTCTATGAAAGAGAGAGAGTAGGGGATGGGAGAGGGGAGAGAGAGAGTAGGGGATGGGGGAGAGAAAGTAAGCTGTGGGAGAGGGAGTGGGAGAGGGAGAGAGAGAGAGAGGGGGAATGGGAATGTGTGTAAGAGAGACAGAGTAGGGGATGGGAGAGAGTGTGAGAGTGTGAGAGAGAGTAGGTGGTGGCAGAGAGATCTCGTCCAAGATGGGAGAGAGAGAGTGAGATTAGGGGATGGGAGTGTGAGAGAGAGTAGGGGATGGGAGAGAGAGAGAGTGAGAGTAAAGGATGGGATGGGAGAGAGAGAGAGTAGAGAGGGAGAGAGAGAACTTGAGAGAGAGAGATCTAGTAGGCGGTAGGAGAGGGAGAGGGAGAGAGATAGGGGGGATGGGAGTGTGTGTGACAGATGTAGAGAGTAGGGGATGAGAGAGAAGAGAGTGGGGGGATAAGAGTGTGTGTGTCTGTGAAAGAGAGAGAGTAGGGGATGGGAGAGAGTGTGAGAGTGTGAGATAGAGTAGGGGGTGGCAGAGAGAGTACGGGATGGGAGAGACAGAGTGAAAGGATGGGAGAGATAGAGTGAAAGGATGGGAGAGAGTGAGAGATAGAGTAGGGGGCGGTAGAGAGAGAGAGTACAAGATGGGAGAGACAGTGTGAAAGGATGGGAGAGAGTGTGAGAGAGAGAGTAGGGGATGGGAGAGAGTGTGAGAGAGAGTTGGGAATGGGAGAGAGAGAGAGTAAGAGTAGGGGATGGGAGAGAGAGAGTAGAGAGGGAGAGAGAGAACTTGAGAGAGAGAGATAGTAGGTGACCTAGGAGAGGGAGTGGGAGAGGAGGAGAGAGAGGGATGGGAGTGCGTGTGACAAATCTAGAGAGTAGGGGATGGGAGAGAAGAGAGAGGGGGGATGGGAGTGTGTCTGTGTGTGTGTGTGTGAAAGAGAGAGAGTAGGGGATAGGAGAGAGTGTGAGAGTGTGAGAGAGAGTAGGGGGTGGCAAAGAGAGAGTACGAGATGGGAGAGACAGAGTGAAAGGATGGGAAAGAGTGAGAGAGAGTAGGAGGTGGCAGGGAGAGAGAGAGTACGAGATGAGAGAGACAGAGTGAAAGGATGAGAGAGAGTGTTAGAGAGAGTAGGGGATGGGAGAGAGTGTGAGAGAGATTTGGGGATTGGAGAGAGAGAGAGTAAGAGTAGGGGATGGGAGAGAGAGAGAGAGTAGAGAGGGAGAGAGAGAACTTGAGAGAGAGAGAGATAGTAGGTGGTGGAAGAGGGAGTGGGAGAGGAGGAGAGAGAGGGATGGGAGTGCGTGTGAGAAATCTAGAGAGTAAGGGATGGGAGAGGGGAGAGAGAGAGGGGAATGGGAGTGTGTATATGTAAAAGAGAGAGTTTAGGCGATGGGAGAGGGGAGAGAGAGAGTAGCCCAAGAGAGAGAGAGAGAGTATCGGATGGGAGAGAGGGGTGGATGGGAGTGTGTGTAAGAGAGAGTAGGGGATGGGAGAGAGTGTGAGAGAGAGTAGGAGGTGGCAGAGAGAGAGAATGGGATGGGGGAGAGAGAGAGAGTGAGAGTAAGGGATGGGAGAGAGTGAGAGAGAGAGAGAGTAGGGGACGGAAGAGAGTGTGAGAGAGTAGGGAGAGGGAGATAGAGAGAGTGGGATAGGAGTGCATGTGACAAATCTAGAGAGTAGGGGATGGGAGAGAAGAGAGAGGGGGGATGGGAGTGTGTGTGTGTGTGTGTGTGTGTGTGTGTGTGTGTGTGTGTGTGTCTATGAAAGAGAGAGAGTAGGGGATGGGAGAGAGTGTGAGAGTGTGAGAGAGAGTAGGGGGTGGAAAAGAGAGAGTACGAGATGGGAAAGACAGAGTGAAAGGATGGGAAAGAGTGTGAGAGAGAGTAGGAGGTGGCAGAGAGAGAGAGAGAGAGTACGAGATGAGAGAGACAAAGTGAAAGGATGAGAGAGTGTGAGAGAGAGTTGGGGATGGGAGAGAGTGTGAGAGAGAGTTGGGGATTGAAGAGAGAGAGAGTAAGGGTAGGGGATGGGAGAGAGAGAGAGTAGAGAGGGAGAGAGAGAGAGATAGTAGGTGGTGGGAGAGGGGAGAGAGAGAGAGAGAGAGCAGCCCAAGAGAGAGAGAGAGAGTAGCAGATGGGAGAGAGGGGCGGATGGGAGTGTGCGTATGAGAGAGTAGGGGACGGGAGAGAGTGTGAGAGAGAGTAGGAGGTGGCAGAGAGAGAGAATGGGATGGGAGAGAGAGAGAGAGTGAGAGTAGGGGATGGGAGAGAGAGTGTGTGAGAGAGAGTAGGGGATGGGAGACAAAGAGTAGAGAGTAGGGGATGGGAGAGGAGAGAGAGAGGGGGGGATGGGAGTGTGTATCTGTAAAAGAGAGAGTTTAGGGGATGGGAGAGAGAGTAGCAGATGTGAGAGTGTGAGAGAGAGTAGGGAGATGGGGGGGAGAGAGAGAGAGAGAGTAAGAAGTGGGAGAGGGAGGATGGGAGTGTGTGTAAGAGATCTAAAGAGTAGGGGATGGGAGAGGAGAGAGGGTGAGAGAGATAGAGAGAGTAGGCAGTGGGAGAGGGAGAGCGAGAGAGAGTAAAGTATGGGAGAGGGGAGAGAGAGAGAGTGTGTAGGGGATGGGAGAGGGGAGAGAGAGTAGGAAGAGAGAGAGAGTAGGGAGAGAGAGAGAGTAGGGAGGGTGGAGAGTGATGTGTTCTCACATAGTGCATACGCGCTATAGTGCGCGTACTATGTGAAATCACCTAAAAATGGTCCAAAAAAAACTTTGGGGCCCGTTTCATTCATTCTCTGCTTTTGTTCTATTTTGCACTCTGTTATCCTGATAGAAATTGCGGGTTTCAACACAGCAAACACTCTTTCAAGGTGGAAAACACTATTTCAAGCTAACAAACACTATTTCAAGGTGGCAAACACTTTTGGAAGCTAGCAAACACCAAATTC
Organism: Cupressus sempervirens; assembly: GCA_028749045.1. NCBI lineage: Eukaryota > Viridiplantae > Streptophyta > Pinopsida > Cupressales > Cupressaceae > Cupressus > Cupressus sempervirens. The sequence goes on along the minus strand of CM053790.1, from coordinate 673,625,351 downwards.
AATCATTGGATACACGATTTGAAGACTTTTTGAATATTTCTTGTATAGAAAAGGTTAGTGTAATCTATTTTAAATATTTTTTGTTGATATATAGATACAAATTTGATTATAATTTGACATGTTGTTTAATATATAGTGAATTCATTGAAATGTGTATGTTTCAATAAAATGTTATTTCGAAATGGTTAGAAATTTGACAAGTCGTTTTACATATATATTGTGTATTCATTCAAATAATTATAATTTTTATATGTATTTGAATAATTTGTAATTTACACATTTTAAGTAATTCAAATGTTTCAATAATTTGACATGTAGAAATCATCATCATGCCAAGGAAAAAACCAAAAAATCAAACAAATGAAGATAGGGAGAGAGATTTGGCAATTAAAAGAGATAAAATGAAATTACTACATGAGTAAAGAAAATTGCAAAGCAATAATAAAGAATTGACTTTTGAAGAGGATCAAGAACCACCGGTACCAAGAAACAAAGAGGAAGAATTGGAAAGACAAAGAGAACGAATGAGACTGTTACGCTCAAGAAGACAATTGAATTGTGAAGCTACACCATCTTCTAATGTTGGAGTCATATCATCCGCTACACCATCTTCCAATGTTGAAGTCATATCGTCCTCTCATGTTGAAGAGACACCAATTTGTAGATCCGACGATATACACACTCCATCATGTCATGTTGAAGGCACAACATCAACACATCAAGTAGGTGATATTCTATCTTTTGCATCTTATTGCCAAGGCACATCATCTTCGGTTCAAGGTACGCAATACAATCAACCTTATGTTGATGTTCAAAATGTTGAGAGAATTGAAGAGATTATAACACATTCTAGAATTCATTTTAGAAGACCAAAATATTTGATTGATATTGATAGTAACATTTTGAAATCAATGCCTGACAAGATTAGCAAGCGTACTTGTCAAAGAAAAGTTAATCGTATGTGAAGATTATTTTTTGATGAATTAAATATTATACGTCAATGCCAATTATTTGTTGAAATGATGAGGAATTTAAAATTTAGGCCTATCATGAAGATTCTTGGGCTGAGAACGATGGATGATTCAAATGAAAAAAACATTGTAAAGAATCTAATGAATGCTTATGACAAAGTGGGTTCTAAATCATGCACCAAAGATAGTAATATTGCAAGACGAGTACTTACATCAACAATAGTAAGTAGCCGAATGAAGAAATCTCGACTCATGAGAAAGACAAGAAAAACAGTAAAAATTGGTAGAGGTACTCTAAGGAGAGCCATGCTAAGGCGTGAGAGATTGAAAGATCCAACAAAAAATGAGTTATGAACATTTAGCAGTAGACTACCGCGAAAAGACAAAGAAATTAGTGAAGCCTTGAAATCATTGATCGAAGATTTTTGGAAAAATAACACACGTGTTTCCCCTAATCAAAGAGATGTTGTAAGAAGGAGGATTGGTAGCCAAAATTGTGAGCCACATGCAAAACATTTTTTGGACACAACTCAGACACAATTTTTTGCAAAATTTATTGGTATGTATCCTCAAATTCGAATAAGTCAAAGATTTTTTGAGATGGGTAAACCTTTTTATGTGAAGATAAATCACACACGCGCAACTTGTTGTTGTAGGATACATATTGAATTCTCTAACCATTTTGATGTTTTTAGGCATATATGCGTAATTTTGCATTCTCAGTTTGTTTTGCAGGATTGTGACATAAATGAGCCACCAAGATCTTCAAGGGAATTCATATCCAAAATTTTATGTGAAATAAGAGATGGCCAAAAATTTTACAAGACATCATGCTTGGATGGTATGTGCTTATTTTGTGGTTGTTTGCAACTTTTATCAACTTGTCAACATATGGATAGTACACATGCAATTGGAAATGAAATAGTAGATTACGGAAAATTTAAGACAATGACATATGCTCTAAAAGATGGGAAACATGGTAAAAGATGTGATTTAGTCATTGAAAAGATTCTAGTGTATGAGTTCATGAAGATTTTTCGTGAAAACATTATTTACGAGTATGCAAGGCATACCCATAGAGCTCGATGGCTAGATTTGCAATTCAAGTTGTGCAAGAATACATTTCCACTGGATACCATTGTTTCGGTTAAAGATTTCGCAGAGAGCTACACACTACAACCACAAAATGAGGTGCAAGCAAAGTATTATACTTCTCAACAGGTTTTCATATTTGTTCACATAACATTCATGCATTCACCTACAAGTAAAGAGGATGACAAGAAGATTTTGAGGGAGTACCATTTTTACATCACAAATGATCGATCACATTCTACAGAGTTCATACATGGTTGTTTTCAACTATTTTATAGAGATTTGGCCAACAGGGGCATCACATATCGTCAACACATTATTTGGTCAGACAATTGTGCATCTCAATTCAAGAATGCATGGATGTTCTATTGGTTGAGCAGGATGCACAAGTTGTGTAGAATTCAATACATGTGAAATTTTACAGAGGCTAGTCATGGAAAGGGAGAGCACGATGGTGTAGGCGCATGCATCACAAGAGCCTTAGCTCGTGAAGAACTAAAGTACAAAGATGGAGCAATATTGATAGATGCAAAATCCATCATCCAGTGGTGTAATGCTACAATGGGTCTAGGTAAGGAAGGTGAGTCTATGGTTCGTAGATTTTTTTGGTTGATAGATAATACTAACATTGCACCATATTAGGATTGTTGCACACTAACAGGATCCAGTGAGTTGTACTCTTTTAGAAGCTCTGATGCAGGTTCATGGAGTATCCACACACGAAAAATGGCATGCTATTGTCCATTATGTGCAAAAGAAAATTGGGATGACTGTGAGTCGACTAAATGGGTGGACAAATGGGATATATGGGTTTTGGACCCAATTGACACCTATCATCCCCCACAAGCACTGAAAATGGTACAGATGGAATCATCTATTGACTTTGACCGCTTATCTGATCTAGTGCAACCTGGTAATATATATATTTATATATCTTTGTAATTTCAATATGTAACTTTATAACTTTTACGAAAGTATTTTTTGAATTAATGACCGCATTTTGTACATTTGTCACTACAGGCCATGTTTTTGCTATTATTGCACCTAAAGACAATGAATAAGGGATAGATTATTATTTGTGTCATTGTGTTTAAGCCAAACAAAAATTGGATCGATCAGTTATAGATGGTGAAGGTTTAGAGTACCATGTCGGTGCAGTGGTTGTAACCGACACACAGCTTAGACGATATTCTATGAAGAACCCTAACTTGTGGTTATTTGAGGATTGGCAAACAAAGAGGAAGATTCTTCATTATTCAAATCTTGTTGTCACATCAAATGTCCACTTGATAAAATATGCTGAAACTTGTAGTGTGGGCCAGTACAAAGTTGCCAACTGCCAAATTTCTCTCACCTTTCATCGTGGGATCGAACTGTCTACTTTGTTAACTCTGGATGGCTGGGTAAACCCTATCCCCAACCTCATCATATCCCCTTCAGTGCTCGAACATTCTCAGGCACGCCAATCCGGAATGTCCCCAAGGGTCACTAAATGCCATAGGGCTGGGATCTTTGACGGGGCATACCTCGGAGCTCGTGTGAGGTATGGATGTGATTCTAGTTCCTACAGGACCGTGTTGCAGAGACCTACAACAACCTCTCTTTCTTTTTGGAGATCACATTCTATTTTCATTTTACAACGCCATCTTGGGTGATGCTGAAACTTGTAGTGTTGGCCAGTACAAAGTTGCCAACTACCAAATCTCTCTCATCTTTCATCGTGGGATCAAACTGCCTACTCCATTAGCTCCGGGTGGCCGGGTAAACCCAATCCCCAACCTGGTCTTGTCCCCTTCAATGCTTGAACGTTCTCAGGCACGCCGAACCCGAATGTCCCTAAGGGTCACTAAATGCCACAGGGTTGCGATCTTTGATGGGGCATATATCGGAGCTCGTACGAGATATGGATGAGATTCCAATTCCTACAGGACCATGTTGTAGAGACCTACAATAACCTCTCTTTCTTTTTGGAGATCACATTCCGTTTTCATTCTACAATGCCATCTCGGGTGATGCTGAAACTTGTAGTGTTGGCCAGTACAAAGTTGCCAACTGCCAAATCTCTCTCATCTTTCGTCGTGGAATCAAACTGTCTGCTCCATTAGCTCCAGGTGGCCAGGTAAACCCTATCCCCAACCTCTTCCTATCCCCTTCAGTGCTCGAACGTTCTCAGGCATGTTGAACCAAAATGTCCCTAAGGGTCACTAAATGCCATAGGGCTGCGATCTTTGATGGGGCATATCTCGGAGCTCGTGCAAGGTATGGATGCAATTCTAGTTCCTACAGGACCATGTTCCAGAGTCCCACAATAACTTCTCTCACTTTTTGGAGATCACATTCTATTTTCATTTTACAACGCCATCTCGGGTGATGCTGAAACTTGTAGTGTTGGCCAGTACAAAGTTGCCAACTGCCAAATCTCTCTCATCTTTTGTCGTGGGATCAAACGGTCTACTCCATTAGCTCCGGGTGGCCAGTTAAACCCTATCCCCAATGTTGTCTTGTCCCCTTCAATGCTCAAACATTCTTAGGCACGCCGAACCAGAATGTCCCTAAGGGTCACTAAATGTCGCAGGGCTGCAAACTTTGTCGGGGGATATCTCGGAGCTCATGTGAGATATGGATGAGATTCCAATTCTTATAGGACTGTGTTTCAGATACCTACAATAACCTCTCTCACTTTTTGGAGATCACATTCTATTTTCATTCTACAATGCCATCTCGAGTGATGCTGAAACTTGTAGTGTTGGCCAGTACAAAGTTGCCAACTGCCAAATCTCTCTCATCTTTCGTCATGGAATCAAACTGTCTACTCCATTAGCTCTAGGTGGTCGGGTAAACCCTATCTCTAACCTCTTCCTATCCCCTTTAGTTCTTGAACATTCTCAGGCACGCTGAACCAGAATGTCCCTAAGGTTCACTAAATGCCACAGGGCTGTGATCTTTGACGGGGCATATCTATGGGCTGTCAATACTTCAACTATACTTTAAGTCAACGATTATCAATATGTGAAAAAATGGAACTTGTTGTATTTTGAAGTACTGAGAAGATGGCCTTGCCCTTCCCTAGGAGTTTCAGAAATGGGAGACATTAGGTAAGAGAGTGAAAATGTTACTATCTCTTCAACGCACATGACGCAATTGGAAATGCAAATTTTGATGGTAATCATTTTGTGATAAGGGAGAGACTAGGGATGATCATTGTTACTATCTCTTTAGTAGTGGAATTTTGTTTTCTCTTGAATTTGGTGGTGGGGGATCAATGATAAGTCTCCTTGGATATTCCTTCTTATGATGTTAGTGACAACTGTTGCTCTTTGAAAACACTTGTACAATCTTTTTTAAATTATTAGATAAAAAAAGAGAATTTTAAGTATTAAACATGATTAGCCTTTAGTTCCTAGAAGATCTTTATTTCCCCATCAATGCATTTAGAAAGTTAAGTTTTAAGAAGATCATAAATAGAAAAAATTAGAGAAGCGATTTGAACATTTATATTGACTGGAAACACGTGAGTCTTGAGTTTCCTCTACCTTTTAAAGAACGTTCCTTAGCTAGCAGACCTAATTCCACATTCCATAAGACTGTCATTGTGCTAAAGATTTAGGAAACCAACTGCTCTAAGATAAAGCTTCCTGGTCAATAATAATCTAGCCTATTGAGGTACATAATACTTCTCAATTAAACTTGTGTTAATTCAGTATTAATTTTGTAATTAACTACAATTTCAGTATCTGTGTACAGGGGGTGACTGAGAAAACTATTTGAGGTCCAATTTGAAAATATATTTGTAAGGATCTCAACCAAGGTTCACAAATTTGATGATTAATACATTCATTTAGGCCAGAACCTCACTACAAAAAAATAATATATAAAAAAGGTAGTGAATAACGTCATGTCTAGACCCAAATCAATCAATGAAAGTCAAATTAACATAATGTGGAACAACAATATATGCATTGAGTGGGTTTTCATAAAAAAGCTTCATAATAAAATTCATGTCTAGAATTAAAAGATCTTAAAGAACATTTATGCTTGTAACACAAATGGCCATTCAAAACTGAATATGATTACAATATGTGAAATAGCATTACAAGAACTTGTAATGCTATTGTGAACATCGTGTTAATTCTTGTAAGAATCCCTAAGATGCTTGTTATACTCAAAATTTTGTTGAAATTGAATTAATTTTTATCCTGTCGGTTAATTGGCTTAGGGTGATATATGCTTCTTGGATGGAATAATGAGTTCATGATTAACTCTGTATTAAGATTCATAGCATCTTCTAGTTATTTGCAAAGGAAATTTATAAATTACTTGCTAATGTCATATGGCTTGCTTGAGAAAGATGTTTGTGTTCTTATTAATGGGTACAAATGACTATCCACATTTAGTTCTTCAATATCCTATTTGACAAGCTTTCCATAGACATTTCTTTGCCATACTAAGTATTTTTGAAAACATATTTGAGTAGAAGGACTACAGTAGATACTACATGATGTTTTAACAAATAAAGTAATGGGTTAAAGACTATTATTTCCAAGGTATTATGTCATAGTATTTTAATTGTAATGATCTTAGACTAATGATATTCTTGAAGGTAACTTTGACATGCAGCAAGAAAGACAACCTATAGCCAAGGCTATATTGTGCCTACAACCAAAGCCATAAATGCTCACAACCAAAGCCACTAGTGCACATAGCCAAAGCCATGGATGCTTATAGCCAAAGTTACAAGTGTTTGCAGCCAAAGCCATGAGTACATGAAGTCGATGATTACAATTGTTTACAACTATTCACCAGAAACAACTTCTTTGCAGTTTTTGAGAAATACTAATAAAGCAAAAAAGAACATCGACTAGTTGGTAGACATAATGGCAACTCTCTAGCAATTGAATTAAATTTCATACATGCACATATCTAATTTAATGTCATACACGAACATATCTAATTTAACGTCATACATGAACAAACATATAATATAAAATGATAACCAATAATGTCATATACATTAAAAAACACATAATATATTATGATAACCAATAATGTCGTATATGAACAAACATATCATATATTAACCAATAATGTCATACATCAAATATAGAATGTCATATGTACATCAAATGTGTATCGAATATGTCTCTCAGATGCCTATATGTATACATGGGGAAGGAAACAAGTCTCTATATATATGTATCAAATATCTCAACTACATCTTTTCCTTCCCACGAGGGGAAGGAAACAAGTCTCTCAACGTCCTCTGCCGTCGTGTGGAGGGAGACAGTGGAGATGACGGGGCCCTCCTGACATGCTCACTTGATCTCTTGCTGAGGCTCTTCTCCAGGTCCAACTGATACAAATAAAGTAGATATGAATCAATATTTATTATACGTTGAAATCAAATATATGTACTCACAAAATCAATTATTTTCTTACTACCAACAAATAGTCACTCTGTAAGTCCACCTCAAATGCTTGTGGACGATCAGGTGTGACAAGACCCTACAACAATTCAATAAATATAATCACTTATAAATAACATTAGAAATTTTGAGATTAACTATTATAAACAACAACTAAAATGAAGAAAATTCTTTCATACCTCCGTCAGTGGCTGTGAGCTAGCCATAGCTGTGGCCACTCCACTATCAATAGACTGTCACAGATGAGGAGGTGTGTCCGACATCATGAGATGCATGTCATAAAATACACGTTATATCTAACATGAAACATGGAATAAATATAATCAAATGAATTAAATTAACATGAAACACCTGTACCTGTGTGAAGCTGGTATGATGTCTCTGCTCTGCGTCTGTGGTAAAGGTTGAGGGTCCTGTGGAGAACTGATGCACATGCATATTTTTTTTGGTCAATCCTTAATATTATTATGTAATAAATATATGTATTAATTAAAATGATTAAATTGATACATACCTCAGGACTCGTCGAAGGGACAAAAAATGGGCCTGGAGGATCGCTGCTAGGCCCAGGAACACTTTGACCCTAAATTTTGAACAATGTCAATAAATCTTAATTAATTAATCATTCACTATACGTATGAAATGCGATCAAATTAGTAATTTACCTGTGTGTCAATGCCAAATGTCTCATTCAGGAACTGATCGGTGACAAGCCCATCATCTGCACCATCTCCGACATGAGTGCCAAATGTGCATAGGGATCTGCATGAAGTGCACATGTGACCATGATGTATAGAAGGCTCCCCCTCAACTAATGGGCTCGTGGAATGTATGAGGGTCTGTGTCAAGGCATTAATGGTCCCTAGAGTGCTAGCCTCTACATGTTCCTTCACAACTGAAGGAATAATCACATGTTCGTGCTATGGATGGACCACGGCTACCCTAACGACATTAGGGTCATGACATGCTTCTGGCCTCTCAAATGATGACCCCCCACCTCTACCCTAGGATTCTAACATATCAAAATAATTGGGGATCTCCCCAAGGACAAACTCACAATATAATTTCTTCAAAAAATACATGGGGACCTCGTGATTGTTGCAAGGAGGGGCATCAAAAACCATCCACCATTCATCCCAAAAATTATTTCTAATAGCATTATGTATGCACCAATGGATGGGGAATCATTTAGTACCCTCTCTAATAGTATTTTGCTCACCGGGTTTTCTAAATAATGCACATATACTACCTTTTGGTATTTCCTTTTTTCTAACATCTTCATATGACAATTTATTTGCATAAAATCTTTTTTGTTCATCCCTCTTAGCCCGCCAAATATCTAACTGACCACTAACTAAGGCTATCTGAGTGTTAATGGATTCGAGGGATGATGCCAATTGAGCCCTCATTGGATTGGTTTGTCCGAATTCTTTCAATTGAGCAATCATTCCTTCTAATTCAGTTTTGCCTCTCTCTATTTCATTTCTTATATTTTCTTGTGTGCCTGGTGGAGGTCTTGCAATTGGTTCGGGTTGTGAAATTTGTTCTTCTTCTTGAGGAGGGTTTTGGTTTTGGGGTTCTTGAGGGTTTTGATGTTCTTGTGGATTTTCTGGTTGATTATGAATATTTCCTGATAAAAAATCAATTGAAATTCAAATAAATTAACAAATCTAAATGAAATTTGTAAAAACCCTACAAAGGAATATAAAAAACTTACAAAACAATATGAAAAATATATCAAACAATGCAAAGTTAGGTTTATATCACTTACGGCGTCGTCGTGGGTGCACTCGTGGTCTTGGATTTCTTCAACGAGGAGGCATTTTGGCAAATGGTGGTGCAAATGTTGAGTCTTCAACTCGCGTATGCACTGCTCACTGTAGGAGTAGACGAAAATGCTGATGAAAATGATGGGCTGCGGATTTGCAGCCCATAATATATACTTTTTATTTTTTAAAAGCACGTACGCGCTTTTTAAAAAAGGAAAAAAAAAATTCTTGTCACCTTTTTGGCACCACAACTCGGTGCATATGCCCTTGAGTTGACTAGTTTCGAAAAGAATTTTGAAATAATTAAACGAAATTATTTAATTAAATGCAATACTTACTTCTTATTAATTAAACAAAGTCATTTAATTAAATGAGAAGCCATTCTTAATTAATGAAATGAAGTTATTTAATTAAAAAAAAAAAGTGTCTCTAATTAATTAAAGATTATTTAATTAAATAGAAAAAGTAATTATGAGAGCATATCTCATTTTAGTAAATTGAATATATCAATAAAATCTCTCTTTAGTTCAAAAAGGGAAATTTCCAGTTCACTATTGATAAAAAATGAGTTAAATCAGTTAACTCCTTTTTCTACTCAAATTGAATCAGTTAAATCCTTATTTTACTCAAATTAAATCTGTTAACTCCCTTTAATTTGAAAATCTCCCTTTATGACTGAACTTCACCTTTAATCCTGACCGTTGATTGAAATTGATCTCAATCGTTGATGAATTCTACGATAGTCTATTTAAGAGACCCTCATCTCTTCATTTTGAAAGGTTGAATGAGAATTTGCATCGAATTGTTGCTGGAATTCATACTCATAGTTGCTCATATTCACATATGCAAAGATCAAGTTTGACCAAAAGTTGACCAAATTTAACCATGTTTGACTTGAGTTGACTAGTTTCAAATTTTTTTTGAAATCATTAAACCAAATTGTTTAATTAAATGGAGTACTTACTTCTAATTAATTAAACAAAGTTATTTAATTAAATAAGAAGCCATTCCTAATTAATTAAATGAAGTTATTTAAATAAACAAGAAAAGTGTCTCTAATTAACTAAAGATTATTTAATTAAATAAAAAAAGTAATTATGAGAGCATATCTCATTTTATTAAATTAAATATCTCAACAAAATCTCTCTTCAGTTCAAAAAGGGAAATTTCCAGTTCACTATTGATCAAAAATGAGTTAAATCAGTTAACTCCCTTTTCCACTCAAATTGAATCAGTTAACTCCTTATTTTACTCAAATTAAATCTATTAACTCCCTTTAATTTGGCAATCTCCCTTTATGACTGAACTTCACCTTTAATCCTAACCATTTATTGAAATCGATCTCAACCGTTGATGAATTCCAGGGAAGTCTATTTAAGAGACCCTCATCTCTTCATTTTGAAAGGCTGAATGAGAATTTGCATCGAATTGTTGCTAGAATTCATACTCACATTTGCTCATATTCACATATGCAAAGATAAAGTTTGACCAAAAGCTGACCAGATTTAACCACGGTTGACTTGAGTTGACTAGTTTCGAAAAGAATTTTGAAATAATTAAACAAAATTATTTAATTAAATGGAGTACTTACTTCTAATTAATTAAACAAAGTTATTTAATTAAATGAGAAGCCATTCCTAATTAATTAAATGAAGTTATTTAACTAAATAAGAAAAGTGTCTCTAATTAATTAAAGATTATTTAATTAAATAGAAAAAGTAATTATGAGAGGATATCTCATTTTTTAAAATTAAATATCTCAAAAAAATCTCTCTTCATTTCAAAAAGGGACATTTCCAGTTCACTATTGATAAAAAATGAGTTAAATCAGTTAACTCCTTTTTGTACTCAAATTGAATCAGTTAACTCCTTATTTTACTCAAATTAAATCTATTAACTCCGTTTAATTTGGAAATCTCCCTTTATGACTGAACTTCACCTTTAATCCTGACCGTTGATTGAAATTGATCTCAACCGTTGATGAATTCCAGGAAAGTCTATTTAAGAGACCCTCATCTCTTCATTTTGAAAGGTTGAATGAGAATTTGCATCGAATTGTTGCTGGAATTCATACTCACATTTGCTCATAGTCACATACGCAAAGATCAAGTTTGATCAAAAGTTGACCAGATTTAACTACGGTTGACTTGAGTTGACTAGTTTCAAATTTTTTTTTGAAATAATTAAATGAAATTATTTAATTAAATAGAGTACTTACTTCTATTTAATTAAACAAAGTTATTTAATTAAATGAGAAGCCATTCCTAATTAATTAAATGAAGTTATTTAATTAAATAAGAAAAGTGTCTCTAATTAATTAAAGATTATTTAATTAAATAGAAAAAGTAATTATGAGAGCATATCTCATTTTATTAAATTAAATATCTCAACAAAATCTCTCTTTTGTTCAAAAAGGAAAATTTTCAATTCACTATTGATCAAAAATGAGTTAAATCAGTTGACTCCTTTTTCTACTCAAATTGAATCAATTAATTCCTTATTTTACTCAAATTAAATCTGTTAACTCCCTTTAATTTGGAAATATCCCTTTATGACTGAACTTGAATTTTAATCCTGACCGTTGATTGAAATCGATCTCAACCATTGATGAATTCCAGGAAAGTCTATTTAACAGACCCTCATCTCTTCATTTTGAAAGGTTGAATGAGAATTTGCATCGAATTGTTGCAGGAATTCATACTCACATTTGCTCATATTCACATACACAAAGATCAAGTTTGATCGAAAGTTGACCAGATTTAACCACGGTTGACTTGAGTTGACTAGTTTCGAAAAGAATTTTGAAATAATTAAATGAAATTATTTAATTTTTTTTGCAAAAAAAGGGGTAAAAATTTATTAAGACAGAAAGAAATACAACAAGGAGAGCTCAACAAGGAGCTCAATCTTGAGCAACAAGACCATCAAATTCTTGCACCATCTCAAAGGACAGTTGCCTCCTATCCCTAATATTCCATCCCGGATCATGACTAGATGCCCATTTGGCTAAACAATCAGCAGTTCTATTCCATTCATGAGGAATATACGTTAACCTAATGAACTAAAAAGAGGAAGAGAAGAAAGGAATCTGCTTAACAACAGTGGCCAACTGCCAACTAACATCCTCAAGCTCTTGCGAAGAAAGCATGTTCACCACCACCTGGAAATCAGACTCACAGATAATCTTACTCCATCCCTGCAAGCAACACTGTTCCACAGCATATAAAATAGCCTGAGCTTCCATGAGATTGTTAGTATAATCACCCTTATGAACTGAGAAGAAAAATTTAACATCCCCAGAACTACAATGAGCCACTCCACCAATACCAGCCAGACCAGGATTCCCACGGGAAGAACCATCAGTGTTAATTTTCAGAACTCCACAGGGAGGAGGAGTCTAGTGCCCATGCCGGTTAACCTGACCCTTCCTCTGATGGTGAAGCTGCCTGGACATAGAAGGAAACCTATGAGCTACATCCCCATCCTGCAGCTAAAAATTGAGGCGATTAAAAATAGCAAGATCAACTGGATCCATACCCCCATCAAGCTCACACTTCACAAGAATAGTTTTTCAAAGAGAATGTGATATTTTCCACCAAAGATGCAAAACACCAAGCCGAATATCTTGGAATATGCAACGATTCCTCTCCAACCAAATATGCAAAAGCATGAAAGATGGGCTAGCAATCCAAGCAGCATGGAGAAAAGAAGACTTGGAGGGAGCAGTACCCAAGTGGGCCCAAAACTCAGGCAAAGAGGAAGCATGCCGACAAGAGCAACCCCAAGCGCTCCACCAAAGGTGCCATATCTGAGTTGAATAGGAGCAATGGAAGAATAGATGGGAGATAGACTCCTGTCCATTACCACACAAAACACAATAAGAGGGGCCCTAAAATCCACGTTTACAAAGATTATCCCAAGTAAGACAACGGTTGTGAGCCACTAGCCACATGAAAAAATTGCACTTGGACCAAGAAACTTTATTCCAAACTTGCTTCCACCAAGGGACCTCAGCATCCCCAAATAATTGTCTAGTTATCTCTTGATACCCAGCAGAGACATGATATTTACCAGACAGGGTACCCCCCCAAGCCAAAACATCTAGACCAAGCAAAGAAGAACACTCTCTAGAGGGTAGAATTTGAGAAAGCTCCTAACAATCCATGTCTGTACCTCTAGGAGGCCAATTAGAAGAATGCTTCCATCTGTAACCAACAATAGGTCCCAATTGATAAGGAGTCTTGTAATGAGCCACTTTATCTCATCCAGGGGCAAGAAAAGAGTCACAAAGAGGCTAAGATGAGGGTATATGCATAAAATGGAAGGGAATCCATCTAAAGCATTAGACCAAAACAAAGCCTGAGAACCTCCTTTACATATCCAAAACATACCTCTCTTTACCAACATCGCACCTATCTTCAAAGTATGCCAAACCATTGAGCCATGACTTTCAAGAGGAAGTGCAAAAATAGAGCAAGGATCAGCACCATGAAAATATTTATGAGTGATAATACGAGCCCAAAGTTGATGTTTTCCATAGCACCATCACCAATAAAGTTTTGCAGCCAAAGCTTGACTACTCAATAAAGCAGATCGAAGACCAAGACCACCTTCCTTTTTAGGCCTACAAACAGTTGCCCAATTAACCAGGCTCTATTTAGTACTACGCAAAATACCACTCCAAAGGAATTGTCGAGAAACAACATCAAACTCCTTGAGAAAGTAAATAGGTGCAGCGTGAACCATGCTTCGATAAGTAGGAAGAGCTTGGATAACAGCTTGTAGAAGAGTAACTCGGGTAGCAGTAGAAAGCCATCTATGAGTCCAATGATTTACCTTATCCTGAAGCTTGGTAATCAAATTTTGCCAGAAGAGATGTGGCTGCCTGGAAACAGCAATAGGGATGCTAAGATAAGTCAAAGGAAGTGATCCTATCTGAAACCTTAGGATACCAACAATGAAATTATTTAATTAAATGGAGTACTTACTTCTAATTAATTAAACAAAGTTATTTAATTAAATGAGAAGCCATTCCTAATTAATTAAATGAAGTTATTTAATTAAACAAGAAAAGTGTCTCCAATTAATTAAAAATTATTTAATTAAATAGAAAAAGTAATTATGAGAACATATCTCATTTTATTAAATTAAATATCTCAACAAAATTTGCTAGTTCACTATTGATCAAAAATGAGTTAAATCAGTTAACTCCTTTTTCTACTCAAATTGAATCAGTTAACTCCTTATTTTACTCAAGTTAAATTAGTTAACTCCATTTAAATTGGAAATCTCCCTTTATCACTGAATTTCACGTTTAATCCTGACCATTAATTGAAATCGATATCAACTGTTGATGAATTCTAGGAAAGTCTATATAAGACACCCTCATCTCTTCATTTTGAAAGGTTGAATGAGAATTTGCACCGAATTGTTGCTAGAATTCATACACAATTTTTCTCATATTCACATACACAAAGATCAAGTTTGACCGAAAGTTCACCAAATTTAACCACGGTTGACTTGAGTTGACTAGTTTCGAAAAGAATTTTGAAATAATTAAATGAAATTATTTAATTAAATGGAGTACTTACTTCTAATTAATTAAACAAAGTTATTTAATTAAATGAGAAGCCATTCCTAATTAATTAAATGAAGTTATTTAATTAAATAAGAAAAGTATCTCTAATTAATTAAAGATTATTTAATTAAATAAAAAAAGTAATTATTAGAGCATATCTCATTTTATTAAATTAAATATCTCAACAAAATCTCTCTTCAGTTCAAAAAGGAAAATTTCCAGTTCACTATTGATAAAAAATGAGTTAAATCAGTTGACTCCTTTTTCTACTCAAATTGAATCAGTTAACTCGTTATTTTACTCAAATTAAATCTGTTAACTCCCTTTAATTTGAAAATCTCCCTTTATGACTGAACTTCACCTTTAATTCTGACCGTTGATTGAAATTGATCTCAACTGTTCATGAATTCCAGGAATGTCTATTTAAGAGACCCTCCTCTCTTCATTTTGAAAGGTTGAATGAGAATTTGCATGGAATTGTTGTTGGAATTCATACTCACATTTTCTCATATTCACATACGCAAAGATCAAGTTTGACCAAAAGTTGACTAGATTTAACCACGCTTGACTTGAGTTGACTAGTTTCGAAAAGAATTTGGAAATAATTAAATGAAATTATTTAATTAAATGGAGTGCTTACTTCTATTTAGTTAAATAATGTTATTTAATTAAATGAGAAGCCATTCCTAATTAATTAAATGAAGAAAATTTAATTAAATAAGAAAAGTGTCTCTGATTAATTGAAGATTATTTAATTTAATAGAAAAAGTAATTATGAGAGCATGCATCATTTAATTAAATTAAATATCTCAACAAAATCTCTCTTTAGTTCAAAAAGGGAAATTTCCAGTTCACTATTGATAAAAAATGAGTTAAATGAGTTAACTCTTTTGTCTACTCAAATTGAATCAGTTAACTCCTTATTTTACTCAAATTAAATTTGTTAACTCCCTTTAATTTGGAAATCTCCCTTTATGACTGAACTTCGCCTTTAATCCTGACAGTAGATTGAAATCGATCTCAACCGTTAATGAATTCTAAGAAAGTCTATTTAAGTCATCCTCATCTCTTCATTTTGAAAGGTTGAATGAGAATTTGCATCGAATTTTTGCTGGAATTCATACTCACATTTGCTCATATTCACATACGCAAAGATCAAGTTTGACCAAAAGTTGATCAGATTTAAACACGGTTGACTTGAGTAGACTAGTTTCGAAAAGAATTTTGAAATAATTAAACAAAATTATTTAATTAAATCGAGTACCTACTTGTAATTAATTGAACAAAGTTATTTAATTAAATGAGAAGCCATTCCTAATTAATTAAATGAATTTATTTAATTAAACAAGAAAAGTGTCTCTAATTAATTAAAGATTATTTAATTAAATAGAAAAAGTAATTATGAGAGCATATCTCATTTTATTAAATTAAATATCTCAATAAAATCTCTCTTCATTTAAAAAATGGAAATTTCTAGTTCACTATTGATAAAAAATGAGTTAAATCAGTTAACCCCTTTTTCTACTCAAATTGAATCAGTTAACTCCTTATTTTAATCAAATTAGATCTGTTAACTCCCTTTAATTTGGAAATATCCCTTTATGATTGAACTTCATCTTTAATCCTGACCATTGATTGAAATCGATCTCAACCGTTGATGAATTCCATGAAAGTGTATTTAACAGACCCTCATCTCTTCATTTTGTAAGGTTGAATGAGAATTTGCATCGAATTGTTGCTGGAATTCATACTCACATTTGCTCATATTCACATATGCAAAGATCAAGTTTGACCAAAAGTTGACCAGATTTAACCACGGTTGACTTGAGATGACTAGTTTCAAAAAGAATTTTGAAATAATTAAACAAAATTATTTAATTAAATGGAGTACATACTTCTAATTAATTAAACAAAGTTATTTAATTAAATGAGAAGTCATTCCTAATTAATTAAATGAAGTTATTTAATTAAATAAGAAAAGTGTCTCTAATTAGATAAAGATTATTTAATTAAATAGAAAAAGTAATTATCACAGCATATCTCATTTTATTAAATTAAACATCTCAACAAAATCTCTCTTCAGTTCAAAAAGCGAAATTTTTAGTACACTATTGATCAAAAATGAGTTAAATCAGTTGACTCCTTTTTCTACTCAAATTGAATCAGTTAACTCCTTGTTTTACTCAAATTAAATCTGTTAAGTCCCTTTAATTTGGAAATATTCCTTGATGGCTGAACTTCACCTTTAGTCCTGACCGTTGATTGAAATCAATCTCAACCGTTGATGAATTCCAGGAAAGTCTATTTAAGAGACCCTCATCTCTTCATTTTGAAAGGTTGAATGAGAATTTGCATCGAATTGTTGCTGAAATTCATACTGACATTTGCTCATATTCACATACGAAAAGATCAAGTTTGACCAAAAGTTGACCAAATTTAACCACGGTTGACTTGAGTTGACTAGTTTCGAAAAGAATTTTGAAATAATTAAATTAAATGGAGTACTTACTTCTAATTAATTAAACGAAGTAATTTAATTAAATGAGAAGCCATTGTTAATTAATTAAATGAAGTTATTTAATTAAATAAGAAAACTGTCTCTAAGTAATTAAAGACTATTTAATTAAATAGAAAAAGTAATTATGAGAGTATATCTCATTTTATTAAATTAAATATGTTAACAAAATCTCTCTTTAGTTGAAAAAGGGAAATTTCCTGTTCACTATTGATAAAAAATGAGTTAAATCAATCAACTCCTTTTTCTACTCAAATTGAATCAATTATCTCCTTATTTTACTCAAATTAAATTTGTTAGCTCCCTTTAATTTGGAAATCTCTCTTTATGAATGAACTTCACCTTTAATCCTGACCGTTGATTGAAATCGATCTAACCCATTGATGAATTCTAAGAAAGTCTATTTTAGAGACCCTCATCTCTTCATTTTGAAAGGTTGAATTAGAGTTTTCATCGAATTGTTGCTGAAACTCATACTTACATTTGCTCATATTCACATATGCAAAGATCAAGTTTGATCAAAAGTTGACCAGATTTAACCACGGTTGACTTGAGTTGACAAGTTTCGAAAAAAATTTTAGAATAATTAAACGAAATTATTTAATTAAATGGAGTACTTACTTCTAATTAATTTAACAAAGTTATTTAATTGAATGAGATGTCATTCCTAATTAATTAAATGAAGTTATTTAATTAAATAAGAAAAGTGTCTCTAATTAATTAAAGATTATTTAATTAAATAAGAAAAGTGTCTCTAATTAATTAAAGATCATTTAATTAAATAGAAAAAGTAATTATGAGAGCATATCCCATCTTAGTAAATTGAATATCTCAACAAAATCACCCTTTAGTTGAAAAAGGGAAATTTCAAGTTCACTATTGGTAAAAAATGAGTTAAATCAGTTAACTCCTTTTTCTACTCAAATTGAATCAGTTAACTCCTTATTTTACTCAAATTAAATCTGTTAACTCCTTTTAATTTGGAAATCTCTCTTTATGACTGTACTTCACCTTTAATCTTGACCGTTGATTGAAATCGATCTCAATCGTTGATTAATTCTAGGAAAGTCTATTTAAGAGACCCTCATCTCTTCATTTTGAAAGGTTGAATGAGAATTTGCATCGAATTGTTGCTGGGATTCATACTCACAGTTGCTCATATTCTCATACGGAAAGATCAAGTTTGACCAAAAGTTGACCAAATTTAACCACAGTTGAATTGAGTTGACTAGTTTTGAATAATTAAACGAAATTGTTTAATTAAATGGAGCACTTACTTCTAATTAATTAAACAAAGTTATTTAATTAAATAAGAAGCCATTCCTAATTAATTAAATTAAGTTATTTAATTAAATAAGAAAAGCGTCTCTAATTAATTTAAAATTATTTAATTAAATAAAAAAAGTAATTATGAGAGCATATCTCATTTTATTAAAATAAATATCTCAACAAAATCTCTCTTCAGTTCAAAAAGGGAAATTTCCAGTTCACTATTGATCAAAAATGAGTTAAATGAGTTAACTCCTTTTTCCACTCAAATTTAATTAGTTAACTCCTCATTTTACTCAAATTAAATCTGTTAACTCCCTTTAATTTGGAAATCTACCTTTATGATTGAACTTCACATTTAATCCTGACCGTTGATTGAAATTGATCTCAGCCGTTGATGAATTCCAGGAAAGTCTATTTAAGAGACCCTCATCACTTCATTTTGAAAGGTTGAATGAGAATTTGCATCGAATTGTTGATGGAATTCATACTCACATTTGCTCATATTCACATACGCAAAGATCAAGTTTGATGAAAAGTTGACCAGATTTAACCACGGTTGACTTAAGTTGACTAGTTTCGAAAAGAATATTTAAATAATTAAATGAAATTATTTAATTAAATAGAGTACATACTTCTAATTAATCAAACAAAGTTATTTAATTAAATGAGAAGCCATTCCTAATTAATTAAATGAAGTTATTTAATTAAACAAGAAAAGTGTCTCTAATTAATTAAAGATTATTTAATTAAATAGAAAAAGTAATTATGAGAGCATATCTCATTTTATTAAATTAAATATCTCAACAAAATCTCTCTTCTGTTCAAAAAGGGAAATTTCTAGTTCACTATAGATAAAAAAAATGAGTTAAATCAGTTAACTCCATTTTCTACTCAAATTGAATCAGTTAACTCCTTATTTTACTCAAATTAAATCTGTTAACTCCCTTTAATTTAGAAATCTTCCTTTATGACTGAACTTCACCTTTAATCTTGACCGTTGATTGAAATCTATCTCAACCGTTGATGAATTCTAGGAATGTCTATTTAACAGATCCTCATCTCTTCATTTTGAAAGGTTGAATGAAAATTTGCATCGAATTGTTGTTGGAATTCATACTCACATTTGCTTATATTCACATACGCAAAGATCAGGTTTGACCAAAAGTTGACCAGATTTAACCACGGTTGACTTGAGTTGACAAGTTTCAAAAAGAATTTTAGAATAATTAAATGAAATTATTTAATTAAATGGAGTACTTACTTCTAATTAATTAAACAAAGTCATTTAATTAAATGAGAAGCCATTCCTAATTAATTAAATGAAGTTATTTAATTGAATAAGAAAAGTGTCTCTAATTAATTAAAGATTATTTAATTAAATAGAAAAAGTAATTATGAGAGCATATCTCATCTTAGTAAATTAAATATCTCAACAAAATCACCCTTTAGTTCGAAAAGGGAAATTTCAAGTTCACTATTGATCAAAAATGAGTTAAATCAGTTAACTCCTTTTTCTACTCAAATTGAATCAGTTAACTCCTTATTTTACTCAAATTAAATCTGTTAACTCCTTTTAATTTGGAAATCTCTCTTTATGACTGTACTTCACCTTTAATCTTGACCGTTGATTGAAATCGATCTCAATCGTTGATTAATTCTAGGAAAGTCTATTTAAGAGACCCTGATCTCTTCATTTTGAAAGGTTGAATGAGAATTTGCATCGAATTGTTGCTAGAAGTCATACTCAAATTTGCTCATATTCACATACGCAAAGATCAAGTTTGACCAAAAGTTGACTAGATTTAACTACAGTTGACTTGAGTTGACTAGTTTCAAAAAGAATTTTGAAATGATTAAATGAAATTATTTAATTAAATGGAGTACTTACTTCTATTTAATTAAACAAATTGATTTAATTAAATGAGAAGCCTTTGCTAATTAATTAAATGAAGTTATTTATTAAATAAGAAAAGTGTCTCTAATTAATTAAAGATTATTTAATTAAATAGAAAAATTAATTATGAGAGCATATCTCATTTTAGTAAATTAAATATCTCAACAAAATCTCTCTTCAGTTCAAAAAGGGAAATTTCTAGTTCACTATTGTCAAAAATGAGTTAAATCAGTTAGCTCCTTTTTCTACTCAAATTGAATCAGTTAACTACTTATTTTACTCAAATTAAATCTGTTAACTCCCTTTAATTTGGAAATCTTCCTTTATGACTCAACTTCACCTTTAATCCTAATCGTTGATTGAAATCAATCTCAACCGTTGATGAATTCTAGGAAAGTTTATTTAAGAGACGCTCATCTCTTCATTTTTAAAGGTTGAATGAGAATTTGCATTGAATTATTGCTGGAATTCATAGTCACATTTGCTCATATTCACATATGCAAAGATCAAGAGTTGACTAGTTTTGAAAAGAATTTTAAATAATTAAACGAAATTATTTATTTAAATCGAGTACTTACTTCTAATTAATTTTAAAAATTTATTTAATTAAATGAGAAGCCATTCGAAATTAATTAAGTGAAGCTATTTAATTAAATAAGAAAATTGTCTCTAATTAATTAAAGATTATTTAATTAAATAGAAAAAGTAATTATGAGAGCATATCTCATTTTATTAAATTAAATATCTCAACAAAATCTCTCTTCAGTTCAAAAAGGGAAATTTTTAGTTCACTATTGATCAAAAATGAGTTAAATGAGTTAACTCCTTTTTCTACTCAAATTGAATTAGTTAACTCCTTATTTTACTCAAATTAAATCTATTAACTCCCTTTAATTTGGAATTCTCCCTTTATGACTGAACTTCACCTTTAATCCGGACCACTGATTGAAATCAATATCAACTGTTGATGAATTTTAGGAAAGTCTATTTAAGAGACCCTCATCTCTTCATTTTGAAAGGTTGAATGAGAATTTGCATCAAATTGTTGCTGAAATTCATACTCACATTTTCTCATATTCACATATGCAAAGATCAAATTTGACCAAAAGTTGACCAGATTTAACCACGGTTGACTTGATGTCATGTCCAAACTACGAGGGCAAAAACACACAAGTTTTTTTTGTTTTAAATTATAATTATTAATTAAAGTTCTCTAAGTTGAAATGATTGAGATAACATTTCAAGTACAGGTTCTCTACATTACGTCTTAAGCTTAAAATCCCGAGGAAGAAAATATATAAAAATTTGCTAAGCATTTTAAATTTATAATTATTACTAACTAAAATTTAAGGAAAGACATATAAACTTAATTACTCATCCAAACACTTAACTAAAAAAAAAACCTTAACTAAATACACTTAATCAAATAAATAACCACTAGCTAAATATAAATCAATAATACATTTAAACTAGTTTAAAATCATATTTGTATAGAACTAAAGTTACACAAATTTAAATGATGATAGAACCTATGAATTTATATTAATTTAACATGATACTAAATTCATAGCAGATCTAAACTTATCATTATAATTCTATTACAATCACAAATCAAATACCAAATTTAAACTATATTCGCAACTAAATTATATTACCATAAATATTTAAAAATACTAACAAATTTAGAATTGAACTATAATACATTTAATTTTAATTTGACACTAAACTAACTTAATTTATAACTAACTTTAATAAAAAAAACTTTAAAGTAACACGAATATTTTATCATACTTTTAATACCGCTAATATTATCAAATAAATAAATAAAAATATTAAACTAAAATCTTTTTAATCTAAAGCTAAAATAAAACCTTATTACAATCTAATTGAAACTACCACAAATTCTAACGCTAACCCTACATAAAATATACTCACAACTTAAATATTAAATTAACTTAATCCCTATACTAAACTAAAACTAATCCTAACACTAATACTAATACAAAATTTAAATATATAAATAACAATTTAAACAAAAAAACTATCATTACTAACACACCTAAACTAACCTAAACCTACCACTAACCCTTAACACTGCTAACTTAACTCTTAACCCCCCCCCACCTTAACAACTATTTCCCACCCCTAACTCAATGTGCCCCACCCCACTTCCCAAGACCTGTGCGCTGCTCAAGGTCTGCGCGTTGCAGGCCTTGTCTACCCCTTCATGTCCCCCTGTGTGAGTGAAGGCAGCGAAACCCCAAGTGGAAACATGGGGAAAGGGAAAAAGGTGGGTACCAAGCAATGAAGGAAAGATAATTTAAAAAAAAAAAAAAAAAAAACTATACTTGCTCTCCCAAGACATGACGTGCCTTATGTGGCATGTTGACCATAGTACCTTGCCTATGCCTAGCGTTTAGGGTTAGAGAAAAAAGGTAAGAGAAAAGGTAATTAAGTGGGTAGAGTTTGAATTTCATAATGGATTAGAATTTGAAAAGAACATAGGGTCCCAGGCTAGCTTTGCCTCCTAGCTTCTAAGGATTAATGCAAAAGTTTTGTGGTTGAAGATTAACAACAACCATGTATTGAATTACTTTCAATTTTCAAAGGTAATTGATTTATATTCTTTATATATGAATTAATATTAGATTTCAATTGCAAGTCAAAGGAATAATACAGAGAATATTCTTTGTGGTTCAAGAAGGAATTTAATTTTTCTCCATGTATTTTCCAGAGAGGTTTTTCACTCCTGGAGATGCAAATTTTTTTAAAGCCCATTTTAGACTAAGTGTTGGCATGTTACTTTGCTATATTTATATTATCTTAAGAGTACACTCTTCCCTAAGTATTACATGAATCCTAACAAAAATACTAACAAGGATGAAAACAAGGTTTATAATTTCTCCTTCTCTCCAATAATCTAAGTTTTATCAATCATACTATATTCAAGGTGTATGTTCATGCTTTAAAAATTCAAGGAGATCCATAATATCTTAGTACAAATGATTTGTTCATAAGGAAATTTAACAAAGAAGAGATAATTTGAGTTCTAAAATTAGGAATCCTAATTCATCCAATACTTATACATCAACTTGGAAGTTTCATCATATCAAATTTCTCTTCATTAACAAATTAAAAACATGAAATATCACAATTCAAGACATTATCTATGATTCTAATTTCTCACCTATATATACAATTTTTTTTTTTGAAATCACATGAGAAAAATGCAAGGAGATTCCCATAATGTTTTCCTTTATCTATTATTCATCCTATTTTGATGAGCATCCATACAACTTAACATTATGATTAAATCTTATGAGAAGAAAATATACTCAACCATTATTTTATTGGCTAACCTGATTCAAAGGCTTAGTTGGGAAAGAATTAGGAAGAAAACCCGGATTCATTGCCAATCCAACAAAGTTTTGAGATACAATTTACATAGGATTTCAATCCTGAATTACAACACTCAAATGAAATTTCCTTCATGACCTTCAACAAGGGTTCCATATCCAATTCTGCAACACATTTCTATGAACCGAGAAGGAAACAAAATATGATCAGGTGATAACAAGCATGACCAAGAAACAAATAAAACATGGATAATCATACAAGTTTTACATAATGGGATTCACAATGAATCAAAACTAGGGAAAGGTGGATTCTTCCAACTAGGAGAAGTCGAGCACAACACCAAATAGATGCCCAATCGGGGCTATATACCAAGAACTTCCATTCTTCCATTTCAACATACCATAATCATACAAAGTTTGTGCTGACAAGTAGGGGCCCATAACACCCTACCCTTTCTCCCTCTTCTCATCCTGAGAAGAGACTCTACACTGGTTGGAGTCTGACTAAACAGACTTTTCCCAAAATTGGTCACTTCTACCATCTCCAAGGGTGAGTAATACCAAAACACCCATGCATGAAAAAAATCTCAAAATTGCAACAAAAACATGAAAAGAAATCATCCAAAATAAGATGGTTTTCAAATCTTCCCAACATACCCACAAACATACAAACATTGAAACAACAACCAGGTAGCATAAGCATGAAACTAGAAAGAAATCTAAACAAGGGAGATGAGAATTCCAACCTTCACAAAGAGGTAATGGCAATGAACAAGTTTGAGTAGAGCTTCCCTTTCCTTGCTTCAATCTTCAAGAACTCCTCTCTAAATGTAGATATTGGGTAACAACCTCCACAAGTCCAAGAAGGACCTCTAAATAGGCCTCCAACTCAACTACCCAAGGGCTCAATAACTACCCCCGCCCACTAGCAATTCTAGAAACTCCTAACTCAACCTACACTATGGTTAAACCCTAAGTGGAGATGAGGTGAGGTAACTCAAGATAACCATGGTCAATTTTTGCACAAAGGCAAAAAGAGACTTTTTGAGTGACCTCAAAAGTCAATAAAAGGGGCTTATGGGTTCGAAAAGACCTCTAACCCATACCCATACCCTTTGGGTATAATTATATCAAGTTTTAAGCCTTAGGAAAGAGGTTTAGAGCCAAACAAAATCTAGGAATAAAATAGGACCATCTAACTACTCTAACATTGCAGATTAAACACTAATTCGGATTAAGGGATGACTAACCTCGATTAAGAACCCAATTAGCAAACTGACACCAAATAAACCAACTTGGGTCCAAAGGTTAAACAACTAACCCTAAATAGCACACTGAAGCACATAAACACTTTACGAGTGTCAAGCGACACTAAAAGAACATAATTACAAACATTAAATTTCACTGAACAATGAAGATACATACATACATCTCACAGTACAATACGTGAATTACGAACAACAAGGTTTCCAAAATTAGCACATAGAGATCAATTATGTTCCTCCATCAATTTCCTTGACTAAAATATCTACACACTCATTGCACACATCAGTAGTCCCGAAAATCACATGTACATATATACGTATTAAAAATTCACATAAATTGAAACAAACATCAATCAGGATTTCTTTCATCTTACTTAATTCTTAACCATTAAAAAAAAATCTCTTAAATCAAAGTATCAATCGTACATTTACCGATTTCGTCAACATACATATACATAAAACATTAGATGACAAACATCAATATATCTGAAAGTAACATGACATAACATGAAATAATATAATATGTTCTAAGTATCAAATAATGTCTCGACATCTTGAATCGTGAGTGTCAAAATGATAAAATAACAACTAAGGCTATGAAGGGTTGGGGTGAGGCCTCACATCCTGCCCCACTAGGCATGAACTTCCTCCTGGAATTCATCAAAAGACAAGGGTATTGAGATTGCATCCGTGCTGTATCCTCCCAAGAATTCGTGACCTCATCGCAACATTCCCACTAAACTCTAACTTGGTCCAACTCTTGACCTCGAGGAGCTAGGGTCTGTTGGGCAATAATATGGATAGTCTCTAGAGCTAACTGGTTGACCAACTCCACCTGTAGCCTGAATAACTATACCCTGATGCTCAATCTGGCTATTGTCAACCACTGCGAAAACTCTGTGGAACCTACCCATGTCTCCAACTATCGGCTCTGAAAAAGCCCCTCTCTGACCACTAGATGACTATCCCTGTGAACACTCTCTAGCTATGTGACCCATGCCACCACAAGTGTAGCATGGCCCTCGGGTATAAGATCATGTATCCTATGATCCAGACTGCTATGGGCCCCCTAACCTGCTAGACCCACTGTATCCACCCCTGGAAGACTATTGAGTCTGCACTGACTGTGACTGTGGGGTATGTACTTTCTAATTCTACTATGACTACCACTGCCTGGGCTCAGAGCCCTGGTAACCCTGTGAGAGTACTTGCTACTACTGAGACTGTTGGCCCTTAGAGGACCCTGGTGTATAGCTCTGATTCCCTTTCCAAGGGGGTTTCTATCGGGTAGAATTTTGGTTCTGAGACCAATCCCATGATTCCTGTCTACCTCGAGTATCCTCTACCACTAGTGCTATCTCTAGTAGCTGTCTGAAGGTGGTAGGGAAGGCCATCTGAACTGGACCCTGAAGTGATAAATTAAAACCCATGATAAAGTGATGCACCCGTAGTTTCTTGTCCTTCATGTATTCCACGTAAGGAAGGAGCTTGAGAAACCCACTCTCATATTGAGCCACTGTAAGGCCTCTCTGATAAAGAGAATGGAACTCCTCTATCTGTTTCTGTCAGAAATGCTCTAACAAGTACCTCTCTCAGAATCTTTCTAGGAATGATTCCCATGTGAGGGTATCCATCCTCACTCCACCTAGGATCTCCTCCTGATGCCACCAATTGGAGGCATCCCCTCTCAATTGATGAACTGCTAGGTGTGCCTTTAGATTACTCCCATAGGGTCGTAATCCAAAGCACCACTATAGGCTCTACAACCATGCCTCTGCTACTGTCCCCTCAGTAGAACCAGTAAATAATGGTGGCCCAAGTCAAATCAATTCCCTGATATCATCTCCTATATGTCTAGGATGTCTGACAAGTGGGGGTCCTCTCTAGTATATTGACTCACCTTCATGCTCATCCTACCCCTCTAACTGTCTCGGTGGGGGAATCCTAGTCCTCTCTCTGCCTCTGGGCCCACCTCCTCTAGGTCCCTCTGCTTCCACTACTGGACTCTGTTGAACTGGCTGAACCACAGGTACTACTCTTTGTTGAACTACACTGATCAAAGTCTAGATGTAGTGCCTGCCCCTAGATCGCATTCTGTTATCATTGTCAAATTCTTTTAGGTTGATTTTATGCTTTGATTAGCTTTAGAGATACTAGATTTGTAATATTATGATATTATTTCATGACTTTGATTACAAATGTATCAGTTATTGTTACTTAGTTGATTTCATTCATCTGTCGTTAATGATGTCTTAATGATTCCTAATTAGTAAATTTAGTTTCTTTTGTAACAATGTTAATGCGATGTCTTTAATGATGATTATGTTGTATTGATAGAGATGCATTATTACATGTGCGCATTTGATGTTAGACTTGTGATTTTTACGATACTTACCCCATACTTGCATGTGTATGGTGCGCGTGTTTATTTTATCTTTCTGTCTGACGTGTTTGATGTGGTTAAGGGAGGGAGTCGTAGTCACCTGCTAGTCGGGATCTACATGATGAACCACTCCTTGCCATTGTCTTTTTAGTTTAGATATATTATATACATGTACATGCTCATCTTTTATGCAGGATGTAGGTACCGGGCATTGACTTCCTTGAATTGCCAGGATGAGCGTGCCCTATTACAAATACTCAAATGGTGAGAATGGGAAGATAATGATCAGGTCCAATCCTAGCCTTAAGCCTATAATACTTGTCCTGCAAGGAGGACTCGTAACAGACTATCTACCTTTTTTAAACCCGTGATGATTTTGTGCGTATGTTGTTTTGTGAATCTTTGATGAATTTCTATTAATTAAGTCTGATTAATAGATTAAATTAATAATTTAATTTAATGGAGAATTATTATGATATTATAAATATTTAATTATATTTAATTAATTGAGAAATTAATTAAATATAAAGAATTAAATTGAAGATAAAAGTTTTAAGATTAAATTTAGAATGTGATAATATTTATTTAATTTAATAATAATATATTTAGAGTTCATTTTTAAATAAATGCTAAATATTGTTGTTATTTAAGTTAATAAATATTTATCAAATTAAACGTTCAAAAATCGATTAAAAAGTGAAAAGATATTATTTTATGAATAAAAGATTTAAGTTTGCATGATGCGTGTATGAGTTTAAAATATAGAAAATTAATTAAAAAGATAAAAAAAATGTGAACTTGAATATTGATATTTTAATAATGTGCACATGAGATTAAAGTTATAAATTTATTAAAGTAAAGTAAAGTGGAAAATTAAATAAAGTAAATTTAATAATTCACTTAAAGTGCATGAAGGAATAATAAAAGAATATTTTAATTTAAAAAGGAAATTAATTGTGCATGAATGAATTAATTAACTAAAATAATTATTATTTTAGAGTTGTGGTGACAGAAACCCTAAGGGGTAATTAGATTCTAGATTAGAGGGTTTTCGGGTCATTATTGGGGGACACAGGTTTTCAGGGCACACACAGGTTTATGGAGAGCAATTCAAAGGATTTGGAAAGAAAAGAATTTTACGTGGCTTGAAAGATTTTGCTTGTGGTAGGAATTTGCATTTAGTTGTCAGAGGTTAGCATCAGATCTAGGTAGGATCTTGTGATTTAATTGTATAGTAGTTTTTGCTTTTCAAATTTATGTTTGCTCTGTGTCTTTTGCATGTGTTGTTTTTATGGTATGCGATATTGTTCTTGTTTGAGAAATATCTGTACATGGCTTCGTTGAGTTTATTTTAGAGGATTGTATTTGAATAAGAAATTAGTTAAAATACGAGAATCTATTGGATATTGAAAGCAAGCTTGAGTTTTAAAAGATACACGTTGTCCTTTTTCAATAGATTTTAAGAACGGAAATTAATTTGAGGACTAGTTTGAAATAAAAAGAAAATTTTTAATTAGAAATTTGAAAGGTTAAACTTTTTCTTGTCGGGATAATAATGTGAATGTTATATATATATATATATATATATATATATATATATATATATATATTGAGGAGTTGTAAGAATTATAAAATTATAAAATAATTCTTATCTTTCATTTATAATAATTTTAAATTTGTTTTAATAAAATTCGTATTAAATTTTAAATGAAATAAA
The DNA here is from genome assembly GCA_028749045.1 of Cupressus sempervirens. NCBI lineage: Eukaryota > Viridiplantae > Streptophyta > Pinopsida > Cupressales > Cupressaceae > Cupressus > Cupressus sempervirens. Next base: position 673,596,116 of record CM053790.1, on the reverse strand, counting down.
AATTAAAAAAATAAAAATAAAAAATTAAACTAAACAAACAAAATTACCCACTTACCTGTCTCCATCAGCGACATTCGCAGGGTACCTGCATATCGCAGTGTACCTGCCTACAAATGGGGTGCACCTTTTTAACACTACCGCATGCAGTACAGACTGCACGACTAGCTTAAAAGCCTGCGGCTTATTTAAAACGCTGACCCATATTTGGGAAAAGGCGTATAGTTTTATGAAAAGGTTTTGAAAGATTATCTTTGTTAATGTTTTATAATATTTAATTAAATGAGAAGCCATTCCTAATTAATTAAATGAAGTGATTTAATTAAATAAGAAAAGTGTCTCTAATTAATTAAAGATTATTTAATTAAATAGAAAAAGTAATTATGAGAGCATATCTCATTTTATTAAATTAAATATCTCAATAAAATCTCTCTTCAATTCAAAAAGGGAAATTTTCAGTTCACTATTGATAAAAAATGAGTTAAATGCGTTAACTCTTTTTTCTACTCAAATTGAATCAGTTAACTCCTTATTTTACTCAAATTAATTCTGTTAACTCCCTTTAATTTGAAAATCTCCCTTTATGACTGAAATTCACCTTTAATCCTGACCGTTGATTGAAATCGACCTCAACCGTTGATGAATTCAAAGAAAGTCTATTTAAGAGACCCTCATCTCTTCATTTTGAAAGGTTGAATGAGAATTTGCATCAAATTGTTGCTAGAATTCATACTCACATTTGCTCATATTCACATACGCAAATATCAAGTTTGACCAAAAGTTGACCATATTTAACCATGGTTGAGTTGAGTTGACTAGTTTCGAAAAGAATTTTGAAATAACTAAACAAAATTATTTAATTAAATGGAGTACTTACATCTAATTAATTAAACAAAGTTATTTAATTAAATGAGAAGCCATTCCTAATTAATTAAATGAAGTTATTTAATTAAATAAGAAAAGTGTCTCTAATTAATTAAAGATTATTTAATTAAATAGAAAATGTAATTTAATTAAATAGAAAATGTAATTATGAGAGCATATCTCATTTTATTAAATTAAATATGGTTAGCTTAAAGAATAAATTTGACAACTGAGTGTCAATACACTTAACAAAGATCAAAAGTAAGTGTTGAGTACAACAGGTGCTGAGTGATAACAAGTGCCGAGTGCAACAGGTGCCGAGTGATAACAAGTGCCAAGTGCAATAGGTGCCAAGTGATAACAAGTGCCGAGTGACAGCAAGTGCCGAGTGATAACAAGTGCCGAGTGCAACAGGTGTCGAGTGCAACAAGTGCCGAGTACAACATGTGCTGAGTGATACAGTTTTGTTCAGGTGCCAAACTATCTAGGAAATAGCATGTGCCGAGTATCAAAAATACTTCAAGAGCCGAGTAACTCAGTAGATCAACATAAAAGTTTGAAATTACACAAACTATGATGCAAATAGTTTTTGCAGCCGACATAAGATAAATCTCGAAGGATTTAATGATGAGATTGAAACTTTTATTTTTCCTATGTAATTTGCATGCAGCCAATAAGAAAAATGCTAAAGGCATGCAACCAATTAGCAAAAGATAAGTATTGAGCGGGAAATTGAGAATCAATATGGATCTTAGATTCAAAACAAACCCTAAGTCTTCGATGTCTTTATAAGGAAGATGAAACTTCATTGTAAAAAAAAAGGATGTAATAAAATAAAAGATGTGAGAAGACATACAAGGGTTCGCAAGGAGTTATATTTTCAGAAGTGAGAATTATCAAATCGCAAAATGTTCCAGATCAGAGAAAGCATAACAAGTGCCTACAATCAGTAATCAAGCATTGTAATGAGTCAAGTTTATTGTACCTAATATTCTCTAGCAATTGTATTAGAATGAAAATCCTATGGTGATAGGTTAGCTTAACAACTATTTCAATAAAACCTTTAACTAGGTGATTAAATCCTTTAACAGGGTGACACTTCATGTTAAGTGTTTGAAATCCTCTAACCAAGTCACTATTGACACAGTGTAAAGCCTTTAACAGGGCAGGCCTTTAATAGGGCAAACCATCAGAAGTGGTTGAACAATATTGCTGCAGTAATTTTTGTGGGTATCATCCCCACCCCAGTTATACCTTCTTATTCTTGGAGGGTTTCTGGGTTACCAAAATTCCGGTGTTATGAGTTATTGATGCATGAGTTTTGTTACATATTTATTTGATGTATTTACATGCATGTAACTTACTTTTAGTTAAAATTTTATTGACTAAAGTTTGATACTTATGATTCACCCCCCCCCCCCCCCATCTCATAAGTACTCTTTCTATATTTGAATATTCTAACAATTAGTATCAGAGCTATCCAAGTTCTCACAAGGAAAAGCCTAACAACTTGGAGGGAAAAGATCTAAAGATGGAAGCTTTCAAACTTGGAAAGATCATTGAAAATCAGGTGATAGATGTGCAACTTCCTCTACATATCTTGGAGGAATTCAGAAACAATTGAGAAACTCAATAAAAAAGAGGAAGGATCTAGCCATAGCTGAAAATGATATACACTACAAGGAGATTGACACCACCAACATATTTTTCAGTGGAGACACTAAAGAGTTTGATGCAGCAATAGTAGAACTAATGGAGAAAAATAAAATTCAAGAAAATAAGATAAGATCTCTCAAGATGGAACATGAATCATAGGCCATAATGATATGTGAAATTACTGAACACAAGAAAAGAGCAGTTGAAGACAAAGTGATGTTGGAAAATGACAAAAGAAATCTTGCAAACAGACTTGAAGAAAAATGTACTATATTGACAAGGATCTCAAACATGCAGATGGATACACTTGTGCAAATGATGAACCTTCATCATGAACTCAATGTAAAGGATATTGAGATCTCTACCTTGAAGATGCAAAATGAAAAAATGCAGAATGAATTGAACAGGGAAAAAGAGGTAGCAGAGAATCTCAACAAATCAAGTGAAGCAATCAAATATTTTGAACAACTGCTAAAATCACCAAAATCTACCCATGATACATCAGGACTAGGATACAATAGCACTGAAGTTGGAGAATCATCAAAGAGTGCTGAACAAAGAAGTGATAAAGGTAATAATTCAAAACCCACTTGTCATTTCTACAATAAGAAGGGACATACAGCTAATGTGTGCAGGAGCAGAAGATTTAATCAATCAAACATACCCAAAAGTTTCTATCACAAGTGCAACATGCAAGGACATATGACACAAAATTGCAGATCCAATGTCACAAGGACTCAAAGATTTGATGGACATTGTTATAATTGCAAAAAGTATGGACATAGGGCATTTGAATGCAGATCAAAACCTATGTGGACATCAAATCAACTAGCAAAAATAGAAAGAAATGGAAGTCATTATCATTGGGATTACAACACTAGGTACAATTGTCATTATTGTCAAGAATATGGACATATACCACAGAACTGCATAAGAACACATTTCAAAGGGAACTACAAAAAATGATTGCATCAAACTACATGTTTCAGTTGTTTGAAGACTGGTCATATCAGCAGAAACTGTTCTACAAGATCAAAGGCACCCAAGACTAGAGATAACAAAGAAAAACAAAAGATTGACATTGAAAGGATAAGAGGGAAAATGAACAAGACTTGGATACAGAAAGATGAGAGCAACACATTAAGTGGAGTGATCACTTCACCCAATGGGTCAAGTGATCACACTTCATCAAACTAAGCATAAGAAGTACACAGGATTGATATACAAAGCTATATCATACATCAGTCCCAAGACAAAGAAGCTAAGCAAAGTATACATCTACATAAAACAAGATGTCAAGACAAAAGTAAATGTTGATGCTGAGCTGCCTTTAGATGTCGAGTTAAAATAGATACCGAGCTCCAAACAGCGACTGAGTTGAAAATTGATGCCGAGTTGAAAAACTCCAATGGAAGTCGAGTAAGGTCAAAATTTCTTTAGAAGCCGAGTAGAAATTTGGTAGCATACTAAGCATTTATTACTCTACTTTGAAGGATACATAAATCTAATTTTCAATTATTTTCCCACCATTCAAACAAGAAGCAAAGTGGAAAAAGAGCGGAGAAGATCAAGATCAGCTCAGAAGCCATTTGTGAAGATTTCAAAAGCGATTCAAGACAAATTTCATCGATTTAAGGTATTTTACTTAAGTGTCAACCTACCTAGGAATTATAAACTTGTTTGAATTATAAACCCTAGTTTGGCAAACAATGGCATCTGGGTTAGGAACCACTAAGGGTATAGAGAGTCATGAAGTTCAGTTGGTCAGCAACAAAGTTAAACAACCTGAATTTAAGCCCATTCCATAAGTAGCATACAAGAATGATCCTGCAAGTGCATTATCAGTTATTTCGGATAAAGTTGTTATGGTCCAAGATGTCCGCAGATGTTATAATTGCAAAATTGGTGCCATAGGAGACTTAGAAATTCATAATGCATATGATAAACTATGTGAAAACAGAGTACTGAAAAATGAGTTTTCAATAGTAGAAAGAAAAAGATTGACCAAAACCCTAGCATTTTCAACTGTTTTCAAAACTAAATGGGTATGGATAGTTTTGAGCCGAATACATGATGGAGCTTTTTGGTTAGAGTCAGGGCCAGTAAAATTTACCAAGAAAACTATTCATAGGGTTACTGGTATTCCAACCCTAGATTGGCCAAAGACCCTGCAAAGTGACAAAAGGGAAATAACAGAGAAAAATACAGGTGCCAAATGGAACAATAGAGGAATGACTATCGACACAGTCATAGATCCCCTACTAGATTTTGCTGTAAGAATTATTTCACACAAATTCTATCAATCAAGCAGGTTGAATAGTGTACCTTGTATAGCAGTTGATGTTGCATACAAGATAATCAAAAGAGATCACACTTATGATCTGGCAGAGCTCATGTTTCAATAGATTAATGAAAATCTGGGAGCTATAAGGAAGAGCAAGGGAGCTCAATGCAAATTTGGATCAGTTTTGATGTGTATGTTTTTCTATCTGATGAAAGAATTTCCTTCTATGGGTAAAGTAAAATAGAATATGGATAAAACAATTTTTGAAAAAATTAATGGATACATTGAACAGATGGGTGAAATTTTTGATGCCCAAATGACAGGTTATTTTGAGGACTTCAAAAAGTCCATGAAACAAAGAATGAGAATTCCAGTCTCATTGACTGAGAAATATGAAAAATACATTTGTTTTCTTGTAGATATAGATTATACTTACGTACAAGAAGTTATACCTAGAATAAGATGGCTTAGGCCACCAGGTTATGAACTTGATGTTAATCAAGCCTCTGCAGCGATAACAGCTCTACTTGCAGAAGAAGCTGATAAAAATGTAATTTTTTTTTGGAACCTATGATGTTGTCAAATCAAAGGTAATAATAGATTTGAAGACTGCTTCAGCAGTAAAGAAGAAAGAGAAAATGGTGAGACAAATCAAAAGAAAGTTTGGCATGGAAGAAGAAGAAGGAACAACAGAAGAAGGAGAAGACATTGAAGAAGAAGGAGATAAACTTCAAAGTCAGGCTCAAGGATTAGGAGAAGACAAAGAGGAAAGTGTTGAGGTAGAAGAAGCCAAGGAAGCACTAGTTAAGAGAAAGACCACAACTCCCTCTACTCCTAAATCCAAGGGGAGGAAAGTGGTTGCCCCTGCATCAAAGAGACCTACCATAAGGGCTACAACACAAAAAGCTCAAGAAGAGGCAAAAGGAAGGAAGAAAGACTCAAAGAAGACTACTGCTGAGTCAAAGAAAAGGAAGTTTATTCCCCAACCTGAAATAGATGAGGAGAAAATAGAGTCAGAGGACAATAGTCAATTTCAAGTGGTAAGACACAAACCTCAGACTGCTGTTGATAAATTATGTTCAAAAATTAGAAATAATGATTTAAAAGGTCTGAAGAACCTAATTTTTTCTAAGGCCACCAAAGAAGAGCAAAATAAATTAGAGGAATATGTGTATGGTATGATGGTTGAGTATAAGCACACACCTCTAGAATTAGATGAATATATGCCAAGAGAATTGTATAACATTGTAGAGGATAAATGGCATTTTTGTTTACAAATGGAAAAAAGAAATAAGGGAGCCTACATTAGCAAGATTTTTGCCTGGTCTGACTAAAGATCAAGTAATAAATGCCGTAAAAAGGCATAATAATAGATTACTCCCAAGTATAGAGCATTCAGCATATTGTAGAATAAAATTGAAGATGTAGTTACTAAATCCACAAGATTGTGGAAAATAGTTTACAAGAAAATTGAAGATGTATATAATGAAGAATATAAGGTAGAGGCGATTGCTAAGACAAAGGAAAAGAAGGTGACAGAAACCAAAGAAAAAGAGAAGAAACTAGTGGAGGAAAGAAAAGAAGAAAAGAAAGAAAAGGCACACAATGAGGAGAAAGAGGAAGAGAAAGATACAACTGAGCCATAAGATCAAAGTATGCAAGATATATAGGCATCTCCTACTAGTCCTCCTCATGCCACCATCACACCTGCAAATATCATAAAAATAAAGGATGTTACAGATACTTCAAATCTAAACATCAATCCATTAACTGTAGAGGATTTGGAAATCCTTGACCAATCATCACTTGTAGCAAAATTAAGTTCAAATCCTGTATTGGTCAGTGTTGATGAATTATAGAATTCAGAAGTCAAGGTAAAAGCACAAGTGCCACCTTTGACCATACAAACTATTGGTATTCTATTCCTTCCACCACCACCTCCACCAAGTATAGTCTCTGATACACTCCAAGTGCCGAGTATAGCAGCAGGGGAAATAAAAGAAACATCTGAGCAACCAACAAGTTCAACCCCACCTAGCATTCATAAAAGGGATATTCAAGCTGAAGAAAAAGATGAGACAAAGAAGAAGGAGGAGACTGTAGTACAAACATTGGTTGCATTACCAAAATATGGTACTCCTACACAAACTCTTCAGCAGCCGAGCACAGATGGATTACAGTTGCAAATCAGACACCAGGCTCGGGCTCATCAAAGGTAGTCAAGAAACTTCACTATGGAGTGACTAAGCTTGATGAAGAAATAAAGATCCCATATTATGAACCTAGCACTCTTACTGAAGAAAAGATTAATGAAATTCAGAGTGCATTAGACAAAAGGAGACAAGAAGCACTAAGAAAGGAATACAAGCATAAGCTTACATTGAATGAAATTAAAGATATATTCACAGAAGCTTTTTGCTTACAATCTCCAGATGAGTCAAGACCAATCATGGAACAACTATCTGATATAGTTGACCAGGTGACTAATGAAGACATGAAAACAAATGCCAAATTGCTTGAATGGTCAGAAAAGAAGTTCCAAGGTAAAGTAAATAGTAAAATATCCGGTGATATAGCATTGTTTAAAGAAGAACTCGCAAAGAAAGTTTTAATAGTTAAAATTGTAGTAGGCAACATATTTTCCCTATACAACAAGTTGTGTGATTTTTCCACATTCATATAGGACACTAGCCACAAAATACTGAGCTTGGAAAATAATTTGAAAATTTTTAGTATGCAACTCCCCACAAATCCAGCTCAGAGTGAGAAGCATTTTGTCCAATCGCTTCACACACAAAGAAAGTTAGTTGTCTTAGCAGCAGAGGAAGCAACCACAAAAGCCAAATTGATACAAATTCAATCGTCAATTACTCCTCATTTGGAATTACTTCATAAGGAGCAGATAAATGCAGAAACAGTCCTTAGGAAAGACCCCAATCTTTCTTCATCTGATGGACTTGTACACCTAGCAGCAGAGATTACCATCCAGCATAAGACATTGGATGTTACATCATAAAATTGGGATGCAGCTCTGAAGGTACTCCTTGAAGTAAACAACACATTTTTGGCCCAGTATGATATTTCATTGTAAAGACCCTTGACATAAGTGTCAAAAAGGGGGAGAATAAGTAATACGAATAAGAGTTAAGTACAGGAATGAAATGATAAGTATGATAAAAGGGGGAGATAGCAAATTTTGAGATAGCAAATTATGGGAAAAAATTTTGAATGAAGGATAAATTACTGAGTCACATGGATCTTAATTAATTGTTTTTTCCACTCATGTCAAAGGGGGAGATTGTTAGCTTAAAGAATAAATTTGACAACTGAGTGTCAATACACTTAACCAAGATCAAAAGCAAGTTCCGAGTACAACAGGTGCCGAGTGATATCAAGTGCCGAGTGCAATAGGTGCCGAGTGATAACAGATCCTGAGTGACAACAAGTGCCAAGTGAAACAGGTGCTGAGTGATAACAAGTGCCGAGTGCAACAGGTGCTGAGTCCAACAAGTTCCAAGTACAACATGTGCCAAGTGATACAGTTTTGTTCAGGTGCTGAGCTATCTAAGAAATAGCATGTGCCGAGTATCATAAATACTTCAGCAGCCGAGTAACTCAGTAGATCAGCATAAAAGTTTGAAATTACACAAACTATGATGCAAATAGTTTTTGCAGCTGACAGAAGGTAAATCTCGAAGGATTTAATGATGAGATCAAAACTTTTATTTTTCCTATGTAATTGGCATGCAGCCAATAAGAAAAATGCTAAAGGCATGCAACCAATCAGAAAAAGATAAGTATTGAGCGGAAAATTGAGAATCAATATGGATTGTAGATCCAAAACAAACCTTAAGTCTTTGATGTCTTTATAAGGAAGACGAAACTTGTAGTGCCTACCCTCATTCACATCTTTTCTGGATATTGATGCTATTATTATCAGACTGTGATAGACTAGTTTTATGTTGATGGATTAGTGGTATTGTTTTGACACTATTAGACATTATGTTATGGATTCAGTGGTTATATGATGAGATCATTTAGATTTTACATTTTATGCATACATGATGATTATTATACTATTTTTTAGTTATTATTCATGATTAGATGGATGGTTTATTATCTTATGTGTTTTATTATGGATACTTACTCCATACTTGCATGTGTATGGTGTGCGTGTTTTCTTATTTTATGGCATTTTTGATGTGGTTAAGGAAGGGAGTCATAGTCACCTGCTTAGTCAGGATTTACACAATGCACCACTTCCTGCCATTGTCTGTTTAGCTTAGCATTATATATATTGTATGTACATGCATGGTTTTTTTGCAGGTTGCAAGTACTGGGTATCGACTTCCCTGAATTGCCAAGATGAGCATACCCTATTATACTATCTCAATGATAAGAGAAGGGAGATAAATTCTCAAGTCCAAATCCCAAACCCTTAAACTATTTGTCCTAGTGAGTTAGGACAAGTATCAGAGTTGAGTACCCACCGAATGTGTCGGATAACATATTTCGTGATTTTTAACTCTTTAGACTGATTTTGAGTGATTTGCTCTATGATGGGTTTTCATATTTTATCTTGGAGGTCTATGGTGAATTTTCTATTAATTAAGTCTTAATAAATGGATTTAATTAATAACTTAATTATTTGAGAAGATTAATATAAAATATCATGTTATTTGATATTTTGATTGTAATTAATTAAATGAGAATTATTGAGAAAAATGAATTAAATAAAAGAAAACTAGAAATTAAAATTAATAATAATTATAAAATAATAATAAAGTAATAAATAAATAATAATAATAAAAGTTATAAAAATTAAAATGAAAGTTATAAATATTTAGATAGAAATTATATAAAAAGTGGATTGGAGTTATAAGGTTGCATGGGAGTTAACGTACTTTTCTATTTCTCATGTGTCAACAACATGGGGGTTAGTGCATCAATTAAGCACATGGTGTCTACAACCCTATGGCTCATCTTGAAGGTTGGAAAAGACCCATGCTTAGCTGGTGACACCTTCCAGCTATTTTTAGAAACATTCTAGAGATTTCCTGAGAGCTCTTTATATTCAGGCATCCCTAGAAGCTTAGACATAGTGTTTGGAGTGCAATAGGAGCATTGGAGGATTCGAGAATTCTGAAGAAGGAAGCTTGCTCTGCGAGTTTTCTGAGAAAGAGCGAATTAGCATTAGAATCTGGGTAGATTCTTGTGATTTTACTTATGCTATTTTCACATCTTGCATTCCCTGTCTTCTTCATGTCTTCTATATGTCTTCTGAGGAATTTCATATTTTTATTATATGCATTCTCAATATGGGCAATTGAATTTATGTGAAAATCTTTATATGCATAGATCTGAAAGAAAACGAGGCTAGGGTTTAAATTCATAGCCAAACCTATTAGATTATTTATTGGATAAATTTGAAGATCAAAGATTTAAAGGAAAATTCTGAAAATTAGAATTTCTAAGTAAACTATGTATATTCTTGAATCTGCATACACATATATGTATATATCATTATATACATATATGTGTGTGTGTGTGTGTGTGTGTGTGTGTTGTGATGGTGATAAACTCTGCATGTATATATATATATATATATATACACACATATATATACCCATATATATACACACACACACACACACACACATATATATACCCATATATATATATATATATATATATACATACATACATATGTATATATATACTATAGTGTCTGCCCCTAAGTCGCATTTCAGTCATCCTTGCCAAACTCTTTTAGGCAAATTTTATGTTTGATGATTAGTATTATTATTTTAGAGATTATCAGATGTTATTTTACACTCAGTTTATTATATGATGAGATTACTTGGTGCTCTATATTTCATGCATGTATGATGATTATTCAATGTTTTCAATTATCGATGATGATTAGTTAGATGGTTTATTATCACATGTGCTTTCTTATGGATACTTACCCCATACTGCATGTGTATGGTGCGCGTGTTTATTTTCTTTATGAATGGTGTTTCTGATGTGGTTAAGGAAGGGAGTCCTAGTCACCTGCTAGTCGGGATCTACACGATGCACCACTTCCTGCCATTGTCTATTTAGCTTAGAATATTATGTTTGTACATGCGTGGATTTTATGTAGGTTGTAGGTATCGGGTATCGACTTCCCTGAATTGCCAGGATAAGCGTACCCTATCGCATTATCTCAATGGTAAGAGAGGGGAGATAAAATCTTAAGTCTAAATCCTAAACCCTTTATCCAATCGTCCTAATTGATAATTAGGACAGGTATATGAGTTAAGTACCCTCTGAATGCATCAAATGATGTAATTTCATGATTATAACCATTTTTGTTTGATTTAGTATGTATTTTTCTATGATGGGTTTTTGTATGTTGCTTTATGAGTCCTTGATGTATTTTCTATTAATTAAGTCTAATTAAAAAGATTAATTAATGATTTAATTTAATGGAGAATTAATATGATATCTTTAAATATTTAATTAATTGAGAAATTAATTAAATTAAAGAATTAAAATTTGGAGATAAAATTTTAAGGATAATTTAGAACATGATAATATTTATTTAATTTAATAATAATATATTTAGAGTTCATTTTTAAATAAATGCTATTGTTATTTAAATTAATTAAATATGTTATCAATTAAGTTTCTAAAATAAATTAAAAGTTGAAAGATATTAAATTATTAAAGGTTTCTAGATCGCATGATCTAAGCATGAGTTTAAATATGAGAAATAAATTAAAAGATAAAATAATAGAAAATAATAATGTTATTTTAATTTCATAAAGTGCACATGAGATTAAAGTAATTAATTAATTTAAAATAGAAGTCAAGTGGAATATTAAATAAAGTTATTTAATAATTCAACTTAATGTGCATTAAAAAGATAAAGCAAAGAATTAATACAAGTTAATTTTGAGTTAACTGAGTTGAAAAAAGAGTCCTCTCGGGTGAACGCACAATTAGTGCCCCGATTTGAGGAGAAAACTCCTTATCACAATTTTGGGGTTCATTTTTGGGGGAGATGAATTTGGACCACGAATTTTGGAGACAAGAATTTTGGGAGACATCTTTTGGCAGCGAATTTGAGAAGGAGAATTCTAAGAAATTTTTTCAGAGGAAAGTTATTGAAGGAGATTAAATTCTCTCATAGGTTTTCAAGGATTTCGTATTAGCATCAGGATTAGGTAGGGTCTTATGTTTTGATCACTGATTATTTACATAATCATCCTTTCATGTCTTCTTCGTGTTTGGGGTTTGTAAATCCGAATTCTCTATGATGAAAGTTTAAACTTGTCAATATTGTGAATTATTAATTGCTTATCAATAATTTTTGTATCCGTGGAGAATAGAAGAGTTATTAGAAACCCTTATTTTCTAGATTAAAGAAATTAAGATTTAATTTGGGAAGGGTTTGAATTTAAAAATGAAAATTCTAGATTTAAAAATTTATATGGTTGATATAATTTTTTTCACCAGAATACTGTGGAAATCAAAATTAAAAGAAATATATATATATATATATATATTAAAAAGAAGAAGAAGAGTTATTTAAGTAATTTTATATAATTATAAATTTTATAACTTAGCAAATTTTATAAAATAAATAAATTATATATATATATATATATATATATATATCTTTTAGAAGAAATTGTTTTAAAAAAATTAACATATGACCAAGCTAATTTAAAATAAAACATAATTTTTTATATATTAAAAAGAAGAAGAAATTAAAAAAATATATATATATTATGGAGTGGGGTGGGGCCACCACTTCCCACGCCCCACAACGCACTATCGCGGCAGGTGGTACTGCTGTCTGCGGCAACAGTAACACCTGCGGCCGCAGGGTAGTACAGGTTGGCAGGCCTTTAAACACATTTTTTTTAACAATGTGTTTTTTGTTTAAAAAGAACTTTTGGGTAGTTTTTTTTTTTTAAATATGATTTTTAATTTTTAATTTATTAAAAATAGATTATAATTAATACAATTTGTTAAATATAGTATTATTAATAAATTGTAATTTATTTTTAGTAATTGATTGGTAATGTTATAAAAGTTAATTTATAATGAATTAAAATTATTAATTATTAACATTGTTAATAAATTTTATTAATATATATTAATAATTAATTGAATATTATTGATATAGTTTAATATTTAATAATTAACTTAATTAAAATTAGTTGAATTAAAGTTAATTATTAATAGATATTTTTTTTGATTGAATTGTAGATTTAGATTATTGATTTAATGGAAGTTATTATAAAAATGGGTTAATCGTAAGGGGTAGTTGCGAAAATTTAGTTACTTGAAATAGACGTTAAATTGGAACATAAACCTTACCTTAACTCAACAATATATTATCGTTCAGACCCAACTATGTAATGACTCTATTTTTCTATGAGATTATTTTGTTGTCTATGTTTTGAGGTTTTGGGGTTTGTTCTAGTATTGACTAGTTTAGGTTGTTACCAGAGGCTCGACGTTGTGAATGTGATGTTATGATGATTTGGTCTTGATCTTTCTTAACCCGAACATGGTAATGTGATGGAGTGCTCTACGATATGGATGTTTTTACTAGTTATTATTGCTTTCCAGTTTCCTTGTGAGAAGCTGATGGTGTATGTATTTGAGTTACCTGACTTATCCATTTTTGAGTCATCAATCAGTTGTACTTGGGTTGCTTTCCAGTCACCTTGATGGGACTGAAGTGTTATTGCTATGCTCTTGATGATGTCATGTTGTGACATGTTTGACTTGACCATTTTGGAGTCTTCGATCAGTATTGTGATCTATTATTGAGATATTTGTTGGTTGCTCGTTGGAGAACCATTGGATATTGTGATTTATTATTGATGCCTTTTGTTGTTAATAGAGAACTATTTTGATCATTATGATTATCATTTGATGCTTTCCAGTCGCTTGTATAGGGCTGAGGTGATATTTGTGATTTGTGATTTCATGAGCCTAGGGTAGGTTATCTATGTGTAGTGTCGGGAAGTGGCTTGCGATGGGGGCCGGGGCCCTAAGTCGCTGCCAGGGTAACTCATTGTAAGTTGTTTTAATAAGTGAAAACATCTCACCTAAATACTGACTTAAATGAATCTAATAAGATAACTATATGTTCTCTCCCATGCCTTGAGTGCTAGTACAAACTAGGATGGGGTAGAGAGAACGCTTGGTTACGACCTTGCATTCTGTAGTATGCCTCGTCAGTACGAGAGGATACTAGTGGGCGCAGGATCACAGGGGACTTGGGATTCCTAAGGGATTGCTCGGGTAACTTTCAACGTGACTTTTACGATGACACTTTCCTGCTTGCATGGTAGGTTTCCTACATGTCTGTGTGGTGCCTCTGGGTCTAGATGTTGATCTATGTGTTGGAACCTTTGAGTTAGTATACTTTTAAGATTTCCTAGACTTAGAGAGTACTTGTGATTATGTGATTTGATATCCTTGTTTGGGACTTGAGACTATCTCCTCAGCGCGGTGGGAGTGGACCATTTAGGTTCCACGCGGTCGGGTGGTAGTGCTTTTACTCTTACCATTGAGATCTGTCTGTGGTCACTGTGGCTAGAGCTTTCTTGGTTGGCATTTACCTTCACTATGTTCCTGGATTATTATGATGGATGGTTAGATTTTATGATAGATGTTTTATCATAATGGATGTATGGATGTATCATGTATGGTGAATGGTTTCATTTATTTTTACTGTACTTTGTATCATGGATTCGTGGAGGTTGATGCATTTCTATTTTTACATATGTATATTCTTTTAAGCCTTTCGTATCATGTGACATGTATAGTGGATGATTGAGCATTCCGAATTAATTTTTCAAGAGGCATTTGGAGCAAATGTATATTATGGACATTGGACTTTATTATTATTCTTCCATGTGGATGTGGTAGTTGTTAGACTTAGAATTAATTAAATTTAAATGTGACTCAACGTCTTGGGATCTTTAAGGAATGTAACCTGTTGTGTATGTTTGTTGATGATTACATGTTAATGCTTCCGCTACTATGTGTTTGATGTGTATGTTATACATTCTTACTTTTAAAAAAAAAAAAAAAATGTTTAACAAACTTAGTAAAACTTTAGGTTAATTCTTTTGGATCCCTTGGCAGGGCGTTACATATACATATATAGTAATCGAATGTCAAATCGCGATAGAGTTTCATGTTAATAGTATTTCATATTGCATGGGAACGTTTTTATAAAAAGGTTGTTAAAAATTGCGTTAATATATATATATATATATATATATATATATGATGTTGGGCGGGTATTATATATCCCATCCACCGCAGGCTTGCGAGATCATAGGGTACCTGCGATCCGTAGTGTACCTACGGTGCAAATGTATTGGGCCGTGCAATTTTAAAATTGCATTGTGATTTGAGTTTGGTTTTAAATTATATAAAATTTTATTTGTAACGTTATTTCATATGAGATTTGGATATGAATCTCAATTTTTTTGCAATATCATTAATTATTAAATGTTATTATATATTTATTTATATATATATGTGTGTGTGTGTGTGTGTGTGTGTGTGTGTGTGTGTATATATGTATATAAGTATATATGTATATATAATTAATTATAAATGAATATTATAAAGTTCTAAATTAATGGATCACTCTTTTAATGATTTAAAATATTGATATTGAGCTTGTCAATTATGAAGAGATATTAATAATTAATTTAATTAAACTCAGTTTAATTAAGATTAGTTATTAGAATATATAATCAAAGTTTTGATTCATTGAGAGTGTCAATTTTCAAACAATGTTATATAAACAAAATATTATTAGATCAATTAGAAAATTGAGTCTAATAGTTTTGGGGAGAAACTTTTATCTATCAAACAAATACATGAGTTAGGAAAAACGTGAAATTTCTCCACTTAATATAATTTGGAAAAAATGTAAACTGAGACTTTTAAATTCAAATTTGAAAATTTAGCAAAACCAATACATGTGTTTACATTGTGTACTCTTTATGCTATTGTTTTGGGTTTTGGGTTGACTAGTGTTGACCAGTATAGGATGTCTACCAGAGGCTTGGGGGTTATGTGATTGTGGTGACATGATGATGTTTTAATCTCGATCTTTATAAACCCAACCATGGTTTGTGATGGAATTCTCTATGTATTGGATGTGATTACTGATTTTTATAGTTGAGATTCTTGTGTATGAGACTCTTGACCTAACCATTATTTTGGTCATCGATCAGTTATCCTTGATTATTTGCTAGTCGCCATGATGGGACTGAGATGTGGATTTATTTTTGATGATGTCATGTTGTGACATGTTTGACTCAACCATTTTTGGAGTCTTTGATCAGTATGACTGAGATATATATTTTGGTTATTGAGAAACATTGGATATTTGATTATCAGTGATACTTCAGTTGTCAATAGAGAGCTGTTGTGTTCATGATTTTTTATGGATGTTAGCTCATGGAGATTTGATGCTTTTATGCATATTTGATGATTTTATGGATTATCTTTTGTGATTTTGAGATTTATGAGTCCATGAGCATTAGGGTAGGATATCTGCATGTAGTGACGGGAAGTGGCTTGCAATGGGGGCCGGGGCCCTAAGAGGCTGCCAGGGTAACTCATTGTAAGTTGGATTAATAAGTGATAACATTCACACCTAATGCTAACTAAATGAACCTAAAAAGATAAGTGTTTTGTTCTCACCCATGCCTTGAGCGCTTGTACAGGCTAGGATGGGAGTAGTGAGATGCATGGTTGCGACCTTGCATTCTGTAGTATGCCTCGTCAGTATGAGAGGATACTAGTGGCCGCATAAAATCAGTATGGACCCATGGAGTTTAGCTAACTGCCAAGGTAACTTGTACATGATAATTGCGATGACACTTTTCCACTTGCATAGTAGGTTCCTACATATCATTGTGTGCCTCTAGAGATTAGATGTCAGATTTTGTGTTAGGAACCTTTGAGTTAGTATACTTTTAGGATTCCTAGACTTATGGAGATTTGTGCTATGTGATTTTGATAGCCTGTTTGGGACTTGAGATTATCTCCTCAGCACGGTGGGAGTGGACCACTTAGGTACCAGGTGGTCGAGTGGTAGCGTAATTTCCACTCTTATCAATTTGAGATTCATTGAGACATCATGGTTGATGCGTCCTTCATGATGGTGGATGTGTATCATTTTCATTGATGATTAGCATATGCTAGATGGTGTTATCTTATGTTTTTATTTGCATGTTAGATTACTTTCTACATATGATGTTATATTGATTAGGAGTGACATTCCTACTATGTAATACCGATGATCTCTTTGGTGATTTGGAATGTTATGCACGGAGGGATGGCTAGGATCCACGATGGTCTAATAAGGCTATTAACAGTTGGGAGGAACTGTGCACTTAGTTTATTATGTTTGATCTTTATGATGGATGTATATGTCTTCTATGATGCTGTATCATGTGATTATCTCTACTTTGATGTATCATGGATTAGAATAGGATGATGTACCTTATTCTATATATGTATATTCTTTGTGCCTATCATACCCTGTGACATGTACAGTGGATGATTGTGCATTCTGGAATGTAATTTAGAAAGGACATTTGTATATTGGATGTATCATTATTATTTCATGTGGATGATGTACTAGATGGATTCATGTATGTAATTCAACGTTAAGAGATCTTAAAGAATGTAATCTATTATGTATGTTATGTTTACTTTTAGATGGACAATGCTATTACTTCTATTATTGTGCATAAGTTATATGTGATGTTTACTATCATAAAAATAAAAATGTTACTAATCTTAGTGAAATTTTAGGTTAATTTTTTGGATCCCTTGGCAGGGCATTACAAAACTTCATTGTAAAAAAAAAGAGGTAATAAAATAAAATGTGTGAGAAGACATACAAGGGTTCGCAAGGAGTTATATTTTTAGAAGTGAGGATTATTAGATCGCAAAAGGATCCAGATCAGAGAAAGCATAACAAGTGCCTGCAATCAACAATCAAAGATTGTAATCAGCTAGGTTTATTGTACCTAATACTCTCTAGAAATTGTATTAGAATGAAAATCCTACGGTGATAGGTTAGCTTAACAGCTATTTCGATAAAACCTTCAACTAGGTGATTAAATCCTTTAACAGGGTGACACTTCATGTTAAGTGTTTGAAATCCTCTAACCAGGTCACTATTGACACAATGTAAAGCCTTTAACAGGGCAAACCATCAGAAGTGGTTGACCAATATTGTTGCAGTAATTTTTGTGGGTATAATCCCCACCCCAGTTTTACCTTCTTATTCCTGGAGGGTTTCTGGGTTACCAAAATTTTGGTGTTATGAGTTATTGATGCACGAGTTTTGTTACATGTTTATTTGATGTATTTACATGCATGCAACTTACTTTTAGTTAAAATTTTATTGACTAAAGTTTGCTACTTATGATTCAAACCCCCCTCTCATAAGTACTCTTTCCATATTTGAATATTCCAACAAATATCTCAACAAAATCTCTCCTCAGTTCAAAAAGGGAAATTTCCAGTTCACTATTGATAAAGAATGAGTTAAATCAGTTGACTCCTTTTTCTACTCAAATTGAATCAGTTAACTCCTTGTTTTACTCAAATTAAATCTGTTAACTCCCTTTAATTTGGAACTGTCCCTTTATGACTGAACTTCACCTTTAATCCTGACCGTTGATTGAAATTGATCTCAACCATTGATGAATTTCAGGAAAGTCTATTAAAGAGACCCTCATCTCTTCATTTTGAAAGGTTGAATGAGAATTTGCATCGAATTGTTGCTGGAATTCATACTCACATTTTCTCATATTCACATACGCAAAGATCAAGTTTGATCAAAAGTTGACTAGATTCAACCATGGTTGACTTGAGTTGACTAGTTTCAAAAAAAATTTGAAATAATTAAACGAAATTATTTAATTAAATGGAGTACTTACTTCTAATTAATTAAACAAAGTTATTTAATTAAATGAGAAGCCATTCCTAATTATTTAAATGAAGTTATTTAATTAAATAAGAAAAGTGTCTCTAATTAATTAAAGATTATTTAATTAAGTAGAAAAAGTAATTATAAGAGCATATCTCATTTGATTAAATTAAATATCTCAATAAAATCTCTCTTCAGTTCAAAAAGGGATATTTTCAATTCACTATTGATCAAAAATGAGTCAAATTAGTTAACTCCTTTTTCTACTCAAATTGAATCAGTTAACTCCTTATTTTACTCAAATTAAATCTATTAACTCCCTTTAGTTTGCAAATCTACCTTTATGACTAAACTTCACCTTTAATCCTGACCGTTGTTTGAAATTGATCTCAACCATTGATGAATTCTAGGAAAGTCTATTTAAGAGACCCTCATCTCTTCATTTTGAAAAGTTGAATGAGAATTTGCATCGAATTTTGCTGAAATTTATACTCACATTTGCTCATATTCACATACGCAAAGATCAAGTTTGACCAAAAGTTGACCAAATTTAACCACGGTTGACTTGAGTTGACTAGTTTCGAATTTTTTTTTGAAATTATTTAATTAAATGGAGTATTCACTTCTAATTAATTAAATAAAGTTATTTAATTAAATGAGAAGCCATTCCGAATTAATTAAATGAAGTTATTTAATTAAATAAGAAAAATGTCTCTAACTAATTAAAGATTATTTAATTAAATAGAAAAAGTAATTATGAGAGCATATCTCATTTTATTAAATTAAATATCTCAACAAAATCTCTCTTCAGTTCAAAAAGGGAAATTTCCAGTTCACTATTGATCAAAAATGAGTTAAATCAGTTAACTCTTTTTTCTAATCAAATTGAATCAGTTAACTCCTTATTTTACTCAAATTAAATTTGTTAACTCACTTTAATTTGGAAATCTCCCTTTATGACTGAACTTCACCTTTAATCCTGACCGTTGATTGAAATCGATCTCAACCATTGATAAATTTCAGGAAAGTCTATTTAAGAGACCCTCATCTCTTCATTTTGAGAGGTTGAATGAGAATTTGCAACAAACTGTTGTTGGAACTCATTCTCACATTTGCTCATATTCACATACGCAAAGATCAAGTTTGACCAAAAGTTGACCAGATTTAACCACGGTTGACTTGAGTTGACTAGTTTTGAAAAGAATTTTGAAATAAATAAACGAAATTATTTAATTAAATGGAGTACTCACTTCTAACTAATTAAACAAAGTTATTTAATTAAATGAAAAGCCATTCCTAATTAATTAAATGAAGTTATTTAATTAAATAAGAAAAGTGTCTCTAATTAATTAAAGATTATTTAATTAAATAGAAAAATTAATTATGAGAGCATATCTCATTTTATTAAATTAAATATCTCAATAAAATATCTCTTTAGTTCAAAAAGGGAAATTTTCAGTTCACTATTGATCAAAAATTAGTTAAATCAGTTAACTCCTTTTTCTACTCAAATTGAATTAATTAACTCCTTATTTTACTCAAACTAACTCTGTTAACTCCCTTTAATTAATTAGAAGTAAGTACTCCATTTAATTAAATAATTTTGTCTAATTATTTCAAAATTCTTTTAGAAACTAGTCAACTCAAGTCAACCGTGCTTAAATCTGATCAAGTTTTGGTCAAACTTGATCTTTGCGTATGTGAATATGAGCAAATGTGAGTATGAATTCTAGCAACAATTCAATGCAAATTCTCATTCAACCTTTCAAAATGAAGAGATGAGGGTCTCTTAAATAGACTTTCCTACAATTCATCAACGGATTAGATCGATTTCAATCAACGGTCAGGATTAAAGGTGAAGTTCAGTCATAAAAGGAGATTTTGAAATTAAAGGGAGTTAACAGATTTAATTTGAGTAAAATAAGTTGTTAACTTATTCAATTTGAGTAAAAAATGGAGTTAACTGATTTAACTCTTTTTTGATCAACAGTGAACTGAAAATTTCCCTTTTTGAACTGAAGAGAGATTTTGTTGAGATATTTAATTTAATAAAATGAGATATGCTCTCATAATTACTTTTTCTATTTAATTAAATAATCTTTAATTAATTAGAGACACTTTTCTTATTTAATTAAATAACTTCATTTAATTAATTAGGAATGGCTTTTCATTTAATTAAATAACTTTGTTTAATTAGTTAGAAGTAAGTACTCCATTGAATAAAATAATTTCGTTTAATTATTTCAAAATTCTTTTTGAAACTAGTCAACTCAAGTCAACTGTGGTTAAATCTGGTCAACTTTTGGTCAAACTTGATCTTTGCTTATGTGAATATGAGCAAATGTGAGTATGAATTCCAACAACAATTCGATGCAAATTCTCATTCAACCTTTCAAAATGAAGAGATGAGGGTCTCTTAAATCGACTTTCTTAGAATTCATCAATGGTTGAGATCGATTTCAATCAACGCTCAGGATTAAAGGTGAAGTTCAGTTATAAAGGAAGATTTCCAAATTAAATGGAGTTAGCAGATTTAATTTGAGTAAAATAAGGAGTTAACTGATTCAATTTGAGTAGAAAAAGGAGTTAACTGATTTAACTCATTTTTTATCAATAGTGAACTCTCCCTTTCTGAACTGAAGAGAGATTTTGTTGAGATATTTAATTTAATAAAATGAGATATGCTCTCATAATTACTTTTCCTATTTAGTTAAATAATCTTGAATTAATTAGAGACACTTTTAAAGGTGAGTGAGTAGCCGAGTTGGTGTGAAGGCGAGTCGTGAGGCGTAGTGTTAGGCTAATGATCCCGGTGCTACGCATGAACTCCGGTTCGAGTCACAATAGGTTTACCACAAACTCTTATGCCAATAGTGGCATGTTGTGATGGTTAAGTTCTTGTGTTGTTATCCTTGCCGTCAAGGTTCAAATCTAATGGGGATGAGGTCCCCCGTTTGTGGCCTCACTGGTTCATAGCTCCAGGTCAAAGCGTTTACCCCTCTTTAAAAAAATAAAATATAGAGACACTTTTCTTATTTAATTAAATAACTTCATTTAATTAATTACGAATGGCTTCTCATTTAATTAAATAACTTTTTTTAATTAGTTAGAAGTAAGTACTCAATTTAATTAAATAATTTCGTTTAATTATTTCAAAATTCTTTTCGAAACTAGTCAACTCAAGTCAACCGTGGTTAAATCTAGTATACTTTTGGTAAAACTTGATCTTTGCGTATGTGAATATGACCAAATGTGAGTACGAATTCTAGCAACAACTCGATGCAAATTCTCATTCAACCTTTCAAACTGAAGAGATGAGGGTCTCTTAAATAGACTTTCCTGGAATTCATCAACAGTTAAGATCGATTTCAAACAACGGTTAGGATGAAAGGTGAAGTTCAGTCATAAAGGGAGATTTCTAAATTAAAGGGAGTTAACAAATTTAATTTGAGTAAAATAAGGAGTTAACTGATTCAATTTGAATAGAAAAAGGAGTTAACTAATTTAACTCATTTTTTATCAATAGTGAACTAAAAATTTCCCTTTTTGAACTGAAGAGAGATGAGATATGCTCACATAAATACTTTTTCTATTTAATTAAATAATCTTTAATTAATTAGAGACACTTTTCTTGTTTAATTAAATAACTTTATTTAATTAATTAGGAATGGGTTCTCATTTAATTAACTAACTTTGTTTAATTAATTAGATGTAACTACTCCATTTAATTAAATAATTTTATTTAATTATTTCAAAATTCTTTTCAAAACTAGTCAACTCAAGTCAACTGTGGTGAAATCTGATCAACTTTTAGTCAAACTTGATCCCGTCGTATGTGAATATGAGCAAATGTGAGTATGAATTCCAACAACAATTTGATGGAAATTCTCATTCAACTTTTCAAAATTAAGAGATGAGAGTCTCTTAAATAGACTTTCCTAAAATTAATCAACGGTTAATATCGATTTCAATCAACGGTCAAGATTAAAGGTGAAGTTTAGTGATAAAGGGAGATTTCCAAATTAAATGGAGTTAACAGATTTAATTTAAGTAAAATAAGGAGTTAACTGATTCAATTTGAGTAGAAAAATGAGTTAACTCATTTAACTCATTTTTGATCAATAGTGAACTGGAAATTTCTCTTTTTGAACTGAAGAGAGATTTTGTTGAGATATTTAAATTAATAAAATGAGATATGCTCTCATAATTACTTTTTCTATTTAATTAAATAATCTTTAATTAAGTAGAGACACTTTTCTTATTTAATTAAATAACTTGATTTAATTAATTAGTAATGGCTTCTCCTTTAATTAAATAACTTTGTTTAGTTAATTAGAAGTAAGTACTCGATTTAATTAAATAATGTCATTTAATTATTTCAAAAAAAAATTTGAATCTAGTCAACCATAGTTAAATTTGGTCAACTTTTGGTCAAACTTGATATTTGCGTATTTGAATATGAGGATTTGTGAGTATGAATTCTAGCAACAATTCGATGCAAATTCTTATTCAACCTTTCAGAATGAAGAGATGAGGGTCTCTTAAATAGACTTTCCTAGAATTCATCAATGGTTGAGATCGATTTAAATCAACAGTCAGGATTAAAGGTGAAGTTCAGTCATAAGGGAGATTTCCAATTTAAAGGGAGTTAACAGATTTAATTTCAGTAAAATAAGGAGTTAATCGATTCAATTTGAGTAGAAAAAGAAGTTAACCGATTTAACTCATTTTAGATCAATAGTGTACTCTACCTTTTTGAACTGAAGAGAGATTTTGTTGAGATATTTAATTTAATAAAATGAGATATGCTCTCATAATTACTTTTTCTATTTAATTAAATAATCTTTAATTAATTAGAGACACTTTTCTTATTTAATTAAATAACTTCATTTAATTAATTAGGAATGGCTTCTCATTTAATGAAATAACTTTGTTTAATTAGTTAGAAGTAAGTACTCAATTTAATTAAATAATTATTTTTAATTATTTCAAAATTTTTTTTGAAACTAATCAACTCAAGTCAACCGTGGTTAAATCTAGTCAATTTTTGGTCAAACTTGATCTTTGTATATGTGAATATGAGCAAATGTGAGTATGAATTCTAGCAACAATTCGATGCAAATTCTCATTCAACCTTCAATCTGAAGAGATGAGGGTCTCTTAAATAGACTTTCCTACAATTCATCAAGGGTTGAGATCGATTTCAATCAACGGTTAGGATTAAAGGTGAAGTTCAATCATAAAGGGAGATTTCCAAATTAAAGGGACTTAACAGATTTAATTTGAGTAAAATAAGGGGTTAACTGATTCAATTTGAGTAGAAAAAGGAGTTAACTAATTTAACTTATTTTTGATCAATAGTGAACTGAAAATTTTCCTTTTTGAACTGAAGAGAGATTTTGTTGAGATATATAATTTAATAAAATGAGATATGCTCTCATAATTGCTTTTTCTATTTAATTAAATAATCTTTAAATAATTAGAGACACTTTTCTTATTTAATTAAATAACTTCATTTAATTAATTAGGAATGACTTCTCGTTTAATTAAATAACTTTGTTTAATTAGTCAGAAGTAAGTACTCAATTTAATTAAATTATTTAAAAATTCTTTTCGAAACTAGTCAACTCAAGTCAACCGTGGTTAAATATAGTCAACTTTTTGTCAAACTTGATCTTTGCGTATGTGACTATGAGCAAATGTGAGTATGAATTCTAGCAACAATTCGATGCAAATTCTGATTCAACCTTTCAAAATGAAGAGATGAGTGTATCTTAAATAGACTTTCCTGAAAATTCATCAACGGTTGAGATCAATTTCAATCAATGGTCAGGATTAAAGGTGAAGTTCAGTCATAAAGGGAAATTTTCAAATTAAATGTAGTTAACAAATTTAATTTGAGTAAAATAAGGAGTTAACTGATTCAATTTGAGTAGAAAAAGGAGTTAACTCATTTAACTCATTTTTGATCAATAGTGAATTAGAAATTTCCCTTTTTGAACTGAAGAGAGATTTTGTTGAGATATTTAATTTAATAAAATGAGATATGCTCTCATTATTACTTTTTCTAATTAATTAAATAATCTTTAATTAATTACACACACTTTTCTTATTTAATTAAATAACTTCATTTAATTAATTAGGAATGGTTTCTCATTTAATTAAATAACTTTGTTTAATTAGTTAGAAGTAAGTACTCCATTTAATTAAATAATTTTGTTTAATTATTTCAAAATTCTTTTCAAAACTAGTCAACTCAAGTCAACCGTGGTTAAATCTGATCAACTTTTGGTCAAACTTGATCTTTGCATATGTGAATATGAGCAAATGTGAGTATGAATTTCAGCAACAATTCGATGCAAATTCTCATTCAACCTTTCAAAATGAAGAGATGAGGGTCTCTTAAATAGACTTTCTTAGAATTCATCAACGGTTGAGATCGATTTCAATCAACGGTCAAGATCGATTTCAATCAATGGTCGAGATCGATTTCAATCAACGATAAGGATTAAAGGTGAAGTTCAGTCATAAAGGGAGATTTCCAAATTAAAGGGATTTAACAGATTTAATTTGAGTAAAATAAGGAGTTCACAAATTCAATTTGAGTAGAAAAAGAAATTAACTGATTTAACTCATTTTTGATCAATAATGAACTGGAAATTTCCCTTTCTGAACTGAAGAGAGATTTTGTTGAGATCTTTAATTTAATAAAATGAGATATACTCTCATAATTAATTTTTCTATTTAATTAAATAATCTTTATTTAATTAGACACACTTTTCTTATTTAATTAAATAACTTCATTTAATTAATTTGGAATGGCTTCTCATTTAATTAAATAACTTTGTTTAATTAGTTAGAAGTAAGTACTCCATTTAATTAAATAATTTCGTTTATTTATTTCAAATTTTTTTTTGAA
This sequence comes from Cupressus sempervirens, assembly GCA_028749045.1. NCBI lineage: Eukaryota > Viridiplantae > Streptophyta > Pinopsida > Cupressales > Cupressaceae > Cupressus > Cupressus sempervirens. The sequence continues at coordinate 673,570,412 of CM053790.1, read as the reverse complement.
ACTAGTCAACTCAAGTCAACCGTGGTTAAATCTGGTCAACTTTTGGTAAAATTTGATCTTTGCGTATGTGAATATGAGCAAATGTGAGTATGAATTCCAGGAACAATTAGATGCAAATTCTCATTCAACCTTTCAAAATGAAGAGATGAGGGTCTCTTAAATAGACTTTCCTAGAATTCATCAACGGTTGAGATTGATTTCAATCAACGGTCAAGATTAAAGGTGAAGTTCATCATAAAGGGAGATTTCCAAATTAAAGGGACTTAACAGATATAATTTGAGTAAAATAAGGAGTTAACTGATTCAATTTGAGTAGATAAAGGAGTTAACTCATTTAACTCATTTTTGATCAATAGTGAACTGGAAATTTCCCTATTTGAACTAAAGAGAGATTTTGTTGAGATATTTAATTTAATAAAATGAGATATGCTCTCATAATTACTTTTTCTATTTAATTAAATAATCTTTAATTAATTAGAGACACTTTTCTTATTTAATTAAATAACTTCATTTAATTAATTAGGAATGGCTTCTCATTTAATTAAATAACTTTGTTTAATTAAATAGAAGTAAGTACTCCATTTAATTAAATAATTTCGTTTAATTATTTTGAAATTCCTTTCGAATCTAGTCAACTCAAGTTAACTGTGGTTAAATTTATTAAACTTTTGGTCAAACTTGATCTTTGCGTATGTGAATATGAGCAAATGTGAGTATGAATTCCAGCAACAATTCAATGCAAATTCTAATTCAACCTTTCAAAATGAAGAGATGAGGGTCTCTTAAATAGACTTTCTTGGAATTCATCAACAGTTTAGATCGATTTCAATCAAGGGTCAGGATTAAAGGTGAAGTTCAGTCATAAAGGGAGATTTCCAATTTAAAGGGAGTTAACAGATTTAATTTGAGTAAAATAAGGAGTTAACTGATTCAATTTGAGTAGAAAAAGAAGTCAACCGATTTAACTCATTTTTGATCAATAGTGAACTGGAAATTTCCATTTTTGAACTGAAGAGAGATTTTTTTTCGATGTTTAATTTAATCAAATGAGATATGCTCTCATAATTACTTTTTCTATTTAATTAAATAATCTTTAATTAATTAGAGACACTTTTCTTATTTAATTAAATAACTTCATTTAATTAATTAGGAATGGCTTCTCATTTAATTAAATAATTTTTTTTAATTAATTAGAAGTAAGTACTCCATTTAATTAAATAATTTTGTTTAATTATTTCAAAAAATAATTTGAAACTAGTCAAGTCAAGTCAACCGTGGTTAAATCTGGTGAACTTTTGGTCAAACTTGATCTTTGCGTATGTGAATATGAGCAAATGTGAGTATGAATTCCAGCAACAATTCGATGCAAATTCTCATTCAACCTTTCAAAATGAAGAGATGAGGGTCTCTTAAATAGACTTTCCTAGAATTCATCAATGGTTGCGATCGATTTCAATCAACGGTCAGAATTGAAGGTGAAGTTCAGTGATAAAGGGAGGTTTCCAAATTAAAGGGAGTTAATAGATTTAATTTGAGTAAAATAAGGAGTTAACTTATTCAATTTGAGTAGAAAAAGGAGTCAACTGATTTAACTTATTTTTGATCAATAATGAACTGAAAATTTCTCTTTTTGAACTGAAGAGAGATTTTGTTGAGATATTTAATTTAATAAAATGAGATATGCTCTCGTAATTACTTTTTCTATTTAATTAAATAATCTTTAATTAATTAGAGACAGTTTTCTTATTTAATTAAATAACTTTGTTTAATTAATTAGAAGTAATTACTCCATTTAATTAAATAATTTTATTTAATTATTTCAAAATTCTTTTCGAAACTAGTCAACTCAAGTCAGCTATGGTTAAATCTAGTCAACATTTGGTCAAACTGATTTAACTCATTTTTTATCAATAGTGAACTGAAAATTTCTCTTTTTGAATAGAAGAGACATTTTGTTGAGATATTTAATTTAATAAAATTGTCATGCCCAAAATTAAGGGCAAAAACACACAATTTTTTTTTTTGAACTATTTAAGATGATAGGGTCGACAAATGTTGATAGGATTAACTAAGATTAAATAAGATAACATGGTCAAAAAAGTTTAAGGGGTTTAACTCTAATAGCACTAATCATGAACAATTGTTACAACCTTAAGGATGGTTTAATTAATTAAGCCCTCACTACTAAATGCACGACTTGAACGTCGTTACAACTTCAATCAAAATTTTTTTTCTAGGCTTAGTGTTATTAATTAACTTCTACCATCTTCATCTAATTATGTTTAAAAACTTTAATTCCAAGCCTAAGTTAACCTTAAAATTTTTCCAAACATACTTATAACCATCTAATTAATTAATTTAATTATTTGCTATTAAAATTTATGACTAGCACAATTTCAATGAATCTATAAGTTACTAAATCTTGTTCAAACTTTATTAAAATTTAGGGTCCAATATTGAAATGTCAATCATTACAATTAACTAACTCATAAATAGTATCGAACTAGTTATAAACGTTAAGCCTATTTTAAATCAAAAGTCCTAATATCAACTTAAACTTTTGAATTCGAACTTATAATAACCTACATTTAAATTTATATTTTATACTAATATCCTTATAACATTATGGTTTATGCTCGACTATCTACCTAAGCATAAATGCATAACACAAAAGATCTTAAATTAACCAAGCTCAATATAAAACAAGAGACAATTTAAATGCTTCCAAATCTCATAAAGTAATTATAATCTAATTAATATATTAGTAGGATTCTAATCTAAGTTAATTGTAGAATCCATCCACGAATTAATGATACCAACTACAAATCATATTTTACATTTAAGGTGAAACTTTCAAACAATTATCAAATGACTAACATTTATTTCTACTAACTCAATTTAACCAATTCTAATACTAATTAAATTATAACTGAATCTAAACTATCTTAACTTAAATCAATTAAATACTACCTAACCAACTAACTTAAAATTAAATCTAATCTTTATTTGTACTATATTAAAAATAGATAACTTAAACTATCTTAATCTAAAACAGAACTACTTAGAGCATTAACTAGCTAACCCATGCCCATTACAACTAAATTTAATTCAATTAAATTAGCACTAACCTAACTAACTCAAATGAAGCAATTTTAATACTAATCTTAATTACCACTTACAATTAAACTATCTAACACTAACATACTAACTAATGGTACTAACCAATCTACTCTCACCCTCTAAACAGAACATACATGAAAATAAAAAATATATTTTTATACTACACAATCAGCAATCCAAATTCAATAAACAAATACCTACACTATCCTATAATGCAACTAGTCATTATTCTAAGCTACCCATCCCAACACGTCTACACTCACCCCTAGCCCTAGGCTTACCTTCCTACCCCATCCCATGTCAAGTGGGCCTACCCTAAGGTGCGGCACACTGCCCGATGGGACCTGTTCGCTAACATGGGACTGTCAGTGCAGGTCTGCTCTCGTCCCACATAGAAGTGGAAGCTGGGCGAGTCAGTGCTGGGGAGTAATGAGGGGATCTTTAAGGGGATTACGTCCCACTTAACAAGGTAAGTTTCCCCCCCTTGATTTGCTTCGTTGCGTGGCACGGGTGAATTCGCATTGCCTCCCTAACATGTGTGGAGGGACATCTGTACCTGTCCCTGCTACGTGAGTGATGAGAGAGAGGCCAATGCCAACACATGGTAAGGAATTGTGGGGAGTGGGTCAAGTGTTGAGAAGGGTTGGTGTTAATGCTCTTTCCTCCATACACCCCGTACTGACATGACCCCTGTACTGCGCGCAGATGGCAGAGAGGGGGGGGGGTATGAGTGAGTTAATTAATGCATAAAGTTGTATAGTTGAGTGATGAAATTTTAAAAACATTAACAAATATATATATAAATGCTTTATGTCCCATTCGATTAAAGTTGTATTGTTAAATGAAATAACAATGATTTTAAATTGCAATGTAAGGAGGAATGTTTTATGGAATATTCTCTGTAACATGAAGAATTTTAAGGCTTCTTCATACATTTTCCAGAGAGCCTTTTTGGGCCTGGAGGTGCACTTTTTTTTTGAAAGCCAATTTTGGCTAAGAGTTGGCATTTTTTTTTTTTTTGATATATATATACATCTTTATCTCAATAATGCATTCCAATCTAATGAAAACATGAATTGTTACAACCAGTATCAAATTCCAAGGTTATGCAAGGGTATATTTGTGTCTTACATCTCATAAATTTTGGTCTATTTGTTCACTACATCACAATGGTTAATCTTCCTTCTATTTGAATTTAAGGATTACACGATCTTTAGCTCAATTGTTTATATTCATCATGAAGCTTGGCAATGAAGGAGTTAACTTTGTGAATCTTATCAAGGAATCATGAACCTATATGCAGAAATAAAAAGAAAGGTGATGAATAATTCTTATCAAATTTATTTGTATCATTATTGTAACTTAACAATAAAAAAAGCTAGCTTGGTGATCACAATATAGGATTGATATTATAACGTGGTAATGTTCAACATTGAATTGAAACTTCAACACATCCAATTTGCCTTTTACTATTATAATTGAAAACTCATATTTTCCATTTCTAGACATTTACTATCATTCTAATTTTCTCACAACATATGCAAAAATTGAAATCACATGAGATCAATGCAAGAAAAATTTCATAATCTTTTCTTTCCTCTATTATTCATCCTGGTTCAAGGCTCCATCGAGAAAGAACCAGTAAGAAAACTCGATGTCTTTGCCACTACATCAAATTCAATTACAATTTACATAATATTACAATTCATTGAGTTTTCTTCAAGGCTTCCACAAGAGACTTTTATTAGATGTCTTCATTGCATCAAGAGTAAACATGAAAGATACAAGAAACAACATGGGGATAACAACACAAGGAGACAAGCAAAAAGAACATACATTCCCACCCGGTTGCACAATAGGTCCAACAATGAACCAATATAGGAGAAAAGTGGATTTTCTCAATAGGAGAAGTCAATCACCATACCTTCACTTAGCCCTTTCAAGGCTAAAACTTTAAGAACTTCCATTCTTTCACAAGGCCCTTTCGGGGCTAAATCCACAAGGATTTTCATTCACTTCCACATTCAAGAATTCTCAAAAAACAATAAGGTATGGGATGACAAGTAGGGGCCCATACACCCTACCCTTTCTCCCTCCTCTCTCCATGAGAGGAGACTCTACACTATTGAGGTCCAACTAAGGCCCTTTCCCCAAGCATGGCCACTACTTCCCTATCTAAGGGTGAGTGTTGCCAAGAACATCCCCATGAAAACCTCTCAAAAACAAGAAAAACATCAAGAAGGCATACGAATAACATCAAAGGAAAATAAGATAAAATCCCCCCCAAATTTCACCCTCAACACACAAGCAAGGAATGCATATCTACACAATGTCTACAACATGATTCAACAAGAGTCAAAACATGAACACACACAAAGAACCATTCATGGAGTGAAGAACTCCTACCTTCATACAAGAGTTATGGCAATGGTGGTTTCAAAAGAGCTTGCCTTTTTCTTTCTTCAATCTTCAAGGCTTCCTCCAAAACTAGAGGATTGGGTGACATCCCCTAAAATTCCCCCCAAAAGGACCTCTAAGTATGGTCCTTAACTCCACTAAGATTCAAGTAACTCCAGATGGAGGTTGGTTTTACTAACCCAAGTAAGGAACAACCCATTTTCGAAATCAGCCTATAATAGGATTTTTAAGAGACCCTAAGAGTCAACCTAGGAAGCTAAAGGGTTGGAAAGTATGCCCACCCATACCCTTACCCATAGGGGTACTTAAATTTAATGCCTCTAAGCCTTTAAAGGCTTGTTAGGAATAATTAAAAGTTAGGAGAATAGTAAGATCAAATTACAACCTTTAAAGAATTACAATATAAGATTAGCACAAAATTAACAAGGAATTTAACTCCGTTTCTTCCATTGAGTTATCTTGGCTGATTTTCCTGCACACTCATTGCACACATCAGTAGGTCCAAAAATCACATGCATAATGTGAATTACATGCTAGAGGAATTATATATAATTGAAAGCATCCATTTCTTAATAAATAGTTGTTTATCTAATTCTACTCATATTTCTAACCTTTCGACTTGCATAACCACATGTGTTAGTGTTGCATACATATTCTTTCATCATTATACATATTTATAAGCATTAAATGGCAAAATCAAATAACTGAAGTAAGCATCACACATCGCAAAGTAGCATAACAATGTTCAATGTATCCAATAATGTTCTGACATGTCAGCATGAGTATCAAAATAACAATGTATCATAGGTGCTAGGATGGGTCGGGGTGACGCCTCACAAAAATGAGATATGCTCTCATAATTACTTCTTCTATTTAATTAAATAATATTTAATTAATTAGAGATACTTTTCTTATTTAATTAAATAACTTCAACTAATTTATTAGGAATGGCTTCTCATTTAACTAAATAACTTATTTTAATTAATTAGAAGTAAGTACTCCATTTAATTAAATAATTGTGTTTACTTATTTCAAAAGTCTTTTCGAAACTAGTCAACTTAAGTCAACCATGGTTAAATCTGGTCAACTTTTGGTCAAACTTGATCTTTGTCTATGTGAATATGAGCAAATGTGAGTATGAATTCCAGCAAAAATTCGATGCAAATTTTCATTCAACCTTTCAAAATGAAGAGATGAGGGTCTCTTAACTAGACTATTTTGGAATTGATCAACGGTTGAGATCGATTTCAATCAACGGTCAGGAATAAAGATGAAGTTCAGTCATCAAGGGAGATTTCCAAATGAAAGGGAGTTAAAAGATTTAATTTGAGTAAAATAACGAGTTAACTGATTCAATTTGAGTACAAAAAGGAGTCAACTGATTTAACTCATTTTTTATCAAGAGTGAACTGAAAATTTCCCTTTCTGAACTAAAGAGAGATTTTGTTGAGATATTTAATTTAATAAAATGAGATATGCTCTCATAATTACTTTTTCTATTTAATCAATTAGAGACACTTTTCTTATTTAATTAAATAACTTCATTTAATTAATTAGGAATGGTTTCTCATTTAATTAAATAACTTTGTTTAATTAATTAGAAGCAAGTACTCTATTTAATTAAATAATTTCGTTTAATTATTTCAAAATTCTTTTCGAAATTAGTCAACTCAAGTCAACCGTACTTAAATCTGGTCAACTTTTGGTCAAACTTGATCTTTGCGTATGTGAATATGAGCAAATGTGAGTATGAATTCCAGCAACAATTCGATGCAAATTCTCATTCAACCTTTCAAAATGAAGAGATGAGGGTCTCTTAAATAGACTTTCTTGGAATTCATCAGTGGTTGACATCAATTTCAATCAACGATCAAGATTAAATGTGAAGTTTAGTCATAAAGGGAGATTTCCAAACTAAAGGGAGTTAAGAGATTTAATTTGAGTAAAATAAGGAGTTAACTTATTCAATTTGAGTAGAAAAAAGAGTCAACTGATTTAACTTATTTTTGATCAATAGTGAACTGGAAATTTCCCTTTTTGAACTGAAGAGAGATTTTGTTGAGATATTTAATTTAATAAAATGAGATATACTCTCATAATTACTTTTTCTATTTAATTAAATAATCTTTAATTAATTAGACACTTTTTTCTTATTTAATTAAATAACTTCATTAAATTAATTAGGAATGGCTTCTCATTTAATTAAATAACTTTGATTAATTACTTAGAAGTTAGTACTCCATTTAATTAAATAATTTTGTTTAATTATTTCAAAATTCTTTTCGAAACTAGTCAACTCAAGTCAACCGTGGTTAAATCTGGTCAATTTTTGGTCAAACTTGATCTTTGCGTGTGTGAATATGAGCAAATGTGAGTATGAATTCCACCAACAATTGGATGCAAATTCTCATTCAACCTTTCAAAATGAAGAGATGAGGGTCTCTTAAATAGACTTTCTTGGAATTCAGCAACGGTTGAGATCGATTTCAATCAACATTTAGGATTAAAGGTGAAGTTCAGTCATAAAGGGAGATTTCCAAATTAAAGGGAATTAACAGATTTAGTTTGAGTAAAATAAAGAGTTAACTGATTCAATTTGAGTAGAGAAAGGAGTCAACTGATTTAACTCATTTTTGATCAATAGTGAACTGGAAATTTCCCTTTTTGAACTGAAGAGAGATTTTGTTGAGATATTTAATTTAATAAAAGGAGATATGCTCTCATAATTTCTTTTTCTATTTAAATAATAATCTTTAATTAATTAGAGACACTTTTCTTATTTAATTAAATAACTTCATTTAAATAATTAGGAATGGCTTCTCATTTAATTAAATAACTTTGTTTAATTAATTAGAAGTACTCTATTTAATTAAATAATTTCGTTTAATTATTTCAAAATTCTTTTCAAAACTAGTCAACTCAACTCAACCGTGGTTAAATCTAGTCAACTTTTGGTCAAACTTGATCTTTGCATATGTGAATATGAGCAAATGCGAGTATGAATTCCAGCAACAATTCAATGCAAATTCTCATTCAACCTTTCAAAATGAAGAGATGACGGTCTCTTAAATAGACTTTCTTGGAATTCATCAACGGTTGAGATCGATTTCAATCAACGATTAAGATTAAAGGTGAAGTTCAGTGATACAGAGAGATTTCCAAATTAAAGGAAGTTAACATATGTAATTTGAGTAAAATAAGTAGTTAACTGATTCAATTTGAGTAGAAAGATGATGCAGGAGCATCCAGATGTATAAGGGCAATCTTGTGTCACCCAAAAAAAATGTACTTAGACTTAGTTTTTGTTTGATGTGTTTTCATTTTTTGATACCCATTTGGGTCAAATAAAGGTTCCAACTCTCGTAGTTCCACTATCGGTGCGTTTGAAAATCCCAAAAAAATAGGAGCATGTATTTGAGCCATCATTTTGGTAAACTAGAAGGTGTGAATTGGCCAGATGAATTGAATCATGATTTAGAGCATTCTAGAAAAAGAATCAGGTCAATAGGCCCCACGGTTTGAAAGTTATTGCAATTTTTCAGGTTTTTGAGACCTCCTAAGAATGCTTCAAAGTCAGGTTTGGGGAATTAAATGATCTCGAAAAGTGTTAAAAAATTGGGGATGAGCAAACTTGGTCCATAGGGATATAGAGCTCTTCAAGAGCTTTCCAAAAATGTAAACAGTTCGTCAATCGGAGCTATGGTTCAAAAGTTATGCCTCCCGAAAGTTCGGTTACCTTTTCTGGATTCTTCTAGATTTGCACCGACTTCTAACGCAGCTTCTGGAACCTTCTATTTTGTTAGTGGATGCCTACTAGCACTTTCTAGAATGTAATCCTAGTCCTTAACCCTCCGAGGTCTATTTAAGGAGATTTTTGGCATTGTAAAAGGCAGTTCGGAGTGGAGTTTGAGAGGAGGTACTGAAAGGAGAAATTATCTCCAGATTTATGCTATTGTAAGCCCTTAGGGCATGTTTTGAAGTTTATTTTCTCTCTACTATTTGTAATAGCTTATTTTCTTAGTTAATATAATTTTCCCCTTTCTGTTGTGTCCATTTTGTTCTTGGGTTGTGTCCCCATCAAGTGGTATCAGAGCTGGTTTTCCTGAGTGTGTAGACAGAACGTCGACTATGAGAGAGTTTGCACTAGGATTGTGTGGTTGTGGGTTTGAGTTAAGAAGATGCCTCCACGAAGAGAGCGTGGTGGATGGGCTAGAGCTATTAATCCCGAGGAGGTTAGAGCCCTCCAAAGGCAGGTACAGGCATTGCAAGAGGAGCTCCGTAGAGGAGCAAATGTTGCTGCAGGTGACGACAGTGAGGATGACAATGAAGAAGAAATGGGACCAGAAGGGGAACTTGGTAGGGAAGTTCTGAATCCTATAGAGGAAAGGCTTTTTAGGGCCATTACTAAGTTTGGGAAAAGACCTACAATTGAAGTGGGTGTATTTTCAGAAAATCTAAAACCAGATGAGTTGATTGATTAGATCAATGAACTGGAAGAATACTTTGAGTATGAGGATATCAGGGACCCAGATAGGGTTAATTTTGCAAAGGCCAAACTGAAAGGCCATGCCAAAATCTGGTGGCAAGAGGTTCAATTGGAAAGAAATAGAAGAGGAAAGGAGAAGATCACAAGATGGGATCGCATGGTGGACAAATTGAAGAAGTAGTTTGTTCCTGTGGACTACGAGCTTGCTTTGTTTAAGAAGATGCATGGGTTAAAGCAAGTAGGAATATCAGTCCAAGAATATACAGAGGAGTTTTACCCACTCTTGATTAGAGTGGGGCATGCAGAAGCAAATAAGGAGAAGGTTGCTCGTTATATCAGTGGGTTGCGACCTAGCATCCAGGAGGAATTAAGTTTGGTAAGAATGACCAGCATTGAAGAGGCATACTAGTTTGCCCTACGAGTTGAAGAGAAGTTGAATAAAAGGTTTGAAGGAAGACAAAGAGGGCGTGGTCAAGGAGGAAGGGGAAGCAATAGATCATCTGGAGGCCTTAATGAAACCCAAAAGAAAAATGAAGATGTGGGTACTAGCAGGAACCAGAAGAATGAGGGTTTCAACCGCTCCCATGATCAAGACTTTGGAAATCAAAGAGGAAGAGGTAGAGGATGTGGACAAGGAAGAGGAGGCTTCCGTGGTACCTATTTTCATTGCAATGAAGAAGGTCATCGTGCCTTTGAATGCCCTCAATGACAAGGAAGGACAGATAGGAGAGCTGAGGGCCAAGCTAGGGTTGTTCATGTGGATGAGGGTGCACAATCATCACATTTAGAGGATGCAGAAAGAGGAGAGACCTTGGTAAATGAAAGATTCCTACTAAGTGCTGAGATTGAACCAGGACAACGGAGGAGTTTGTTCCGTACCAGATGCAAGTGTGAGGATAAATGTTGTGATGTGATCATTGATGGTGGTAGCACTGATAACTTGGTATTAGAAGAGATGGTCTCTAAGCTGAAGCACAAGAGGGAGAAACATCCACAGCCCTATCGGATTGCTTGGGTAAAAGATGATCATAAGGTCCTGGTAAGTGAACAATGTTTAGTAAAATTCAAAATTGGGAGTTACCATGATGAAGTTCTCTCTGATGTTATTTCGATGGATGTTTTCCATCTATTGTTGGGTAGACCATGGCAGTTTGATAGAGATGCAGTGCATGATGGACATGCAAACACATACTCTCTCACAAAGGATGGAGTTCGCCATAAATTGAAGCCCATGAAAAAGGAAGATGAAAAGGTATGTAGCAGTGCTAGGATTTGTCTTGTTGATGGAAGGAAGTTTTTAGATAGCATGAAACATCAACATATGTGCTATGCTTTGATTCCTACGAAAGATAAAGAAGGTAGTAGTGAAATACCATTTGAAGTTTCAGATTTACTAGGGGAGTTTGGAGATATTATCTCTGATAATGTTCCAAATGGATTGCCACCAGTAAGGCAAATCAGTCATCAGATAGATCTGATTCCAGGAGCTAGTTTTCCTAACAAGGCTACCCACAGGATTATTCCTACTGAAACAGAGGAGCTAAATAGACAGGTTCAGGAGTTGTTGAGGAAGGGCTTGATTCGAGAGAGCCTGAGTGTATGTACAGTACCTATAGTACTCGCACCAAAGAAGGATGGAGAGTGGAGGATGTGTACAAATTCTCGAGCTATAAATAGGATCGCCATTAAGTACCGATTTCCTTTTCCAAGGATGGATGATATTATGGACTGCTTGAGTGGAGCTCAGTACTTCAAAAAGATAGATCTGAAGAGTGGTTATCACCAGATACGGATTCAAGAAGGAGATGAGTGGAAAACAACCTTCAAGACCAAGGAGGGTCTTTATGAGTGGTTAGTCATGCCCTTTGGATTGACGAACGCCCCAAGCACCTTCATGCGGCTCATGAATGAGGTACTTAAGAAGTTATTGGGAAAATTTTTTATTGTTTATTTGGATGATATTTTAATTTTCAGCAAGACTTTGGAAGAACATTTATTGCATATTCGTAGTGTCTTTGAAAGGCTAAGGGAAGAGAAACTATTAATTAATCTGAAGAAGAGTAACTTTGCAAAAAGGGAGTTAGTCTATTTGGGGTTTGTTATATCACCTGAAGGTCTCAAAATGGATCCGGAGAAGGTAAAAGCCTTCTTGGAATGGCCTACTCCAAGGTTTGCTACTGAGGTAAGATCATTTCATGGTCTGGTTAGTTTTTGCAGGAAGTTTATTAGGAATTTCAGTGGCATATGTGCACCCCTAACTGATACAATAAGAGGGGATAGAAAAGAGTTCAAATGGACTGTAGCAGTTGCATGAAGTTTTGAATTGTTGAAGAAGAAGGTGACAGAACAGCCTGTGTTGGCACTTCCAGATTTTAGAAAGGTTTTCCAGGTGGATTGTGATGCTAGTGGCAGTGCTATTGGGGCTGTATTAAGCCAAGAAGGTAATCCTATTGCATATTTTAGTGAAAAATTGAATGATGCAAAGAAGAAGTATTCTATTTATGATCAAGAGTTCTATGCAATAGTTCAGGCCTTAAAGAAATGGAGGCATTATTTATTGCCAAAGGAATTTGTTTTGTATACTGATCATCAGGCATTATAGTACCTAAATAGCCAAGGTAAATTGAATCAGAGGCATATGAAGTGGGTAGAGTTCTTGCAGAGCTATACATTTGTGTTGAAGCATAGAAGTGGAAAATCTAACAAGGTTGCAGATGCACTAAGTAGGAGACAATTGTTGCTTACAGTAATGCAGGTTGAAGTAGTTAAGTTTGATGAACTCAAAAATTTGTACTTGAGCATCCTGATTTTGCTGAAGCTTGGAAAGCTTGTAAAGAACCTGTTGCTGTAGATAGAACCAAGTGGTTAGACTATTTGATTTAGGATGGTATGTTGTTCAAAGGTAGTCAATTGTGCATTCCAAGGAGTTCTATGAGGGAAAATCTAATTAAGGAGAAACACAGTGGAGGGATGGCAGGACATTTTGGTTGAGATAAGACCATTTCCATTCTTAGAGAACATTATTTTTTGCCTCAAATTTCACAGGATGTGAAGAAGTTTGTACAGAGTTGCCAGGTTTGTCAAGTTGCCAAGGGGTTTAGTCACAATACTGGACTATATCAGCCATTGCCTATTCCATCAAGGCCATGGGAGGACATAAGTATGGATTTTTTTCTTGGATTGCCAAGGACACAAAGGGGTAATGACTCAATATTCGTGGTGGTTGATAGGTTCTCCAAAATGGCACATTTCATTCCATGCCACAAAACTCATGATGTTGTCCATATTGCAGACTTGTTTTTCAAAGAGGTGGTAAGACTACATGGTCTTCTAAGGAGTATAGTTTTTGACAGAGATACTAAATTTGTGGGGTATTTCTGGAGGACATTGTGGAAAAAGTTGAGAACAGACTTGAAATTCAGTTCCACGCATCACCCACAAACTGACGGTCAAACAGAAGTGGTAAACAGGAGTCTGGGCAATTTGCTGAGATGTTTAGTTGGGGATAAGCCCAAGGCATGGGATTTGATTCTACCACAGGAAGAGTTTTCTTATAATAACTCTGTAAATAGGAGTACTGGAAAATCACCATTCCAAATTGTATATGGGAGTAGCCTAAGGACTACACCAGAGATGAGGAAGATAGAACAAGGGGAAAGGACAAGTGCTAAAGCTAAGGAATTTGCTGAACATATCAAGCGTCTACATGAGGAGGTTCAAGCACACATTACCAAGATGAATCAAGAGTATAAAGCTAGGGCTGATCAAAGGAGAAGACATAAGGAATTCCAAGTAGGAGATTTAGTCATGGTGCACTTACGAAAAGAAAGATTTCCAGCCGGTACTTACAACAAGCTGAAAATGAAGAAATTTGGCCCTTGCAAAATTTTGAAGAAACATGACTCAGGAAATGCATATGAGGTGGAGCTACTAGAAGGTATTCACATTTCTCCCATCTTCAACATTGTAGATTTAATAGAGTATCAAGATGATGGTGCAGATGAGGAGCTGGTTTTAGAGCCATGTCCAATTCCTGCTTCTAAGAAGGAGGAGATAGAAGACATTCTAGATCATCGTGTGGGTAGGAGTACTAGAAATAGGCAGTATGAAGAGTATTTGGTGAAGTGGAAAGGACGTCCGATCGAGGACTCAACTTGGATTTTAGCAGCTGAGGTTTCCCATTTGGGATTTCCTCTACCATTTATAAAGTGACAAGGTCACTTTTCAATCTACCCTGGGTGTCTGATGCAGGAGCATCCAGAGGTATAAGGGCAATCCTGTGTCACCCAAAAAAAAAATACTTAGACTTAGTTTCTAATTGATGTGTTTTCATTTTTGGATACCCATTTGGGTCAAATAAATGTTCCAACTCTCACAGTTCCACTACTAGTGCATTCGAAAATCTCGAAAAAATAGGAGCATGTATTTGGGCTATCATTTTGGTAAACTAGAAGGTGTGAATTGGCCAGATGAATGTAATAATTATTTAGAGCATTCCAGAAAAAGAATCAGGTCAATAGGCCCCAGGGTTTGAAAGTTATTGCAGGTTTTTGAGTTTTGGAGACCTCCTAAGAATGCTTCAAAGTCAGGTTTGGGGAATTAAATGACCTTGAAAAGGGTCAAAAAATGGGGGATGAGAAAAATTGGTTAATAGGGCTATAGAGCTCTTCAAGAGCTTTCCAAAAATGTAAACGGTTCATCAATCGGAGCTATGGTTCAAAAGTTATGCCTCCCGAAAGTTCGGTTATCGTTTCTGGATTCTTCTAGATTTGCATCGACTTCTAACGCAGCTTCTGGAACTTTCTATTTTATCGGTGGATGCCTACTAGAACTTTCTAGAATGTACTCCTAGTCCTTAACCCTCCGAGGTCTATTTAAGGAGATTTTTGGCATTGTAAAAGGCAGTTCGGAGTGGAGTTTGAGAGGAGGTACTGAAAGGAGAAATTATCTCCAGATTTATGCTATTGTAAGCCCTTAGGGCATCTTCTGAAGTTTATTTTCTCTGTACTATTTGTAATAGCTTATTTTCTTAGTTAATATAATTTTCCCCTTTCTGTTGTGTCCATTTTTTTCTTGGGTTGTGTCCCCATCAAAAAAAGAGTCAACTGATTTAACTCATTTTTGATCAATAGTGAATTGGAAATTTCCCTTTTGAAACTGAAGAGAGATTTTGTTGAGATATTTAATTTAATAAAATGAGATATTCTCTCATAATTACTTTTTCTATTTAATTAAATAATCTTTAATTAATTAGAGACACTTTTCTTATTTAATTAAATAACTTCATTTACTTAATTAGGAATGGCTTCTCATTTAATTAAATAACTTTGTTTAATTAATTAGAAGTAAGTACTCCATTTAATTAAATAATTTCATTTAATTATTTCAAAATTCTTTTCGAAACTAGTCAACTCAAGTCAGCCATGCTTAAATCTGGTCAACTTTTGGTCAAACTTGATCTTTGCATATGTGAATATGAGCAAATGTGAGTATGAATTCTAGCAACAATTCGATGCAAATTCTCATTCAACATTTCAAAATGAAGAGATGAGGGTCTCTTAAATAGACTTTCTTGGAATTCATCAACGGTTGAGATCGATTTCAATCAACGGTCAGGATTAAAGGTCAAGTTCAGTCATAAAGGGAAATTTTGAAATTAAAGGGAGTTAACAGATTTAATTTGAGTAAAATAAGGAGTTAACTGATTCAATTTGAGTAGAAAAAGGAGTTAACTGATTTAACTCATTTTTGATCAATAGTGAACTGGAAATTTCCCTTTTTGAACTAAAGAGAGATTTTGTTGAGATATTTAATTTAATAAAATGAGATATGCTCTCATAATTACTCTTTCTATTTAATTAAGTAATCTTTAATTAATTAGAGACACTTTTTTTATTTAATTAAATAACTTTATTTAATTAATTAGGAATGGCTTCTCATTTAATTAAATAATTTTTTTTAATTAATTAGAATTAAGTACTCCATTTAATTAAATATTTTTTTTTAATTATTTCAAAAAAAAATTCGAAACTAGTCAACTCAAGTCAATCGTGGTTAAATCTGGTCAACTTTTGGTCAAACTTGATCTTTGCGTATGTGAATATGAGCAAATGTGATTATGAATTTCAGCAACAATTCGATGCATATTCTCATTCAACCTTTCAAAATGAAGACATGAGGGTCTCTTAAATAGACTTTCTTGAAATTCATCAACGGTTGACATCGATTTCAATCAACGGTTAGGATGAAAGGTGAAGTTCAGTCATAAAGGGAGATTTCCAAATTAAAGGGAGTTAACAGATTTAAATAGAGTAAAATAAGGAGTTAACTGACTCAATTTGAGTAGAAAAAGGAGTTAACTAATTTAACTCATTTTTTATCAACAGTGAACTGGAAATTTCCCTTTTTGAACTGAAGAGAGATTTTGTTGAGATATTTAATTTAATAAAATGAGATATGCTCTCATAACTGCTTTTTCTATTTAATTAAATAATCTTTAATTAATTATAGACACTTTTCTGATTTAATTAAATAACTTCACTTAATTAATTAGGAATGGCTTCTTATTTAATTAAACAACTTTGTTTAATTAATTAGAAGTAAGAACTCCATTTAATTAAATAATTTCATTTAATTATTTCAAAATTCTTTTCGAAACTAGTCAACTCAACTCGAACGTGATTAAATCTGGTCAACTTTTGGTCAAATTTGATCTTTGTGTATGTGAATATGAGAAAATGTGAGTATGAATTCCAGCAACAATTCGATGCAAATTCTCATTCAACCTTTCAAAATGAAGAGATGAGGGTCTCTTAAATAGACTTTCCTGGAATTCATCAATGGTTGAGATTGATTTCAATCAACCGTCAGGATTAAAGGTGAAGTTCAGTCATAAAGGGAGATTTCCAAATTAAAGGGAGTTGACAGATTTAATTTGAGTAAAATAAGGAGTTAACTGATTCAATTTGAGTAGAAAAAGGAGTCAACTGATTTAACTCATTTTTGATCAATAGTGAATTGAAAATTTCCTTTTTTGAACTAAAGAGAGATTTTGTTGAGATATTTAATTTAATAAAATGAGATATGCTCTCATAATTACTTTTTCTATTTAATTGAATAACCTTTAATTAATTAGAGACACTTTTCTTATTTAATTAAATAACTTCATTTAATTAGTTAGGAATGGCTTCTTATTTAATTAATTAGAAGTAAGTACTTCATTTAATTAAATAATTTTGTTTAATTATTTAAAAATTCTTTTCGAAACTAGTCAAATCAAGTCAACCGTGGTTAAATCTGGTCAACTTTTGGTCAAACTTGATCTTTGTATATGTGAATATGAGAAAATGTGAGTATGAATTCCAGCAACAATTTGATGCAAATTCTCATTCAACCTTTCAAAATTAAGAGATGAGGGTTTCTTAAATAGACTTTCCTGGAATTCATTAACGGTTGAGATCGATTTCAGTCAACGGTGAGGATTAAAGGTGAAGTTCTGTCATAAAGGGAGATTTTGAAATTAAAGGGAGTTAACAGATTTAATTTGAGTAAAATAAGGAGTTAACTAATTCAATTTGAGTAGAAAAAGGAGTTAACTGATTTAACTCATTTTTGATCAATAATGAACTGGAAATTTCCCTTTTTGAACTAAAGAGAGATTTTGTTGAGATATTTAATTTAATAAAATGAGATATGCTCTCATAATTATTTTTTCTATTTAATTAAATAGTCTTTAATTAATTAGAGACACTTTTCTTTTTTTTCTTTTTCTTTTTTGATCAATAAATTGCCGAAGCCTTGGTTAAATTATAATTAAATCAAAGTCTTACAGAAAGTCCTCCGTTCTGACAGGCACTGGTAGGGAAGAATGGGGAAAGAAACCCTCCAGTCTTGCCCAAGACCGCAGTCCTATATTATACATTGATAAAAGGGGCATACCCCAGTTTTTACAATGATAAAAGGAGCATACCCCAGTAGACAATATCACAATTTCAAATTTTCAATACATATGATTTCGGGGCATACCCCTATTATTCACATTTTCTTTTGAGCCGAGTAAAATACAAATATCCTCTTATCTCCAACCTAAAAGAAAGATCTAAAGCAAAAGAATCTGCTTGTATCCATCTTTTGGCTGTCTAAATCTTTCCTATTAAACTGGAACTTTGTTTATAGGAGTACATTCCTTGCTAACCAAAATGGGATATCACCTGATCAATACCTTTGAAACACCAATAGCTGGGAAAGCAGTAACAAAGTATTTTCCAAGACACAGATATTGTGAAAACCTCAAGTCATAGGATTAATCACAGATGACTACTCATAGTATATACTTTAAAAGACCAATCCAGTAGACTAAATCTCTATTCAAATAATTCCTAAGAATTATCCATTAATCCACTCTTTCACGAAGGCATGCCAAGAGGATACCCTGTTTCATTCATACAACAGAATTTTAAAGAGCATATCCTCTAATTTTAGATCAGAGCACTGTTATTAATCTATGTTAATCCCATCAACATAATAAGAAAGAAACTCGGAAAAAAATCATAATAGGAAGCATCAATAAGATGAAAGTTCTGATTAAGCACTTCTTCTAGAATAAACTTACAGGGGAACCATAAGAAACAGACACATACTATTCTAAAAGGAAGCGGAAGAAACCCAGAAGAAATTTAACACAGAGAGAAATTAGTTCTATAATGTTCATACATCAGAGGATTACTACATGAAGTCCTAAATTTAATCAAATGATCAATTTCTCATAGCCAACCGGAGCATCTACAACATTCATACTTTTAAACTAAATACTACTGTTTAAAAGACAGAGTTATATATACACGTTTTCCATCCAAACCCAAGTTAGAGGGGGGTTTTAAACTTTTAGAATTCTATTGTGTTCATATATATACCATAGAAAAGATTTTATATGGGAGGAGATTAGATCCTAGACCCTTAGTATTCCAAAACAGAGCGCAAAATTAGGAGGTATCAATCTGTCCGATACAGAGTATAACATAAAGTTTATACTACAACTGAGCTACTCCAGCTACTTAAACCAAACCTAAGACCGGATTCTTTAAGCTATATTAACACACTACATATAAAAGTCCTTACTATTGAGAGACCTACCCAATCCTTATTCTATCTGAGTGACCATAAGCACTTCGGGTTCATCTTCAATATCATCTGTGGCCATATTCATGGACAGATCGATTCATAGTGAGACCCTGCTTGTTTTTTCAGACTCGAGGATGTCGAAATTGATAGCATTCAGATCCTCAAAGGAGACTCCCGGCTCAATGTATGTATTAATCGGTTTGAGGTGGTTGTATACCCATTCGTTGCTGTCTTCTTCAATGATCGCTCTCCAGCATAAAAGAAAATTAATGTTGGGTTCCATATGAGGCCATTCCTTATAGAAGGCTAGGCCTTCCCTCATGATTAGGGCTTGTCGACGAGGGGCCATCTTCAATTCTTCATCACCCTCCGGGAGACCCATGTATTTTTTAGGGTATGGAATTCTGCCATTATCATCTATGTTGTATACGGCCTTTTTTAGCCCCTTCCTCCACGTCGGGCTGAGAATGTCAAAAAAAAGCCGTATAATGTCCTCCTTAGGGATCTTAGCCCTAACCATTATCCCAATAAAAGAGCCGA
Organism: Cupressus sempervirens; assembly: GCA_028749045.1. NCBI lineage: Eukaryota > Viridiplantae > Streptophyta > Pinopsida > Cupressales > Cupressaceae > Cupressus > Cupressus sempervirens. Next base: position 673,550,728 of record CM053790.1, on the reverse strand, counting down.
TGATGGAGCTGTTTGTCCTCCAAGTTGCAGAATAATCACAAATTTCTTCACCCAGTGCTCTATTAACAACAAATCTAATCATGTCATCAGTGATTCTCAACAGCAGGCTCCATCTTTCAGGCTTGATTTTGCCTAAGAATGCCATAGTTCTAGTTTTGGTAGAGTGAAAACCTGAATGTTGGATTCCATCTTCGATCAGAGGACTACAATACGAAAGGTTCTAAGCAGAGACTAAGAGGGGAGGAAACTATGACCAGAGATCTTCACTCTAAACCTTTCCTTCTGCTACGATTCTGGGAATGCCTTAAAGTTTTAAATGAACCAGCGGTCATGAATAATCATGAATTGGCTTGAACTCTAACATATACCTCACACAAATGTTGGAACCTAACTTCGTACCCTGTCATGATAATTTAGATCATTCATACAAGCTTGGGAGATCCTTCCATATCTTGTGATGATGAGAGTGAGATCATGCTCAACTTTGGCATGCTCGAATCAGACGGGTATTAACTAACTATAATTAAATACTCCACTAGGAATGATTTTGGAGAGACATATAGGGAAAAAAGAACAACACATACTCTTTCTAAAATGAAAGAATAATGAAAATTAATATCAGTACTGAATAATCATTCATGTTGCTAGAAGAAGGAGGTTTTGGATAGTTTTATTGAATAATTAGATTACGAATGCTAATTACATATCATAAATAAGGCGTAATTTATTAATGATTAAAATAATAGACTTAATCCTAATCCGCAAGTACTCAATAATTAAATTCTAATTATATACTTATAATACTTGTTAATGTTACTATCTAACACAGGTATGTTAATATCTCTGAATAGATTAACATATTTGATCTCTGGTTATATATATATATATATATATATATATATATATATATATATATATATATATATATATATATATGACTGTAAATATATAAAAACTAGTATTAAGTAATTATTAATAATTTGGACCTTCAAAATAATTTTTAAATACTATAAGATAGGTGATTTATTATGAAGGATTATAAATCAGAAGGATATAGGAATTAGCATTATTTTAAAGAATATAAATATTTGACAATATGATACATTGCTTAAATTATATCTTGAGTTGATGTGATAATATTTCGCTGAATATTAATGCTTGTGAATTGGTTGAATATAAATGCAATTCTTTTGAATAGGAACTAAATTTGGGCTTGGGATTTGCCCAAAAAGGTAACTTTTGTATCAATCTACAGTTGATTATATTGATAAATAACTATCTTGTTATTATTAATGGGGGGAGATATCTGACTTGAACAATAAAATTGATTCTCTATCCACACCCTTATTTGCAAGTTCATTTGCCAATGAGTTACCTTCTCGAGAAATATGACTGATATTGATCTCCTCGAAATGCTCTATTAAAATTAACACTTCTTGGAGTTTCGAATTCAAGACCCAATTTAGGGTCTTTTTTTGTCTGATAGCATTAAGAACGACTTGAGAATCGCCTTCAATGTGGATTTTGGGGAGGCTTAATTTAAGATAGAGCTGAAAACCCTTCTCCAAGGCTTCAAGTTTTGCCATGTTATTTGAAACAGGAGGAAGTGGGGCAGCTAGCTTTGCTACCCATCTGCCATTCTCATCATTTAAAATACATCCTACCCCGGCTATACCCGGGTTCCCTCTCGCTGCCCCATCAAAGTTCAATTTGTGCCAACCTAGGGGAGGAGGGACCCATTTACATTTTTCCCTTGCCTCTTTATTGCTTGTTGCATGCACCAGTGGTGGATTGATAAGCTTGGACCATAATTTCTTCATAATTCCATCCCAATATGAGAAAGATCCTTCCACATGCGCTGTCTTCCTCAGATTAGCATTCATTACTTCTACTATTGAAGCTTCTAGATTTAGAATAAATCTACCTAGATTCTGCTCTTGATCTTTAAAAATATGATGGTTTCTTTCTTTCCATATTTCCCATACAACTATGGATGGGCAAATATTCCAAAATTTTCTATAGACCCCATGTCCCATATTTGTGGGCCATGAACATAGGAGCCCTTTAAGAGAATTATGTAGAGGGGTAGCCCAGTTTAGTCAGGACTTGAGCCATTCCCAGCAATTTTGTGCGAAAGGACAGTTGAGAAAGAGATGATCAACATCTTCATTGTTCTGTTTACACATGACACACCAATTAGGACCATTTATACCAAATCTAGCGAGTCTGTCTGTTGTTAAAGCTCTGTTCTGAAGGGCAAGCCATAGAAAGAAACCGACCTTAGGAAGACAAGCTGTATCCCAGCACAATTTTAATGGGATCTCCACCGAGTTCCATTGCTGTGAATGAATAATAGCTTGATAACCTTGTTTCACGTTATATAATCCATCCTTTGAACCAGCCCAAATAAGACTATCTAGCCTTTTAGATTGCTTTATTTTCCTATTCGAGATGATCTTTTTGAAGGCTACAACTAATTTCAGATCAAGATCTAAATCATCTATTGGCCGCCATCTCCATCGAAGTTCCCCATCAATCAACTCTTTAATTTTGTAATCTTTGACCTTACTACCCCACAATGATTTTAGGCTTATTATTAGGTTTTCTAAATTGAGAGGTGTGTTTAAAGGGGGGAGCCCATCCCAGGAGTCTTCCCAGAACAAGGCTTTATCTCTTGTAGCCACATCCCACGTTAGGTATTTGCTGATAATACCCCTGCATTTTACCATGAAATTCTAGCATTCCGACCCTTTCAGCAAATTTCCCATTCTGAACAAAAATTCCGGCTTCGTTGGATCCAGATATTTATGATATAAAATTTTAGCCCATTTGTGCTCATGTTCTTGGTATAATCTCCATACAAGTTTGGCTCCTAGAGCCTCATTTTTTCATTGTGGTTCCCTCAATCCTAAACCTCCATATTCTTTAGGTTTGCATAAATTGTCCCATTTAATGAGAGCGAGTTTCTTATCATTTTCCTTATCCTTCCAAAGGAAATTCCTAAGTTTAGATTCGAATCGCTTGGACATCCAATTTGTGACAGGAAGACATGCCAAAGGGAAAATAAGGATGGCTGAGAGGACAGATCGTATCTTAGTAATCTTACCAGCCTTAGAGAGCCATCTATTCTTCCAACTTCCAATCCGCTTATCCACCTTTTCAATCATATCCTGCCAAACTTTGATGTGTCTCGAGTTCTTTTCTAGGGAGATACCCAAATACTTACAAGGGAACATACCATTTCTATATCCCATAATTCCACATATCTTGTTTTCCATTTTTGGAGAGGTGTTCATAAAGAATATTTCGGATTTATCTTTATTAACCTTCTGCCCTGAAGCATCCATATAATTTTGAAGTATATTTTTAAAGCCCATAGCTTCTTGGATCGAACTCTTGCCAGGTAAAATAGTGTCATCTGTATACTGTTGATGGGTAATGTTAGGGAGGTTTCTGGTAACAGAAATCCCTGAAATCTTTCGAACCTGGTAAGCATAGGAGACTGCTCTACCGAAGGCTTCAGCCATTAGAATGAATAGAGAGGGAGATAGAGGGTCTCCTTGCCTAATACCCCTGGAGATTTCAAAGAAACCTTCAGGAGTCCCATTTATGAGAACAGAAATCTTCGAAGTTGAGATAAACTTAAATATTAGATTTACCCATTGACGTGAAAAGCCAAATGCTTCTAGAACTTTTTATAGGAAACACCAATAAACCATATCATAAGCCTTTTGTATATCTAATTTCATAAACATACATGATTCTTTATCTATGGCAGCCGAGTGAATAGCTTCCTGAATAATGAGTAATCCATCCAAAATGGATCTACCTGGAACAAAACCTATTTGTTCCTCAGAAATCAATTTTGGCATAATTGCCTTGAGTCTATTGGCTATAACTTTTGAGAAAATTTTGTAAATAGTGTTGCACAGAGCTATAGGTTGAAAGTCTCCAAGATTTTTCGGACATTCCTTCTTAGGGATAAGTGTGAAGAATGAATAATTGATTTCAGCCAGCAAGGATCCACCATTTCTTGATGCTTCAATTACTCTCCATAGGTCTTCTCCAAGTATATCCCAACATTTCTGAAAAAAGAAAGCTTGAAACCCATCTGGACCTGGAGATTTTTCTGGACTCATATTAAAGACCACAGTCCTTACCTCTTCCAATGTTATTGGTTTATTTAGATTTTTATTTTCTTCTGCCGTGACCAATTTTGGAATAAATTTGAGCATTCGGGCCTGTTTTTCCCTATTAGACCCTTCATAATTATTTAGTAAATTTTCAAAGTGAGAGACTACCGTGTTTGCAATTTCTATAGGATTTTCTGTACGCAAACCCTGCGGAGTCAAGATACTAGATATCTTCTATAGAGATCGATTCTGAATAGTAGAATTGTGAAAAAAATTTGTGTTTTGATCTCCCTCTTCCAATCATTTCCCTCTGGATTTTTGTCTCCACAAGGTTTCCTCTTTGGATAAAATATCTTCTTGTTTCATGAGGAGCTCTTTTTCTAAAGTATATTTCTCATAATTCATGCCATATTTTATAATTTCCTGGTTCAGGTTTTTCAGTTTATCTTCAACTTCCAAATTTTCTTTAAAAATGTTGTTGAAGTGTTCTTTGTTCCACCTCAAAATGTTTTCTTTCAACAATTTGAGTTTTGAAATGAAAACAAACATTCTAGTCCCAGCGAAGTCCGCTTGAGTCCACCATGTCTTAATCAGTACTAAAAATTTTGAATCCTAAAACCACATCTTTTCACACTTAAAATGATTTCTCTGTGGTTTCGAAGGTTCTAAAATCTCCAAACATACCGGGAAATGATCTGATCCTGCGAAGGGAAGAATGGAGGATTGGAAGTTCTTATTGTAAGAAGAGATATTTCCTACAATAAAGAATCAATCTAACTTTTTTGCAATATAATCGTTATCCTTTTTTCTATTATTCCACATGAATATACCATTGCTTGGAGGAATTTCTAATAAATTAAATTTGTCGATCCATACTTTGAATTCTATTGATTGTAGAGAGAGATGTTGAGTACCCCCTATTTTCTCATTTAAACTTGAAATCATATTAAAATCACCTCCTAATATAATCGGTCAATCTTTGTGTTCTGAAATAACCATACTTAATTCAGCCCAAACAATTTTTTTTCCTATTGTATTATTAGGACTAAATAAGTTATTAACTAAATAAGTTAGACTAACTTTCTTAGGGTTCCAAACAATTCCTAAACCCCTCGAGGCACCTATTGCCTCTATGAAAATTGAACCCCACATTCCTAACATTTTGTTAAATTTGTCTCCTTCTGCTTTATTTAGTTTTTTTTTCCTGAATTATTATTATTTCTTAATTAAAACTTTTTAATTGTTGTTTTAATAATCTTTTCTTGTTGGGGGCATTTAGACTCCTAGTATTTCATGAAGTTATCCTCATGTAGTCTTAGGAAGGCACTTCCCCTTCCCCATGTTTAGGAGTTCATCAATTTTCCTCTGTTCTCTAGCTAGGCCTTCAACCTCATTTAAATCCTTCAGTGATCTCCTCCCCCTTTTCCCTTTCGGCTTACCATATTTTGGAGAGATTATACCTTCCTGATTCATTTCTATATCAAGCTCTTGCTGAAATATACCCAGTTCTTGTGCTGTTGGACAAATGTATTCCTTTTTTCTTTCAAATTCTTCCATTTCTAGTTCTTTGCAGATTTTACTCCTGAGACTGTCCTCCTCCAATTTTTTATTCTCTCTTTCTCCCATGTTTGTCCGTTCACCTACCTGATTGTCTTTTGACTTCTTCTCACTCTGTTTGTCCTGCTTCCTTGCACTATCCTCCATCTGGATCTTTATCATATCCCTTTGGAGATCTTCAATAGTATAATCATCTCCTCCAAGTTTGATAATTTTTTGGATCAGCCTCTCTTTTTGAGAGGTAGTACTCTTATCTAAATTATCAAAGTCAAACACCTTAATAAGTTCCTCTGATAGCTGCTCAAGACTGTTAGCCTCAACCTCTGATAGTCCAACCTCTGGTGTAAATTCTAGGTCCTCATTTAAAAATTGCTGAAAGTCTTTAATGATAGAGACTTCTAGTCTTTTTCCATCATTCTGAATCTGTGACTAAATCTCCTCTGGGGTGAATGACGAGGAAGGATATCCATCTGGTGTCTGCCAAAATTTTGAAGTTCTTCTAGCACCTTCAATTTGTAGGCTGGTTAACTCTGATTCAGGGATAAGATCAGTGTTCAAATGCTAAGAATCCAGTTTTTCTGCTCTAGAAGCTGCTTTTTCCATCCACACCTTGGGAGAAGAGAAAATCATGACATTTTATGCTTCACCTATATCTTGATTATTTGTTGATTCTGTAATGCTATTTTGTATCTCTCCTTGTCCTGCAGTATCCTTGTTCCCATCAATCTCCTCCTGATATATGTATATGTTAGGCCCCTTCATTTTTTCTAATTTCTGACTACTTTCTTCATTTCCATCCTCCTTATTACATCTTTCTTTATACTTTGTAGGAGCCTCATGCCTTACTGTGCCTTGCTCAAGATTTTGGTCTTTGTTCCAAATCCCATCTGATTTGCATGTTGTTTCATGATTTTGACCAAATTTTTCTCTATTTGCTACCTCAATTCTGATTTTTGCTAATTCTTCCTTCTCCTTCCATTTTCTATCATCCTGGGCTTCCTTCTCTGTATGATTCACAGAATCCAATTCTGAGGGAGGAAAAACTTGATCTCCCAAATTCTCCTTGTTTGTCCTATAATCCTTACTGTCTGCTCTGTCTAATAATTCATTTCACTCTAAGGCCTTTCTTTTTTCCTTGTACTTTCTAATAGTTGGCTCTTTCATTTTTTTGGGGTGCTCTCTTCTATCATTTCGAAGCTGAATCTTAATTCCATCAAAGCCCCTTTTGTTGGTCTTATGTTTGTTGTCACATTTTTCTGTTCCCTTGAGTTCCTTGTCATTTTTGCTACAAACACCATTCTTCAATACTCTTGTATCCTTTATTAAATCTGCTTTTGAGATTAATAGGGTACCTTCTCTCTCATCTAGCATCATTTTTATCAATGAAGCCCTCTATTCTGCCTGAGAATTTTGTCCAATCTGAATCTCTGATCGGTAGTTTCCTAAATTTTTATTCCTTCTAACTAATTTAGAACTTATTCCTAGGAATTTGTCCTTGAAGTGCGATGTGAGGAGAAGGACCTCAGTTCTGTGATTATTTTTAATTTCAGATTTTAGTATATCAATGATCTTCCCTTTATACTCTTGAAAGGTTATATCATATGAGGCTTTCCTGGTAATAATTTTCTTTTGGAACTCTGAAGGGTGATTAATATTAAGTTTGATGAGAATTTTAATACTATTACAGCTAAAAAAGGAAGCATCAATAGCAATAACTACTCCTATTGCAGAGCCTATTTCATAGATAATATCAACATCACATAGCTCCAGAGGAAGAGACATGGAATACCATAATGGGATCATACAATCCACCTTATCAATATGAAAATTAGGAACCCATTCAACAAATTTGACACAGAAACCTTTAAAGAAACATTCCGAGACAACTATAAACTCATTTTTAACAGACTCTTCTTCACATTTTAAAAACAAAACATTTTCATGATGGTGAAAGATACTTACCTGTTCCTGGAAATTGTCCGATAGCCATTCCATTAAGAGATGAATGTCTTTGGAAGGGCCAATCCAAATTGTGAAGATCCCTCTCTTCAGACAGTCAAACAAAGAATCTTCAACATCATCAATGGTGATGTGAACTGGTTTGTCAAGGGGGTTTGGTTGCAGCGATCGAAGAGAACAATTAGGGTTAGGAGAAGGGAATGGGTTGCTAAGCCGTTTATGAGGGGGTATATAGATTGGAGAGGAGGCTGGTTTTAAATTAGATTTAACATTTGGAAGATTAAAGGGAATTGAAGAACTTCCTAGAGGGGACAAAGATTTGAAAGAATTCGGAAATACATATTTAGTCATGTTAAAAACCTGGATCTGGTTATCGAGATGTTCTACCGTGAATATAGGCAACTGGGGGCGCATTCCAGATAGGTTTTTGATATCAGAGGAAGCTTCTGCATTGATTGTAAGTCTTTGAGGCCCTTCTTTTGGATGGAGGCAGGTGGCCTCGACTACTGATTTATCTAGAGCCTCGAATCTGTTGGTCGTAGGAACATCGAATCTTACATCCATTTTACCATATTTTAGGTTAAGAAATTTTCTCTGGTTCGCTGGAGAGCTTCCATGTCTCGCTATTTCGATGGCCCATGCATTTCTGGAGAGTCTCCATTTGTTCCTCTGCCCTCGATTCGGGCCTGGATAACTGAGTGAACTTTTCACTTTCAGCATTTTCGCAAGTAGAGTTAGTTCTTAATTTCATACCCTCGACACTTTTCTTATTTAACAAAATAACTTCATTTAATTAATTAGGAATCGCTTCTCATTTAATTAAATAATTTTGTTTAATTAATTAGAAGTAAGTACTCCATTTAATTAAATAATTTTGTTTAATTATTTAAAAAATATTTTTGAAACTAGTCAACTCAAGTCAACTGTGGTTAAATTTGGTCAACTTTTGGTCAAACATGATCTTTGCGTATGTGAATATGAGCAAATGTGAATATGAATTCCAGCAACAATTCGATGCAAATTCTCATTCAACCTTTCAAAATGAAAAGAAGAGGGTCTCTTAAATAGACTTTTGTGGAATTCATCAACGCTTGAGATCGATTTCAATCAACCACCAGGATTAAAGGTGAAGTTCAGTCATAAAGGAAGATTTCCAAATGAAAGGGAGTTAACACATTTAATTTGAGTAAAATAAGGAGTTAACTGATTCAATTTGAGTAGAAAAAGGAGTCAATTGATTTAACTCATTTTTGATCAATAGTGAACTGGAAATTTCCCTTTTTGAACTGAAGAGAGATTTTGTTGAGATATTTAATTTAATAAAATGAGATATGCTCTCATAATTACTTTTTCTATTTAATCAATTAGAGACACTTTTCTTATTTAATTAAATAACTTCATTTAATTAATTAGGAATGGCTTCTCATTTAATTAAATAACTTTGTTTAATTAGTTAGAAGAAAGTACTCCATTTAATTAAATAATTTTGTTTAATTATTTCAAAATTCTTTTCGAAACTAGTCAACTCAAGTCAACCATGGTTAAATTTGGTCAACTTTTGGTCAAACTTGATCTTTGCGTATGTGAATATGAGAGAATGTGAGTATGAATTCTAGCAACAATTCGATGCAAATTCTCATTCAACCTATCAAAATGAAGAGATGAGGGTCTCTTAAATAGAGTTTCCTGGAATTCATCAATGGTTGAGATCGATTTCAATCAACAGTCAGGATTAAAGGTGAAGTTCACTCATAAAGAGAGATTTACAAATTAAAGGGAGTTAATAGGTTTAATTTGAGTAAAATAAAGAGTTAACTGATTCAATTTGAGTAGAAAAAGGAGTTAACTGATTTAACTCATTTTTGATCAACAGTGAACTGGAGATTTCCCTTTTTGAACTGAAGAGAGATTTTGCTAAGATATTTAATTTAATAAAATGATTAATGCTCTCATAATTACTTTTTCTATTTAATTAAGTAATCTTTAATTAATTAGAGACACTTTTCTTCTTTAATTAAATAACTTCATTTAATTAATTAGGAATGGCTTCTCATTTAATTAAATAACTTTGTTTAATTAATTAGAAGTAACTACTCCATTTAATTAAATAATATCATTTAATTATTTAAAAATTCTTTTCGAAACTAATCAACTCAAGTCAATCCTGGTTAAATTTGATCAACTTTTGGTCAAACTTGATCTTTGCGTATGTCAATATGAGCAAATGTGAGTATGAATTTCAGCAACAATTCGATTCAAATTTTTATTCAACCTTTCAAAATGAAGAGATGAGGGTCTCTTAAATAGACTTTCCTAGAATTTATCAACGGTTGAAATTGATTTCAATCAACGGTCAGGATTAAATGTGAAGTTCAGTCATAAAGGGAGATTTCCAAATTAAAGGGAGTTAATAGATTTAATTTGAGTAAATTAAGGACTTAACTGATTCAATTTGATTAGGAAAAGGAGTTAACTAATTTAACTCATTTTTTATCAATAGTGAACTGAAAATTTCCCTTTTTGAACTGAAGAGAGATTTTGTTGAGATATTTAATTTAATAAAATGAGATATGCTCTCATAATTACTTTTTCTATTTTATTAAGTAATCTTTAATTAATTACAGACACTTTTCTTATTTAATTAAATAACTTTATTTAATTAATCAGGAATGGCTTCTCATTTAATTAAATAAATTTGTTTAATTAATTAAAAGTAAGTACTCCATTTAATTAAATAATTTCGTTCAATTATTTCAAAATTCTTTTCGAAACAAGTCAACTCAAGTTAACCGTGGTTAAATCTGGTCAACTTTTGGTCAAATTTGATCTTTGCGTATGTGAATATGAGCAAATGTGAGTATGAATTCCAACAACAATTCGATGCAAATTCTCATTCAACATTTCAAAATGAAGAGATGAGGGTCTCTTAAATAGACTTTCCTGGAATTCATCAACAACTGAGATTGATTTCAATCAACGGTCAGGATTAAAGCTGAAGTTCAGTCATAAAGGGAGATTTCCAAATTAAAGGTAGTTAACAGATTTAATTTGAGTAAAATAAGGAGTTAACTGATTCAATTTGAGTAGAAAAAGGAGTTAACTGATTTAACTCATTTTTTATCAATAGTGAACTTGAAATTTCCCTTTTTGAACTGAAGAGAGATTTCGTTGAGATATTTAATTTAATAAAATGAGATATGCTCTTATAATTACTTTTTCTATTTAATTAAATAATCTTTAATTAATTAGAGACACTTTTCTTATTTAATTAAATAACTTCATTTAATTAGTTAGGAATGGCTTCTCATTTAATTAAATAACTTTGTTTAATTAATTAAAGTAAGTACTCCATTTATTTAAATAATTTCATTTAACTATTTCAAAATTTTTTTTGAAACTAGTCAACTCAAGTCAACCATGGTTAAATCTGGTCAACTTTTTGTCAAACTTGATCTTTACGTATGTGAATATGAGCAAATGTGAATATGAATTCCAGCAACAATTCGATGCAAATTATCATTCAACCTTTCAAAATGAAGAGATGAGGGTTTCTTAAATAGACTCTCTTGAAATTCATCAATGGTTGAGATCGATTTCAATCAACGGTTAGGATGAAAGGTGAAGTTCAGTCATAAAGGAAGATTTTCAAATTAAAGGAAGTTAACAGATTTAATTTGAGTAAAATAAGGAGTTAACTGATTCAATTTGAGTAGAAAAGGGAGTTAACTGATTTAATTCATTTTTGATCAATAGTGAACTGAAAATTTCCCTTTTTGAACTTAAGAGAGATTTTGTTGAGATATTTAATTTAATAAAATGAGATATGCTCTCATAATTGCTTTTTCTATTTAATTAAATAATCTTTAATTAATTAGAGACACTTTTCTTATTTAATTAAATAACTTCATTTAATTAGTTAGGAATGGCTTCTCCTTTAATCAAATAACTTTCTTTAATTAATTAGAAGTAAGTACTCCATTTAATTAAATAATTTCGTTCAATTATTTCAATATTCTTTTTGAAACTAGTCAACTAAAGTCAACCGTGGTTAAATTTGGTCAACTTTTAGAGAAACTTGATCTTTGTGTATGTGAATATGAGCAAATGTGAATATGAATTCCAGCAACAATTCGATGCAAATTCTCATTCAACCTTTCAAAATCAAGAGATGAGGGTCTCTTAAACAGACTTTCTTCGAATTCATCAATGGTTCAGATCAATTTCAATCAACGGTCAGCAATAAAGTTGAAGTCAAGTCATAAAGAGAGATTTCCAAATTAAAGGGAGTTAACAGATATAATTTGAGTAAAATAAAGAGTTAACTGATTCAATTTGAGTAGAAAAAGGAGTTAACTAATTTAACTCATTTTTTATCGATAGTGAACTGGAAATTTTCTTTTTTGAACTGAAGAGAGATTTTGTTGAGATATTTAATTTAATAAAATGAGATATGCTCCCATAATTACTTTTTCTATTTAATTAAATAATCTTTAATTAATTAGAGACACTTTTCTTATTTAATTAAATAACTTCATTTAATTAGTTAGGAATGGCTTCTCATTTAATTAAATAACTTTGTTTAATTAATTAGAAGTAAGTACTCCATTTAATTAAACAATTTCGTTTGATTATTTTAAAATTCTTTTCGAAACTACTCAACTTAAGTCAATCGTGGTTAAATCTGGTCAACTTTTGGTCAAATTTGATCTTTGCATATGTGAATATGAGCAAATGTGAGTATGAATTCCAGCAACAATTCGATGCAAATTCTCATTCAACCTTTCAAAATGGAGAGATGAGGGTCTTTTAAATAGACTTTCCTGAAATTCATCAACGGTTGAGATCGATTTCAATCAACAGTTAGGAAGAAAGGTGAAGTTTAGTCATAAAGGGATATTTCCAAATTAAAGAGAGTTAACAAATTTAATTTGAGTAAAATAAGGAGTTAACTGATTCAATTTGAGTGAAAAAAGGAGTTAACTAATTTAACTCATTTTTTATCAATAGCGAACTGGAAATTTCCCTTTTTGAACTGAAGAAAGATTTTGTTGAGATATTTAATTTAATAAAATGAGATATGCTCTCATAATTACTTTTTCTATTTAATTAAATAATCTTTAATTAATTAGAGGCACTTTTCTTATTTAATTGAATAACTTCATTTAATTAATTAGGAGTGGCTTCTCATTTAATTAAATAACTTTGTTAAATTAATTAGAAGTAAAAAATCCATTTATATAATAATTTCATTTAATTACTTCAAAATCCTTTTCGAAACTAGTCAACTCAAGTCAACTGTAATTAAATCTGGTCAATGTTTGGTCAAACTTGATCTTTGTGTATGTGTATATGAGCAAATGTGAGTATGAATTCCAGCAACAATTCGATGCAAATTCTCATTTAACCTTTCAAAATGAAGAGATGAGGGTCTTTTAAATAGACTTTCTTGAAATTCATCAACGGTTGAAATCAATTTCAATCAATGGTCAGGATTAAATGTGAAGTTCAGTCATAAAGGGAGATTTCCAAATTAAAGGAAGTAAACAAATTTAATTTGAGTAAAATAAGGAGTTAACTGATTCAATTTGAGTAGAAAAAGGAGTTAACTGATTTAACTCATTTTTGATCAATAGTGAACTGGAAATTTCCCTTTTTTAACTTAAGAGAGATTTTGTTGAGATATTTAATTTAATAAAATGAGATATGCTCTCATAATTACTTTTTCTATTTAATTAAATAATCTTTAATTAATTAGAGACACTTTTCTTATTTAGTTAAATAACTTCATTTAATTAGTTAGGAATGGCTTCTCATTTAATTAAATAACTTTGTTTAATTAATAAGTAGGAGATAATTTCCACAGCTAGTCAAATTGTGATATGAATATCAGGATTTAACTGTGTGATTTTGAGTCAAACTCGATGACCCATGTTTCATGAGTAGTGATTCAACACGAATCCATCTCTCATGAGAGATGGATTCGTGTTGAATCACTACTCATGAAACATGGGTCATCGAGTTTGACTCAAAATCACACAGTTAAATCCTGATATTCATATCACAATTTGTTTAATTAATTAGAAGTACTCCATTTAATTAAATAATTTTGTTTAATTATTTCAAAATTCTTCTCGAGACTAGTCAACTCAAGTCAACCGTGGTTAAATCTGGTCAACTTTTGGTCAAACATGATCTTCGCGTATGTGAATACGAGCAAATGTGAGTATGAATTCCAGCAACAATTCAATGCAAATTCTCATTCAACCTTTCAAAATGAATAGATGAGGGTCTCTTAAATAGACTTTCTTAGAATTCATCAATGGTTGAGATCGATTTCAATCAATGGTAAGGATTAGAGGTGAAGTTCAGTCATAAAGGGAGAGTTTCAAATTAAAGGGAGTTAATCGATTTAATTTGAGTAAAATAAGGAGTTAACTGATTCAATCTGTGTAGAAAAAGGAGTTAACTGATTTAACTCATTTTTTATCAATAGTGAACTGAAAATTTCCCTTTTTGAACTGAAGAGAGATTTTGTTGAGATATTTAATTTAATAAAATGAGATATGCTCTCATAATTACTTTTTCTATTTAATTAAATAATCTTTAATTAATTAGAGACACTTTTCTTGCTTAATTAAATAACTTCATTTAATTAGTTAGGAATGGCTTCTCAGTTAATTAAATAAGTTTGTTTAATTAATTATAAGTAAGTACTCCATTTAATTAAATAATTTCATTTAATTATTTCAAAATTCTTTTTGCAACTAGTCAACTCACGTCAACCGTGGTTAAATTTGGTCAACTTTTGGTCAAACATGATCTTTGCGTATGTGAATATGAGCAAATGTGAGTATGAATTCCAACAACAATTTGATGCAAATTCTCATTTAACCTTTCACAATGAAGAGATGAGGGTCTCTTAAATAGACCTTCCTAGAACTCGTCAACGGTTGAGATCGATTTCAATCAACGGTAAGGATTAGAGGTGAAGTTCAGTAATAAAAGGAGATTTTCAAATTAAAGGGAGTCAATAGATTTAGTTTGAGTAAAATAAGGAGTTAACTGATTCAATTTGAGTAGAAAAAGGAGTTAACTAATTTACCTCATTTTTTATCAATAGTGAATTAGAAATTTCCCTTTTTGAACTGAAGAGAGATTTTGTTGAGATATTTAATTTAATAAAATGAGATATGCTCTCATACTTACTTTTTCTATTTAATTAAATAATCTTTAATTAATTAGAGACACTTTTCTTATTTAATTAAATAACTTCATTTAATTAATTAGGAATGGCTTCTCATTTAATTAAATAACTTTGTTAAATTAATTAGAAGTAAGAACTAAATTTAATAAAATAATATTGTTTAATTATTTCAAAATTCTTTTCAAAAGTAGTCAACTCAAGTCAACCGTGATTAAATCTGGTCAACTTTTGGTCAAACTTGATCTTTTCGTATGTGTATATGAGCAAATGTGAGTATGAATTCCAACAACAATTCGATGCAAATTCTCATTCAACCTTTCAAAATGAAGAGATGAGGGTCTCTTAAATAGACCTTTCTAGAATTCATCAACGGTTGAGATCGATTTCAATCAACGGTCAAGATTAAAGGTGAAGTTCAGTCATAAAGGGAGATTTCCAAATCAAAGGGAGTTAACAGATTTAATTTGAGTAAAATAAGGAGTTAACTGATTCAATTTGAGTAGAAAAATGAGTTAACTCATTCAACTCATTTTTGATCAATAGTGAACTAAAAATTTCCTTGTTTGAACTGAAGAGAGATTTTGTTGAGATATTTATTTTAATAAAATGAGATATGCTGTCATAATTACTTTTTCTATTTAATTAAATAATCTTTAATTAATTAGAGACACTTTTCTTATTTAATTAAATAACTTTATTTCATTAATTAGGAATGGCTTGTCTTTTAATCAAATAACTTTGTTTAATTAATTAGAAGTAAGTACTCCATTTAATTAAATAATTTCATTCTATTATTTCAATATTCCTTTCGAAACTAGTCAAGTCAAGTCAACCGTGGTTAAATCTGCTCAACTTTTGGACAAACTTGATCTTTCCGTATGTGAATATGAGCAAATGTGAGTATGAATTCCGGCAACAATTCGATGCAAATTATTATTCAACCTGTCAAAATGAAGAGATGAGGGTCTCTTAAATAGACTTTCCTGGAATTCATCAATGGTTGAGATTGATTTCAATCAACGGTCAGGATTAAAGTTGAAGTTCAGTCATAAAGGGAGATTTCCAAATTAAAGGGAGTTAACAAATTTTATTTTAGTAAAATAAGGAGTTAACTGATTCAATTTGAGTAGAAAAAGGAGTTAACTCATTTAACTCATTTTTGATCAATAGTGAACTGAAAATTTCCCTTTTTGAACTGAAGAGAGATTTTGTTGAGATATTTAATTTAATAAAATGAGATATGCTCTCATAATTGCTTTTTGTATTTAATTAAATAATCTTTAATTAATTAGGGACACTTTTCTTATTTAATTAAATAACTTCATTTAATTAGTTAGGAATAGCTTCTTCTTTAATCAAATAACTTTCTTTAATTAATTAGAAGTAAGTACTCCATTTAATTAAATAATTGCATTCAATTATTTCAATATTCTTTTCGAAACTAGTCAACTCAAGTCAACCATGGTTAAATCTGGTCAACTTTTGGAAAAACTTGATCTTTGCGTATCTGAATATGAACAAATGTGAGTATGAATTCCAGCAACAATTCGATGCAAATTCTCATTCAACCTTTCAAAATCAAGAGATGAGGGTCTCTTAAATAGACTTTCCTCGAATTCATCAACGGTTGAGATCGATTTCAATCAATGGTCAGCAATAAAGTTGAAGTTAAGTCATAAAGGGAGATTTCCAAATTAAAGGGAGGTAACAGATATAATTTGATTAAATTAAGGAGTTAACTGATTCAATTTGAGTAGAAAAAGGAGTTAACTGATTTAACTCATTTTTGAGCAATAATGAACTGAAAATTTCCCTTTTTGAACTGAAGAGAGATTTTGTTGAGATATTTAATTTAATAAAATGAGATATGCTCTGATAATTACTTTTTCTATTTAATTAAAAAAAATTTAATTAATTAGAGACTCTTTTCTTATTTAATTAAATAACTTCATTTAATTAGTTAGGAATGGCTTCTCATTTAAATAAATAACTTTGTTTAATTAATTAGAAGTAAGTACTCCATTTAATTAAACAATTTCATTTGATTATTTCAAAATTCTTTTCGAAACTACTCAACTCATGTCAACCGTGGTTAAATTTGGTGAACTTTTGGTCAAACATGATCTTTGCGTATGTGAATATGAGCAAATGTGAGTATGAATTCCAACAACAATTTGATGCAAATTCTCATTCAACCTTTCAAAATAAAGAGATGAGGGTCTCTTAAATAGACTTTCTTCGAACTCATCAATGGTTGAGATCGATTTCAATCAACGGTAAGGATTAGAGGTGAAGTTCAGTAATAAAGGGAGATTTCCAAATGAAAGGGAGTTAACAGATTTAATTTGAATAAAATAAGGAGTTAACTTATTCAATTTGAGTAGAAAAATGAGTTAACTAATTTACCTAATTTTTTATCAATAGTGAATTGGAAATTTCTCTTTTTGAACTGAATAGAGATTATATTGAGATATTTAATTTAATAAAATGAGATATGCTCTCATAATTACTTTTTCTATTTAATTAAATAATCTTTAATTAATTAGAGACACTTTTCTTATTTAATTCAATAACTTCATTTAATTAGTTAGGAATGGCTTCTCATTTAATTAAATAACTTTGTTAAATTAATTAGAAGTAAGAACTAAATTTAATAAAATAATATTGTTTAATTATTTCAAAATTCTTTTCGAAAGTAGTCAACTCAAGTCAACCATGATTAAATCTGGTCAACTTTTGGTCAAACTTGATCTTTTTGTATTTCAATATGAGCAAATGTGAGTATGAATTCCAGCAACAATTCGATGCAAATTCTCATTCAACCTTTCAAAATTAAGAGATCAGGGTCTCTTAAATAGACTTTCTCGGAATTCGTCAACGGTTGAGATTGATTTCAATCAACGGTCAGGATTAAAGGTGAAGTTCAGTCATTAAGGGAGATTTCCAAATCAAAGGGAGTTAAAAGATTTAATTTGAGTAAAATAAGGAGTTAACTAATTCAATTTCGGTAGAAAAATGAGTTAACTGATTTAACTCATTTTTGATCAACAGTGAACTGAAAATTTCCCTTTTTGAACTGAAGAGAGATTTTGTTGAGATATTTAATTTAATAAAATGAGATATGCTCTCATAATTACTTTTTTTATTTAATTAAATAATCTTTAATTAATTAGAGACACTTTTCCTATTTAATTAAATAGCTTCATTTAATTAATTAGGAATGACTTCTCATTTAATTAAATAACTTTGTTAAATTAATTAGAATTAAGAACTAAATTTAATTAAATAATATTGTTTAATTATTTCAAAATTCTTTTTGAAAGTAGTCAACTCAAATCAACCGTGATTAAATCTGGTCAACTTTTGGTCAAACTTGATCTTTTCGTATGTGAATATGAGCAAATGTGAGTATGAATTTTAGCAACAATTCGATGCAAATTCTCATTCAACCTTTCAAAATGAAGAGATGAGGGTCTCTTAAATAGACTTTCCTGGAATTCATCAACGGTAGAGATCGATTTCAATCAACGGTTAGGATTAAAGGTGAAGTTCAGTCATAAAGGGAGATTTCCAAATCAAAGGGAGTTAACAGATTTAATTTGAGTAAAATAAGGAGTTAACTGATTCAATTTGAGTAGAAAAATGAGTTAACTCATTTAACTCATTTTTTATTAATAATGAACTTAAAATTTACCTGTTTGAACTAAAGAGAGATTTTGTTGAGATATTTATTTTAATAAAATGAGATATGCTCTCATAATTACTTTTTCTATTTAATTAAATAATCTTTAATTAATTAGAGACACTTTTCTTATTTAATTAAATAACTTCATTTCATTAATTAGGAATGGCTTCTCGTTTAATCAAATAACTTTGTTTAAGTAATTAGAAGTAAGTACTCCATTTAATTAAATAATTTCATTCTATTATTTCAATATTCTTTTCAAAACTAGTCAACTCAAGTCAACCGTGGTTAAATCTGGTCAACTTTAGGACAAATTTGATCTTTGCGTATGTGAATATGAGCAAATGTGAGTATAAATTTTAGCAACAATTCGATGCAAATTATCATTCAACCTTTCAAAATAAAGAGATGAGGGTCTCTTAAATAGACTTTCTTGGAATTCATCAATGGTTGAGATTGATTTCAATCAACGGTCAGGATTAAAGTTGAAGTTCAGTCATAAAGGGAGATTTCCAAATTAAAGAGAGTTAACAAATTTAATTTGAGTAAAATAAGGAGTTAACTGATTCAATTTGAGTAGAAAAAGGAGTTAACTGATTTAACTCATTTTTTATCAATAGTGAACTGAAAATTTCCCTTTTTGAACTGAAGAGAGATTTTGTTGAGATATTTAATTTAATAAAATGAGATATGCTCTCATAATTGCTTTTTCTATTTAATTAAATAATCTTTAATTAATTAGAGACACTTTTCTTATTTAATTAAATAACTTCATTTAATTAGTTAGGAATGGCTTCTCCTTTAATCAAATAACTTTCTTTAATTAATTAGAAGTAAGTACTCCATTTAATTAAATAATTTCATTCAATTATTTCAATATTCTTTTCGAAACTAGTCAACTCAAGTCAACCATGGTTAAATCTGGTCAAATTTTGGAGAAACTTGATCTTTGCATATGTGAATATGAGCAAATGTGAGTACGAATTCTAGCAACAATTCAATGCAAATTCTCATTCAACCTTTCAAAATCAAGAGATGAGGGTCTCTTAAATAGACTTTCCTGGAATTCATCAATGGTTGAGATTGATTTCAATCAACGGTCAGGATTAAAGTTGAAGTTCAGTCATAAAGCGAGATTTTCAAATTAAAGGGAGTTAACAAATTTGATTTGAGTAAAATAAGGAGTTAACTGATGCAATTTGAGTAGAAAAAGGAGTTAACTGATTTAACACATTTTTTACAAATAGTGAACTGGAAATTTCCCTTTTTGAACTGAAGAGAGATTTTGTTGAGATATTTAATTTAATAAAATGAGATATGCTCTCATAATTACTTTTTCTATTTAATTAAATAATCTTTAATTAATTAGAGACACTTTTCTTATTTAATTAAATAACTTCATTTAATTAGTTAGGAATGGCTTCTCATTTAATTAAATAACTTTGTTTAATTAATTAGAAGTAAGTACTCCATTTAATTAAACAATTTCGTTTGATTATTTCAAAATTCTTTTCAAAACTACTCAACTCAAGTCAATCATGGTTAAATCTGATCGACATTCGGTCAAACTTTATCTTTGTGTATGTGAATATGAGCAAATGTGAGTATGAATTCCAGCAACAATTCGATGACAATTCTCATTCAACCTTTCAAAATGAACAGATGAGAGTCTCTTAAATAGACTTTCCTAAAATTCATCAACGGTTAAGATCAATTTCAATCAACAGTTAGGATGAAAGGTGAAGTTCAGTCATAAAGGGAGATTTCCAAATTAAAGGGATTGAACAAATTTAATTTGAGTAAAATAAGGAGTTAACTAATTCAATTTGAGTAGAAAAAGGAGTTAACTAATTTAACTCATTTTTTATCAATAGTGAACTGGAAATTTCCCTTTTTGAATTGAAGAGAGATTTTGTTGAGATATTTAATTTAATAAAATGAGATATGCTCTCATAATTACTTTTTCTATTTAATTAAATAATTTTTAATTAATTAGAGGCACATTTCTTATTTAATTAAATAACTTCATTTAATTAATTAGGAATGGCTTCTCATTTAATTAAACAACTTTGTTAAATTAATTAGAAGTAAGAACTCCATTTATATAATAATTTTATTTAATTATTTAAAAATTCTTTTCGAAACTAGTCAACTCAAGTCAATCATAATTAAATTTGGTCAACGTTTGGTCAAACTTGATCTTTGCGTATGTGTATATGAGCAAATGTGAGTATGAATTCCAGCAAAAATTCGATGCAAATTCTCATTCAACCTTTCAAAATGAAGAGATGAGGGTCTTTTAAATAGACTTTCTTGAAATTCATCAACGGTTGAAATCGATTTCAAACAACGGTCAGGATTAAATGTGAAGTTCAGTCATAAAGGGAGATTTCCAAATTAAAGGGAGTTAACAGATTTAATTTCAGTAAAATAAGGAGTTAACTGATTCAATTTGAGTAGAAAAAGGAGTTAATTGATTTAACTCATTTTTTATCAATAGTGAACTGGAAATTTCCCTTTTTGAACTTAAGAGAGATTTTGTTGAGGTATTTAATTTAATAAAATGAGATATGCTCTCATAATTACTTTTTCTATTTAATTAAATAATCTTTAATTAATTAGAGACACTTTTCTTATTTAGTTAAATAACTTCATTTAATTAGTTAAAAATGGCTTCTCATTTAATTAAATAACTTTGTTTAATTAATTAGAAGTAAGTACTCCATTTAATTAAATAATTTTGTTTAATTATTTCAAAATTCTTCTCGAGACTAGTCAACTCAAGTCAACCGTGGTTAAATCTGGTCAACTTTTAGTCAAACATGATCTTTGCGTATGTGAATACGAGAAAATGTGAGTATGAATTTTTGCAACAATTCGATGCAAATTCTCATTCAACCTTTCAAAATGAATAGATGAGGGTCTCTTAAATAGACTTTCTTGGAATTCATCAATGGTTGAGATCGATTTCAATCAATGGTAAGGATTAGAGGTGAAGTTTAGTCATAAAGGGAGATTTTCAAATTAAAGGGAGTTAATCGATTTAATTTGAGTAAAATAAGAAGTTAACTGATTCAATTTGTGTAGAAAAAACAGTTAACTGATTTAACTCATTTTTGATTAATAGTGAACTGGAAATTTCCCTTTTTGAACTGAAGAGAGATTTTGTTGAGATATTTAATTTAATAGAATGAGATATGCTCTAATAATTACTTTTTCTATTTAATTAAATAATCTAATTAATTAGATACACTTTTTTTATTTAATTAAATAACTTCATTTAATTAGTTAGGAATGGCTTCTTAGTTAATTAAATAACTTTGTTTAATTAATTAGAAGTAAGTACTCCATTTAATTAAATAATTTCATTCAATTATTTCAAAATTCTTTTCGAAACTAGTCAACTCAATTCAACCGTGGTTATATTTGGTCAACTTTTGCTCAAACTTGATTTTTGCGTATGTGAATATGAGCAAATGCGAGTATGAATTCAAGAAACAATTCGTGCAAATTCTCATTCAACCTTTCAAAACGAAGAGATGAGGGTCTCTTTAAAAGACATTCTTGGAATTCATCAACGGTTGAGATCGATTTCAATCAATGGTTAGGATTAAAGCTGAAGTTCGGTCATAAAGGGAGATTTCCAAATTAAAGGGAGTTAATAGATTTAATTTTAGTAAAATAAAGAGTTAACTGATTCAATTTGAGTAGAAAAAACAATTAACTGATTTAACTCATTTTTTATCAATAGTGAACTGGAATTTTCGCTTTTTGAACTGAAGAGAGATTTTGTTGAGATATTTAATTTAATAAAATTAGATATGCTCTAATAATTAATTTTTCTATTTAATTAAATAATCTTTAATTAATTAAAGACATTTTTCTTATTTAATTAAATAACTTCATTTAATTAGTTAGGAATGGCTTCTCAATTAATTAAATAACTTTGTTTAATTAATTAGAAGTAAGTACTCCATTTAATTAAATAATTTCATTTAATTATTTTAAAATTCTTTTCAAAACTAGTCAACTCAAGTCAACCATGGTTAAATTTGGTCAACTTTTGGTCAAACTTGATCTTTATGTATGTGAATATGAGCAAATGTGAGTATGAATTCTAGCAACAATTCGATGCAAATTCTCATTCAACCTTTCAAAATGAAGAGATGAGGGTCTCTTAAATAGACTTTCCTAGAATTCATCAACAGTTGACATCGATTTCAATCAACGGTCAGGATTAAAGGTGAAGTCCAGTCATAAAGGGAAAGTTCCAAATTAAAGGGAGTTAACTTATTTAATTTAAGTAAAATAAGGAGGTAACTGATTCAATTTGAGTAGAAAAAGGAGTTAACTGATTTAACTCATTTTTGATCAATAGTGAACTGGAAATTTCCCTTTTTGAACTGAAGAGATGTAATGCCCCGCCAAGGGTTTCAAAGAATTAACATAGAATTTCGCTAAGTTTAGTAGTATTTTTTTTTTGTTAAAAATAAATACCATAGATATAACTCATGCACAATAACGGAAGCAATAGCATTGTCCATCATAACATACATAATAGATTACATTCTTTAAGATCCCTTAACGTTGAATTAAATACATGAATCCATCAAGTACAACATCCACATGAAATAATAATAATAAGTCCAGTGTTTATACATTACATTTCAAATACTCAATCATCCACTGTTCATGTCATAGTGTATGACAACCTCAAAAAATATACATACATAGAATAAGGTACATCATCCTATTCTAATCCATGATACATCAAAGTAGAGATAATCACATGATACAAAAACATATAAATCCATCATAAAGATCAAACATAATAAACTAAGTGCACGGTTCCTCCCAATCGTCAATAGCATCATTAAACCATCTTGGATCCTTGCCATCCCTCCATGTGTAACATTCCAAATCACTGAAAAGATCATCATTATTACATAGTAGGAATGTCACTCCTAATATAAACAACATCATATGTAGAAAGTAATCTGACATGCAAATAAAACTATAAGATAACATCATCTAACATATGCTAATCATCAATGAAAAAGGATACATATCCACCATCATGAAGGATGCATCAGCCATGATGTCTCAATAAATTTCAAAATGATAAGAGTGGAAAATACATTACCACCCGATCGCGTGGTACCTAAGTGGTCCACTCCCACCGTGCTAAGGAGATAATCTCAAGTCCAAAACAGGCTATCAAAATCACATAACACATATCTCTATAAGTCCAAGAATCCTAAAAGTATACTAACTCAAGGTTTCAAACACAAAATCTGACATCTAATCCCAGAGTCACACAATGACATGTAGGAACCTACTATGCAAGTGAGAAAGTGTCATCGCAATTATCACGTACAAGTTACCCTAGCAGTTAGCTAAACTCCACGGGTCCATACTGATTTTATGCGGCCAGTAGTATCCTCTTATACTGACGAAGCATACTACGGAATGCAAGGTCGCAACCATGCTTCTCACTACTCCCATCCTAGCTTGTACAAGCACTCAAGGCATGGGCAAGAACAAAACACTTATCTTTTTAGGTTCATTCAGTTAGTATTAGGTTTGAATGTTATCACTTATTAATAGAACTTACAATGAGTTACCCTGGCAGC
Source organism: Cupressus sempervirens (assembly GCA_028749045.1). Classification (NCBI taxonomy): domain Eukaryota; kingdom Viridiplantae; phylum Streptophyta; class Pinopsida; order Cupressales; family Cupressaceae; genus Cupressus; species Cupressus sempervirens. The sequence goes on along the minus strand of CM053790.1, from coordinate 673,526,557 downwards.
CCCTTAGGGCCCCAGCCCCCATTGCAAGACACTTCCCATCACTACATGTAGATATCCTACCCTAATGCTCATGGACTCATAAATCTCAAAATCACAAAAGATAAACCATAAAATCATCAAATATGCATAAAAGCATCAAATCTCCATGAGCTAACATCCATAGAAAATCATGAACACAACAGCTCTCTATTGGCAACTGAAGTATCACTGATAATCAAATATCCAATGGTTCTCAATAACCAAAATATATATCTCAATCATACTGATCAAAGACTCCAAAAATGGTTGAGTCAAACATGTCGCATCATGACATTACCAAGAATAAATCCACATTTCAGTCCCATCATGGCGACTAGAAAATAACAAAGGATAACTGATCGATGACCAAAATAATGGTTAAGTCAAGTATCTCATACATAAGAATCTCAACTATAACAATCAGTAATCAAAACCAATACATAGAGCATTCCATCACATAACCATGGTTGGGTTTATAAAGATCGACATTAAAACATCATCATGTCACCACAATCACATAACCCCCAAGCCTCTGGTAGACGTCCTATACTGGTCAACACTAGTCAACCCAAAACCCAAAACAATAGCATAAAGAATACACAATATAAACACATGTTTTGGTTTTACAACTTGAATTGTAGAGATCTTAGTTTAAGTTCCCATGTTTGAAGAATGAATGGAGAAACACTCATATTATTTTTGGATATAAGTTTTCCTTTACAGATCTAAAAAAAATCCATTTTCCAATTTATAATATTTGTTTGATACATCCCCCACAAAATTATAAATTCCTTATGTAATAATTAAAAATAATTAAATTATTAAATAGTTGAAAGTTATTAAAGAGTCACCTTTATGAAAATAAATCTTCAATATAAATCATTGATCAAATAATAATAACTTAAATTTATAAATAACTTATTTACATATTACACACACACACACACACACACATGTAAATATATTAATACATTTTCATAAAATCAATTTAACAATTTCGATTGACACCATATTATATAGCAATGTGAATCGATTGTTTACGAACGTTTTAACATAACATTTTTTTTGTATAACATTAACATCAATTAAAGCCCCCCAAACTCTTTCTGTGATATGCAGTAGCTGCGGTCGTAGGCACTGCGCCGACAACGGGTACGGAGTACCCATATCGCCACAGACCTGCGACAACAAGACTCTACCTTCAGCAGGCGCAGGGTACGAATCATGCCCACGGCATTATAATATACACTTGTTTCGTGCGATGTGAATCGCGATGCGATTTATTAAATTTCTCACTGCGATTTATCAATCGCTCAATTCGGTGCATTATATAAAAATATACATAGGTATATATATATCAGTATATATATATATATATATATATATATATATATATATATATATATATATATATATATATATATATACATACATATATATATATATACATACATACATATATATATATATATATATATATATATATGTATGTATGTATATATATATATATGTATGTATATATATCAATATATATATATATATATATATGTATGTATATATGTATGTATATATATATATATATATATATATATATATAATCGAATTGTATAATAGTTCCATAATAAATGTATACATATGCATATATATATGTGTGTGTGTGTGTGTGTGTGTGTGTGTGTGTGTGTGTGTGCAGATCTGAATATATAACCATGTATGTTTTTTTTTTTTTTCACAAAGATTATATCTACAATTATGAATGCATATAAAATTCTTCAATAAAATTAATCTACCCATATTGAAAATGCTTATAAATATGAAACTTCTCAGAAGACATATGGAAGACACAGAGAAGACAGGGAATGTGAGATGCGAAAATAGCATAATTAAAATTACAAGAATCTACCCGGATTCTAATGCTAAATCGCTCTTCCTCAGAAAATCCGCAGAGCAAGCTCCTCCCTTATTCAGAATTCTCGAGTCCTCCAATGCTCCAATTGCTCTCCCAATGCTGTGTCTAAGCTTCTATGAATGCCTGAATATAAAGAGCTTTTAGGAAACATCTAGAATGCTTCTAGAAACAGCTAGAAGGTGTCACCAACTAAGCATGGGTCTTTTCCAACCTTCAAGATGAGCCATAGGGTTGTAGACACCATGTGCTTAATTGATGCACTAACCCCCATGTTGTTGACACATGAGAAATTAATTTTAATTTCTAATTTTCTTTTATTTAATTCATTTTTTCTCAATAATTCACATTTAATTAATTTTAATCAAAATATCAAATAACACGATATTTTATATTAATTTTCTCAAATCATTAATCTATTAATTAAATCTATTTATTATGACTTATTTAATAGATAATTCACCATAGACCTCCAAGATAGAATATGAAAACCCATCATAGAGAAAATCACTCAAAATCAGTCTAAAGGGTTAAAAATCATGAATTATGTCATCTGACACATTCAGTGGGTAAAATATCTAGATACTTGTCCTACCTCACTAGGACAATTGGTTTAAGGGTTTTGGATTTGGCCTTGAGAATTTATCTCGCTTCTCTTATCATTGAGATAGTATAATAGGGTACGCTCATCCTGGCAATTCAGGGAAGTCGATACCCGGTACCTGCAACTTGCAAAAAAACTATGCATGTACATATAATATATATAATGCTAAGCTAAACAAACAATGGCAGGAGGTGGTGCATCGTGTAGATCCCAACTAAGCGACTATGACTCCCTTCCTTAACCACATCAGAAATGCCATACAATAAGAAAACATGCACACCATACACATGCAAGTATGGGGTAAGTATCCATAATAAAACACATAAGATAATAAACCATCCATCTAATAATCAATAATAATTGAAAACAATATAATGATCATCATGTATGCATGAAATGTAAATACTAAATGATCTAATCTTATAACAACTGAATCCATAACATAATGTTTGATAATGTCAAAACAATACGACTAATCTATCAACATAAAACTAGTCTATCATAGTCTAATAATATTAACAATGTCTAGAAAAGATGTGAACGAGGGTAGGCACTACAAGAGAGATTTTGTTGAGATATTTAATTTAATAAAATGAGATATGCTCTCATAATTACTTGTTCTATTTAATTAAATAATCTTTAATTATTTAGAGACACTATTCTTATTTAATTAAATAACTTCATTTAATTAATTAGGAATGGCTTCTCATTTAACTAAATAACTTAGTTTAATTAATTACAAGTAATTACTCCATTTAATTAAATAATTTCATTTAATTATTTTAAAATTCTTTTCGAAACTAGTCAACTCAAGTCAACCGTGGTTCAATCTGGTCAACTTTTTGTCAAACTTGATCTTTGCGTATGTGAATATGAGCAAATGTCAGTATGAATTCTAGCAACAATTCGATGCAAATTCTCATTCAACCTTTCAAAATGAAGAGATGAGGGTCTCTTAAATAGACTTTCCTTGAATTCATCAATGGTTGAGATCGATTTCAATCAACGGTCAGGATTAAAGGTGAAGTTCAGTAATAAAGGGATATTTCCAAATTAAAGGGAGTTGACAAATTTAATTTAAGTAAAATAAGAAGTTAACCAATTCAATTTGAGTAGAAAAAGGAGTTATCTAATTTAACTCATTTTTGATCAATAATGAACTGAAAATTTCCCTTTTTGAACTGAAGAGAGATTTTGTTGAGATATTTAATTTAATAAAATGAGATATGCTCTCATAATTACTTTTTCTATTTAATTAAATAATCTTTAATTAATTAGAGACACTTTTCTTATTTAATTAAAAAACTTCATTTCATTAATTAGGAATGGCTTCTCGTTTAATCAAATAACATTGTTTAATTAATTAGAAGTAAGTACTCCATTTAATTAAATAATTTCGTTCAATTATTTCAATATTCTTTTTGAAACTAGTCAACTCAAGTCAACTATGGTTAAATCTGCTCAAATTTTGGTCAAACTTGATCTTTGCGTAAGTGAATATGAGCAAATGTGAGTATGAATTCCAGCAACAATTCGATGCAAATTCTCATTTAACCTTTCTAAATGAAGAGATGAAGGTCTTTTAAATAAACTTTCCTAGAATTCATCAACGGTTGAGATTGATTTCAATCAACGGTCAGCATTAAAGGTGAAGTTCAGTGATAAAGGGAGATTTCAAAATTAAAGGGAGTTAACAGATTTAATTTGAGTAAAATAAGGACTTAACTGATTCAATTTGAGTAGAAAAAGGAATTAACTGATTTAACTCATTTTTGATCAATAGTGAACTGGAAATTTCCCTTTTTGAACTGAAGAGATATTTTGTTTAGATATTTAATTTAATAAAATGAGATATGCTCTCATAATTACTTTTTCTATTTAATTAAGTAATCTTTAATTAATTAGAGACACTTTTATTATTTAATTAAATAACTTCATTTAATTAATTAGGAATGGTTTCTCATTTAATTAAATAACTTTGTTTAATTAATTAGAAGTAAGTACTCCATTTAATTAAATAATTTCGTTTAATTATTTCAAAATTCCTTTTGAAACTAGTCAACTCAAGTCAACCGAGGTTAAATCTGGTCAACTTTTGGTCAAACTTGATCTTTGCATATGTGAATATGAGCAAATGTGAGTATGAATTCCAGCAACAATTTGATGCAAATTCTCATTTAACTTTTTAAAATGAAAAGATGAGGGATTCTTAAATAGACTTTCCTGAAATTCATCAACGGTTGAGATCGTTTTCAATCAACGGTCAGGATTAAAGGTTAAGTTTAGTCATAAAAGGAGATTTCCAAATTAAAGGGAGTTAACAGATTTAATTTGAGTAAAATAAGGAGTTAACTGATTCAATTTTAGTAGAAAAAGGATTTAACTCATTTAACTCATTTTTGATCAATAGTGAATTGGAAATTTTCCATTTTGAACTGAAGAGAGATTTTGTTGAGATATTTAATTTAATAAAATGAGATATACTCTCATAATTACTTTTTATATTTAATTAAATAATCTTTAATTAATTAGAGACACTTTTTTTATTTAATTAAATAACTTCATTTAATTATTTAATTTAATAAAATGAGATATGCTCTCATAATTACTTTTTCTATTTATTTAAATAAGCTTTAATTAATTAGAGACACTTTTCTTATTTAATTAAGTAACTTCATTTAATTAATTAGCAATGGCTCTTGTTTAATTAAATAACTTTGTTTAATTAATTAGAAGTAAGTACTCCATTTAATTAAATAATTTTTAAAAATTATTTCAAAATTAGTCAACTCAAGTCAACTGTGGTTAAATCTGGTCAACTTTTGGTCAAACTTGATCTTTGCGTATGTGAATATGAGCAAATGTGAGTATGAATTCAAGCAACAATTCAATGCAAATTCTCATTCAACCTTTCAAAATGAAGAGATGAGGGTCTCTTAAATAGACTTTCTTCTTATTCATCAATGATTGAGATCGATTTCAATCAACGATCAGGATTAAAGGGAGTTAACTGATTTAATTTGAGTAAAATAATGAGTTAACTGATTCAATTTGAGTAGAAAAATGAGTTAACTGATTTAACTCATTTTTTATCAATAGTGAACTGGAACTTTCCCTTTTTGAATTGAAGAGAGATTTTGTTGAGATATTTAATTTAACAAAATAAGATATGCTCTCATAATTACTTTTTCTATTTAATTAAATAATATTTAATTAATTAGAGACACTTTTCTTATTTAATTAAATAACTCATTTAATTAATTAGGAATGGCTTCTTATTTAATTATATAACTTTGTTTAATTAATTAAAAGTACTCCATTTAATTAAATAATTTCGTTTAATTATTTCAAAATTCTTTTCGAAACTAGTCAACTCAAGTAAACCGTGGTTAAATGTGGTCAACTTTTGGTCAAACTTGATCTTTGCGTATGTGAATATGAGCAAATGTGAGTATGAATTCCAGCAACAATTCGATGCAAATTCTCATTCAACCTTTCAAAATGAAGAGATGAGGGTCTCTTAAATAGACTTTCTTTGAATTTATCAACGGTTGAGATCGATTTCAATCATCGGTCAGGATTAAAAGTGAAGTTCAGTCATAAATAGAGATTTCCAAATTAAAGAGAGTTAATAGATTTAATTTGAGTAAAATAAGGAGTTAACTGATTCAATTTGAGTATAAAAAGGAGTTATTTGATTTAACTCATTTTTTATCAATAGTGAACTGGAAATTTCCCTTTTTGAACTAAAGAGAGATTTTGTTGAGATATTTAATTTAATAAAATGAGATATGCTCTCATAATTATTTTTTCTATTTAATTAAATAATCTTTAATTAATTAGAGACACTTTTCTTATTTAATTAAATAACTTCATTTAATTAGTTAGGAATGGCTTCTCATTTAATTAAATAACTTTGTTTAATTAATTAGAAGTAAGTACTCCATTTAATTAAATAATTTCATTTAATTATTTCAAAATTCTTTTCGAAACTAGTCAACTCAAGTTAACTATGGTTAAATTTGGTCAACTTTTGGTCAAACTTGATCTTTGCATATGTGAATATGAGCAAATGTGAGTATGAATTCTAGCAACAATTCGGTGCAAATTTAGTACCTACCCTCATCCATATCTTTTCTTGACATTGTTATTATTATCAGACTATGATAGACTAGTCTTATGTTGATGGATTAGTGGTATTGTTTTGACACTATCATATATTATGTTATGGATTCAGTGGTTATATGATGAGATCATTTAGATTTTACATTTCATGCATACATGATGATCATTATACTGTTTTCAGTTATTATTGATGATTAGATGGATGGTTTATTAACTTATGTATTTTATTATGGATACTTACCCCATATTTTCATGTGTATGGTGTGCGTGTTTTCTTATTGTATGGCATGTCTGATGTGGTTAAGGAAGGGAGTCATAGTCACCTGCTTAGTCGGGATCTATACGTTGCACCACTTTCTGCCATTGTCTATTTAGCTTAGCATTATATATACTGTATGTACATGGATAGTTTTTCTACAGGTTGCAGGTACCGGGTATCGACTTTTCTAAATTGCCAAGATGAGCGTACCCTATTATACTATCTCAATGATAAGAGAAGGGAGATAAATTCTCAAGTCCAAATCTCAAACCTTTAAGCCAATTGTCCTAGTGAGGTAAGACAAGTATCTTGATATTTTACCTGCCGAATTTGTCGGATGACAGAATTCATGATTTTTAACCCTTTAGACTGATTTTGAGTGATTTTCTCTATGATGGATTTTCATATTTTATCTTGGAAGTCTATGGTGAATTTTTTATTAATTAAGTCTTAATAAATAGATTTAATTAATAAATTAATTATTTGAGAAAATTAATATAAAATATCATGTTATTTGACATTTTGATTGTAATTAATTAAATGTGAATTATTGAGGAAAAATGAATTAAATAAAAAAAAATTAGAAATTAAAATTAATAGTAATAATAAAATAATAATAAAGTAATAAATAAATAATAAAAAATAAAAGTTATAAAAGTTAAAATGAAAGTTATAAATATTTAAATAGAAATTATATGAAAAGTGAATTGGAATTATAAGCTTGCATGGGAGTTAGCGCACTTCTCTATTTCTCAAGTGTCAACAACACGGGGGTTAGTGCATCAATTAAGCACATAGTGTCTACAACCCTATGGCTTATCTTGAAGGTTGGAAAAGACCCATGCTTAGTTGGTGACACCTTCCAGCTGTTTCTAGAAGCATTCTAGATGTTTTTTGAAAGCTCTTTATATTCAGGCATTCATAGCAGCTTAGACATAACATTGGGAGAGCAATTGGAGCATTGGAGGACTCGAGAATTCTTAAGAAGGGAGGAGCTTGCTCTGCGGACTTTCTGAGGAAGAGCGATTTAGCATCAGAATCTGAATAGATTCTCGTGATTTTACTTATGCTATTTCCGAATCATGCATTCCCTATCTTCTTCGTTTCTTCCATATGTCTTCTGAGAATTTTCATATTTATATGCATTCTCAATATGGGTAGATTAATTTTATTGGAGAATCTTATATGCATTCTATAATGCAAATATTTTATTCTTAATTGTAGATATAATCTTTGTGGAAAAAAAAAGGAGACATACATGGTTATATGTTCAGATCTGCATACATATACATACATACATACATGTATGTATGTATGTATGTATGTATGTATGTATGTATATATGTATGTATGTATATGTGTATATATATATATATATATATATATATATGTATACATTTATTATGAATCAATTATAAAATTCAAATTTATACATACATACATACATACATACATACATACATACATATATATATATATATATATACTGATACATATAAATATATACCTATGTATATAATGCATCGAATTGAGCGATATTGCAGTGGAAAATTTATTAAATCGCATCGCGATTGATATCGCATGAAACAAGTGTATATATTATATGTCGTGGGCACGATTCATACCCTGTGCCGGCGGAAGGCAGAGACCTACCATCGCAAGTCTGCGACAACAAGGGTACTACATACCCACTGTCGGCGCAGTGCCTGCGACCGCAGGTACTGCGTACCACAGCAAGTGTTTTGGGGGTTATTAATGTTAATGTGACGCAAAGAAAAAAATGTTTATGTTAAAACATTTATAAACAATCGATTTCTCATTGCTATATAATATGAAGTCAATCAAAATTGTTAAATCAATTTTATGAAAACATATATATATATATATATATATATATATATATATATATATATATATATATATATATATATATATATATATATATATATATATATATATATATATATATATATATATATATATATATATATATATATATATATATATATATATATATATATGTAATATGTAAATATGTTATTTATAAATTTAAGTTATTTTTATTTGATAAATGATTTATATTGAAGGTTTATTTTCATAAGGTGACTCTTTAATAGCTTTCAACTATTTAATAATTTAAATGTTTTAAATTATTAAATAAGGAATTGATAGTTGGGTGGGGGATGTATCAAACAAATGTTATTAATTGGAAAATGGATTTTTAGTTCTAATAAGGAAAACTTTTATTTCTCCAAAAACAATATATGTGTTCCTCCATTCATTCTTTAGACTTGGAAACTTAAACTGAGATCTCTACATTCAAACTCAAGTTGTAAAACAAAAACATGTGTTTGCATTGTGTATTTTTTATGCTATTGTTTTGAGTTTTTGGTTGACTAGTGTTGACCAGTATAAGACGTCTACCAGAGGCTTGGGGGTTATGTGATTGTCGAGACATGGTGATGTTTTAATCTCAATCTTTATAAACCCAACCATGGTTTTGTGATGGAATGCTCTATGTATTGGTTGTAATTACTGATTGTTATAGTTGAGATTCTTATGTATGAGACACTTGACTTAACCATTATTTTTGGTCATCGGTCAGTTATCCTTGGTTTATTTTCTAGTCGCCATGATGGGACTGAAATGTGGATTTATTTTTGATGATGTCATGTTGTGACATGTTTGACTCAACCATTTTTGGAGTCTTCGATCAGTATGATTGATATATATATATATTTTTTGGTTATTGAGAACCATTGGATATTTGATTATCAGTGATACTTCAGTTGCCAATAGAGCATTGTTGTGTTCATAATTTTCTATGAATGTTAGCTCATGGAGATTTGATGCTTTTATGCATATTTGATGATTTTATGGATTATCTTTTGTGATTTTGAGATTTATGATTCTATGAGCATTAGGGTAGGATATCTACATGTAGTGATAGGAAGTGGCTTGCAATGGGGGCTAGGGCCCTTAGAGGCTGCCAAGGTAACTCATTGTAAGTTGGATTAATAAGCGATAACATTCACACCTAATACTAAATAAATGAACCTAAAAAGGTAAGTGTTTTGTTCTCGCCCATGCCTTGAGTGCTTGTACAGACTAGGATTGGAGTAGTGAGATGCATGGTTGTGACCTTGCATTTTGTAGTATGCCTCGTTAGTATGAGAGGATACTAGTGGCCGCATGAAATCAGTATGGACCCGTGGAGTTTAGCTAACTGCCAGGGTAATTTGTACGTGATAATTGTGATGACACTTTCTCGCTTGCATAGTAGGTTCCTACATGTCATTGTGTGCCTCTCAGATTAGATGTCATATTTTTTGTTTGGAACTTTTGAGTTAGTATACTTTTAAGATTCCTGAACTTATATATATAAGTATATATATATGTATAAGTATGTACATATATATATATATATATATATATGTGTGTGTATGTATATATATATAAATTCAAATTTTATAATTGATTCATAATAAATGTATAAATACATATATAAAGATATAAATATATATATATATATATATATATATATATGTGCAGATCTGAACATATAACCATGTATGTCTCTTTTTTTTTTCCACAAAGATTATATCTACAATTAAGAATAAAATATTTGCATTATAGAATGCATATAAGATTCTCCAATAAAATTAATCTACCCATATTGAGAATGCATATAAATATGAAACTTCTCAAAAGACATATGGAAGACACAAAGAAGACAGGGAATGCATGATGCAAAAATAGCATAAATAAAATCATGGGAATCTACCTGAATTTTGATGCTAAATCGCTCTTCCTCAAAAAATCCACAAAGCAAGCTCCTCCCTTCTTCAGAATTCTCGAGTCCTCCAATGCTCCAATTGCTCTCCCAACGCCATGTCTAAGCTTCTATGAATGCTTGAATATAAATAGGTTTAAGGAAACATCTAGAATGCTTCTAGAAATAGCTATAAGGTGCCACCAACTAAGCATGGATCTTTTCCAACCTTCAAGATAAGTCATAGGGTTGTACACACCATGTGCTTAATTGATGCACTAACCCCTGTGTTGTTGACACTTGAGAAATAGAGAAGTGCGCTAACTCCCATGCAAGCTTATAACTCCAATTCACTTTTTATATAATTTCTATTTAAATATTTATAACTTTCATTTTAAATTTTATACCTTTTATTATTATTATTTATTTATTACTTTATTATTATTTTATTATTATTATTAATTTTAATTTCTAATTTTCTTTTATTTAATTCATTTTTACTCAATAATTTACATTTAATTAATTACAATCAAAATATTAAATAACATGATATTTTATATTAATTTTCTCAAATAATTAATTTATTAATTAAATCTATTATTAAGACTTAATTAATAGAAAATTCACCATAGACTTCCAAGATAAAATATGAAAACCCATCATAGAGAAAATCACTAAAAATTAGTCTAAAGGGTTAAAAATTATGAATTATGTCATCCGACACATTAGGCGGGTAAAATATCCAGATACTTGTCCTACCTCACTAGGATAATTGGCTTAAAGGTTTGGGATTTGGACTTGAGAATTTATCTCCCTTCTCTTATCATTGAGATAGTATAATAGGGTACGCTCATCCTGGCAATTCAAGGAAGTCGATACCTGGTACCTGCAACCCGCAGAAAAACCATGCATGTACATACAATATATATAATGCTAAGCTAAATAGACAATGGCAAGAAGTGGTGCATCGTGTAGATCTCGAATAAGCAGGTGACTACGACTCCCTTCCTTAACCACATCAAACACGCCATACAAAAAGAAAACATGCACACCATACGCATGCAAGTATGGGAAAAGTATCCATAATAAAACACATAAGATAATAAACCATCCATCTAATCATCAATAATATCTTAAAACAGTATAATGATCATCATGTATGCATGAAATGTAAAATCTAAATGATCTCATCATATAACCACTGAATCCATAACATAATGTCTGATAGGGTCAAAACAATACCACTAATCCATCAACATAAGACTAGTCTATCATAGTCTAATAATAATAAAAATGTCAAGAAAAGATGTGGACGAGGGTAGGCACTACATTTGCATCTAATTGTTGCTGGAATTCATAATCAAAATTTGCTCATATTCACATACGCAAAGATCAAGTTTGACTAAAATTTGATCAAATTTAACCACGGTTGACTTGAGTTGACAAGTTTCGAAAATAATTTTGAAATAATTCAACGAAATTATTTAATTAAATGGAGTACTTACTTCTAATTAATTAAACAAAGTTATTTAATTAAATGAGAAGCCATTCCTAATTAATTAAATGAAGTTATTTAATTAAATAAGAAAAGTGTCTCTAATTAATTAAATATTATTTAATTAAATAGAAAAAGTAATTATGAGAGCGTATCTCATTTTATTAAATTAAATATCTCAACAAAATCTCTCTTCACTTCAAAAAGGGAAATTTCCAGTTCACTATTGATCAAAATTGAGTTAAATCAATTAACTCTTTTTTCGACTCAAATTGAATCAGTTAACTCTTTATTTTACTCAAATTAAATTTGTTAACTCCCTTTAATTTAGAAATCTCCCTTTATTACTGAACTTCACCTTTAATCTTGACCATTGATTGAAATCAATCTCAACCGTTAATGAATTTCAGGAAATTCTATTTAAGAGACCCTCATCTCTTCATTTTGAAAGGTTGAATGAGAATTTGCATAAAATTGTTGCTAGAATTCATACTCACATTTGCTCATATTCACATACGCAAATATCAATTTTTACCAAAAGTTGATCAGATTTAACCACGGTTGACTTGAGTTGACTAGTTTCGAAAAGAATTTTGAAATAATTAAACGAAATTATTTAATTAAATGGAGTACTTAATTCTAACTAATTAAATGAAGTGATTTAATTAAATAAAAAAAGTGTCTCTAATTAAATAAAGATTATTTAATTAAAGAATCTCTCTTCAGTTCAAAAAAGGAAATTTCCATTTCACTATTGATCAAAAATGAGTTAAATCAGTTAACTCCTTTTTTTACTCAAATTGAATAAGTTAGCTCTTTATTTTACTCAGATTAAATCTGTTAACTCTTTTTAATTTGGAAATCTTGATTTATGACTGAACTTCACCTTTAATCCTGACCGTTGATTGAAATCGATCTCAACCGTTGATGAATTTTAGGAAAGTCTATTTAAGAGAATCTCATCTCTCCATTTTGAAAGGTTGAATGAGAATTTGCATCAAATTGTTGCTAGAATTCATACTCACATTTGCTCATATTCACATACACAAAGATCAAGTTTGACCAAAAGTTGCCTAGATTTAACCACGGTTGACTTGAGTTGACTAGTTTTGAAAAGAATTCTGACATAATTAAACGAAATTATTTAATTAAATAGAGTACTTACTTCTAATTAATTAAACAAAGTTATTTAATTAAATGTGAAACCATTCCTAATTAATTAAATGATGTTATTTAATTAAATAAGAAAAGTGTCTCTAATTAATGAAATATTATTTAATTAAATAGAAAAAGTAATTATGAGAGCATATCTCATTTTATTAAATTATAAATCTCAACAAAATCTCTCTTCATTTCAAAAAGGGAAATTTCCAGTTCACTATTGATCAAAACTGAGTTAAATCAGTTAATTCTTTTTTGTACTCAAATGGAATCAGTTAAATCTTTATTTTACTCAAACTAAATCTGTTAACTCCCTTTAATTTGGAAATATCCCTTTATGACTGAACTTCACCTTTAATCCTGACCGTTGATTGAAATCAATCTCAACCGTTGATGAATTTTAGGAAAGTCTATTTAAGAGACCCTCATCTGTTCATTTTGAAAGGTTGAATGAGAATTTGCATCGAATTGTTGCTAGAATTCATACTCACATTTGCTCATATTCACATACGCAAATATCAAGTTTGACCAAAAGTTGAGTAGATTTAACCACGGTTGACTTGAGTTGACTAGTTTCGAAATTTTTTTTGAAATAATTAAACAAAATTATTTAATTAAATGAAGTACTTAATTCTAATTAATTAAATAAAGTTATTTAATTAAATAAAAAAAGTCTCTCGAATTAATTAAAGATTATTTAATTAAAGAATCTCTCTTCAATTCAAAAAAAGAAATTTCCAGTTCACTATTGATAAAAAATGAGTTAAATCATTTAACTCCTTTTCCTAGTCAAATTGAATCAGTTAACTCCTTATTTTACTCAAATTAAATCTGTTAACTCTCTTTAATTTGGAAATCTCGATTTATGACTGAACTTCACCTTTAATCCTAACCGTTGATTGAAATCGATCTCAACCGTTGATGAATTTTAGGAAAGTCTATTTAATTAAATGGGACAAGTAATTATAAGAGCATATCTAATTTTATTAAGTTAAATATCTCAACAAAATCTCTCTTCAGTTCAAAAAAGGAAATTTCCAGTTCACTATTGATCAAAAATGAGTTAAATCAGTTAACTCCTTTTTCTACTCAAATTGAATCAGTTAACTCCTTATTTTACTCAAATTAAATCTGATAACTCCCTTTAATTTGGAAATCTCACTTTATGACTGAACTTCACCTTTAATCCTGATTGTTGATTGAAATCGATCTCAACCATTGATGAATTTTAGGAAAGTCTATTTAAGAGAACCTCATCTCTTCATTTTGACAGGTTGAATGAGAATTTGCATCGAATTGTTGCTAGATTTCATACTCACATTTGCTCATATTCACATACGCAAAGATCAAGTTTGACCAAAAGTTGACCAAATTTAACCATGATTGACTTGTGTTGACTAGTTTCGAAAAGAATTTTAAAATAATTCAACAAAATTATTTAATTAAATGGAGTACTTCTAATTAATTTAAAAATGTTATTTAATTAAATAAGAAAAGTATCTTTAATTAATTAAAGATTATTTAATTAAATTCAAAAAGTAATTATGAGAGCATATCTCATTTTATTAAATTAAAAATCTCAACAAAATCTCTCTTCAGTTCAAAAAGGGAAATTTCCAGTTCACTAATGATAAAAAATAAGTTGAATGAGTTAACTTCTTTTTCTACTCAAATTAATCAGTTAACTCTTTATTTTACTCAAATTAAATCTGTTAACTCCCTTTAATTTGGAAATCTCACTTTATGACTGAACTTCACCTTTAATCCTGACCGTTCATTGAAATCGATCTCAACCATTGATGAATTCCAGAAAAGTCTATTTAAGAGACTCTCATCTCTTCGTTTTGAAAGGTTGAATGAGAATTTGCATTGAATTGTTGCTGGAATTCATACTCACATTTTCTCATATTCACATATGCAAAGATCAAGTTTGACCAAAAGTTGACCAGATTTAACCACGATTGACTTGAGTTGACTATTGATCAAAAATGAGTTAAATCAGTTAACTCCTTATTTTACTCAAATTAAATCTATTAACTCCCTTTAATTTGGAAATCTTCCTTTATGACTGAACTTCACCTTTAATCCTGATCGTTGATTGAAATCGATCTCAACCTTTGATGAATTCCAGAAAAGTCTATTTAAGAGACCCTCATCTCTTCATTTTGAAAGGTTGAATGAGAATTTGCATCAAATTTTTGGTGGAGTTCATACTCACATTTGCTCATATTTACATACGGAAAGATCAAGTTTAACCAAAAGTTGACCATATTTAACAACGGTTGATTTGAGTTGACTAGTTTCGAAAAGAATTTTCAAATAATTAAACAAAATTATTTAATTAAATGGAGTACTTACTTCTAATTAATTAAACAAAGTTTTTAAATTAAATGAGAATACATTCGTAATTAATTAAATGAAGATATTTAATTAAATATCAAAAATGTCTCTAATTAATAAAAGATCATTTAATAAAACAGGAAAAGTAATTATGAGAGCATATCTCATTTTATTAAATTAAATATCTCAACACAATCTCTCTTTAGTTCAAAAAGGGAAATTTCCAATTCACTATTGATAAAAAATGAGTTAAATCAGTTAACTCCTTTTTCTACTCAAATTGAATTAGTTAACTTGATATTTTACTCAAATTAAACCTGTTAACTCCATTTAATTTGGAAATCTACATTTATGACTGAACTTCACCTTTAATCCTGACCATTGATTGAAATTGATCTCAACCATTGATGAATTCCAAGAAAGTCTATTTAAGAGACCCTCATCTCTTTATTTTGAAAAGTTGAATGAGAATTTGCATAGAATTGTTGCTCGAATTCATACTCACATTTGCTCATATTCACATACGCAAAGATCAAGTTTGACCAAAAGTTGACTAGATTTAACCACGGTTGACTTGAGTTGACTAGTTTCGAATATAAATTTGAAATAATTAAACAAAATTATTTAATTAAATGGAGTACTTACTTCTAACTAATTAAACAAAGTTATTTAATTAAATGGGAAGCTATTCTTAATTAATTAAATGAAGTTATTTAATTAAATAAGAAAAGTCTCTCTAATTAATTAAAGATTATTTACTTCAATAGAAAAACTAATTATGATAGCATATCTCATTTATTAAATTAAATATCTCAACAAAATCTCTCTTCAGTTCAAAAAGAGAAATTTTCAGTTCACTATTGATCAAAAATAAGTTGAATAAGTTAACTTCTTTTTCTACTCAAATTGAATCACTTAACTCCTTATTGTACTCAAATTAAATCTGTTAACTCCCTTTAATTTGAAAATCTCCCTTTATGACATTACTTCACCTTTAATCCTCACCGTTGATTGAAATCGATCTCAACCGTTGATGAATTCATAGAAAGTCTATTTAAGAGACCCTCCTCTCTTCATTTTGAAAGGTTGAATGAGAATTTGCATCGAATTGTTGGTGGAATTCATACTCACATTTGCTCATACTCACATACGCAAAGTTCAAGTTTGAGCAAAAGTTGACCAGATTTAACCACAGTTGACTTGAGTTGACTAGTTTCAAAAAGAATTTTGAAATAATTAAACGAAATTATTTAATTAAATGGAGTACTTACTTCTAACTAATTAAACAAAGTTATTTAATTAAATGAGAAGCTATTCCTAATTAATTAAATGAAGTTATTTAATTAAATAAGAAAAGTGTCTCTAATTAGTTAAAGATTATTTAATTAAATAGAAAAAGTAATTATGAGAGCATATCTCAGTTTATTAAATTAAATATCTCAACCAAATCTCTCTTCAATTCAAAAAGTGAAATTTCCAGTTCATTATTGATCAAAAATGAGTTAAATGAGTTAACTCTTTTTTCTACTCAAATTGAATCAATTAACTCCTTATTTTACTCAAATTAAATCTATTAACTCCATTTAATTTTGAAATCTCCTTTTATGACTGAACTTCACCTTTAATCATGACTGTTGAATGAAATCGATCTCAACCGTTGATGAATTCTAGGAAAGTCTATTTAAGAGACCCTCATCTCTTCATTTTGAAAGGTTGAATGAGAATTTCCATCGAATTGTTGCTGGAATTCATACTCATATTTGCTCATATTCACATATGCAAAGATCGAGTTTAACCAAAAGTTGACCAGATTTAACCACAGTTGACTTGAGTCGACTAGTTTCGAAAAGAATTTTGAAATAATTAAACGAAATTATTTAATTAAATGGATTACTTACTTTTAATTAATTAAACAAAGTTATTTAATTAAATGAGAAGCCATTCCTAATTAATTAAATGAAGTTATTTAATTAAATAAGAAAAGTGTCTCTAATTAATTAAAGATTATTTAATTAAAAAGAAAAAGTAATTATGAGAGCATATCTCATTTTATTAAATTAAATATCTCAACAAAATCTCTCTTCAGTTCAAAAAGGGAAATTTTCAGTTCACTATTGATTAAAAATGAGTTAAATGAGTTAACTCCTTGTTCTACTCAAATTGAATCAGTTAACTCCTTATTTTACTCAAATGAAATCTGTTAACTCACTTTAATTTGGAAATCTTCTTTTATGACTGAACTTCTCCTTTAATCCTGACCGTTGATTGAAATCGATCACAACCGTTGATGAAATCCAGGAAAGTCTATTTAAGAGACACTCATGTCTTCATTTTGAAAGGTTGAATGAGAATTTGCATCGAACTGTTGCTTGAATTTATACTCACATTTGCTCATTTTCACATACGCAAAGATCAAGTTTGACCAAAAGTTGACCAGATTTAACCACAGTTGACTGGACTTGACAAGTTTCGAAAAGAATTTTGAAATAATTAAACAAAATTATTTAATTAAATGGAGTACTTCTAAGTAATTAATGAAAGTTATTTAATTAAATGATAAGTCATTCCTAATTAATTAAATGAAGTTATTTAATTAAATAAGAAAATTATCTCTAATTAATTAAAGATTATTTAATTAAATAGAAAAAGTAATTATAAGAGCATATCTAATTTTATTATATTAAATATCTCAACAAAATCTCTCTTTAGTTCAAAAAGGGAAATTTTCAGTTCACTACTGATAAAAAATGAGTTAAATTAGTTAACTGCTTTTTCTACTTAAATTGAATCAGTTAACTCCTTATTTTACTCAAACTAAATCTATTAACTGCCTTTAATTTGAAAATCTCCCTTTATGAGTGCACTTCACCTTGAATCCTGACCGTTGATTGAAATCAATAACAACCATTGACGAATTTTAGGAAAGTCTATTTAAGAGACCCTCATCTCTTCATTTTGAAACGTTGAATGAGAATTTATATTAAATTGTTGCTGGAATTCATACTCACATTTGCTCATATTCACATACGCAAAGATCAAGTTTGACCAATAGTTGACCAGATTTAATCACAGGTGACTTGAGTTGAGAAGTTTCGAAAAGAATTTTGAAATAATTAAACGAAATTATTTAATTAAATGGAGTACTTATTTCTAACTAATTAAACAATCTTATTTAATTAAATGATAAGTCATTCCTAATTAATTAAATGAAGTTATTTAATTAAATAAGAAAAGTGTCTCTAATTAATTAAAGATTATTTAATTAAATAGAAAAAGTAATTATGAAAGCATATCTCATTTTATTAAATTAAATATCTCAACAAAATCTCTCTTCAATTCAAAAAAGGAAAATTTCAGTTCACTATTGATAAAAAATGAGTTAAATCAGTTAACTCCTTTTTTTACTCAAATTGAATCAGTTAACTCCTTATTTTACTCAAATTGAATCAGTTAACTCCTTATTTTACTCAAATTAAATCTGTTAACTCCGTTTAATTTAAAAATCTCCGATTATGATTGAACTTCACCTTTAATCCTGATTGTTGATTGAAATCGATCTCAACCATTGATGAATTCATGGAAAGTCTATTTAAGAGACCAACACCTCTTCATTTTGAAAGGTTGAATGAGAATTTGCATCGAATTTTTGCTGGAATTCATACTCACATTTGCTCTTATTCACATACGCAAAGATCAAGTTTGACAAAAATTTGACCAGATTTAACCACGGTTGACTTGAGTTGACTAGTTTCAAAAAGAATTTTGAAATAATTAAAAGAAATTATTTAATTAAATGGAGTACTTACTTCTAATTAACTAAACAAAGTTATTTAATTAAATGAGAAGCCATTCCTTACTAATTAAATGAAGTTAATTAATTAAAAAAGAAAAGTGTCTCTAATTAATTAAAGATTATTTAATTAAATAGAAAAAGTAATTATGAGAGCATATCTCATTTTATTAAATTAAATATCTCAACAAAATCTCTCTTCAGTTCTGAAAGAGAAATTTCCAGTTCACTATTGATAAAAAATGAGTTAAATCAGTTAACTCCTTTTTCTACTCAAATTGAATAAGTTAACTCCTTATTTTACTCAAATTAAATCTGTTAACTCCCTTTAATTTGGAAATCTCCCTTTATGATAGAACTTCATCTTTAATTTTGACCGTTGATTGAAATCGATCTCAATAGTTGATGAATTCCACGAAAGTCTATTTAAGAGACCCTCATATCTTCATTTTGAAAGGTTGAATGAGAATTTGCATTGAATTGTTGTTGAAATTCATACTCACATTTGCTCATATTCACATACGAAAAGATCAAGTTTGACCAAAAGTTGACCAGATTTAACCACAGTTGACTTGAGTTGACTAGTTTTAAAAAGAATTTTAAAATAATTAAATGAAATTATTTAATTAAATTGAGTACTTACTTCTAATTAATTGAACAAAGTTATTTAATTAAATGAGAAGCCATTCCTTACTAATTAAATGAAGTTATTTAATTAAATAAGAAAAGTGTCTCTAATTAATTAAAAATTATTTAATTAACTGGAAAAAGTAATTATGAGAGCTAATCTCATTTTATTTAATTAAATATGTCAACAAAATCTCTTTTAAGTTCAAACAGGGAAATTTCCAGTTCACTATCGATCAAAAATGAGTTAAATCAGTTAACTTCTTTTTCTACTCAAATTGAATTAGTTAACTCCTTATTTTACTCAAATTAAATCTGTTAACTCCCTTTAATCTGGAAATCTCCCTTTATGACTGAACTTCACCTTTAATCCTAACCGTTGATTGAAATCGATCTCAACCGTTGATGAGTTACAGGAAAGTCTATTTAAGAGACCCTCATCTCTTCATTTTGACAGGTTGAATGACAATTTGCATCGAATTGTTGCTGGAATTCATACTCACATTCGCTCATATTCATATACGCAAAGATCAAGTTTGAACAAAAGTTGACCAGATTTAACCACGGTTGACTTGATTTGACTAGTTTCGAAAAGAATTTTGAAATATTAAACAAAATTATTTAATTACATGGAGTACTTATCTAACTAATTAAACAAAGTTATTTAATTAATTCAGAAGCCATTTCTAATTAATTAAATGAAGTTATTTAATTAAATAGGAAAAGTGTCTCTAATTAATTAAAGATTATTTAATTAAATAGAAAAAGTAATTAATAGAGCATATCTCATTTTATTAAATTAAATATCTCAACAAGGTATCTCTTCAGTTCAAAAAAGGAAATTTTCAGTTCACTATTGATAAAAAATGAATTAAATGAGTTAACTCCTTTTTCTACTCAAACTGGATTAGTTAACTCCTTATTTTACTCAAATTAAATCTGTTAACTCCCTTTAGTTTTTGAAATCTCCCTTTATGACTGAACTTCACCTTTAATCCTGACCGTTGATTGAAATCGATCTCAACCGTCGATGAATTCCAATAACATGTCTATTTAAGAGACCCTCATCTCTTCATTTTGAAAGGTTGAATCATAATTTGCATTGAATTGTTGCTGGGATTCATACTCACATTTGTTCATATTCACATACGTAAAGATCAAGTTTGACCAAAAGTTGACCAGATTTAACCACGGTTCGCTTGAGTTGACTAGTTTCGAAAAATAGTATGAAATAATTAAACGAAATTATTTAATTAAATGGAGTACTTACTTCTAACTAATTAAACAAAGTTATTTAATTAAATGAGAAGCCATTCCTAATTAATTAAATGAAGTTATTGAATTAAATAAGAAAAGTGTTTCTAATTAATTAAAGATTATTTAATTAAATAGAAAAAGTAATTATGAGAGCATATCTCATTTATTTAAATTAAATATTTCAACAAAATCTCTCTTCAGTTCAACAAGGGAAATTTCCAGTTCACTATTGATCAAAAATGAGTTAAATCAGTTAACTCATTTTTTTACGCAAATTGAATAAGTTAACTCCTTATTTTACTCAAATTAAATTCGCTAACGCCCTTTAATTTGAAAATCTCCCTTTATGACTGAACTTCACTTTTAATCCTGACCGTTGATTGAAATCGATCTCAAACGTTGATGAATTCTACAAAAGTCTATTTAAGAGACCCTAATCTCTTCATTTTGAAAGTTTGAATGAGAATTTGTATCGAATTGTTGATGGAATTCATACTCACATTTGCTCATATTCACATACGCAAAGATCAAGTTTGACCAAAAGTTGACTAGATTTAACCGCGGTTGACTTGAGTTGACTAGTTTCAATTTTTTTTTGAAATAATTAAATGAAATTATTTAATTAAATGGAGTACTTACTTCTAATTAATTAAAAAAAATTATTTCATTAAATGAGAAGCTATTCCTAATTAATTAAATGACGTTATTTAATTAAATAAGAAACATGTCTCTAATTAATTAAAGATTATTTAATTAAATAGAATGAGTAATTATGAGAGCATATCTCATTTTATGAAATTAAATATCTCAACAAAATCTCTCTTCAGTTGAAAAAGGGAAATTTCCAGTTCACTATTAATCAAAAATGAGTTAAATCAGTTAACTCCTTTTTCTACTCAAATTGAATCACTTAACTCCTTATTTTACTCAAATTAAATCCGTTAACTGCCTTTAATTTGGAAATCTCCCTTTATGACTGAATTTCACTTTTAATCCTGACTGTTGATTGAAATTGAAAGGTTGAATGAGAATTTGCATCGAATTGTTACTGGAATTCATACTCACATTTGGTCATATTCACATACGCAAAGATCAAGTTTGACAAAGAGTTGACCAGATTTAACCACGGGTGACTTGAGTTGACTAGTTTTGAAAAGAATTTTGAAATAATTAAACAAAATTATTTAATCAATTGGAGTACTTACTTCTAATTAATTAAACAAAGTTATTTAATTAAATGAGAAGCTATTCCTAATGAATTAAATGAAGTTATTTAATTAACCAAGAAAAGTGTCTCTAATTAATTAAAGATTATTTGAATAAATAGCTAAAGTAATTATGAGAGCGTACCTCATTTTATTATATTATTAAATATCTCAACAAAATCTCTCTTCAGTTCAAAAAGGGAAATTTTCAGTTCACTATTGATCAAAAAGGAGTTAAATCAATTAACTCCTTTTTCTACTCAAATTGAATCAGTTAACTCCTTATTTTATTCAAATTAAATCTGTTAACTCTATTTAATTTGAAAATCTCCCTTTATGACAGAACTACACCTTTAATCCTGATCGTTGATTGAAATCGATCTCAACCGTTGACGAATTCTAGGAAGGTCTATTTAAGAGACCCTCATCTCTTCATTTTGAAAGGTTGAATGAGAATTTGCATCGAATTGTTGCTAGAATTCATACTCACATTTGCTCATATTCACATACACAAAGATCAAGTTTGACCAAAAGTTGACCAGAATTAACCACGGTTGACTTGAGTTGACAAGTTTTGATTTTTTTTTGAAATAATTAAATGAAATTATTAAATTAAATGAAGTACTTACTTCTAATTAATTAAACAAAGTTATTTAATTAAATGAGAAGCCATGTCTAATTAATTAAATGAAGTTATTTAATTAAATATGAAAATTGTCTCTAATTAATTAAAGATTATTTAATTAAATAGAAAAAGTAATTATGAGAGCATATCTCATTTTATTAAATTAAATATCTCAACAAAATCTCTCTTCAATTTAAAAAGAGAAAATTTCAATTCGCTTGTGATAAAAAATGAGTTAAACGAGTTAACTCTTTTTTTTTACTAAAATTGAATCACTTAACTCTTTATTTTACTCAAATTAAATATGTTAACTTCCTTTAATTCGGAAATCTCCCTTTATGGTTGAACTTCACATTTAATCCTGGCCGCTGATTGAAATCAATCTCAGTCGTTGATGAATTCCACGAAAGTCTATTTAAGAGACGCTCATCTCTTCATTTTGAAAGGTTGAATGAGAATTTCCATCGAATTGTTGCTGAAATTCATACTCACATTTAATCATATTCACATACGCAAAGATCAAGTTTGACCAAAAGTTGACCAGATTTATCCACATTTGACTTGAGTTGACTAGTTTCAAAAAGAATTTTAAAATAATTAAACAAAATTATTTAATTAAATGAAGTACTTACTTTTAATTAATTAAACAAAGATATTTAATTAAATGAGAAGCCATTCCTAATTAATTAAAAGAAGTTATTTAATTAAATAAGAAAAGTGCCTCTAATTAATTAAAAATTATTTAATTAAATAGAAAAAGTAGTTATGAGAGCATATCTAATTTTATTAAATTAAATATCTCAACAAAATCTCTTTTCAGTTCAAAAAGGAAAATTTACAGTTCACTATTGATAAAAAATGAGTTAAATCAGTCAACTCTTTGTTCTGCTCAAATTGAATCAGTTAACTCCTTATTTTACTCAAATTAAAACTATTAACTCCTTTTAATTTCAAAATCTCTCTTTATGACTGAACTTCACCTTTACTCCTTACCATTGATTGAAATCGATCTCAACCGTTGATGAATTTCAAGAAAGTCTCTTTAAGATTCCCTCATCTCTTCATTTTGAAAGGTTGAATGAGAACTTGCATCGAATTGTTGCTGGAATTCATACTCACATTTCCTCATATTCACATACGCAAAGCTCAAGTTTCACCAAAAGTTGACTAGATTTAACCACAGTTGATTTGAGTTGACTAGTTTCAAAAAAAAATTTGAAATAATTAAACGAAATTATTTAATTAAATGGAGTACTTACTTCAAATTAATTAAAAAAAGTTATTTAATTAAATGAGAAGCCATTCCTAATTAATTAAATGAAGTAATTTAATTAAATAAGAAAAGTCTCTCTAATTAAATAAAGATTATTTGTTATCTCATTTTGTTATTCTTGATCGTTGATTGAAATCAATCTCAACCATTGATGAATTTTAGGAATGTTTATTTAAGAGACCCTCATCTCTTCATTTTGAAAGGTTGAATGAGAATTTGCATCGAATTGTTGCTGAAATGCATACTCACATTTGCTCATATTCATATATGCAAAGATCAAGTTTGGCCAAAAGTTGACCTGATTTAACCACGGTCGACTTGAGTTGACTAGTTTCGAAAAGAATTTTGAAATAATTTAAAAAAATTATTTAATTACATGGAGTACTTACTTCTAACTAATTAAACAAAGTTATTTAATTAATTGAGAAGCCATTCCTAATTAATTAAATGAAGTTATTTAATTAAATAGGAAAGGTGTCTCTAATTAATTAAAGATTATTTAATTAAATACAAAAAGTAATTATGAGAGCATATCTCATTTTATTAAATTAAATATCTCAACAAAATCTCTCTTCAGTTCAAAAAAAGAAATTTTCAATTCACTATTGATAAAAAATGAGTTAAATGAGTTAACTCCTTTTTCTACTCAAATTGGATCAGTTAACTCCTTATTTTACTCAAATTAAATTCGTTAACTCCCTTTAGTTTGGAAATCTCCCTTTATGACTGAACTTCACCTTTAATCCTGACCATTGATTGAAATCGATCTCAACCGTCGATGAATTCCAATATCATGTGTATTTAAGAGACGCTCATCTCTTCATTTTGAAAGTTTGAATCATAATTTGCATCGAATTGTTACTGGAATTCATACTCACATTTGTTCATATTCACATACGCAAAGTTCAAGTTTGACCAAAAGTTGACTAGATTTAATCACGGTTCACTTGAGTTGACTAGTTTAAAAAAATAGTCTAAAAAAATTAAACAAAATTATTTAATTAAATGGAGTACTTACTTCTAACTAATTAAACAAAGTTATTTAATTAAATGAGAAGCCATTCCTAACTAATTAAATGAAGTTCTTTAATTAAATAAGAAAAGTGTCTCTAATTAATTAAAGATTATTTAATTAAATAGAAAAAGTAATTATGAGAGCATATCTCATTTTATTAAATTAAATATCTCAACAAAATCTCTCTTCAGTTCAAAATGGGAAATTTTCAGTTCATAGTTGATAAAAAATGAGTTAAATCAGTTAACTCCTTTTTCTACTCAAATTGAATCAGTTAACTACTTATTTTACTCAAATTAAATTTGTTAACTCCATTTAATTTGAAAATCTCCCTTTATGACTAAATTGCACCTTTAATCTTGACCGTTGATTGAAATTGATCGCAACCGTTGACGAATTCTAGGAAAGTCTATTGAAGAGACCCTAATCTCTTCATTTTGAAAGGTTGAATGAGAATTTGTATCGAATTGTTGATGGAATTTATACTCACATTTGCTCATATTCACATACGCAAAGATCAAGTTTGACCAAAAGTTGACTAGATTTAACCGCGATTGACTTGAGTTGACTAGTTTCAAATTTTTTTTTGAAATTATTATATTAAATGGAGTACTTACTTCTAATTAATTAAACAAAGTTATTTAATTAAATGAGAAGCCATTCCTAATTAATTAAATGACGTTATTTAATTAAATAATAAACATGTCTCTAATTAAATAAAGATTATTTAATTAAATAGAAAAAGTAATTATGAGAGCATATCTCATCTTATTAAATTAAATATCTCAACAAAATCCCTCTTCAGTTGAAAAAGGGAAATTTCCAGTTCACTATTGATAAAAAATGAGTTAAATCAGTTAACTCCTTTTTCTACTCAAATTGAATCAGTTAACTCCTTATTTTACTCAAATTAAATCTATTAACTCCCTTTTATTTGAAAATCTCCCTTTATGACTGAACTTCACCTTTAATCGTGATCGTTGATTGAAATCGATCTCAACCGTTGATGAATTGCAAGAAAGTCTATTTAAGAGACCCTCATCTGTTCATTTTGAAAGTTTGAATGAGAATTTGCATCGAATTGTTGCTGATATTCATACTCGCATTTGCCCATATTCACATACGCAAAGATCAAGTTTGACCAAAAGTTGACCAGATTTAACCACGATATACTTGAGTTGACTAGTTTCGAAATTTTTTTTGAAATAATTAGAAGAAATTATTTGATTAAATCGAGTACTTACTTCTAACTAATCATACAAAGTTATTTAATTAATCTAGAAGCCATTCCTAATTAATTAAATGAAATTATTTAATTAAATAAGAAAAGTTTCTTTAATTAATTAGAGATTATTTAATTAAATAGAAAAAATAATTATGAGAGCATATCTCATTTTATTAAATTAAATATCTCAATAAAATCTCTCTTTAGTTTAAAAAGGAAAATATTCAGTTCACTTGTGATAAAAAATGAGTTAAATCAGTTAACTCTTTTTTTTACTCAAATTGAATCAGTTAACTCCTTATTTTACTCAAATTAAATCTATTAACTCACTTTAATTTTGAAATCTCCCTTTATGACTGAACTTCACATTTAATCCTGACTGTTGAATGAAATCGATCTCAATCGTTGATGAATTTCACGAAAGTCTATTTAAGAGACCCTCATCTCTTCATTTTGAAAGGTTGAATGAGAATTTGCATCGAATTGTTGCTAGAATTCATACTCATATTTGTTCATATTCACATACACAAAGATCAAGTTTGACCAAAAGTTGACCATAGTTAACCATAGTTGACTTGAGTTGACTAGTTTCGAAATGAATTTTGAAATAATTAGACAAAATTATTTAATTAAATGGAGTACTTAATTCTAATTTATTAAACAAAGTTATTTAATTAAATGAGAAGCCATTCCTAATTAATTGAATGAAGTTATTTAGTAAAATAAGAAAAGTGTCTCTAATTAATTAAAGATTATTTAATTAAATAGAAAAATTAATTATGAGAGCATATCTCATTTTATTAAATTAAATATCTCAACAAAATCTCTCTTCAGTTCGAAAAGGGAAATTTTTAGTTCACTCTTGATAAAAAATGAGTTAAATCAGTTAACTCCTTTTTCTACTAAAATTGAATCAGTTAACTCTTTATTTTACTCAAATTAAATCTGTTAACTCCCTTTAATTTGGAAATCTCCCTTTATGATTGAACTTCACCTTTAATCTTAACCGTGGTGTAAATCGATCTCAACCGTTGATGAATTCCAAGAAAGTCTATTTAAGAGACCCTCATCTCTTCATTTTGAAAGGTTGAATGAGAATTTGTATCAAATTGTTGCTGGAAGTCATACTCACATTTGCTCATATTCACATACGCAAAGATCAAGTTTGACCAAAAGTTGACCAGATTTAACCATGGTTGACTTGAGTTGACTAGTTTCAAAAAGAATTTTGAATTAATTACACGAAATTATTTAATTAAATGGAGTACTTACTTCTAATTAATTAAACAAAAGTATTTAATTAAATGAGAAGCCATTTCTATTTAATTAAATGAAGTTATTTAATTAAATAAGAAAAGTGTCTCTAATTAATTAAAGATTATTTAATTAAATAGAAAAAGTAATTATGAGAGCATATCTCATTTTATTAAATTAAATATCTAGACAAAATCTCTCTTCATGTAGTGCCTACCCTCTTTCACATCTTTTCTGGACATTGATGCTATTATTACCAGATTGTGATAGACTAGTTTTATGTTGATGGTTAGATGGATTGTTTATTATCTTATGTGTTTTATTATGGATACTTACCCCATACTTGCATGTGTATGGTGTGTGTGTTTTCTTATTGTATGGCATTTATGATGTGTTTAAGGAAGGGAGTCATAGTCACCTGCTTAGTCGAGATCTACATGATGCACCACTTCCTACCATTGTCTGTTTAGCTTAGCATTATATATATTGTATGTACATGCATGGTTTTTGTGCAGGTTGCAGGTACTGGGTATCGACTTTCCTGAATTGCTAGGATGAGCGTACCCTATTATACTATCTCAATGACAAGAGAAGGGAGATAAATTCTAACGTCCAAATCTCAAACCCTTAAATCATTTGTCCAAGTGAGTTAGGACAAGTATCAGAGTTGAGTACCCATCGAATGTGTCGAATGACATATTTCATGATTTTTAACCCTTTAGACTGATTTTGAGTGATTTGCTCTATAATGGGTTTTCATATCTTATCTTGGAGGTCTATGGTGAATTTTCTATTAATTAAGTCTTAATAAATGGATTTAATTAATAAATTAATTATTTGAGAAAATTAATATAAAATATCATGTTATTTGATATTTTGATTGTAATTAATTAAATGAGAATTATTGAGGAAAATGAATTAAATAAAAGAAAATTAGAAATTAAAATTAATAATAATAATAAAGTAATAAATAAATAATAATAATAAAAGTTAGAAAAATTAAAATGAAAGTTATTCCGTAGTATGCCTCGTCAGTATGAGCGGATACTAGTGGCCGCATGAAATCAGTATGGACCCGTGGAGTTTAGCTAACTGCTAGGGTAACTTGTATGTGATAATTGCGATGTCACTTTCTCACTTGCATAGTAGGTTCCTACATGTCATTGTGTGCCTCTGGAGATTAGATGTCAAATTTTGTGTTAGGAACCTTTGAGTTAGTATACTTTTAGGATTTCTGGACTTATGAAGATTTGTGCTATGTGATTTCGATAGCCTATTTGGGACTTGAGATTATCTCCTTAGCATGGTGGGAGTGGACCACTTAGGTACCACGCGGTCGGGTGGTACTGTATTTTCCACTCTTATCATTTTGAGATTCATTGAGACATCCTGGTTCATGCGTCCTTCATGATGGTGGATGTCTATCCTTTTTCATTGATGATTAGCATATGTTAGATGATGTTATCTTATGCTTTTATTTGCATGTTTGATTACTTTCTACATATGATGTTGTATATATTAGGAGTGACATTCCTACTATGTTAGTACTGATGATCTCTTCGATGATTTGAAATGTTACGCACGGAGGGATGGCTAGGATCCACGATGGTCTAATGATGCTATTAACAGTCGGGAGGAACCGTGCACTTAGTTTATTATGTTTGATTTTTATGATGGATGTATATGTCTTCTATGATGCTGTATCATGTGATTATCTCTACTTTGATGTATTATGGATTAGAATAGGATGATGTACCTTATTC
Organism: Cupressus sempervirens; assembly: GCA_028749045.1. NCBI lineage: Eukaryota > Viridiplantae > Streptophyta > Pinopsida > Cupressales > Cupressaceae > Cupressus > Cupressus sempervirens. Next base: position 673,496,843 of record CM053790.1, on the reverse strand, counting down.
TATATATGTATATTCTTTGTGCCTATCATACCTTGTGACATGTACAGTGGATGATTGTGCATTTTGGAATGTAATTGAGAAAGGACATTTGTATATTGGATGTATCATTATTATTTTATGTGGATGATGTACTAGATGGATTCATGTATGTAATTCAACGTTAAGGGATCTTAAAGAATGTAATCTATTATTTATGTTATGTTTACATTCAGATGGACAATGTTGTTGCTTCTGTTATTGTGCATAAGTTATATGTGATGTTTACTATCATGAAAAAAAATTAAAAAAATGCTACTAATCTTAGTGAAATTCTAGGTTAATTCTTTGGATCTCTTGGCGGGGCATTACATTTGGTATCAGAGCCCGAGTTTCTACATTGGGAGCTCTGGGTTTTTTGGAACAACTAGAACTTTGAACTATCAAGTGTATCTGCTCAATTTGAAAACTAGGATGGTATCTGGGACTAGGTCTTCTGTTAAAGGCTGTGGTAGAGGCCGTGGACATGGAAAAAATATCAGTGTCCATGGGTCTACCCATGAGGGATCAGCTCATGTAGACAGCAGGGAAGAGCACTCTAGTAGGCAGTAGGAAGAGAGTCGTAGAGAGGACCAAGCTGAGTTTGAAGAGGTTGGTTTGAGACAAATGATGTAGATGATTTTAGAATGTCTACCTCCTGTTCAAGAAGAGCCTAAAGTGCATCAGACAGAACAAGAGCATAGACCCAGGTCTAGGAGTCCTCGGAAGGATCGTTAGAGGTCCATTGTGTCCACTCAAATGAAGGATCTTTCAAGATCCAAGGTTAAGCCTTCCAATGGGCAAGGTTTTGTTTATGTGGCTGAGCTGTGGCTTATTTACCTCGACAAGATTTTTTCCATGCAGGAGTTCGACAGCAATGTTAAGGCAAGGTTTGCGATCACTAATTTAGAAAATTTTGGAGCCACTTGGTGGACAATTGAGGAGAAGAAGTTGGGAATTGATATGAGCAGTGTTACATGGCAGTTATTCCTAGAGAGTTTCTATGAATGATTCCTACAAGAGGAATGGAAATAGCAAAGGGCTGATGAATTTCATAATCTCAGACAGTACACTTTATCAGTGACCGAGTATGAGCGTAAGTTTTATGAGCTCATTCCTTTTTTAGGGTTCAGTGAAAATTCAGCTCAGTTGACACAACATTTTATTAGGGGTTTGAATAACCTTATTATTGAGGGAGTTAAGGTATTTGAGCACCAAACCCTCAAGGATGCGGTGCATCGAGCAATCCTTGTTGAGCAAAGTGTCAACCTTGGTCAAGGTGGTTTTGTAGGAGCGCCAATAGCATCAGGATCTAAAAGCAACTACAATTCAGGTGGTAACAAGAAGTTTTCTTTCTCTAAGGGGAAACAGTATCAATAGTAGTCTCAACAGACACATCAGCAGAAGGGCTCAAATTCTCAAGCTTAAGGCGGTGGCAAAGGTTCTAACACCAAGAACAACTGCAATGCTCAACATAATAAACAAAATCAGACCAATCAGCCAGCTTAGAGTAGCCAGTCTTTTGTGAGCAGCAACAATCGTCAGCAATCTAATGTACCACCTATGGGAAGAGGTTCTAGCAGAAATATGGAATTTTTTTCATGTGGTCAGATTGGACATTATGCAGCTTAGTGTCCTTAGCGAGCACCTCAGTTTTTAGGACCTAGACCTACAATTTCAAAGCCTATAGTTGGTGATGTAGGTAGAGCTCATAGAGTTTTTGCAGCAATTGATTAGCGTCAGACAGATCATCAAGGAAGAATGGTTGAAACCACAGGTGCTATTAGAGGTATATCTCTTTCAATATTGTTTGACTTAGGAACTACAGATTCATTTATTTCACTATCTATAGTTTCTAAGTGTAAGCTAGATGTGGTGAAGAAAGATCATGGTTGGCAAGTGGAACTAGCCTCAAACATTAAGGTTTCCACAGATTCTATAGTTCATAAGTATGGGCTTAGTTTAGGAAGCTTCGATATGGTAGTGGATCTTCGAGTCATACCCCTTGGTTCCTATGATGTGTTTTTAGGCATGGACTAGCTTGGATCTCATAGAGCTAGTATAGAGTGTGGGAAGAAGATCATTTTGTGCCAAGATGACCACGGGAATGATGTGCAAATAGTTGGGATACCGAGGCCTATATCTCTGCGAATGATTTCTGCTATGCAAATGAAGCGAAGTTTCTGTAAGGGATGTCAGATATTTTTTGTTATGGTAAATGATCTTGATGAGGAAGATCCTATGAGGAAGACTTTGGATCACCCGATTTTGCAGGAGTACGCAGATGTTTTTTCCAAGTGAGATTCCAAGCATTCCTCCAAAGAGGGACATTGACTTTAGTATTGATCTAATTCTTGGAGTGGAGCCTATCTCTAAAGCTCCTTATCGCATGACTACATAGGAATTGGATGAGCTACGTCTTCAGCTAGAGGAACTTCTTTCCAAAAGGAGCATTCGACCTAGTTTATCACCATGGGGAGCTCCAGTGCTCTTTGTGAAGAAGAAAGACAGTTTTTTACGCCTTTGTATTGACTACAGACAGTTGAATAAGTTGACTATTAAGAATAGGTATCTTTTGCCTAGGATTGATGACTTATTTGATCAAATCAAGGGAGCTATAGTATTCTCCAAGATTGATCTTAAGTCAGGATACCACCAACTTCGCATTAAGGAAGCAGATATTCACAAGACCGCTTTTCGAATGCACTATGGGCATTATGAGTTCACAGTGGTACCTTTTGGGTTGACTAATGCTCCATCGATTTTCATGAGTTTGATGAATGGTGTTTTTCGATCATATCTTGATAGGTTTGTACTTGTATTTCTTGATGACATATTGATATATTCTAAGACTCAGAAGGAGCATGAGGAACACTTGAGGTTGGTGTTACAGTGTTTGAGGGACAATCAGCTTTATGCCAATGCAGCTAACTGTGAATTCTTTAAATTAGAGATTTAGTATTTAGGGCATGTTATTTTAGGTGATGGTATTTTAGTGGATCTTGCAAAGATTCAAGCGATAATAGATTAGGCGACACCAACTAATGTGTCAGAGATTCATAGTTTCATGGGTTTAGCTAGTTATTATCACAGATTTGTCTAGAACTTCTCTAGGATAGCACATCCTATCACTTCTCTTCAGAGGAAAGGAAAGAAGTTTGTGTGGATAGAGAAATGTGAGGAAGCTTTCCAGAAGCTCAATGATCTTTTGACTAGTGCACCGATTCTAGCCGTACCTGATCTAGAAGGTGATTTCATGGTATTTATAGATGCTTCTCTTGAAGGGATTGGGGTAGTGTTGATGTAGAATGGACGGGTGATTGTGTATGAATCACGCAAGCTCAAGGATCATGAGTTAAATTATCCTACCCATGATCTTGAGTTAGTAGTATTAGTTCATGCTTTAACAAGGTGGAGACATTTCTTGTTGGCGCACAGATTTGAGCTACACAGCGATCATCATAGTCTTCAGTACATTTTTACTCAGCCTAATTTGAATGCTCGCCAGAGGCGATGGATGGAGTTTCTATGTGAGTATGATTTTGAGGTTAGGTACATTCAGGGTAAGGAGAATGTGGTGGCAGATGCTTTGAGTCACAGGAGACGTGGTATCATCGATGACCCTTAGTGTGGATTGGAGGAGTCAAATTCTTCAGGCACTTTCTATAGATTCCTGGTATCAGAAAGTGTGTAGAGAGATAGATTCGGGAAGATCTTTGGAAGGTAAGTTTGCAAGTTACGTTCGAGAGTCAGATGGTCTTTTGAGACATTTGGGGAGAATTTATGTGCCATTTTCGGATGAGCTTCGCACCTTGATACTGGCAGAAGACCATTATACACCTTACTCAGCACATCCAGGTGTCAAGAAGATGCATGTTGATTTGAGACGTTTGTTCTTTTGGTTTGGGATGAAGTGAGATATTGTTGATTTTGTAGCTGGGTGCCTTGAGTGTTAGAGAGTTAAGGAAAAACACCAACACTCGACTGGACTTTTGTAGCCAAATCTCATTCCTTCTTGGAAGTGGGATATCATCTCCATGGATTTTATTGTAGGATTACCTATGAAAGTTTGACGTCATGATGCTATCATGGTCACCATTGATCGGTTGATAAGGTGGCACATTTTTCACTGATTAGGTCTTCCTACAAAGCAGCTTCTGTAGCTAATGTCTTTATGCGTGATATTGTGAGGTTACATGGTATTCCTAGAAAGATTATTTCTAACAGGGATCTTGTATTCACATTTACATTTTGGACATCACTGCAGCATGAGCTTGGAGCGCAGCTAAACTTTAGTTTGACATATCATCCAAAGATTGATGGTCAGACAAAGAGGGTGAATCAGGTTTTGGAAGATATGTTACGGATGTATGTGATGGATAGGTAGACACATTGGGAGGATTATCTTTACCTAGTGGAGTTTTCTTACAACAACGGGTATCATAGTTCTATTGGTATGGTACCATTTTAGGCATTATATGGTCGTCCTTTTCATACACTATTGAGTTGGGACAATCTTGAGGATTGCATTCTGTTGGGTCCTAAGATGCTTCGTGATATGGAGCAACAGGTAGTGCATATCCGTGAGCACTTCACTACAGCATAGGATAGGCAAAAAAAGTATGTCGATGCTCATAGGACTGATAAGCAGTTTGTTATGGGTGATAAGGTTTTCTTAAGAGTGCGACCATGAAAGAGTCCAATCTGGTAGGGAAAGGGTTCTAAGCTAGCACCTCATTTTGTGGGACCCTACTGATGATTCTTCAACTACTTGGGAGGATGCAACTAGATTGAGGGAGTTATATCTCTACTTGTTTGTAGGCTTCCAAGAGTAAGCCTAACCCAAGGGGGGGTGGATGTAGTGCCTACCCTCGTTTACATCTTTTTTGGACATTGATGCTATTATTACCAAACTGTGATAGACTAGTTTTATGTTGATGGATTAGTGGTATTGTTTTGACACTATCAGACATTATGTTATGGATTTAGTGGTTATATGATGAGATCATTTATATTTTACATTTCATGCATACATGATGATCATTATATTGTTTTCAGTTATTATTGATGATTAGATGGATTGTTTATTATCTTATGTGTTTTATTATGCATACTTACCCCATACTTGCATGTGTATGGTGTGCGTTTTTTCTTATTGTATGGCATTTCTAATGTGGTTAAGGAAGGGAGTTGTAGTCACCTACTTAGTCGGGATCTACACGATGCACCACTTCCTACCATTGTCTGTTTAGCTTAGCATTATATATATTGTATGTACATGCATGGTTTTTCTGCAGGTTGCAGGTACCGGGTATCGACTTTCCTGAATTGCCAGGATGAGCGTACCCTATTATACTATCTCAATGATAAGAGAAGGGAGATAAATTCTCAAGTCCAAATCCCAAACCCTTAAACAATTTTTCCTAGTGAGTTAGGACAAGTATCAGAGTTGAGTACCCACCGAATGTGTTGGATGACATATTTCGTGATTTTTAACCCTTTAGACTGATTTTGAGTGATTTTCTCTATGATGGGTTTTCATATCTTATCTTGGAGGTCTATGGTGAATTTTCTATTAATTAAGTCTTAATAAATGGATTTAATTAATAAATTAATTATTTGAGAAAATTAATATAAAATATCATGTTATTTGATATTTTGATTGTAATTAATTAAATGAGAATTATTGAGGAAAATGAATTAAATAAAAGAAAATTAGAAATTAAAATTAATAATAATAATAAAATAATAATAAAGTAATAAATAAATAATAATAATAAAAGTTATAAAAATTAAAATGAAAGTTATAAATATTTAGATAGAAATTAGATAAAAAGTAAATTGGAGTTATAAGCTTGCATGGGAGTTAACACACTTTTCTATTTCTCATGTGTCAACAACACGGGGGTTAGTGCATTAATTAAGCACATGGTGTCTACAACCCTATGGCTCATCTTGAAGGTTGGAAAAGACCCATGCTTAGTTGGTGACACCTTCTAGCTATTTCTAGAAACATTCTAGAGGTTTCTTAAGAGCTCTTTATATTCAAGCATCCCTAGAAGCTTAGAGATAGCGTTTGGAGTGCAATTGGAGCATTGGAGGATTCGAGAATTTTGAAGAAGGGAGCTTGCTCTGCGGATTTTCTGAGGAAGAGCGAATTAGCATCAGAATCCGAGTAGATTCTTGTGATTTTACTTGTGCTATTTTCCAATCTTGCATTCCCTATCTTCTTCGTGTCTTCCATATGTCTTCTGAAGAATTTCATATTTTTATTGTATGCATTCTCAATATGGGCAATTGAATTTATGTGGAAATCTTTATATGCATAGATCTGAAAGAAAACAGGGCCAGGGTTTAAATTCATAGCCAAACCTATTAGATTATTTATTGGAAAAATTTGAAGATCAAAGATTTAAAGGAAAATTCTGAAAATTAGAATTTCTAAGTAAATTGTGTATATTCTTGAATCTGCATACACATATACATATATATCATTATATACATATATATATGTGTTGTGATGGTGATAAACTCTACGTGTATATATATATATATATACACACATATATATATACATATATATACCCATATATATATATACATACATATGTATATATATACATATATAGTAATCGAATGTCAAATCGCGATAGAATTTCATGTTAATAGTATTTCATATCGCATGGGAATGTTTTTTATAAAAAATGTTATTGAAAATTGCGTTATATATATATATATATATATATATATATATATTATGTTGGGCGGGTATTATATACCCCACCCACCGCAGGCTTGCGAGATCGCAAGGTACTTGTGACTGTAGTGTACCTGCGATCTGCAGTGTACCTGTGGTGCAGATGTATTGGGCTGCGCAATTTTAAAATCGCATTACAATTTGAGTTTGGTTTTAAATTATATAAAATTTTATTTGCAATGTTATTTCATATGAGATTTGGATATGAATCTCAATTTTGTTGCAATATCATTAATTATTAAATGTTATTATATATATATATATATATATATATATATATATATATATATAAATGAATATTATAAAGTTCTAAATTAATGGATCACTCTTTTAATGATTTAAAATATTGATATTGAGCTTGTCAATTATGAAGAGATATTAATAATTAATTTAATTAAACTCAGTTTAATTAAGATTAGTTATTAGAATATATAATCGAAGTTTTGATTCATTGAGAGTGTCAATTTTCAAACAATGTTATATAAACAAAATATTATTAGATCAATTAGAAAATTGAGTCTAATAGTTTTGGGGAGAAACTTTTATCTATCAAACAAATACATGGGTTAGGAAAACCGTGAAATTTCTCCACTTAATATAATTTGGAAAAACATAAACTGAGACTTTTAAATTCAAATTTGAAAACATAGCAAAACCAAAACATGTGTTTACATTGTGTATTCTTTATGCTATTGTTTTGGGTTTTGGGTTGGCTAGTGTTGACCAGTATAGGACGTCTACCAGAGGCTTGGGGGTTATGTGATTGTGGTGACATGATGATGTTTTAATCTGGATCTTTATAAACCCAACCATGGTTTGTGATGGAATACTCTATGTATTGGTTGTGATTACTGATTGTTATAGTTGAGATTCTTATGTATGAGACACTTGACTTAACCATTATTTTTGGTCATCGATCAGTTATCCTTGGTTTATTTTCTAGTCACCATGATGGGACTGAGATGTGGATTTATTCTTGATGATGTCATGTTGTGACATGTTTGACTCAACCATTTTTGGAGTCTTCGATCAGTATGATTGAGATATATATTTTGGTTATTGAGAACCATTGGATATTTGATTATCAGTGATACTTCAGTTGCCAATAGAGAGCTGTTGTGTTCATAATTTTCTATGGATGTTAGCTCATGGAGATTTGATGCTTTTATGTATATTTGATGATTTTATGGATTATCTTTTGTGATTTTGAGATTTATGAGTCCATGAGCATTAGGGTAGGATATCTGCATGTAGTGACGGGAAGTGGCTTGCAATGGGGGTCGGGGCCCTAAGAGGCTACCAGTATAACTCATTGTAAGTTGGATTAATAAGTGATAACATTCACACCTAATACTAACTAAATGAACCTAAAAAGATATGTAATGCCATGCCAAGGGATCCAAATAATTAACCTAGAATTTCACTGATTTTGGTAACATTTTTATTTTTTTACATGAAAGTAAATACCATACACAACTTATTCACAATAACGGAAGCAATAGCAATGCTCATCTAAAAAGTAAACATAACATACATACATAAATTACATTCTTTAAAGATCCCTTAACATTGAGTTACATCTAAATTAACTAACATACATGAATCCATCTAGTACAACATCCACATGAAATAATAACGATAAGTACAATGTTCATACATTACATTTCCAAATGCTCAATCATCCACTGTACATGTCACAGGGTATGAAGGCCTAAAAGAATATACATATGTGAAATAAGGTACATCATCCTATTCTAATCCATGATACATCAAAGAGAATCACATGATACACATGATACATCATCATAGAATACATATACATTCATCATAAGATCAAACATAACTAACTAAGTGCACAGTTCCTCCCAACCATTAATAGCATCATTAGACCATCGTGGGCCCTAGCCATTCCTCCATGCGTAACATCCCAAATCACCGAAGAGATTATTGGTTTTAACATAGTAGGAATGTCACTCCTAACATATATAACATCATATATAGAAAGAAATCTAACATGCAAATATAAGCATAAGATAACTTCATCTAACATATGCTAATCATCAATGAAAGGATACATATCCACCATCACGAAGGACGCATCAGCCACGATGTCTCAATGAATCTCAAATGATAAGAGTGGAAAATACACTACCACTCGACCGCGTGGTACCTAAGTGGTCCACTCCCACCGTGCTGAGGAGATAATCTCAAGTCCCAAACAGGTTATCAAAATCACATAGCATAAATCCCTATAATCCAGGAATCCTAAAAGTATACTAACTCAAAGGTTCCAATCATAAAACTGACATCTACTTCCCAGAGGCACACAATGACATGTAGGAACCTACTATGCAAGCAGAAAAGTGTCATCACATTTATCACGTACAAGTTACCCTGGCAGTTAGCTAAACTCCACGGGTCCATACTGATCTCATGCGGCCACTAATATCCTCTCATACTGACAAGACATACTATGGAATGCAAGGTCGCAACCATGCGTTCTCACTACTCCCATCCTAGCCTATACAAGCACTCAAGGCATGGGCAAGAACCAAATCTCTTATCTTTTTAGGTTCATTTAGTTAGTATTAAGTGTGAATGTTATCACTTATTAATCCAACTTAAAATGAGTTACCCTGGAAGCCTCTTAGGGCCCCGACCCTCATTGCAAGCCACTTCCCATCACTACATGCAGATATCCTACCCTAATGCTCATGGAATCAAAAATCTCAAAATCACAAAAATAATCCATAATAAAATCACCAAATATGCATAAAAGCATCAAATCTCCATGAGCAAACATCCATAGAAAATCATGACCACAACAGCTCTCTATTAGCAACTGAAGCATCACTGATAATCAAAAGTATCCAATGGTTCTCAATAACCAAAATATCAATCATACTGATTGAAGAATCCAAAATGGTTGAGTCAAACATGTCACAACATGACATCATCAAGAATAAATCCACATTTCAGTCCCATCATGGCGACTAGAAAATAACCAAGGATAACTGATCGATGACCAAAAATAATGGTTAAGTCAAGTGTCTCATAAATAAGAATCTCAATTATAACAATCAGTAATCGCATCCAATACACAGAGCATTCCATCACAAACCATGGTTGGGTTTATAAAGATTGAGATTAAAACATCATCATGACATCACAATCACATAACCCCCAAGCCTCTGGTAGACGTCCTATACTGATCAACACTAGTCAACTCAAAACCCAAAACAATAGCATAAAGAATACACAATGCAAACACATGTTTTGGTTTTGCTAAGTTTATAACTTAAATGCAAAAGCCTCGGTTTACGTTTCCAAGTTTAGAGAAAGAATTTGAAGAATCATTTTGTATGTTTTTCCATGTATTGTTTTGGATGGATAAAAGTTTTCCTTTATAAATCAAAAAATCTATATTCATCGTTAAGAAAAAGATGAACTCTTAAATCTTTTATGAAATAATTTAAATTAATTAACAACATATTTACATATTACATATATACATATAAATATATTTATATTTAAATATATATATACATACATATATAATATATAAATATTTATTATTTCATAAAATCGAATTAGTAATTTTGATTCATACCATATGAAAATTTATAACAATGAAATTTCGATTTCAAAGAAAACGTATAAACTTTTTTTTTTTCTTTTAAAAAAAAAATGTAATCATAAAAAAACATCGCTAGTGTTTTCGACGACCGTCACTTATGTGACTACTGTCGCTGGTACCCTGCGACGGGTGTATTAAGGCACTATCGCGGGTATGCTGCGTATGCAGGTACCCTGTGACCAACATAAATACAGAATATGGGGTCGGGTGCAACCCGCCCCCACTCATATATGAATTTGTAACTTTCGAAATCAATGTGTACTCTGTTCATTCTTTCATATATACATATTTTTATATAGCAATTTCCAATAACACTTTTTTTAATAAAAACGTTTCCTTCCAATATGAATCTCTGTTGCAATTTGATATTTGATTCCTCAATTATATATATACACATGTGTATATATATATTTATATATATATATATGTGTGTGTGTGTGTGTATGTATATATACAAATTTTATATCACAGTGTATGCATGAATAGTGCATATATATATATATATATATATGCAGATTTAAAAAAATAAAAATATATATATACACCATATATAAATTCTAATTCTTAGAATTTTTCTGTAAACTTTTAATTCTCAATTTTATCCAAAAAAAATTATCTAATGGATTTGGTCATGAATTTAAACCCTATCCCCGTTTCTCTTTTTTTTTTAAATCCATGCATATAAAATTATCAAATAAATTTAATTGCCCAAATTGAAAATGCATACAATAAAAATATGAAATTCCTCAGAAGACATATGGAAGACACGAAGAAGACAGGAATGCATGATGTGAAAATAGCATAAGAAAAATCACAAGAATCTATCTGAATTCTGATGCTAATTCGCTCTTCCTCAAAAAACCCGTAGAGCAAGCTCCCTTCTTCAGAGATCTTGAGTCTTCCAATGCTCCAATTGCTCTCCCCCTTTTTTTTTAAGCTTCTATGAATGCCTGAATATAAAGAGCTCTCAAGAAACTTTTGGAATGCTTCTTGAAACAACTGGAAGGTGTCACCAACTAAGCATGGGTCTTTTCCAACCTTTTTGATGAGTCATAGAGTTGTAGACACCTTGTACTTAATTGATGCACTAACCCAAGTGTTGTTGACACATGTTAATTCCCATGCAAGCTTATAAATCCAATTTACTTTTTATATAATTTTTATTTAAATATTTATGAATTACATTTTAATGTTTATAACTTTCATTTTAATTTTTGAAACTTTTATTATTATTAATTTTAATTTCTAATTTTCTTTTATTTAATTCATTTTTCATCAATAATTCACATTTAATTAATTACAATCAAAATATCAAAGATCATGATATTTTATTAATTTTTTCAAATAATTAATTTATTAATTAAATCTATTTATTAAGACTTAATTAATAGAAAATTTACCATAGACCTTCAAGATAAAATATGAAAACCCATCATAGAACAAATCATACAAAATTAGTCTAGAGGGTTAAAAATCATGAAATATGTCATCTGACACATTTGGTGGGTATTCAACTTTGACACTTGTCCTAACTCACTAGGACAAATGGTTTTTAGGTTTGGGATTTGGACTTGAAAATTTATCTCCCTTCTCTTATCATTGAGATAGTATAATAGGGTACGCTCATCCTGACAATTCAGGGAAGTCGATACCCGGTACCTGCAACCTGCAAAAAATCCATGCATGTACACACAATATATATAATGCTAAGCTAAATAGACAATGGCAGGAAGTGGTGCATCGTGTAGATCCTGACTAAGCAGGTGATTACGACTCCCTTCCTTAACCACATCAGAAATGCTATACAATATGAAAAAATGCACACCATACACATGCAACTATGGGGTAAGTATCCATAATAAAACACATAAGATAATAACCATCCATCTAATCATCAATAATAACTAAAAATAGTATAATGATAATCATGTATGCATGAAATGTAAAATCTAAATGATCTCATCATATATCAACTAAATCCATATCATAATATCTGATAGTGTCAAAAAAAATAGCACCACTAATCCATCAATATAAAACTAGTCTATTAAAGTCTGATAATAATAACAATGTCCAGAAAAGATGTGAACGAGGGTTGGCACTACAAGATAAGTGTTTTGTTCTCACCCATGCCTTGTGCGCTTGTACAGGGTAGGATGGGAGTAGTGAGACGCATGGTTATGACCTTGCATTCTGTAGTATACCTTGTCAGTATGAGAGGATACTAGTGGCCACATGAAATCAGTATGGACCTATGGAGTTTAGCTAACTGCCAGGGTAACTTGTACGTGATAATTGCGATGACACTTTCTCGCTTGCATAGTAGGTTCCTACATGTCATTGTGTGCCTCTGGAGATTAGATGTCAGATTTTTTGTTAGGAACCTATGAGTTAGTATACTTTTAGGAGCCTTGGACTTATGGAGATTTGTGCTATGTGATTTTGATAGCCTGTTTGGGAATTGAGATTATTTCCTCAGCATGGTGGGAGTGGACCACTTAGGTACCACGCAGTCGGGTGGTAGTATATTTTCAACTCTTATCATTTTGAGATTCATTGAGACATCGTGGTTGATGCGTCCTTCATGATGGTGGATGTGTATCCTTTTTCATTGATGATTAGCATATGTTAGATGATGTTATCTTATGCTTTTATTTGCATGTTAGATTACTTTCTACATTTGATGTTGTATATATTAGGAATGACATTCCTACTATGTTAGTACCGATGATCTCTTCGGTGATTTGGAATGTTATGCACGGAGGGATGATTAGGATCCACGATGGTCTAATGATGCTATTAATGGTTGGGAGGAACCGTGCACTTAGTTTATTATGTTTGATCTTTATGATGGATATATATGTCATCTATGATGTTGTATGATGTGATTATCTCTACTTTGATGTATCATGGATTAGAATAGGATGATGTGCCTTATTCTATATATGAATATTCTTTGTGCCTATCATACCCTGTGACATGTACAGTGGATGATTGTGCATTCTGGAATGTAATTGAGAAAGGACATTCGTATATTGGATGTATCATCATTATTTCATGTGGATGATGTACTAGATGGATTCATGTATGTAATTCCACGTTAAGAGATCTTAAAGAATGTAATCTGTTATTTATGTTATGTTTACTTTCAGATTGATAATGCTATTGCTTCTGTTATTGTGCATAAGTTATATGTGATGTTTACTATCATGAATTTTTTTTTTTTTTTAAATGCTACTAATCTTAGTGAAATTCTAGGTTAATTCATTGGATCCCTTGGCGGGGCATTACACTTCAGTTCAAAAAGGGAAATTTCTAGCTCACTATTGATCAAAAATGAGTTAAATCAGCTAACTCCTTTTTCTATTCAAATTGAATTAGTTAACTCGTTATTTTACTCAAATTAAATCTGTTAACTCCCTTTAATTTGGAAATCTCCCTTTATGACTGAACTTCACCTTTAATCCTGGCCGTTGATTGAAATCGATCTCAACCGTTGATGAATTCTAGGAAAGTCTATTTAAGAGACCCTCATCTCTTCATTCTGAAAAGTTGAATGAGAATTTGCATCGAATTGTTGCTAAAAACCATACTCACATACGCAGAAATAAAATTTGACCAAAAGTTGACCAGATTTAACCACGGTTGACTTGAGTTGACTAGTTTCGAAAAGAATTTTGAAATAATTAATGAAATTATTTAATTAAATGGAGTACCTACTTCTAACTAATTAAACAAAATTATTTAATTAAATGAGAAGCCATTCCTAATTAATTAAATGCAATTATTTAATTAAATAAGAAAAGTGTCTCTAATTAATTAAAGATTATTTAATTAAATAGAAAAAGTAATTATAACAGCATATCTCATTTTATTAAATTAAATATCTCAACAAAATCTCTCTTCAATTCAAAAAGGGAAATTTCTGGTTCATTATTGATAAAAAATGAGTTAAATTAGTTAACTCATTTTTCTTCTAAAATTGAATCAGTTAACTCCTTATTTTACTCAAATTAAATCTGTTAACTCTATTTAATTTGAAAATCTCCCTTTATGACTGAACTTCACCTTTAATCATGACCGTTGATTGAAATCGATCTCAACTGTTGATGAATTCTAGGAAAGTCTATTTAAGAGACCCTCATCTCTTCATTCTAAAAGGTTGAATGAGAATTTGCATCGAATTGTTGCTAGAATTCATACTCACATTTGCTCATATTCATATACGCAAAGATCAAGTTTGACCAAAGTTGACCAGATTTAACCAAAGTTGACTCGAGTTGACTAGTTTGAAAAAGAATTTTGAAATAATTAAATGAAATTATTTAATTAAATGGAGTACTTACTTCTAATTAATTAAATAAACTTGTTTAATTAAATGAAGACATTTAATTAAATAAGAAAAGTGTCTCTAATTAATTAAAGATTATTTAATTAAATAGAAAAAGTAATTATGAGAGCATATCTCATTTTATTAAATTAAATATCTCAACAAAATCTCTCTTCAGTTCAAAAAGGGAAATTTCCAGCTCACTATTGATAAAAAATGAGTTAAATCAGTTACCTCCTTTTTCTACTCAAATTGAATAAGTTAACTCCTTATTTTACTCAAATTAAATCTGTTAACTCCCTTTAATTTGAAAATCTCCCTTAATGACTGAACTTCACCTTTAATTCTAACCGTTGATTGAAATCGATCTCAACCATTGATGAATTCTAGGAAAGTATATTTAAGAGACCCTCATCTCTTCATTTTGAAAGGTTGAATACGAATTTGCTTCAAATTGTTGCTAGAATTCATACTCACATTTGCTCATATTCACATACGCAAAGATCAAGTTTGACCTAAAGTTAACCAGATTTAACCACGGTTGATTTGAGTTGACTAGTTTCATAAAGAATTTTGAAATAATTCAAAGAAATTATTTAATTAAATGGAGTACTTACTTCTAATTAATTTAAAAAAATTATTCAATTAAATGAGAAGCCATTCCTAATTAATTAAATGAAGTTATTTAATTAAATAAGAAAATTGTCTCTAATTAACTAAAGATTATTTAATTAAGTAGAAAAAGTAATTATGCGAGCATATCTCATTTTATTAAATTAAATATCTCAACAAAATCTCTCTTCAATTCAAAAAGGGAAATTTTTAGTTCACTATTGATCAAAAATGAGATAAATCAGTTAACTCGTTTTGCTACTCAAATTGAATCAGCTAACTCTTTAATTTACTCAAATTAAATCTGTTAACTCTCTTTAATTTGGAAATCTCCCTTTATGAATGAACTTCACCTTTAATCCTGACCGTTGATGAATTCAAGGAAAGTCTATTTAAGAGACTCTCATCTCTTCATTTTGAAAGGTTGAATGAGAATTTCCATCGAATTGTTGCTGGAATTGATACTCACATTTGCTCATATTCACATATGCTAAGAACAAGTTTGACAAAAAGTTGACCAGATTTAACCACGATTGACTTGAGTTGACTAGTTTTGAAAAGAATTTTGACATAATTAAACGAAATTATTTAATGAAATGGAGTACTTACTTCTAATTAATTAAATAAAGTTATTTAATTAAATGAGAAGTCATTCCTAATTAATTAGATGAAGTTATTTAATTAAATAAGAAAAGTGTCTCTAATTAATTAAAGATTATTTAATTAAATAGCATAAGTAATTATGAGAGCATATCTCATTTTATTAAATTAAATATCTCAACAAAATATCTCTTCAGTTCAAAAATAAAAATTTCCCGTTCACTATTGATAAAAAATGAGTTAAATCAGTTAACTCCTTTCTCTACTCGAATTGAATCAGTTAACAACTTATTTTACTCAAAATAAATCTGTTAACTCCCTTTAATTTGGAAATGTCCCTTTATGACTGAACTTCACCTTTAATCCTGACCGTTGATTGAAATCGATCTCAACCATTGATGAATTCCAGAAAAGTCTATTTAAGAGACCCTCATCTCTTCATTTCGAAAGGTTGAATGAGAATTTGCATCGAATTGTTGCTGGAATTCATACTCACATTTGGCCATATTCACATACGCCAAGATCAAGTTTGACCAAAAGTTGACCAAATTTAACCACGGTTGACTTGAGTTTACTAGTTTTGAAAAGAATTTTGAAATAATTAAACGAAATTATTTAATTAAATGAAGTACCTACTTCTAATTAATTAAACAAATTTATTTAATTAAATGAGAAGCCATTCCTCATTAATTAAATGAATTAATTTAATTAAATAAAAAATGTGTCTCTAATTAATTAAAGATTATTTAATTAAATAGAAAAAGTAATTATGAGAGCATATCTCATTTTATTAAATTAAATATCTCAACAAAATCTCTCTTCAGTTCAAAAAGGGAAATTTTCAGTTCACTATTGATCAAAAATGAGTTAAATTAGTTAACTCCTTTTTCTACTCAAATTGAATCATTTAGCTCCTTATTTTACTCAAATTAAATCTGTTAACTCCCTTTAATTTGGAAATCTTCTTTTATGACTTAACTTCACCTTTAATCCTGACCGTTGATTGAAATCGATCTCAACCGTTGATGAATTTCAGGAAAGTCTATTTAATAGACCCTCATCTTTTCATTTTGAAAGGTTGAATGAGAATTTGTATCGAATTGTTGCTGGAATTCATACTCACATTTTCTAATGTTCACATACGCAAAGATCAAGTTTGACCAAAAGTTGACCAGATTTGACAACAGTTGACTTGACTTGACTAGTTTCAAAATTTTTTTTGAAATAATTAAACAAAATTATATAATTAAATAGAGTACTTACTTCTAATTAATTAAACAAAGTTATTTAATTAAATGAGAAGAATTTTCTAATTAATTAAATGAAGTTATTTAATTAAATAAGAAAAGTGCCTCTAATTAAGTAAAGATTATTTAATTAAATAGAAAAAGTGTTTATGAGAGCATATCTCATTTTATTAAATTAAATATCTCAACAAAATCTCTCTTCAGTTCAAAAAGGGAAATTTCCAATTCACAATTGATCAAAAATTAGTTAAATCAGTTAACACCTTTTTCTACTCAAATTGAATCAGTTAACTCCATATTTTACTCAAATTAAATTTGTTAACTCCCTTTGATTTGGAAAGCTTCCTTTATGACTGAACTTCACCTTTAATTCTGAACGTTGATTGAAATCGATCTCAACCGTTGATGAATTCCAAGAAAGTCTATTTAAGAGACACTCACCTCTTCATTTTGAAAGGTTGAATGAGAATTTGCATCGAATTGTTGCTAGAATTCATACTCACATCTGCTCATATTCACATACACAAAGATCAAATTTGACCAAAAGTTGACCAAATTTAACCAAGGTTGACTTGAGTTGACTAGTTTCGAAAAGAATTTTGAAATAATTTAACAAAATTATTTAATTAAATGGAGTACTTACTTCTAATTAATCAAACAGAGTTATTTAATTAAATGAGAAGCCATTTTTAATTAATAAATGAAGTTATTTAATTAAATAAGAGAAGTGCCTCTAATTAATTAAGGATTATTTAATTAAATAGAAAAAAAATTATGAGAGAATATCTCATTTTATTAAATTAAATATCTCGACAAATTCTCTCTTCAGTTCAAAAAGGGAAATTTCCAGTTCACTATTGATCAAAAATGAGTTAAATCAGTTAACTCCTTTTTATACTCAAATTGAATCAGTTAACTCCTTATTTTACTCAAATTAAATCTGTTAACTCCCTTTAATTTGGAAATCTCCCTATATGACTGAACTTCACCTTTAATCCTGACCGTTGATTGAAATCGATGTCAACTGTTGATGAATTTCAAGAAAGTCTAATTAAGAAACCCTCATCTCTTTATTTTGAAAAGTTGAATGAGAATTTCCATCGAATTGTTGCTGGAATTCATACTCACATTTGCTCATATTCACATACACAGAGATCAAGTTTGACGAAAAGTTGACCAGATTTAACCACGGTTCACTCGAGTTGACTAGTTTCAAATTTTTTTAAAAATAATTAAATAAAATAATTAAATTAAATAATTAAATTAAATGGAGTACTTACTTCTAATTAATTAATCAAAGTTATTTAATTAAACGAGGAGCCATTCCTAATTAATTAAATGTAGTTATTTAATTAAATAAGTAAAGTGTCTCTAATTAATTAAATATTATTTAATTAAATCGAAAAAGCAATTATGAGAGCATATCTCATTTTATTAAATTAAATATCTCAACAAAATCTCTCTTCAGTTCAAAAAGGGAAATTTCCTATTCACTATTGATTAAAAATGAGTTAAATCAGTTAACTGCTTTTTTTACTCAAATTGAATCAGTTAACTCCTTATTTTACTCAAATTAAATCTGTTAACTTTCTTTAATTTGGAAATCTTCCTTTATGACTGAACTTCACCTTTAATCCTGACCGTTGATTGAAATCGATCTCAACCGTTGATGAATTCAAAGAAAGTCTATTTAAGAGAACCTCATCTCTTCATTTTGAAAGGTTGAATGAGAATTTGCATCGAATTGTTGCTGGAATTCATACTCATATTTGCTCATATTCACAATCGCACAGATCAAGTTTGACCAAAAGTTGTCTAGATTTAACCACGGTTGAATTGAGTTGACTAGTTTTGAAAAGAATTTTTAAATAATTAAACGAAATTATTTAATTAAATGGAGTAGTTACTTCTAATTAATTAAACAAAGTTATTTAATTAAATGAGAAGCCACTCCTAATTAATTAAATCGAGTCATTTAAATAAATAAGAAAAGTGTCTCTAATTAATTAAAGATTATTTAATTAAATAGAAAAAGTAATTATGAGAGCATATATCATTTTATTAAATTAAATATCTCAACAAAATCTCTCTGTAGTTCAAAAAGGGAAATTTCCAGTTCACTATTGATAAAAAAATGTCTTAAATCAGTTAACTCCTTTTTCTACTCGAATTGAATCAGTTAACTTCTTATTTTATTCAAATTAAATCTGTTAACACCCTTTAATTTGGAAATCTCCCTTTATGACTGAACTTCACTTTTAATCCTGACCGTTGATTGAAATCGATCTCAACCGTTGATGAATTTCAAGAAAGTCTATTTAAGAGACCCTCATCTCTTCATTTTGAAAGGTTGAATAAGAATTTGTATCGAATTGTTGTTGGAATTCATACTCACATTTGCTCATATTCACATACGTAGAGATCAGATTTGACCAAAATTTGATCAGATTTAACCACGATTCACTTGAGTTGACTAGTTTCAAAAATAATTTTGAAATAATTAAACGAGATTATTTAATGAAATGGAGTACGTACTTCTAATTAATTAAACAAAGTTATTTAATTAAATAAGAAGCCATTCCTAATAAATTAAATGAAGTTATTTAATTAAATAAGAAAAGTGTCTCTAATTAATTAAAGATTATTTAATTGAATAGAAAAAGTAATTATAAGAGCATATCTCATTTTATTAAATTAAATATCTCAACAAAATCTCTCTTCAGTTCAAAAAGGGAAATTTCCAGTTCGCTATTGATAAAAAATGAGTTAAATCAGTTAACTCCTTTTTCTAGTCAAATTGAATCAGTTAACTCCTTATTTTACTCAAATTAAATCTGTTAACCCCCTTTAATTTGGAAATCTCCTTTTATGACTTAACTTTACCTTTAATCCTGACCATTGATGTAAATCGATCTCAACTGTTGATGAATTCCAAGAAAGTCTATTTAAGAGAAGCTCATCTCTTCATTTTGAAAGGTTGAATGAGAATTTTCATCGAATTGTTGTTGGAATTCATACTCACATTTTCTCATATTCACATACGCACAGATCTAGTTTGACCAAAAGTTGACCAGATTTGACCAAGGTTGACTTGAGTTGACTAGTTTCAAATTTTTTTTTTTAATAATTAAACGAAATTATTTAATTAAATGGAGTACTTACTTTTAATTAATTACTCAAAGTTATTTAATTAAATCAGAAGCCATTCCTAATTAGTTAAATGAAGTTATTTAATTAAGTAAGAAAAGTGTCTCTAATTAATTAAAGATAATTTAATTAAATAGAAAAAGTCATTATCAGAGCATATCTCATTTTATTAAATTAAATATCTCAACAAAATCTTTCTTCAGTTGAAAAAGGGAAATTCCCAGTTCACTATTGATCAAAAAATGAGTGAAATAAGTTAACTCCTTTTTCTACTCAAATTGAATCAGTTAACTCCTTATTTTACTCAAATTAAATTTGTTAACTCCCTTTAATTTGGAAATCTTTCTTTATGACTGAACTTCACCTTTAATCCTGACCGTTGATTGAAATCGATCTCAACCATTGATGAATTCCAGGAAAGTCTATTTAAAAGACCCTCATCTCTTCATTTTGAAAGGTTGAATGAGAATTTGCATTGAATTGTTGCTGGAATTCATACTCACATTTGCTCATATTCACATATGCAAAGACCAAGTTTGACCAAAAGTTGATCAGATTTAACCACGATTGACTTGAGTTGACTAGTTTCAAAAAGAATTTTGAAATAATTAAACGAAATTATTTAAATAAATGGAGTACTTACTTCTAATTAATTAAACAAAGTTATTTAATTAAATGAGAAGTCATTCCTAATTAATTAAATGAAGTTATTTAATTAAATAGGAAAGGTGTCTCTAATTAATTAAAGATTATTTAATTAAATAGAAAAAGTAATTATGAGAGCATATTTCATTTTATTAAATTAAATATCTCAACAAAATCTCTCTTCAGTTCAAAAAGGGAAATTTTCAGTTCACTATTGATCAAAAATGAGTTAAATCAGTTAACTCCTTTTGCTACTCAAATTGAATCAGTTAACTCCTTATTTTACTGAAATTAAATCTATTAACTCACTTTAATTTGAAAATCTCCTTTTATGACTTAAATTTACCTTTAATCCTGACCATTGATTGAAATCGATCTCAACCGTTGATGAATTCCAAGAAAGTCTATTTAAGAGAACCTCATCTCTTCATTTTGAAAGGTTGAATGAGAATTTTCATCGAATTGTTCCTCGAATTCATACTCACATTTGCTCATATTCACATACACACAGTTCAAGTTTGACCAAAAGTTGACCAGATTTAACCACGATTGACTTGAGTTGACTAGTTCCAAAAAGAATTTTTAAATAATTAAACAAAATTATTTAATTAAATGGAGTACTTACTTCTAATTAATTAAAAAAAGTTATTTAATTAAATGAGAAGCCATTCCTAATTAATTAAATGAAGTTATTTAATTAAATAAGAAAAGTGCCTCTAATTAATTAAAGATTATTTAATTAAATAGAAAAAGTAAATATGAGGGCATATCACATTTTCTTAAATTAAATATCTCAACGAAATCTCTCTTCAGTTCAAAAAGGAAAATTTTCAGTTCACTATTGATAAAAAATGAGTTAAATGAGGGCATATCTCATTTTATTAAATTAAATATCTCAACAAAATCTCTCTTCAGTTCAAAAAGGGAAATTTTTAGTTCACTATTGATCAAAAATGAGTTAAATGAGTTAACTCCTTTTTCTACTCAAATTGAATTAGTTAACTCCTTATTTTACTCAAATTAAATCTATTAACTGCCTTTAATCTGGAAATCTCCCTTTATGACTGAACTTCACCTTTAATCCTGACCGTTGATTGAAATCAATCTCAATCGTTGATGAATTACAGGAAAGTCTATTTAAGAGACCCTCATCTCTTCATTTTGAAAGGTTGAATGAGAATTTGCATCGAATTGTTGTTGGAATTCATACTCACATATGCTCATATTCACATACGCAGAGATGAAGTTTGACCAAAAGTTGACCAGATTTAACCATTGTTGACTTGAGTTGACTAGTTTCGAAAAGAATTTTGAAATAATTAAACAAAATTATTTAATTAAATGGAGTACTTCTAATTAATTAAACAAAGTTATCTAATTAAATGAGAAGCCATTCCTAATTAAGAAAAGTGTCTCTAATTAATTAAAGATTATTTAATTAAATAGAAAAAGTAATTATGAGAGCATATCTCATTTTATTAAATTAAATATCTCAACAAAATGTCTCTTCAGTTCAAAAAGAGAAATTTTCAGTTCACCATTGATAAAAAATGAGTTAAATCAGTTAACTCCTTTTTCTACTAAAATTGAATCAGTTAACTCCTTATTTTACTCAAATTAAATCTGTTAACTCCCTTTAATTTGGAAATCTCAATTTATGACTTCACTTCACCTTTAATCCTGATCGTTGATTGAAATCGATTGCAACCGTTGATGAATTTCGGGAAAGTCTATTTAAGAGACCCTCATCTCTTCATTTTGAAAGTTTGAATGAGAATTTGCATCGAATTGTTGCTTGAATTCATACTCACATTTGCTCTTATTCACATACGTAGAGATCAAGTTTGACAAATAGTTGGCCATATTTAACCACGGTTCACTCGAATTGACTAGTTTCAAGTTTTTTCAAAAATAATTAAATAAAATTATTTAATTAAATGGAGTACTTACTTCTAATCAGTTAATCAAAGTTATTTAATTAAATGAGAAGCCATTCCTAATTAATTAAATGCAGTTTTTTAATTATATAAGAAAATTGTCTCTAATTAATTAAAGATTATTTAGTTAAATCGAAAAAGTAATTATGAGAGCATATCTCATTTTATTAAATTAAATATCTCAACAAAATCTCTCTTTAGTTCAAAAAGGGAAATTTTCAGTTCACTATTGATAAAAAATGAGTTAAATCATTTAACTGCTTTTTCTACTCAAATTGAATCAGTTAACTCCTTATTTTACTCAAATTAAATCTGTTAACTTTCTTTAATTTGGAAATCTTCCTTTATGACTGAACTTCACCTTTAATCCTTACTGTTGTTTGAAATCGATCTCAACCGTTGATGAATTCCAAGAAAGTCTATTTAAGAGACCCTCATCTCATCATTTTGAAAGGTTGAATGAGAATTTGCATCGAATTGTTGCTGGAATTCATACTCACATTTGCTCATTTCACATACACAGAGATCAAGTTTGACCAAAAGTTGACCAGATTTAACCACGGTTGACTTGAGTTTACTAGTTTCGAAAAGAATTTTGAAATAATTAAACGAAATTATTTAATTAAATGGAGTACTTACTTCTAATTATTTAAACAAAGTTATTTAATTAAATGAGAAGCCATTCCTAATTAATTAAATAAAGTTATTTAATTAAATAAGAAAAGTGTTTCGAATTAATTAAAGATTATTTAATTAAATAGAAAAAGTAATTTTGAGAGCATATCTCATTTTATTAAATTAAATATCTCAACAAAATCTCTCTTTAGTTCAAAAATGGAAATTTCCGCTTCACTATTGATCAAAAATGAGTTAAATCAGTTAACTCTTTTTTCTACTCAAATTGAATCAGTTAACTCCTTATTTTACTCAAACTAAATCTATCAACTCCCTTTAATTTCAAAATTTCCCTTTATGGCTAAACTTCACTTTTAATTCTGACTGTTGATTGAAATCGATCTCAACCGTTGATGAATTCCAGGAAAGTCTATTTAACGAATTCTCATCTCTTCATTTTGAAAGGTTCAATGAGAATTTGCATCAAATTGTTGCTAGAATTCATAGTCACATTTGGTCATATTCACATACGTAGAGATCAAGTTTGACCAAAAGTTGTCCAGATTTAACTATGGTTTACTTGAGTTGACTAGTTTCGAAAAGAATTTTGAAATAATTAAACAAAATTATTTAATTAAATGGAGTACTTACTTCTAATTAATTAAACAAAATTATTTAGTTAAATGAGAAACCATTCCTAATTAATTAAATCAAGTTATTTAATTAAATAAAAAAAGTGTCTCTAATTAATTAAAGATTATTTAATTAAATAGAAAAAGTAATTATGAGAGCATATCTCATTTCATTAAATAAAATATTTCAACAATATCTCGCTTCAGTTCAAAAAGGGAAATTTCCAGTTCACTATTGATCAAAAATGAGTTAAATGAGTTAACTCCTTTTTCTACTCAAATTGAATCAGTTAACTCCTTATTTTACTCAAATTAAATCTGTTAACTCTCTTTAATTTGAAAATCTCCCTTTATTACTGAACTTCACCTTTAATTGTGTCCGTTGGTTGAAATCGATGTCAACTGTTGATGAATTCCAGGAAAGTCTATTTAAGAGACCCTCATCTCTTCACTTTGAAAGGTTGAATGAGAATTTGCATCGAATTATTGCTGGAATTCATACTCACATTTGCTCATATTCACATATGCAGAGATGAAGTTTGACCAAAAGTTGATCAGATTTAACCACGGTTGACTTGAGTTGACTACTTTCGAAAAGAATTTTGAAATAATTAAACAAAATTATCTAATTAAATGGAGTACTTACTTCTAATTAATTAAAAAAAGTTATTTAATTAAATGAGAAGCCATTCCTAATTAATTAAATCAAGTTATTTAATTAAATAAGAAAAGTGTCTCTAATTAATTAGAGATTATTTAATTAAATATAAAAAGTAATTATGAGAGCATATCTCATTTTATTAAATTAAATATCTCAACAAAATCTCTCTTCAGTTCAAAAAGAGAAATTTCCAGTTCACTATTGATCAAAAATGACTTAAATTAGTTAACTGCTTTTTCTACTCCAATTGAATTAGTTAACTCCTTATTTTGCTCAAATTGAATCTGTTAACTCCCTTTAATTTGGAAATCTTCCTTTATGACTGAATTTCACCTTTAATCCTGACCATTGATTGAAATCGATCTCACCCGTTGATGAATTCTAGGAAAGTCTATTTAAGAGACCCTCATCTCTTCATTTTGAAAGGTTGAATGAGAATTTGCATCGAATTGTTGTTGGAATTCATACTCACATGTAATGCCACTCAAGACATATTGAAAGAATATAAAACAAAACACAATTCCATAAATGCAATAATTTTTTTTTAAAATTATCTCAACAAAAGTTCCATTATAATAAAAATACATAAAGAGTTCAGAACTATAATGAAATACAATTTCATTTCTTGTCACCTATGTCCAACTTTGGAACCCTAAATGCTGATTTAGAAGTAACTTCAATAAACATCCTTAGCTTCTTGAATCTCGAAGCACCTAAAAACCACATAGAATGCAACATAACACAAACAGGGGCTTAGTACACACTAAGTTAAAAGACGAAATCCATCTGCATACATGTTAGTACCAACATATAGATATCCAAAAACAGATTTCTAATCCATCTAATATAGTGCAAATCTGATAATAATATGCAAGAAGTAAATAATTACTTTTCATTGCAAAAATTAAACTCGCACTAAGAATAACTCATAAATGAAAAATATATATTTTGAGGTGTCATCATTATAGCACTAAGTTTCTGCATCCAAATATGGTATGCTCATAGTCATCATATAACGGTATTCTCTATTTTACTTGTCTTTGACAGAAAAGAGACATGCCTTTTCTCCTTACTTAACCATATAGGTTTAAGTCATAGGTAAGGCTAATTTTCTTTTATGTGAAATTAACCCACCCAATTTATTTTTAAAGTTATCACTGAATTAATTAACTGAATAGGATAAACCAACTTCAGTCAGCTCGATATATGTTCATCACAGATATTCTTAAAAATGCACATCAAACAAATATACTAAGGATGAACATGTGGCAATTATAAAATCAGTTTACAATATGATACTACATCCTTAAATCCATCTGTAACACATCTTATATTGCCAAGTTCAAAGGTAAATATGGATAATTACATCAACAGGATTAAAACCTATAATATCAAGATTGCATAGATACAATTGAACTGTTGCACAACTCAATGATACTTACAAAATCTTCATACTATACTTTTAATTCCCTGCTGACCTAATCATCTATACTTAACATCGAATTGACCAAGATAACGAATCATAATGCACATGATATTCACATCATCAAACATGTATCAAAATCTGCCTCAATTCATATACTACTTTCATTTTTATTAAGAGCTGAAATTCATCTTACATAAGAAAAGAATTCTGTCTTAAGCATCTAATCTCAAACAATTCAATAAAGCTAATAGATCACATTATAATCATAGTAAAAACTAAGTACAGCCAAATCTTAATAAGTGATCGTTTAACTAAGATATTAAGATAAATCAGTGTCTATAAAAGTAACACCTCTATTTTGACAATATGCCACCACCAAAATAACCACAACAACTTATTAAGATGTGATGTTTAAAATTGATTTAGAATATAATTCACAATATGCAAAGTGACTTTCAGCATTTTACACAACTATTTAACAATATGTCGATACCCTAATTATATATGTATGTTTGTTTTCAAAATTACAATTTATACGTTATGTCAAAAATGTCATTCCTGTCAGTCATAAAAAATGAACAAAATACAACTTCCTTTGAAGGTATTTCACAAAGATCGACTAATGCTTTTAACATGTTTTACTGCCAACTGTTCTCACTAAATTATCTACAACCTAAAGTTCCATATTGACATTAAAACCAACTAGTTACAATATGCGTCGAACCTCATTCCATAACAAAATTTCCGAATTCAGCCAAAATTCATTCTATTTAGGCTTATTTGACTTAAACAATTTAAACCTCCCAAATATGAATTTAACATAAAAATAGTTATGTTGTTACAATATAAACCAACTTCAATTATAATACAAGGTAAATGCTTGACAAAATGTCGATGCTCACATTTCCTACTATCGACACTTCAGAAACAAAAATCTCATAGTCTACGAATGGAATATAACCACTAAGCACTAAGATTGCGACATCCAATAAACTTATTGTGAACAACATAATCATCTGTTAAAGCATAAGACCCTAAACTCCGCTAAGTACATTTCTAAACTAATATGCTTGTTTATAGTTGAACTATTTGACAAAATGTCGATGACATTAATTTCATAAGAAATTTAACTCAACTGCGTTTTAAAAAAAAAAAAAAAAAACACTAACAGTCCATCTAACAGCATAACCAACCTAAATTTGAAAACCATTGTTTATGAATATGCTATACTCTATTTTGAATAAGATATTGGGATAAATAACTATGCCCTAGCTCAAATGCAAAACCCAGTAAAAAGAAAACCCGATTCCATTTATCGAGTTGTTTAACTCTAGACGTATCACACCATACACAGTGACCTCCTCTTTCTCCTTAACATAATAAACACCCAAAAACATACAACCTAACACAACGATAGTTTCACTCAAACTTCTAATTTAAAACTCAGAATTCGGCCAAATACAATTAACAGCTGAGAGCTATGCGATAACAAACAATAAAGCTTAGACATATCCATGTTTCCCAAGTACACTTTCATAACCTCCTTTGAGTATGGGAACAAACATTACCCTGAAAATATCTCTGAACCTTGCCTATTTCCAGGCTCGAAAGTAGTTTACGCAAATGCCCTTCAAAACATTTTAAAATCAAACTTCTACCATTCCTAATTTAAACATTTAAATGTAGTAGCAAGAGAGAGAAGGATAGAAAATGCCCCTACGTGAGGTAAGAAGACACAACTTGTTCAACAAAGTCCCTGCTGCACAACTTGATGTGAAGCCCAAAATGCCGAATCTGACAAAAGTTCAAGATGCAGAGATGGAAGAGCTTGATAAACAAAGTGGCTGTGAATAATATCTCGAGGCTCAGCCTCATATGCATGAAAATAGTTCCAACAAACCCTTCCATGTTTTCGAAAATCACTGCAACTTAGTTCACAAATGTATGCCAAACAGAGCACGGCGGCCATAATGTCGGCCAAGTCTTAACAGAAAACCCTCTCGAAATTGAAATGATCAACAGAACACTGAGTGCCATAATGCCTCTTTAATATTGCTTTTAATGCTACAACGTAACATAGCAATACATGTACAATAAAAATAAACCCATTACCACCACCATTTTGGCATTTTGTAACAATGCGAAATTCACATCATTTAAGCATTCAAGACTAATTTACAAAACTACTAGTATGCATGATCTATCATCCGTGGGTAATAAAACCCTAACTTAAACAAGTGAAGCATTGACATGAAATCAAAACCATTATAGGGTAAGATGCAATTAAATATATTTAACCCTATTCACAACATTTGCAAATATACCAAGTCAAAAACCTCTAAGGTTGTGATTAATCTATTTACAATTTATATGCATAAACTTTGTAAAACTTAACCTCATGAACACTTGATACCCTATTTAATGAATTCTAATAATCAAGTTTACAATCCTTAAAACTCAAATTAAGTTAAGAACTTAAAACGTTTTATTCCTTAAAAGCAATCTAATATAAGCAACCGAAAAATGTCAGGTATTAAAACCTCTTATATTAAAACCATAAGTCATCCGTCATATCTAGATAAAGCAATCTTGATACCAGAAACACACTCAACAAAAGTTTTATGTTCTTCCTAAACAGAATATAATCAAATTCTGACTGAACAATCAACGTATCAAACTGAAAGAAATTAGATCACAGCTAAGTCATAAAAGAAGAATAACCAAAAGAAGGAGTGAGACATGACATCACATTTGCTCATATTCACATACGCAGAGATCAAGTTTGACCAAAAGTTGACCAGATTTAAACACGGTTGACTTGAGTTCACTAGTTTCGAAAAGAATTTTGAAATAATTAAACAAAATTATTTAATTAAATGGAGTACTTACTTCTAATTAATTAAACAAAGTTATTTAATTAAATGAGAAGCCATTCCTAATTAATTAAATGCAGTTATTTAATTAAATAAGAAAAGTTTCTCTAATTAATTAAAGATTATTTTATTAAATAGAAAAACTATATATGAGAGCATATCTCATTTTATTAAATTAAATATCTTACCAAAATCTCTCTTTAGTTCAAGAAGAGAAATTTTCAGTTCACTATTGATCAAAAATGAGTTAAATCAGTTAACTCCTTTTTCTACTCAAATTGAATCAGTTAAATCCTTATTTTACTCAAATTAAATCTCTTAAGTCCCTTTAATTTGGAAATCTCTCTTTATGACTTAACTTCACCTTTAATCCTGATTGTTGATTGAAATTGATCTCAACCGTTGATGAATTCTAGGCAAGTCTATTTAAGAGACCCTTATCTCTTCATTTTGAAAGGTTGAATGAGAATTTGCATCGAATTGTTGCTGGAATTCTACTAACATTTGCTCATATTCACATAAGCAAAGATCAAGTTTGACCAAAAGTTGACTAGATTTAACCACGGTTGACTTGAGCTGACTAGTTTCGAAAAGAATTTTGAAATAATTCAATGAAATTATTTAATTAAATAGAGTACTTACTTCTAATTAATTAAACAAAGTTATTTAATTAAATGAGAAGCCATTCTTAATTAATTAAATAAAGTTATTTAATTAAATGAAGTTATTTAATTAAATAAGAAAAGTGTTTCTAATTAATTAAAAATTATTTAATTAAATAGAAAAGTAATTATGAGAGCATATCTCTTTTTATTAAATTAAATATCTCAACAAAATCTCTCTTCAGTTCAAAAAGGAAAATTTCCTGTTTACTATTGATCAAAAATGAGTTAAATCAATTAACTCCTTTTTCTACTCAAATTGAATTAGTTATCTCCTTATTTTACTCAAATTAAATCTGTTAACTCCTTTTGATTTGGAAATCTCCCTTTATGACTAAACTTCACCTTTAATCTTGACCGTTGATTCAAATCGATCTCAACCGTTGATGAATTTCAAGAAAGTCTATTTAAGAGACCCTCATCTCTTCATTTTGAAAAGTTGAATGAGAATTTGCATCAAATTGTTGCTAGAATTCATACTCACATTTGCTCATATTCACATACGCAAAGATCAAGTTTGACCAAAAGTTGACCAGATTTAACCATGGTTGACTTGAGTGGACTAGTTTCGAAAAGAATTTTGAAATAATTAAACGAAATTATTTAATTAAATAAAGTACTTAATCCTAATTAATTAAACAAAGTTATTTAATTAAATGAGAAGCCATTCCTAATTAATTAAATGAAGTTATTTAATTAAATGAGAAAAGTGTCTCTAATTAATTAAAGATTATTTAATTAAATAGAAAAAGTAATTATGAGAGCATATCTCATTTTATTAAATCAAATATCTCAACAAAATCTCTCTTCAGTTCAAAAAGGGAAATTTCCAGTTCACTATTGATAAAAAATGAGTTAAATCAGTTAACTCCTTTTTATACTCAAATTGAATCAGTTAACTCCTTATTTTACTCAAATTAAATCTGTTAATTCCTTTTAATTTGGAAATCTCCCTTTATAACTGAACTTCACTTTTAATTCTGACCGTTGATTGAAATCGATCTCAACCGTTGATGAATTTTAGGAAGGTCTATTTAAGAGACCCTCATCTCTTCATTTTGAAAGGTTGAATGAGAATTTGCATCGAATTGTTGCTGGAATTCATACTTACATTTGCTCATATTCACATACGCAGAGATCAAGTTTGACCAAAAGTTAGCCAGATTTAACCAAGGCTGACTTGAGTTGACTAGTTTTGAAAAAAATTTGA
This sequence comes from Cupressus sempervirens, assembly GCA_028749045.1. Taxonomy (NCBI): domain Eukaryota; kingdom Viridiplantae; phylum Streptophyta; class Pinopsida; order Cupressales; family Cupressaceae; genus Cupressus; species Cupressus sempervirens. Next base: position 673,465,837 of record CM053790.1, on the reverse strand, counting down.
AATAATTAAACGAAATTATTTCATTAAATGGAGTACTTAATTCTAATTAATTAAACAAAGTTATTTAATTAAGTGAGAAGCCATTCCTAATTAATTAAATGAAGTTATTTAATTAAACAAGAAAAGTGTCTCTAATTAATTAAAGATTATTTAATTAAATAGAAAAGATAATTATGAGAGCATATCTCATTTTATTACATTAAATATCGCAACAAAATCTCTCTTAAGTTCAAAAAGGAAAATTTCCATTTCACTATTGATAAAAAATGAGTTAAATGAGTTAACTCCTTTTTCTACTCAAATTGAATCAGTTAACTCCTTATTTTACTCAAATTAAATCTGTTAACTCCCTTTAATTTGGAAATCTTCCTTTATGACTGAATTTCACCTTTAATCCTGACCGTTGATTGAAATCGATCTCAACCGTTGATGAATTCCAGGAAAGTCTATTTAAGAGACCCTCATCTCTTCATTTTGAAAGGTTGAATGAGAATTTGCATCAAAAATGAGTTAAATCAGTGAACTCCTTTTTCTACTCCAATTCAATCAGTTAACTCCTTATTTTACTCAAATTAAATATGATATGTCCTTTTAATTTGGAAATCTCCCTTTATGCCTTAACTTCACCTTTAATCCTGACCATTGAGTGAAATTGATCTCAACCGTTGATGAATTCTAGGCAAGTCTATTTAAGAGACCCTCATCTCTTCATTTTGAAAGGTTGAATGAGAATTTGCATCGAATTGTTGCTGGAATTCATACTCACATTTGCTCATATTCACATACACAGAGATCAAGTTTGACCAAAAGTTGACTAGATTTAACCATGGTTGACTTGAATATACTAGTTTCGAAAAGAATTTTGAAATAATTGAATGAAATTATTTAATTAAATGGAATACTTACTTCTAATTAATTAAAAAAAGTTATTTAATTAAATGAGAAGCCATTCTTAATTAATTAAATGAAGTTATTTAATTAAATATGAAAAGTGTTTCTAATTAATTACAGATTATTTAATTAAATAGAAAAAGTAATTATAAGAGCATATCTCATTTTATTAAATTCAATATCTCAACAAAATCTCTCTTCAGTTCAAAAAGGGAAATTTCCAATTCACTATTGATAAAAAATGATTTAAATCAATTAACTCCTTTTTCTACTCAAATTGAATCAGTTAACTCCTTATTTTACTCAAATTAAATCTGTTAACTCCCTCTAATTTCGAAGTCTCTCTTTATGACTAAACTTTACCTTTAATCTTGACCGTTGATTGAAATCGATCTCAACCGTTGATGAATTCGAGGAAAGTCTCTTTAAGAGACCCTCATCTCTTCATTTTGAAAGGTTGAATGAGAATTTGCATCGAATTGTTGCTAGAATTCATACTGACATTTGCTCATATTCACATACACAGAGATCAAGTTTGACCAAAATTTGACCAAATTTAACCACGGTTGACTTGAGTTTACTAGTTTCGAAAAGAATTTTGAAATAATTAAACGAAATTATTTAATTAAATGGAGTACTTACTTCTAATTAATTAAACAAAGTTATTTAATTAAATGAGAAGCCATTGCTAATTAATTAAATGAAGTTATTTAATTAAATAAGAAAATTGTCTCTAATTAATTAAAGATTATTTAATTAAATAAAAAAAGTAATTATGAGAGCATATCTCATTTTATTAAATTAAATATCTCAACAAAATCTCTCTTCAGTTGAAAAAGGGAAATTTCCAATTAACTATTGATCAAAAATGAGTTAAATGAGTTAACTCCTTTTTCTACTCAAATTGAATTATTTAACTCGTTATTTTACTCAAATTAAATCTGTCAACTCCCTTTAATTTGGAAATCTTCCTTTATGACTAAACTTCACCTTTAATCCTGACCATTGATTGAAATCGATCTCAACCGTTGATGAATTCCAGGAAAGTCTATTTAAGAATCTCTCATCTCTTCATTTTGAAAGGTTGAATGAGAATTTGTATCGAATTGTTGCTAGAATTCATACTCATATTTGCTCATGTTCACATACGCAGAGATCAAGTTTGACCAAAAGTTAACCAGATTCAACCGCGGTTGACTTGAGTTGACTAGTTTCGAAAAGAATTTTGAAATAATTTTTAAAAATTATTTAAGTAAATGGAGTAATTACTTCTAATTAATTAAAAAAAGTTGTTTAATTAAATGAGAAGCCATTCCTAATTAATTAAATGAAGTTATTTAATTAAATAAGAAAAGTGTCTCTAATTAATTAAAGATTATTTAATTAAATAGAAAAAGTAATTATGAGAGCATTGTAGAACAAGATTTAGTATGTAAAGAACATTAACAAATAAAATAAACATTCATAAATAAAAACTAAATTCACATATATGTTTAGACAAAGAAAAGCAAACAAAAAGTGCAAACCTCACAAGAGAAAACACTCCATGCTTTTCTTGATTCTGTAGATGTGTCCTTTTGATGTGGATGTATGCTCAAGATGCTCAAAAGCTGCTTCAATGGATGTGGGTAATGGCAAATTGGTAGCTTTGTGAGCTCTCAATTTGGCATTATAAGGGTAATATTGATGGCTTTGGTTCTCAAAATAGTATGATAACTTTAGCTCAAAGATTGTTGATGAAATGGGTTGGAATGAGATTCAATTTATAGGCCAAGGGGTAGAGGGATGGAGGGCTTAGATTCAAGGATGGAGAGATGGTTAAGGAGGGCTAAGATGCACTCAAAGGGTAGCACATGGATTGTGTTTGTTTAGTACCAATGGGAAGGTGACACTTGTCACAAGGAGGATGAGTGTGATAGGGTAGGGTAAAGGGTTAGTTAAAGGCATGATGAGTGGGGTTGAGTATGTAAGAGAGATGTAAGAGGAATGAGTGTGAAAGAGAGAAGAGTAGGAAAGATGGATGTAAGAGTCATGAGTGGGCTTGTAAGAGTCTTTTATGATTTGTAAGAGCACTCATGACTTGGTGGTTGGGATTTTTGAGGGGAGATTTTGGTTTAGTTTAGGAAAGTTTTAAACTTGTTTACGGAATGTGACATCATTAGGGGGTGGATTAGGCTTGGGTTTAGGATTATATTAGAGATCTTAGAGATGTGCAAGTGGATGGCATTAATGAGGTTGGGTGAGTTAGTAGCTAAGCTAGGTTAGTATGGGTGGATGGGGTGGATTAGGCTAAATGGAGGATTATGGATAATTTAGGGGTTTTTAGATTTGAGGATTTTATTTATCAAATAGATTTATTTAATAAATGGAGAATTTTGGAATTAGATAGAAGAATAGGATTTAATTGATAAATGATAGGTTATTTGATTTATCAATTAGGACTATAGATGATTAATTAAATTAATCAGCTACAGGATGGAAAAGGATTAATTAAATAGGAATTTAATTAATGATGCCTTTGGAGATGGATAAATTAGATTACCAAAGCGGTATAATAAAATTTAGGTGTCTACACTCATTTTATTAAATTAAATATCTCAACAAAATCTCTCTTCAGTTCAAAAAGGGAAATTTTCAGTTCACTATTGATAAAAAATGAGTTAAATTAGTTAACTCCTTTTTCTACTCAAATTGAATCAGTTAACTCCTTATTTTACTCAAATTAAATCTATTAACTCCCTTTAATTTGGAAATCTCCCTTTATGACTGAACTTCACCTTTAATCCTGATCGGTTATTGAAATCGATCTCGACCGTTGATGAATTCCAAGAAAGTCTATTTAAGACACCCTCATCTCTTTATTTTGAAAGGTTGAATGAGAATTTGCATCAAATTGTTGATGGAATTCATACTCACATTTGCTCATATTCACATATGCAGAGATAAAGTTTGACCAAAAGTTGACTAAATTTAACCATAGTTGACTTGAGTTGGCTAGTCTCGAATTTTTTTTTGAAATAATTAAATAAAATTATTTAATTAAATGTAGTACTTACTTCTAATTAAGTAAATAAAGTTATTTAATTAAATGAGAAGCCATTCTTAATTAATTAAATGAAGTTATTTAATTAAATAAGAAAAATGTCTCTAATTAATTAAAGAGTATTTAATTAAATAGAAAAAGTAAGTATGAGAGCATATCTCATTTTATTAAATTAAATATCTCAACAAAATCTCTCTTCAGCTCAAAAAGAAAAATTTCCAATTCACTATTGATAAAAAATGAGCTAAATCAGTTAACTCTTTTTTCTACTCAAATTGAATCAGTTAACTCCTTATTTTACTCAAATTAAATCTTTTAACTCCTTTTAATTTGGAAATCTCCCTTTATGACTGAACTTCACCTTTAATCTTGACCATTGATTGAAATCGATCTCAACCGTTGATGAATTCCAGAAAAATCTATTTAAGAGACCCTTATCTCTTTATTTTGAAAGGTTGAATGAGAATTTGCATCGAATTGTTGTTCGAATTCATACTCACATTTGCTCATATTCACATACGCAGAGATCAAGTTTGACCAAAAGTTGACCACATTTAACCATGGTTGACATGAGTTGACTATTTTGTAAAAGAATTTTGAAATAATTAATTAAAATTATTTAATTAAATGGAGTACTTACTTCTAATTAAGTAAACAAAGTTATTTAATTAAATGAGAAGCCATTCCTTATTAATTAAATGAAGTTAATTAATTAAATAAAAAAAGTGTCTCTAATTAACTAAAGATTACTTAATTAAATAGAAAAAGCAATTATGAGAGCATATCTCATTTTATTAAATTAAATATCTCAACAAAATCTTTCTTCAGTTCAAAAAGGGAAATTTCCAATTCACTATTGATAAAAAATGAGATAAATTAGTTAACTCTTTTTTCTGCTCAAATTGAATCAGTTAACTATTTATTTTACTCAAATTAAATCTGTTAACTCCATTTAATTTGGAAATCTCCCTTTATGACTGAACTTCAACTTTAATCTTGATCGCTGATTGAAATTGATCTCTCCTGTTGATGAATTTCAGAAAAGTCTATTTAAGAGACCCTCATCTCTTCATTTTGAAAGGTTGAGTGAGAATTTGCATCAAATTGTTGTTGGAATTCATACTCACATTTGCTCATATTCACATACGCAAAGATCATGTTTGACCAAAAGTTGACCAAATTTAACCACGGTTGACTTGACTTCACTAGTTTCGAGAAGAATTTTAAAATAATTAAACAAAATTATTTAATTAAATGGTGTACTTACTTCTAATTAATTAAAAAAAATTATTTAATTAAACGAGAAGCCATTCCTAATTAATAAAATGAAGTTATTTAATTAAATAAGAAAAATATCTCTAATTAATTAACGATTATTTAATTAAATAGAAAAAGTAATTATGAGAGCATATATCATTTTATTAAATTAAATATTTCAACAAAATCTCTTTTCAATTCAAAAAGGGAAATTTCCAATTTACTATTGATCAAAAATGAGTTAAATCAGTTAACTCCTTTTTTTACTCAAATTGAGTTAGTTAACTCCTTGTTTTACTCAAATTAAATCTGTTAACTCCCTTTAATTTGGAAATCTCCCTTTATGACTGAATTTCACCTTTAATCCTGACTGCAGATTGAAATTGACCTCAACCGTTGATGAATTATAGTAAAGTCTATTTAAGAAACCCTCATTTCTTCATTTTGAAAGGTTCAATGAGAATTTGCATCGAATTGTTGTTGGAATTCATACTCACATTTGCTCATATTCACATACACAAAGATAAAGATTGACCAAAAGTTGACTAGATTTAACCACGGTTGAATTGAGTTGACTAGTTTCGAAAAAAAAATTCAAATAATTAATCAAAATTATTTAATTAAATGGAGTACTTACTTCTAATTAATTAAACAAATTTATTTAATTAAATGAGAAGCCATTCCTAATTAATTAAATCAACTTATTTAATTAAATAAGAAAAGTGTCTCTAATTAATTAAAGATTACTTAATTAAATAGAAGAGTAATTATGAGAGCATTTCTCATTTTATTAGATTAAATATCTCAACAAAATCTCTCTTCAGTTCAAAAAGGAAAATTTTTAGTTCACTATTAATCAAAAATGAGTTAAATGAGTTAACTCCTTTTTCTACTCAAATTGAATTAGTTAACTATTTATTTTACTCAAATTAAATATGTTAACTTCTTTTAATTTGTAAATGTCCCTTTATGACTGAACTTCATCTTTAATGCTGACCGTTGATTGAAATCGATCTCAACAATTGATGAATTTCAGGAAAGTCTATTTAAGAGACCCTCATCTCTTCATTTTGAAAGGTTGAATGAGAATTTATATCGAATTGTTGCTGAAATTTATACTCACATTGTCTCATATTCACATACGCAAAGATCAAGTTTGATCAAAACTTCACCATATTTAACCACGGTTGACTTGAGTTTACTAGTTTTGAAAAGAATTTTAAAATAATTAAAAGAAATTATTTAATTAAATGGAGTACTTACTTCTAATTAATTAAATAAAGTTATTTAATTAAATAAGAAAAGTGCCTCTAGTTAATTAGAAATTATTTAATTAAATAGAAAAAGTAATTATGAGAGTATATCTCATTTTATTAATTTAAATATCTCAACAAAATCTCTCTTCAGATCAAAAAGAGAAATTTTCAGTTTACTATTGATCAAAAGTGGGTTAAATTAGTTAACTCCTTTTTCTACTCAAATTGAATCAGATAACTCGTTATTTTACTCAAATTAAATCTGTCAACTCTCTTTAATTTGGAAATCTCCCTTTATGGCTGAACTTCACCTTTAATCCTGACCGTTAATTGAAATCGATCTCAACCATTGATGAATTCCAGGAAAGTCTATTTAAGAGACCCTCATCTCTTCATTTTGAAAGGTTGAATGAGAATTTGCATCGAATTGTTGCTAGAATTCATACTCACATTTGTTCATATTCACATACGCAAAGATCAAGTTTGACCAAAAGTTGATCAGATTTAACCACGGTTGATTTGAGTTGACTAGTTTCGAAAAAAAATTGAAATAATTAAATGAAATTATTTAATTAAATGGAGTAGTTACTTCTATTTAATTAAACAAAGTTATTTAAATAAATGAGAAGCTATTCCTAATTAATTAAATGAAGTTATTTAATTAAATAAGAAAAGTGTCTTTAATTAATTAAAAATTATTTAATTAAATAGAAAAAGAAATTATGATAGCATATCTCATTTTATTAAATTAAATATCTCAACAAAATTTCTCTTCAGTTCAAAAAGGAAAATTTCCTATTCACTATTGATGAAAAATGAGTTAAATCAGTTAACTCCTTTTTCTACTCAAATTGAATAAGTTAACTCCTCATTTTACTCAAATTAAATCTATTAACTCTCTTTAATTTGAAAATCTTCCTTTATGACTGAACTTCACCTTTAATCCTGACCGCTGATTGAAATCGATCTCAACCGTTGATGAATTTTAGGAAAGTCTATTTAAGTTACCCTCATCTCTTCATTTTGAAAGATTGAATGAGAATTTGCATCGAATTGTTCCTAGAATTCATACTCACATTGGCTCATATTCACATACGCAAAGATCAAGTTTCACAAAATGTTGACCAGATTTAATCACGGTTGACTAGTTTGAAAAGAATTTTGAAATAATTAAATGAAATTATTTAATTAAATGGAGTACTTACTTCTAATTCATTAAACAAAGTTATTTAATTAAATGAGAAGATATTCCAAATTAATTAAATGAAGTTATTTAATTAAATAAAAAAAGTGTCTCTAATTAAATAAAGATTATTTAATTAAGTAGAAAAAGTAATTATGAGAGCATATCTCATTTTATTAAATTAAATATTTCAACAAAATCTCGCTTCAGTTCAAAAAGGGAAATTTTAAGTTCACTATTGATCAAAAATGAGTTAAATCAGTTAAGTCCTTTTTCTATACAAATTGAATCAGTTAACTCCTTAATTTACTCAAATTAAATCAGTTAACTCCCTTTAATTTGAAAATCTCCTTTTATGACTGAACTTCACCTTTAATCATGACCGTTGATTGAAATCGATCTCAACCATTGATGAATTACAGAAAAGTCTATTTAAGAGACCCTCATCTCTTCATTTTGAAAGATTGAATGAGAATTTGCATCGAATTGTTCTTGGAATTCATACTCACATTTTCTCATATTCACATGCACAAAGATCAAGTTTGACCAAAAGTTGACCAGATTTAACCACGATTGACATGAGTTGACTAGTTTCAAAAAAAAAAATTTAAATAATTAAACGAAATTATTTAATTAAATGCAGTACTTACTTCTAAATAATTAAACAGAGTCATTTAATTAAATGAGAAGCCATTCTTAATTAATTAAATGAAGTTATTTAACTAAATGAGAAAAGTGTCTCTAATTAATTAAAGATTATTTAATTAAATAGAAAAAGTAATTATGAAAGCATATCTCATTTTATTAAATTAAATATCTCGACAAAATCTCTCTTCAGTTCAAAAAGAGAAATTTCCAGTTCACTATTAATCAAAAATGAGTTAAATCATTTAACTCCTTTTTCTACTCAAATTGAATCAGTTAACTCTTTATTTTACTCAAATTAAATCTGTTAACTCCTTTTAATTTAAAAATCTTCCTTTATGACTGAACTTCACCTTTAATCCTGACCGTTGATTGAAATAGATCTCAACTATTGATGAATCCCAAGAAAGTCTATTTAAGAGACCCTCATCTCTTCATTTTGAAAGGTTGAATGAGAATTTGCATCGAATTGTTGCTGGAATTCATACTCACATTTGCTCATATTCACATACGCAAATATCAAGTTTGACCAAAAGTTGACCAAATTTAACCACGGTTGACTTGAGTTGACTAGTTTCGAAAACAATTTTGAAATAATTAAACAAAATTATTTAATTAAATGGAGTACTTACTTCTAATTAATTAAACAAAGTTCTATAATTAAATGAGAAACCATTCCTAATTAATTAAATTAAGTTAATTAATTAAATAAGAAAAGTGTTTCTAATTAATTAAAAATTACTTAATTAAATAGAAAAAGTAATTATGAGAGCATATCTCACTTTATTAAATTAAATATCTCAACAAATTCTCTCTTCAGTTTAGAAAAAGAAATTTTCAGTTCATTATTGATAAAAAATGAGTTAAATTAGTTAACTCCTTTTTTTACTCAAATTGAATCAGTTAACTCCTCATTTTACTGAAATTAAATCTGTCAACTCCCTTTAATTTGGAAATCTCCTTTTATGACTGAACTTCACCTTTAATCCTGACCGTTGATTGAAATCAATCTCAACCGTTGATGAAATCCAGGAAAGTCTATTTAAGAGACCCTCATCTCTTCATTTTGAAATGTTGAATGAGAATTTGCATCGAATTGTTGCTAAAATTCATACTCACATTTGCTCATATTCACATACGCAAAGATCAAGTTTGACCAAAAGTTGACCAGATTTGACTACGATTGACTTGACTTGACTAGTTTCAAAAAGAATTTTGAAATAATTACACAAAATTATTTCATTAAATGGGGTACTTACTTCTAATTAATTAAACAAAGTTATTTAATTAAATGAGAAGCTATTGCTTATTAATTAAATGAAGTTATTTAATTAAATAAGAAAAGTGTCTCTAATTAATTAAAGATTACTTAATTAAATAGAAAGAGTAATTATGAGAGCAAATCTCATTTTATTAAATTAAATATCTCAACAAAATCTCTCTTCAGTTCAAAAAGGGAAATTTCTATTTCACTATTGATCAAAAATGAGTTAAATGAGTTAACTACTTTTTTTACTCAAATTCAATCAATTAACTCCTCATTTTACTGAAATTAAATCTGTTAACTCCATTTAATTTGGAAATCTCCCTTTATGACTGAACTTCACCTTTAATCCTGACCATTGATTGAAATCGATCTCAACCGTTGATGAATTTCAGGAAAGTCTATTTAAGAGACCCTCAACTCTTCATTTTGAAAGGTTGAATGAGAATTTGCATTGAATTGTTAGTGAAATTCATACTCACATTTGCCCATATTCACATACGCAAAGACCAAGTTTGACCAAAAGTTGACCAAATTTTACCACGGTTGACTTGAGTTGACTAGTTCGAAAAGAATTTTGAAATAATTAAATGAAATCATTTAATTAAATGGAGTACTTACTTCTAATTAATTAAACAAAGTCATTTAATTAAATGAGAAGCCATTCCTAATTAATTAAATGAAGTTATTTAATTAAATAGGAAAAGTATCTCTAATTAATTAAAGATTATTTAATTAAATAGAAAAAGTAATTATGAGAGCATATCTCATTTTATTAAATTTAATATCTCAACAAAATCTCTCTCCAGTTCAAAAAGGGAAATTTTTAGTTCACTATTGATCAAAAATGAGTTAAATTAGTTAACTCCTTTTTCTACTCAAATTGAATCAGTTAACTCCTTATTTTACTCAAATTAAATCTGTTAACTCCATTTAATTTGGAAATCTCTATTTATGACTAAACTTCACCTTTAATCCTGACCGTTGATTGAAATCAATCTCAACCGTTGATGAATTCCAAGAAAGTCTATTTGAGAGACCCTCATCTCTTCATTTTGAAAGGTTGACTGAGAATTTGCATCGAATTGTTGCTGGAATTCATACTCACATTTTTTAATATTCACATACGCAAAAATCAAGTTTGACCAAAAGTTGACCAGATTTAACCACGGTTGACTTGAGATGACTAGTTTTCAAAAAAAATTGAAATAATTAAATGAAATTATTTAATTAAATGGAGTACTTACTTCTAATGAATTAAACAAAGTTATTTACTTAAATGAGAAGCCATTCCTAATTAATTAAATGAATTTATTTAATTAAATAAGAAAAGTGTTTCTGATTAATTAAAGATTACTTAATTAAATAGAAAAAGTAATTGTGATAGCATATCTGATTTTATTAAATTAAATATGTCAACAAAATCTCTCTTCAATTCAAAAACAAAAATTTCCAATTCACTATTGATCAAAAATGAGTTAAATTAGTTAACTCCTTTTTTCACTCAAATTAAATCATTTAACTCCTTATTTTACTCAAATTAAATCTATTAACTCCCTTAAATTTGAAAATCTTCCTTTATGACTGAACTTCACATTTAATCCTGACCGTTGAATGAAATCAATCTCAACCGTTGATGAATTCCAAGAAAGTCTATTTAAGAGACTCTCATCTCTTCATTTTGAAAGGTTGAATGAGAATTTGCATCGAATTGTTGCTGGAATTCATACTCACATTTGCTCATATTCACATACGCAAAGGTCAAGTTTGACCAAAAGTTGACCAGATTTAACCATAGTTGACTTGAGTTGACTAGTTTAGAAAAGAATTTTTAAATAATTAAACCAAATTATTTAATTAAATGGAGTACTTACTTTTAATTAATTAAACAAAGTTATTTAATTAAATGAGAAGTCAATCCTAATTAATTAAATGAAGTTATATAATTAATTAAGAAAAGTGTCTCTAATTAATTAGAAATTACTTAATTAAATAGAAAAATTAATTATCAGAGCATATCTCATTTTAATAAATTAAATATCTCAACAAAATCTCTCTTTCGTTCAAAAAGGGACATTTCCAGTTCACTACTGATAAAAAATGAGTTAGATCAGTTAACTCCTTTTTCTACTCAAATTGAAGCAGTTAACTCCTTATTTTACTCAAATTAAATCTGTTAACTTCACCTTTAATCCTAACCGTTGATCGAAATCGATCTCAACCGTTGATGAATTCCAGGAAAGTCTATTTAAGAGACCCTCATCTCTTCATTTTGAAAGCTTAAATGAGAATTTGTATCAAATTGTTGCTATAATTCATACTCACATTTGCTCATATTCACATATGAAAAGATCAAGTTGGACCAAAAGTTGACCCGATTTAACCACGGTTGAATTGAGTTGACTAGTTTCAAAAAGAATGTTGAAATAATTAAACGAAATTATTTAATTAAATGAAGTACTTACTTCTAATTAATTAAAAAAAGTTATTTAGTTAAATGATCAATCATTCCTAATTAATTAAATGAAGTTATTTAATTAAATAAGAAAAGTGTCTCTAATTAATTAAATATTACTTAATTAAATAGAAAAACTAATTAAGAGAGCAGATCTATCATCATCATTGGATGCATCCTTACACATCCATATCTTACGCTATCAACTCATCCTTAGCTTCTACATCTTGCACCAACTTGAGCCATCCTGCTATCCTATCATCCTGAGCTTTTGCCTGCTTGTAACTATCTTGGTCAGCTTCAGCTTGTAAATATCTTGGTCCGTCAGCTTATATATCCTCTTTAGCTTAGTACCATTGTATCTATCTAGCGTTCATGTTAGTTCATCCTTGATCAGCAGCTTGCACCCATCTCACATCCTGGTTAGCTATCCCAATGCATCCTTTAGCTAGATCTCCCGTCACCAAAGTGTTATCCTTCTTACTTCACCTTGCCAGACGCATCACTCATCCAAATCCACCAGCTTAGGTGCTCTCCGATAGATCCTTGTAGGATATAGCTTTCCTCATGTCTGATCTTGATCCGTTAGTACCTCGTCCTACCCATCTTGTTGGAAAATGTTTCTCTTTTGGATTTTCACTTTCTTTTGATTTGGAATATTCCCTTTTTGGTCTTGAGGTATCTTTTTCAAACAATATTTTTGTTCCCTCCCAAAAGTTGCCACAATCTTCCATATCATGGAATACTGCGAATGGGGCAATTTGGGCGTAAGGTCTTGATCAAGTCTTTTGTTTTTTTTTTCTTTTCTGCTTGTGGGTTACCCAGTGTCAGTTCCACTCTGATTCTTTCAAGATTCATGTGTGATGCTGGGGCAATCCTTGCGTGTTTGTTTTGAGTCAGTCCATCAGTCCTCTGGATAGTTGGTGAAAAGGCCTTGATGTTCTTGGTAACCTTGGCAATTAACCAACATTCCTATAGAAAATTTAGTGCTCAACTACATGGTGGTACTTCTCTTTGAAGTATCCCTCCGCTCAAAAAGCTTCAATGGTTTTCCTTCATCTCCATTATCCCCCATCCATATCCAACATCCGTCTCTCCTACCTCAGCTTATGCATCAGTATCTCTTTGAATCACTCCTCATGTTTAGCTTTAGGGATCCACAATCCTAGTCTTAGGGATCCACCAATCCAAATCAATCTAGCAAGCCTCATCTTTCGATATCCACAATCCTAGTCCTAGGGATCTCAAAAACCCATCTTTTGCCAATTCGACTCTTTAAAATCTTGTTGCATCAGCTTTATAATCCCCTCATCCATCTCCCTATCCTAGATTCCTTTTTATAGTGCTCCACTCTTTCATCCTCCACCTTCCCTAAAGTCTTAAGCTTGCTTCCTCTTGTGCCTCTGATTCTCCCTTTATCATTCTCACATAGTGAGAGTTTGAGCTAACTAAACCTCTTCTCTTAAGCCAATCTGAGTCTTCTTGCTCATCTCGAATTCTTGTACTTTTCAAGAAGTCGTCGAGCCTCGCTTTCTCTCCCCATCGCCTTCTTGAGGAGGCATCTTGCAGTCCATTCTCTCCTCTTCCACTCTAGCCTTGGGCATCTTATTTTCTTATCTTTGATGCCATGCCTCTTGCGGCATCACATCAAAGAGGGGCAAAATGTAGACACCTAAAATCTTTTAGAAAATAATATTTTTATTTTTTGAAAAAAAGTTCTTGATGTCATCATTTACTAATTAATTAATTATTTAATTAATTTATTTATTTTTATGCCATTAAATCCCTTTATCTTAATTAGAAATATTTAATTAAGGAATCCCTCACAAAAATTTTTAAACATTATTTTCTTATTTGATTAATTATTTAATTAATAAATTGACCAAAAAATCCAAAATAAATAAAAAATTTATTTTTTGCCCAAAAGTAGGCCAATTTTCTTAAGACCACTAAACTCTTCCAAAATCTTCTAATCCTTCTTTAATTTTGATTAAAAGCTAATCCCATCATTTCCTAACCCTAATCCCAACTCAAAATATTTAATTAAGATTAAATATTAATCCTCATGTTTATTAAAAAAAGTTTTAATAAATATCTCCTCAACCCAAACCCTTGAAATAAATAAAACTTTATTTATTTTCTAAAAATCTAATTTATCCTCATCCTAAAAAGTTCTAGATTCTTCTAGAAAGTCTTCATCCTCATCCTAGGGAATTCTAGACTATTCTAGAAAGTCTTTATCCTCATCCAAAGTCTAGACTCTTTTAGAAGATGTCTTTAAACCTAATCCTAATCCCCTCCTAATCTTGTCACTTTCTCTAAAACATGGGTTAAGACTTACTAACCCAAGCCAAAGTTAACAAATATCTCCTCCTTCACCCACCCTCATTAAATGCCATCCACTTGCCTATCCCTAAGCTAATCCTAAACCATCCTAATCCATCCTCTAATCATTTGCACAAGCCTAAGCAAGCTTAAAACCTTCCTAATCAAATCCAAGTCGAAATTCCTCTCATCTCCCTTAAAATATCCCAACCATAAAACTTTATGAAGCCCACTAGGCCATAAATGACTCTTCCAAAGCCCTTTTATTGCTCTTACAAGCCATTATGAGGGTCTTTATGAAGATTTTATCCCTTGAGCCTCTTTTTTTGACTCATCCTTCCCCTTTCCTCCATCCTCTCACTCTGTGACATGTGTCACTCTCTGATTGACTATAAGGAAGCAAAATTCATGTGCTGTCCTCTCATGCAATCTGAGCCCTCCATGAGCTTTTTCCCATCCTTGCATCTTAGCCCTCAATCCCTCAAGCCTCTTGCCTATAAATTGGATCCTTCCCCTTTGCAAAACAACACAATCCATGAAGTAAAGTCATAATGCCATTTTAAGAAGCTATTTTACATCAAAACCATACACTCGCACCCAAATTCCAACTCCATTTGAAGCCCTTTTTGAAGCATAAGTTTGAGCATACATCCTATCTATTTAGACAAAGCCACTCAACAAGAGAGCTTCTCATTGAGAGAGTCCATTAATGGCTCATATTCTCAATTGAGAGTTCATCTTAGTCTATCTTGAAGTTTATAAATTTTGTTTAGTTTGTAGAAGCTTTATTTAAATTTGATCTCTATTAGCATACTAACATTTCTCATATACATTTTGGCACACCCAGTGGGACCTCGCATGGGTCATCATCATTAGCTTTTTTAGTCAAGTTTTGTATGTCATTTGCTAATTTTGGCTAATTTTGTTTGTTTTTGTGATTGGTAGGATTGTATAAATTGGTTTTGTAGGTCCACATTAGCATGAAGAAGACAAAGGAACTCATAGTCTATCTCATAGTATTTGCAAATTTTTCAAGCTTATAGGTGGACAAAGCACTTGGAATTCTTCTCTCTCTTCCTGTCTATATTCTTCTTATTCCATCTACTTCTTCTTCTTCTTCTTGTGGGAGATCTTGGCTATTTTTTTTTTAAGAAAGCAAAATCACACACTTCTTTTTAGTGCTTAAAATGAACTCCCAAATCATACTTAAATTCATTAAAAATTTAAAAATTTGCAAAAAAGAAAAAATCTTTTAACAAGTGAAACTAAACCAATCCAATCATTTGCATCCTTGCAACATCAAGGTTTTAGATGCGTTCATGCAAAGTTAGGAACACTTCATTTTTGGGAATTTAAAAAGAACTTCAAGTTTCCATTTCAAAAGGTTCAAAATCAACACTAAGTGCACACTAAAATCTAAATCAAACTCAAAGCATCAATCAAGGATAAAATAAACCTCATTTGCAAATATTTTAAAGTTCTTTTAAAAATCTCATGAAAACTAAGAGTCCTAAATGGTTGCCAAAAATTGTACTAAAAGCTTTGTTATTTGTTCCAAACAAATGTCTTGTTGCAAAATCTTGAATGTTTCTTAGGTTTTTCATGCATCAAAACAATCTAGGAATATCATTTTTGGGCTTAAAATATGCAAACTAAAACACAAAATCTTGAATGAAAACCAAAGTCCAAAGAGTCATTTTCACTTTTGAGTCCAAAACAATCTTGAATGGTCTAAGGTTAAAACAAAGCACTTCAAAGTTCTTAAAACAACACACAAAATCTCACTCTTGAATGCTCAAAGGAAAAAACTTGAATGTTTAATCACTTGTCTTTGAATGCATGTTGCTAAAATCACTCTTGAGTGCCATGGATTAAAATCAAGTTTTTTTTTTTTATGAATGCATGATTAAAACAAAAAATCCAATCTTGGATGCCACAGATCAAATAATCATCTTTTGGGGCATAAAAAGAATCCACATTTTTGAAATCTTCTAAGTTATAAAAACTAATAAAGATTCTTTGAGTAAGTTTGTAGTTGGACTCGCCCTCTTTAATCACCCATCAATTTAACCATTGGTTGCAATCTCAGTGCCATCTATGGGGATGGGTCTACCTAAGAGGGTGTTAAGTGCTCTACAAAGATCAAACTCCACTCACTTGGGTCTTTAGTGGTTTTTCTAAGTTAGAAAATTCCTTGAATGCACATTAATCTCACTCACACTTCATTTGGGCATAAAAATTGGACAAATCTTGACATGGAGGGTCTCTGGGTGCACGCTTGGCAATCAAGTTTCACACATCTTTGTTTTGAGCTTAAAAAAAACTCACACTCAATCTTGAATGCCTAACAATCAATGAACATTGCATGGTTTGGACGCATTTTCAATGACGCTCACATTTCTTATGTTGACTATCTCTCGACTTTCATTATGCTGATGATGTTGTCAAATTAGAATGAACATTGTATGTCATAATCACAAGTGTCTTCAATCATAGCTTACAAAATCTAAATCATCAATTGGAATAAACGCGTGTCTTTTAAAGCCCAAGATCATATATGTGGTCTTGTTTTATACTTTTTAGGAGGCCTGCTTGAGGATTTCATCACCCCTTGGGACGACCTCAACTCCAGCGTTCCGGCGGAGTATAAAAATTGGGAGGTGAATCCAAAGACACCTCTCTTGGAATCAAGATTTTGTCACTCGGGCTAAGCCTCAAGGAACTTTATACCCTTGAGAAGTGAAAGAGGAGAAGTGGGTTACCGCTCCTCTCGGCTGTGTGACATCTTTTTAGTTTCATCTACGAATTTGGGCCTCACGTACCTTGCGTATATCGAGGACTCCCTAGCTATAACAAATTTCATCCTTGTAGAAATCTTCCTAGGATGTTGGTGTGTTTGACGTGCTTGCTCCAAAATTTTGTCTGCTTGTTTGTTCATAGATTTTGAATGAATGTTTGCCAACTTTGGTCAAAATCCCAAAAAAGAAGAAATCTCCCAGCTCGAGGCATACTTAGTGTAGTCACTGCCTCATCAAAAAATCATCCAAGCTCCCTCAATGCAACCGAATCTATCTAGTTCCTTGCTTTAGAACAATCACAAATCCAAAGTCTCTCCAAAACACCCCCCCCCAGCCAACTAGCAACCCAATCCAAAATCACACCCAAGCCTTTAGAGAGTTGTTGTCATTTTGCTATCCAATCAATATGACCAATCCACCAGCCTCACCAAGGTTATCCCTTTAACAAAGCTTTGTCTAGGGTAATCTAGCTTTGTCACTTGTTATCCCTCATCACCTTGAGCTAAAGGTTGGGATCCACAAGTGGTCAATCTCGTGTCATGCCCATAGGATCATTAGTCTATCCATAAGTTGACACAATTTCCACCAATCTAGCGCATAGGAAAGAAAAACTCTCACTTTCTGATAGCATGCCCTTGAAGTCTTCCATCCATAGGAAAGCCAAAAATATCTAGCCAATCCTCCTAAGGTCTTTCATACAGCTTTGACTCTCCCTAGGAAATCCTTCATCATCCAATCCAAAATCTGTGCTTAATCTAAATCCAACCATGAGCTTCCGTGTTCATCCATATGCAAGACCCCATCCCCATCTGACTCATCATCAAAACATGAAATCCCAAACCTATCATGATGTGTTCGGTCATATTGTCCTTACTCCCGCCACCTACTATTCCAATGATGATGAAAATCTTGTTGACTATGACGGGTATATTGAAAGCCTTAGAAACATTCCCCCAAGTATCCCACAAAATCCATGCATTCTTCCAAACTATCTAATCATGCCATCTGATATCCTAGCTTCTCCTCCATCACCCAATCAACCAAGCTTCCAATCTTCCACCCCCATTACACTATCTATTCCTATCAATCCACCTCCACCTCCAACACACAATTCTCCAAGGAATCTCCTAGAGGAAATACAAGAAAAGTTGCCTCCAACAGTCGATAAGCCATGTCATCTAAACCAACCATGTGAAGTTGTCAGTAATGAAGCTTACCCATCTATAATATCACCTCCATCTCCTATAGCTATCATCCCCATACAACCCATTGAATCGCTCCAAATCCCATCCACATCTCCTCCTCCAAGCATTCTCCAAATCCCATATAATGAACCTCATGCATCCACTCCCATCCGTTCTTGTCAAGATCTTGTCCAAAAGCATGTTGAAATATCCTCTGATAGAACAACAGATCTTGCCATTCCACTTATTCCCCTACATGATCCACTTTTACCATCCCCTCCATATCTAAATCCTACCATCTTACTTACTCCATCTCAAGATCCCATTCCCTCAGCCCACCGAACTCAAGATCCTATCCTCCCATCTCCTCTACTTCATGATCATACATCTCCCATAATCCATGATGATAGATCCATCGAAAAAGAACTAATTATCATATTCGAAGCTCCAACTCCTTCAGCTAGTAATGGACTCACATCTTGTGTTCCAAATAATGAACATCATATTGAAAAAAGAAATGAAAATGCATTTCTAGATGTTGGTATCCCCGCTATTCCTACATGGTCCCAAGTCCTTCCATCTCCACCCCAAAGTTCCCATCCATCTTATTCCACATCTATTTTGGGCCCTCATCCTACTCCTTATCTCCAACCCTCCATTTTGGGTCCATATATCGTTTATCTAAATCCCACACCCTTTCCATCCATTTTGGGTCCTTACATACCTAATATGAACCCTTTATCCGCTCCATCTATTTTGGGACCTACACCTTCCCTGTTTCCATCTATTTTGGGCCCATATCCTTCCTTCCCTCCATCCATTTTGGGCAATTATATCCATCCATATCCTATGTTCCAATCTATCCTTCCATCCCCTCAAATCCACCAACTAGATCATCAAAGGCACTCACCCTTGAATCCCTTCCAACCTTTAAACCCTATCACTCCATCAATTATCCCTCCATCTCCTCCATGCTCTTGTTCCCATCCCATGGCTAATAGAATCATATTGGATGCCAAAATACAAAAGCATAAATCCAAAAATCCACAAAAATCCAAGTCTCAACATGTCGCTTCTAAAATACATGTTCAAAACAAGAAACATTTAATCCCAATCAAAGAAAAAGTCAAGAGGCCACAAAAGCCCAAGCTAAAAAAGTCAAAAATCATGTGGATACCCAAGATGCTCTTAAAAAAAATGCATCTCAAAGAAAAATCTCAATTGGCATCCATTCATGCTACTCAAAAAGCCTCATCCATCCATCCTTCATCCAAATCCCCATATAAGCATCCTTCATCCCCCCAATCCACTTTTAGTCCATATGCTTCTTATCCTAAATTTCCCATCCTCCATCTTCCAACTCTACTTTTAGTCCTTATCTTTATCTTCCTCCATTTTCTCCTCAACCTCGCTCAAAACCATCTTTCCCACTACTTTATCACCTCTCAAGGTGTGTGCCAATGATGATCTTTCCATTTTCCTCATCCATTTACCCATAAGCCTTATGTCTTCACATCCATTATCTGTCAAACACCCACCCACCATTCAACTTGTTCAATCGAATCTTTTTTCATCCATCCTACCAACATCTATGAGCCAAAAATAGCTGAAGAAAGCCAAAATCATTCCAGCTAAGTCCAAAGTCAAAAAGTCAAAGAAAAAAAAACGTAAAGAAAAATAAAGCATCCACTGGTGAAAACTTGGCAATTCAAGTGCCTTGGACAAGTACCATGATGAAAACTTGGCAAACAAGCATCATGCATAATCTAGCCATCCCTAGCTTAGCCTATCATCCTCATTCTTTTGGTCACATCTTGTCATCCAGCTCCATCTTCCAATTTATCCACCTATCTTTCATCCTCCAGCTTTTATCTATCACTATCTACTTATCTTCTGCAACCTCACCCCATCATCCCAGTTATCATCCATCTCCCTAGCGCCTTCAGCTTTTCCATCCTAGCTTCAATACTATCACATCCATCATAAGACCTCCTTTCACATGCCATCTTCTGACTGGGGGCACTATATTCCTTGGAGATCTTGTCTTGTCCATCCTCCATTGTCATTGGTATCTCGCTCTAGGCTATCCTCATGCAAATCCAATGTCATCCTCTCATTAGCCATTCACTCTAGCTCCATCTATCAGCTCAGCTACCACCAACCCTAGCATTGTCCCCATCCTTGGTCGCAGATCTATCGTCATCATTAGATGCATCCTTGCACATCCATATCTTACGCTATCAACTCATCCTTAGCTTCTACATCTTGCACCAACTTGAGCCATCTCGCTATCCTATCATCCTGAGCTTTTGCCTGCTTGTAACTATCTTGGTAAGCTTCAGCTTGTAAATATCTTGGTTCGTCAGCTTGTACATCCTCTTTAGCTTAGTACCATTATATCTATCCAGCGTTCGTGCTAGTTTGTCCTTGATCAAAATCTTGCACCCATCGTACATCTTGGTTAGCTATCCCAATGCATCCTTTAGCTAGATCTCTTGTCACCAAAGTGTTATCCTTCTTAATTCACCTTGCTAGATGCATCACTCATCCAGATCCACCAGCTTAGGTGCTCTCTGATAGATCCTTGTAGGATATAGCTTTCCTCATGTCTGATCTTGGTCCGTTAGTACCTCGTCCTACCCATCTTGTTGGCAAATATTTTTCTTTTGAATTTTCACTTTCTTTTGATTTGGAATCTTCCCTTTTGGGTCTTGAGGTATCTTTTTCAAACAATCTTTTTGTTCCCTCCTCAAAGTTGCCATAATCTTCCATATCATGGTATACTGCGAATGGGGCAATCTGGGCATAAGGTCTTGATCAAGTATTTTGTTTGTTTTTTTTTTCTACTTGTCGGTTACCCAATGTCGGTTCCACTCTAATTTTTTCAAGATTCATGTGCGATGCTGGGGCAATCCTTGCTTGTTTGTTTTGAGTCAGTCCGTCAGTCCTCTGGATAGTTGGTGAAAAGGCCTTGATGTTCTTGGTAACCTTGGCAATTAACCAACAGTCCTATAGCAAATCTAGTGCTCAACTACATGGTGGTACTTCTCTTTGAAGTATCCCCCTGCTCAAAAAGCTTCAATGGTTTTCTTTCATCTCCATTATCCCCCATCCATATCCAGCATCTGACTCTCCTACTCCAGCTTATGCATCAGTATCTCTTTGAATCACTCCTCACCTTTAGCTTTAGGGATCCACAATCCTAGTCTTAGGGATCCACCAATCCAAATCAATCCACCAAGCCTCATCTTTCGAGATCCACAATCCTAGTCCTAAGGATCTCTGAAACCCATCTTTTGCCAATCTGACTCTTTGAAATCCTATTGCATCAGCTTTATAATCCCCTCATCCATCTCCCTATCCTGGATTCTTTTTTATAGCGCTCTGCTCCTTCATCCTCCACCTTCCCTAAAGTCTTAAGCTTGCTTCCTCTTGTGCCTCTGATTCTCCCTTTATCATTCTTCCGTCGTGAGAGTTTGAGCTAACTAAACCTCTTCTCTTAAGCCAATCTGAGTCTTCTTGCTCATCTCAAATTCTTGTACTTTTCAAGAAGTCGTCGAGCCTCACTTTCTCTCCCCACCGCCTTCTTGAGGGGGCATCTTGTAGTCCATTCTCTCCTCTTCCACTCTAGCCTTGGGCATCTTATTTCTTATCTTTGATGAAATGCCACTTGGGCCATCACATCAAAGATGGACAAAATGTAGACACCTAAAATCTTTTAGAAAATAATATTTTTATTTTCTGAAAAAAAGTTTTTGATGACATCATCGTTTATTAATTAATTAATTATTTAATTAATTTATTCATTTTTATGCCATTAAAACCCTTTATCTTAATTAAAAATATTTAATTAAGGAATCCCTCCCAAAAATGTTTAAATCTTATTTAAATATTATTTCTTTATTTTATTAATTAGTTAATTAATAAATTGAGCAAAAAATCCAAAATAAATAAAAAATTTATTTTTTGCCCAAAACTTGGCCAATTTTCTTAAGACCGCTAACCTCTTCCAATATCTTCTAATCCTTCTTTAATTTTGATTAAAGGCTAATCCCATCATTTCCTACCCCTAATCCCAACTCAAAATATTTAATTAAGATTAAATATTAATCCTCATGTTTATTAAAAAACTTTTAATAAATATTTCCTCAACCCAAACCCTTGAAATAAATAAAATTTTATTTATTTCTTAAAAATCTAATTTATCCTCACCCTAAAAAGTTCTAGACTCTTGTAGAAAGTCTTCATCCTCATCCTAGGAAATTCTAGACTATTCTAGAAAGTCTTTATCCTCATCCAAAGTCTAGACTCTTCTAGAAGATGTCTTTAAACCTAATCCTAATCCCCTCCTAATCTTGTCACATTCTCTAAAACATGGGTTAAGACTTACCAACCCAAGCCAAAGTTAACAAATATCTCCTCTTTCACCCACCCTCATTAAATGCCATCCACTTGCCTATCCCTAAGCTAATCCTAAACCATCCTAATCCATCCTCTAATCATTTGCACAAGCCTAAGCAAGCTTAAAACCTTCCTAATCAGACTCAAGTTGAAATTCCTCTCATCTCCCTCAAAATATCCCAACCATAAAACTTTATGAAGCCCACTAGGCCATAAATGACTCTTCCAAAGTTCTTTTATTGCTCTTACAAGCCATTATGAGGGTCTTTATGAAGCTTTTATCCTTTGAGCCTCCTTTTTTGACTCATCATTCCCCTTTCCTCCATCCTCTCACCCTGTGACATGTGTCACTCCCTGATTGCCTGTAAGGAAGCACAATCCATGTGCTCTCCTCTCATGCAATCTGAGCCCTCCATGAGCTTTTTCTCATCTTTGCATCTTAGCCCTCAATCCCTCAAGCCTTTTGCCTATAAATTGGATCCTTCCTGTTTGCAAAATAACAAAATTCATGAAGTAAAGTCATAATGCCATTTTAAGAAGCCATTTTACATCAAAACTATACACTCACACCTAAATTTCAACTCCATTTAAAACCCTTTTTGAAGCATAAGTTTGAGCATACATCGTATTTATTTAGACAAAGCCACTCAACAAGAGAGCTTCTCATTGAGAGAGTCCATTAATGGCTAATATTCTTAACTGAGAGTTCATCTTAGTCTATCTTGAAGTTTATGAATTTTGTTTAGTTTGTAGAAGCTTTATTTAAATTTGGTCTCTATTAGCATACTAACATTGCTCATATACACTTACTTCTAATTAATTAAACAAAGTTATTTAATTAAATGAGAAGCCATTCCTAATTAATTAAATGAAGTTATTTAATTAAATAAGAAAAGTGTCTCTAATTAATTAAAGATTATTTTATTAAATAGAAAAAGTAATTATGAGAGCATATCACATTTTATTAAATTAAATATCTCAACAAAATCTCTCTTCACTTCAAAAAGGGAAATTTTTAGTTCACTATTGATCAAAACTAAGTTAAATCAGTTAACTCTTTTTTCTACTCAAATTGAATCAGTTAACTCCTTATTTTACTCAAATTAAATCTGTTAACTCCATTTAATTTGGAAATCTCCCTTTATGACTGAACTTCACCTTTAATCTTGACCGTTGATTGAAATCGATCTCAACCGTTGATGAATTCTAGGAAAGTCTATTTAAGAGACCCTCATCTCTTCATTTTGAAAGGTTGAATGAGAATTTGCATCAAATTGTTGCTGGAATTCATACTCACATTTGCTCATATTCACATATGTAGAGATCAAGTTTGACCAAAAGTTAACAAGATTTAACCACGGTTTACTTGAGTTGACTAATTTGGAAAAGAATTTTGAAATAATTAAATGAAATTATTTATTTAAATGGAGTACTTACTTCTAATTAATTAAATAAATTTATTTAATTAAATGAGAAGTCATTCCTAATTAATTAAATGAAGTTATTTAATTAAATAAGAAAAGTGTCTCTAATTAATTAAAGATTATTTAATTAAATAGAAAAAGTAATTATGATAGCATTTTATTAAATTAAATATCTCAACAAAATCTCTCTTCAGTTCAAAAAGAGAAATTTCCAGTTGACTATTGATAAAAAATGAGTTAAATTAGTAACTCCTTTTTCTACTCAAATTGAATCAGTTAACTCCTTATTTTACTCAAATTAAAACTGTTAACTCCCTTTAATTTGAAAATCTTCCTTTATGACTGAACTTCACGTTTAATCCTGACCATTGATTGAAATCGATTTCAACCGTTGATGAATTCCAAGAAATTCTATTTAAGAGACCCTCATCTCTTCATTTTGAAAGTTTGAATGAGAATTTGCATCGAATTGTTGCTGAAATTCATACTCACATTTTGCTCATATTCACATACGTAGAGATCAAGTTTGACCAAAAGTTGACCTGATTTAACCACAGTTGAATTGAATTGACCAGTTTCGAAAAAATTTTTGAAATAATTAAACGAAATTATTTAATTAAATGGAGTACTTCTAATTAATTAAACAAAGTTATTTAATTAAATGAGAAGCCATTCTTAATTAATTAAATGAAGTTATTTAATTAAGAAAAGTGTCTGTAATTAATTAAAAATTATTTAATTAAATAGAAAAAGTTATTATGAGAGCTTATCTCATTTTATTAAATTAAATATCTCAACAAAATCTCTCTTCAGTTCAAAAAGGGAAATTTCTAGTTCACTATTGATAAAAAATGAGTTAAATGAGTTAACTCTTTTTTCTACTCAAATTGAATCAGTTAACTCCTTATTTTACTCAAATTAAATCTGTTAACTCTCTTTAATTTGGAAATCTCCCTTTATGATTGAACTTCACCTTTAATCCTAACTGCTGATTGAAATCGATCTCAACCGTTGATGAATTCCAGGAAAGTCTATTTAAGAGACCCTCCTCTCTTCATTTTGAAAGGTTGAATGAGAATTTGCATCAAATTGTTTCTGGAATTCATACTCACATTGCTCATATTCACATACGCAAAGATCAAGTTTGACCAAAAGTTGACGAGATTTAGCCACAGTTGACTAGTTTCGAAAAGAATTTTAAAATAATTAAACGAAATTATTTAATTAAATGGAGTACTTACTTCTAATTAATTAAAAAAAGTTATTAAATTAAATGAAAAGCCATTTCTAATTAATTAAATGAAGTTATTTAATTAAATAAGAAAAGTGTCTCTAATCAAATGAAGTTATTTAATTAAATAAGAAAATTGTTATTTAATGAAGCTAGTATTATCCTTCCATTATTAAAAAATTACATTCTAAGAATAACTTAAGGATAAATATTTACTCATTAAATCATTTACTTTACTTGCTAAGATCCATAGTACTAATTGATCAACTCTTCCTTAATGTTACTTCTACATTTCAACATAATCAAAGGATCATTATTCATTCATAAAAGAACCAATTATCAATCTTCGATTAAGAAGATTATAACTTAATTAAAATGATCAATTTAATTTACCAATTGACATAGGTACATGATTCCATGACTTTTGTTATTTAATAGTTTTCAATTCAGTATTACTACGTCTCACCATTAAAACATCTAAGGTCGTTATTCAAGTCATAAGAGTATGACTTATCAACTTCGATGTAAATACTTCACAACTTTGCTAGATGAATCGATATTAGCATATCAATTAAAACACTATTACATAACTTGATTATTAATTAAATCTAATTAACTCTAATTAATTCAATTAATAATTACAAATTCAGTTGACTAATAACTAACAATAGTTTGTACGTAAAAAGTCATCTACAATCCAAATATTCATATTAATAGTTCAATAACTTGTTAATAACAAGCTATGTTGGAAATCTTATTAATAAATCTATAATGACCACCTTCGCCATTCTATCAATGAAAACTAACTTTTTTTTGACAAACCCGTATTATTTATAATCATTTAGTTAAACTTCATTTGATTCAACTAATTATCAATCAACTATATTTCATTTCATTAACATTAGGATTAGTAATAGTTTAATAATTAATAACAAGTTAAAATAAATCTACGATAACAGATTCTTTATTACTTTTGCTAACAATAATGTCACTAGTAAATTAAATATAACTTCCTTAAGAATCGTTCCTCGAATAAGATTTACCAATAATCAATAGGTAATCATTGTTCCAAAATAATTTTTGATGATTCTAAGTATAATGATCACCAACTTCATTAATCACAATTTTATTCATGATAATATGAATTCATTTCTATTGTATTTTTCCCCCCTTAATTTGATCTCAACTAAATTCTTAATACTATACTTCAATTATTAACTAATCTCAATTAGATTGAACTTAATTCAATCAATTAATAATTATATAAACTTATATATACTATCTTTCATTAATAATTTGTTAAACTTAATAGTTATTAATAAATAATAACTCACTAATAATTTCAATATTCAATTATAATGATTGATATTCGAACTAATCAATGAATAACAACTAAATCATTAGTATCTCTTTTCTTTTAATTTTCTCTCATCCATTTACTTAGATTGACTAGTAATTAATTACACTTCTTCTACTATTAATTAATCTTAATTAAATTTGATTTAATTAAATTAGATAATAAATAGATATGATGAAGACAAGAAGAGAAAGAGTGCAAAGAGAATATGAGAATATCATGAGTGCACTTGGATACTGATACTAATTTGCCATGCCTCAGAAGTCCATAGAAAATCCCTTTCTTCTCCATCATTCACAATTCTTCCAAGAATCCAAACCGATCGAATCCTCCAAGTGATTAGAAGAGCTAGAAGGAGCATAGAAGCAAGTAGAAAATATATGAGCATATGAATTTTCTCCCATGCATGTAAGCTTTGAAGTTTCTATTTTTTTTTAGCTTGTAGCTCAAGGCTTCCATTAAGCTTGTAGCTGCCATTAAGCTTTCCATTTAAGCTTCTATGAATGTCTGAATATCAAAAGCTCTCAAGAAACTTTTGAAATACTTCTTGAAACCGCTGAAAGGTGTCACCAACTAAGCATGGGTCTTTTCCAATTCTTTTTTGATGAGTCATAGAATTGTAGACACCTTGTGCTTAATGAATGCACTAACTCCCGTGTTGATGACACATGTCAATTCCAATGCAACCTTATAACTCCAATTTACTTTTTAAATAATTTCTATTTAAATTTTATAACTTTTATTATTATTATTTTATTTATTACTTTATTATTATTTTATAATTATTATTAATTTTAATTTCTAGTTTCCCTTTAATTAATTCTTTTTTCCCAATAATTCACATTTAATTAATTACAATCAAAATATTAAAGATCATGATATTTTATTAATTTTTTCAAATAAATAATTTATTAATTAAATCTATTTATTAAGACTTAATTAATGAAAAATTCAGCATAGACCTTCAAGATAAAATATGAAAACACATCATAGAACATATAAAATAAATCTAAAGGGTTAAAAATTATGAAATATGTCATCCGACACATTCTGTGGGTATCCAACTTAGATACTTGTCCTAATTTTCTAATTAGGACAAATGGCTCAAAGGGTTGAGATTTGGACTTGAAAATTTATCTCCCCTCTCTTATCATTGAGATAATGTGATAGGGTACGCTCATCCTGGCAATTCAGAGAAGTCGATACCCGGTACCTACAACCTGCATAAAAATCATGCACGTACAAACACAATATATACTAAACTAAACAGACAATGGTAGGAAGTGGTGCATCGTGTAGATCCTGATTAGCAAGTGACTACAAATCCCTTTCTTAACCATATCAAACACGCCATACAAAAGCAAACACGCAAGGCAAACACGCACACCATACACATGCAAGTATGTGGTAAGTATCCATAAGAAAACACATATGATAATAAATCATCTTACTAATCATCATTAATAATTGAAAGCAATCTAATAATCATCATCAATAATTGTGAACACTAAAAATAATCATCATACATACATGAAATGTAGAGTCTAAGTAATCTCATCACATAATGAACTGAATCCATAGCACAATATCTAATAATCTCAAAAGAATACTGCTAACCAACAACATAAAACTAGTTATAAAAGAGTTCAGAAACGATAACAAAATGTGAACTAGGGGCAGGCACTACATGAATTCATACTCACATTTGCTCATATTCACATACGCAGAGATCAAGTTTGACCAAAAGCTGACCAGATTTAACCACGGTTGACTTGAGTTGACTAGTTTCAAAAAGAATTTTGAAATAATTAAACGAAATTATTTAATTAAATGGAATACTTACTTCTAATTAATTAAACAAAGTTATTTAATTAAATGAGAAGCCATTCCTAATTAATTAAACAAAGTTATTTAATTAAATGAGAAGCCATTCCTAATTAATTAAACAAAGTTATTTAATTAAATAAGAAAACTGTCTCTAATTCATTAAAGATTATTTATTTAAATAGAAAAAGTAATTATGACAGCATATCTCATTTTATTAAATTAAATATCTTAACAAAATCTCTCTTCAATTCAAAAAGGGAAATTTCCAGTTCACTATTATTCAAAAATGAGTTAAATCAGTTAACTCCTTATTTTACTCAAATTAAATCTGTTATCTCCCTTTAATTTGGAAATCTTCCTTTATGACTGAACTTCACCTTTAATCATGACCGTTGATTGAAATCGATCTCAACCGTTGATGAATTCAAAGAAAGTCTTTTTAAGAGACCCTCATCTCTTCATTTTGAAAGGTTGAATGAGAATTTGCATCGAATTGTTGCTAGAATTTATACTCACATTTGCTCATATTCACATACGCAGAGATTAAGTTTGACAAAAAGTTGACTAGATTTAACCACGGTTGACTTGAGTTGACTAGTTTCGAAAAGAATTTGGAAACAATTAAACAAAATTATTTAATTAAATGGAGTACTTACTTCTAATTAATTAAAAAAACTTATTTAATTAAATGAGAGGCCATTCATAATTAATTAAATTAAGTTATTTAATTAAATAAGAAAATTGTCTCTAATTAATTAAAGATTATTTAATTAAATAAAAAAAGTAATTATGAGAGCATATCTTATTTTATTAAATTAAATATCTCAACAAAATCTCTCTTCAGTTAAAAAGGGAAATTTTTTGATTCACTATTGATCAAAAATGAGTTAAATCAGTTAACTCCTTTTTCTACTCAAATTGAATCAGTTAACTCCTTATTTTACTCAAATTAAATCTGTTAACTCCCTTTAATTTGGAAATCTCCCTTTATGACTGAACTTCACTTTTAATCCTGACCGCTGAATCAAATCGATCTCAACCATTGATGAATTTTAAGAATGTTTATTTAAGAGACCCTCATCTCTTCATTTTAAAAGGTTGAATGAGAATTTGCATCGAATTGTTGCTAGAATTCATACTCACATTTGCTCATATTCACATACGCAAAGATCAAGTTTGACCAAAAGCTAACCAGATTTAACCACGATTGACTTGAGTTGACTAGTTTCGAAAATAATTTTAAAATAATTAAATGATAATATTTAATTAAATGGAGTACATACTTCTAATTAATTAAACAAAGTTATTTAATTAAATGAGAAGCCATTCCTAATTAATTAAGTGAAGTTATTTAATTAAATTAGAAAAGTGTCTCTAATTAATTAAAGATTACTTAATTAAATAGAAAAAGTAATTATGAGAGCATATCTCATTTTATTAAATTAAATATCTCAACAAAATCTCTCTTTAGTTCAAAAAGGAAAATTTTCGGTTCACTATTGATTAAAAATCAGTTAAATCAATTAACTCATTTTTCTACTCAAATTGAACCAGTTAACTCCTTATTTTACTCAAATTAAATCTATTAACTCCCTTTAATTTGGAAATCTTCCTTTATGACTGAACTTCACCTTTAATCCTGACCGTTGATTGAAATCGATCTCAACCGTTGATTAAGTCCACGAAAGTCTATTTAAGAGACCCTCATCTCTTCATTTTGAAATGTTGAATGCGAATTTGCATCAAATTGTTGCTGGAATTCATACTCAAATTTGCTCATATTCACATACGCAGAGATCAAGTTTGACTAAAAGTTGACCAAATTTAACCATGGTTGACTTGAGTTGACTAGTTTCGAAAAGAATTGTAAAATAATTAAACGAAATTATTTAATTAAATCGATTACTTACTTCTAATTAATTAAACAAAGTTATTTAATTAAATAAGAAGCCATTCCTAATTAATTAGATGAAGTTATTTAATTAAATAAGAAAAGTGTCTCAACTTAATTAATGATTATTTAATTAAATAGAAAAAGTAATTATGAGAGCATATCTCATTTTATTAAATTAAATATCTAAACAAAATCTCTGTTCAGTTCAAAAAGAGAAATTTTCAGTTCACTATTGATCAAAAATAAGTTAAATCAGTTAACTCCTTTTTCTACTCAAATTGAATCAGTTAACTCCTTATTTTATTCAAATTAAATTTGGTAACTCTGTTTAATTTGGAAATCTCCCTTTATGACTGAACGTCACCTTTAATCCCAACTATTGATTGAGATCGATCTCAACCGTTGATGAATTCCAGGAAATTCTATTTAAGAGACCCTCATCTCCTCATTTTGAAAGGTTGAAAGAAAATTTGCATCGAATTGTTGCTGGAATTCATACTCACATTTTCTCATATTTAGATACTCACAGATCAAGTTTGACTAAAAGTTGACCAGATTTAACCATGGTTGACTTGAGTTGACTAGTTTCGAAAAGAATTTTGAAATAATTAAACAAAATTATTTAATTAAAAAGAGCACTTATTTCTAATTAATTAAACAAAGTTATTTAATTAAATAAGAAGCCAGTCCTAATTAATTAAATAAAGTTATTTAATTAAATAAGAAAAGTGTCTCTAATTAACTAAAGAATATTTAATTAAATAGAAAAAGTAATTATGAGAGCATATCTCATTTTATTAAATTAAATATCCCAACAAAATCTCTCTTCAGTTCAAAAAGGGAAATTTTTAGTTCACTATTGATAAAAAATGAGTTAAATCAGTTAACTCCTTTTTCTACTCAAATTGAATCAGTTAACTACTTATTTTACTCAAATTAAATCTGTTAACTCCCTTTAATTTGGAAATCTCCCTTTATGACTGAAATTCACCTTTAATCCTGACCATTGATTGAAATCGATCTCAATCATTGATGAATTCCAAAAAAGTCTATTTAAGAGACCCTCATCTCTTCATTTTGAAAGGTTGAATGAGAATTTGCATCGAATTGTTGCTGGAATTCATACTCACATTTGTTCATATTCACATACACAAAGATCAAGTTTGACCAAAAGTTGACCAGATTTAACCATGGTTGACTTGAGTTGACTAGTTTCGAAAATAATTTTGAAATAATTAAGCGAATTTTTTTTATTAAATGAATTACTTACTTCTAATTAATTAAACAAAATTATTTAATTAAATGAGAAGCCATTCCTAATTAATTAAATGAAGTTATTTAATTAAATAAGAAAAGTGTCTCTAATTAATTAAAGATTATTTAATTAAATAGAAAAAGTAATTATGAGAGCATATCTCATTTTATTAAATTAAATATCTCAACAAAATCTCTGTTCAGTTCAAAAAGAGAAATTTTCAGTTCACTATTGATCAAAAATGAGTTAAATCAGTTAACTACTTTTTCTACTCAAATTGAATCAGTTAACTCTTTATTTTACTCAAATTAAATCTGTTAACTCCCTTTAATTTGGAAATCTCTTTTTATGACTGAAATTCACCTTTAATCCTGACCATTGATTGAAATCGATCTCAATCGTTGATGAATTCTAGGAAAGTCTATTTAAGAGACCCTCATCTCTTGATTTTGAAAAGTTGAATGAGAATTTGCATCGAATTGTTGCTGGAATTCATACTCACATTTGCTCATATTCACATACACAAAGATCAATTTTGACCAAAAGTTGACTAGATTTAACCATGGTTGACTTGAGTTCACTTGTTTCGAAAATAATTTTGAAATAATTAAACGAAATTTTTTAAATTAAATGGAGTACTTACTTCTAATTAATTAAAAAAAGTTATTTAATTAAACGAGAAGCCATTCCTAATTAATAAAATAAACTTATTTAATTAAATAAGAAAAGTGTCTCTTATTAATTAAAGATTACTTAATTAAATAGAAAAAGTAATTATGAGAGCATATCTCATTTTATTAAATTAAATATCTCAACAAAATCTCTCTTTAGTTCAAGAAAAAAAAATTTCAGTTCACTATTGATCAAAAATGAGTTAAATTAGTTAACTCCTTTTTCTACTCAAATTGAATTGGTTAACTCCCTATTTTACTCAAATTAAATCTGTTAGCTCCCTTTAATTTGGAAATCTTGCTTTATGACTGAACTTCACCTTTAATCCTGACCATTGATTGAAATCGATTTCAACCATTGATGAATTCTAAGAAAGTCTATTTAAGAGACCCTCATCTCTTCATTTTGACAGGTTGAATAAGAATTTGCATCGAATTGTTGCTAAAATTCATACTCACATTTGCTCATATTCACAAAGGCAGAGATCAAGTTTGACCGAAAGTTGACCAGATTTAACCACGGTTGACTTGAGTTGACTAGTTTCGAAAAGAATTTTGAAATAATTAAACGAAATTATTTAATTAAATGGATAACTTACTTCTAATTAATTAGACAAAGTTGTTTATTTAAATGAGAAGCCATTCCTAATTAATTAAATAAAGTTATTTAATTAAATAAGAAAAGTGTCTCCAATTAATTAAAGATTATTTAATTGAATAGAAAACGTAATTATGAGAGCATATTTCATTTTATTAAATTAAATATCTTATCAAAATCTCTCTTCAGTTCAAAAAGGGAAATTTCCAGTTCACTATTGATCAAAAATCAGTTAAATCAGTTAACTCCATTTTCGACTCAAATTGAATCAGTTAACTCCTTATTTTACTCAACTTAAATCTGTTCTCCCTTTAATTTGGAAATCTTCCTTTATGACTGAACTTCACCTTTAATCCTTACCGCCGATTGAAATTGATCTCAACCGTTGACGATTTTCAGGAGAGTCTATTTAAGAGACCCTCATCTCTTCATTTTGAAAGGTTGAATGAGAATTTGCATCAAATTGTTGGTGGAATTCATACTCACATTTGCTAATATTCACATACATAGAGATCAAGTTTGACCAAAAGTTGACCAGATTTAACCACGGTTGATTTGAGTTGACTAGTTTCGAAATTTTTTTAAAAATAATTAAACGAAATTATTTAATTAAATAGAGTATATATATCTAATTAATTAAAAAAAGTTATCTAATTAAATGAGAAGTCATTCCTAATTAATTAAATGAAGTTATTTAATTAAATAAGAAAAGTGTCTCTAATTAATTAAAGATTATTTAATTAAATAGAAAAAGTAATTATGAGAGCATATCTCTTTTTATTAAATTAAATATCTTAAGAAAATCTTTGTTCAGTTCAAAAAGTGAAATTTCTAGTTCACTATTGATAAAAAATAAGTTAAATAAGTTAACTCCGTTTTCTACTCAAATTGAATCAGTTAACTCCTTATTTTACTCAAATTAAATCTATTAACTCCGTTTAATTTGAAAATCTCCCTTTATGACTAAACTTCACCTTTAATCTTGACCATTGATTGAAATCGATCTCAACCGTTGATGAATTCTAGGAATGTCTATTTAAGAGACCCTCATCTCTTCATTTTGAAAGGTTGAACGAGAATTTGCATCGAATTGTTGCTGGAATTCATACTCACATTTATTCATATTCATATACGCAGAGATCAAGTTTGACTAAAAGTTGACCAAATTTAACCATGGTTGTCTTGAGTTGACTAGTTTCAAAAATAATTTTGAAATAATTAAACGAAATTATTTAATTAAATGGAGTACTTACTTCTAAATAATTAAACAAAGTTATTTAATTAAACGAGAAGCCATTCTTAATTAATTAAATGCAGTTATTTAATTAAATAAAAAAAGTGTCTCTAATTAATTAAAGATTATTTAATTAAATAGAAAAAGTAATTATGAGAGCATATCTCATTTTATCAAATTAAATATCCAAACAAAATCTCTCTTTAGTTCAAAAAAGAAAATTTTCAATTCACTATTGTTCAAAAATGAGTTAAATGAGTTAACTCCTTTTTCTACTCAAATTGAATCAGTTAACTCCTTATTTTACTTAAATTAAATCTGTTAACTCCCTTTAATTTGGAAATCTCCCTTTATGACTGAACTTCACATTTAATTTTGACCATTGATTGAAATCAATCTCAATCGTTGATGAATTTCTAAAAATTCTCTTTAAGAGACCCTCATCTCTTCATTTTGCAAGGTTGAATGAGAATTTGAATCGAATTGTTGTTGGAATTCATACTCACATTTGCTCACATTCACATATGCAAAGATCAAGTTTGACAAAAAGTTGAACAGATTTAACCATGGTTGATTTGAGTTAACTAGTATTGAAAAGAATTTTGAAATATTTAAATGAAATTATTTAATTAAATGGTGTACTTACTTCTAATTGATTCAACAAATTTATTTAATTAAATGAGAAGTCATTCCTAATTAATTAAATCAAATTATTTAATTAAATAAGAAAAGTTTCTCTAATTAAGTAAAAATTATTTAATTAAATTAAAAAAGTAATTATGAGGCCATATCTAATTTTATTAAATTAAATATCTCAACAAAATCTCTCTTTAGTTCAAAAAGGGAAATTTTCATTACACTATTGATAAAAAATGAGTTAAATCAGTTAACTCCTTTTTCTACTCAAATTGAATCAGTTAACTCTTTATTTTACTCAAATTAAATCTATTAACTCCTTTTAATTTGGAAATCTCCCTTTATGACTGAAATTCACCTTTAATCCTGACCGTTGATTGAAATCGATCTCAATCGTTGATGAATTCCAGGAAAGTATATTTAAAAGACCCTCATCTCTTCATTTTCAAAGGTTGAATGAGAATTTGAATCGAATTGTTGCTGGAATTCATACTCACATTTGCTTATATTCACATACGCAAAGATCAAATTTGACCAAAAGTTGACCAGATTTAACCATGGTTGACTTGAGTTGACTAGTTTAGAAAAGAATATTTAAATATTTAAATAAAATTATTTAATTAAATGGAGTACTTACTTCTAATTAATTAAAAAAAGTTATTTAATTAAATGAGAAGCCATTCCTAATTAATTAAATAAAGTTATTTAATTAAATAAGAAAATTGTCTCTAATTAATTAAAGTTTACTTAATTAAATAGAAAAAGTAGTTATGATAGCATATCTCATTTTATTAAATTAAATATCTAAACAAAATCTTTCTTCAGTTCAAAAAAAAAAAATTTCAGTTCACTATTGATCAAAAATGAGTTAAATCAGTTAACTCTTTTTTCTACTGAAATTGAATCAGTTAACTCCTTATTTTACTCAAATTAAATCTGTTAACTCCCTTTAATTAAGAAATCTCCCTTTATGACTGAACTTCAATTTTAATCCTGACCATTGATTGAAATCGATCTTAACCATTGATAAATTTCAGGAAAGTCTATTTAAGAGACCCTCATCTCTTCATTTTGAAAGGTTGAATGAGAATTTGCATCGAATTGTTGCTGGAATTCATACTCACATTTGCTAATATTCACATATGCAAAGATCAAGTTTGGCCAAAAGTTGATCAAATTTAACCACGGTTGACTTGAGTTGACTAGTTTCGAAAAGAATTTTAAAATAATTAAATGAAATTATTTAATTGAATGGAGTACTTACTTCTAATTAATTAAAAAAAGTTATTTAATTAAATGAGAAGTCATTCTTAATTAATTAAATGAAGTTATTTAATTAAATAAAAAAAGTGTCTGTAATTAATTGAAGATTATTTAATTAAATAGAAAAAGTAATTATGAGAGCATATCTCATTTTATTAAATTAAATATCTCAACAAAATTTCTCTTCAGTTCAAAAAAAGAAATATCCTATTCATTATTGATAAAAAATGAGTTAAATCAGTTAACTCCTTTTTCTACTCAAATTGAATCAGTTAACTCTTTATTTTACTCAAATTAAATCTGTTAACTCCCTTTAATTTGGAAATCTCCCTTTATGACTGAACTTCACCTTTAATCCTGACCGTTGATTGAAATCGATCTCAACCTTTGATAAATTCCAGAAGAGTCTACTTAAGAGACCCTCATCTCTTCATTTTGATAGGTTGAATGAGAATTTGCATCGAATTGTTGTTGGAATTCATACTCACATTTGCTCATATTCACATACGTAAAGATCAAGTTTGACCAAAAGTTGACCAGATTTAATAATGGTTGACTTGAGTTGACTAGTTTTGAAAACAATTTTGAAATAATTAAATGAAATTATTTAATTAAATGGAGTACTTACTTCTAATTAATTAAACAAAGTTATTTAATTAAATGAGAAGCCATTCTTAATTAATTAAATGAAGTTATTTAGTTAAATAAGAAAAGTGTCTCTAATTAATTAAAAATTACTTAATTAAATAGAAAAAGTAATTATGAGAGCATATCTCATTTTATTAAATTAAATATCTCAACAAAATCTCTCTTTAGTTGAAAAAGGGAAATTTCCCGTTCACTATTGATAAAAAATGAGTTAAATCAGTTAACTCCTTTTTCTATTAAAACTAAATCAATTAACTCCTTATTTTACTCAAATTAAATCTATTAACTCTTTTTAATTTGGAATTCTCCCTTTATGACTGAACTTCACCTTTAATACTGACCGTTGATTGAAATCGATCTCAACCGTTGATGAATTCTAGGAAACTCTATTTAAGAGACCCTCATCTCTTCCTTTTGAAAGGTTGAATGAGAATTTGTGTCGACTTGTTGCTGGAATTCATACTCACATTTGCTCACATTCACATACGCAAAGATCAAGTTTGACCAAAAGTTGACTAGATTTAACCACGGTTGAGTAGAGTTGACTAGTTTCGAAAAGAATTTTGAAATAATTAAACGAAATTATTTACTTAAATGAGAAGCCATTTATAATTAATTAAATAAAATTATTTAATTAAATAAGAAAAGTGTCTCTAATTAATTAAAGATTATTTAATTAAATAGAAAAAATAATTATGAGAGCATATTTCATTTTATTAAATTAAATATCTCCACAAAATCTCTCTTCTGCTCACAAAGGGAAATTTCCAGTTCACTATTGATAAAAAATGAGTTAAATAATTTAACTCCTTTTTCTACTCAAGTTGAATCAGTTAATTCCTTATTTTACTCAAATTAAATTTGTTAACTCCCTTTAATTTGGAAATCTCCCTTTATGACTAAAATTCACCTTTAATCATGACTGTTTATTGAAATTGATCTCAATCGTTGATGAATTTCAGGAAAGTCTTTTTAAAAGACCCTCGTCTCTTCATTTTGAAAAGTTGAATGAGAATTTGCATCGAATTGTTGCTGGAATTCATGCTCGCATTTGCGCATATTCACATACGCAAAGATCAAGTTTGACGAAAAGTTGACTAGATTTAACCACGGTTGACTTGAGTTGACTAGTTTCGAAAAGAATTTTGAAATAATTAAACGAAATTATTTAATTAAATGGAGTACTTACTTCTCATTAATTAAACAAGGTTATTTAATTAAATGAGAAGCCATTCCTAATTAATTAAATGAAGTTATTTAATTAAATAAGAAAAGTGTCTCTAATTAATTAAAGATTACTTAATTAAATATAAAAAGTAATTATGAGAGCATATCTCATTTTATTAAATTAATTATCTCAACAAAATCTGTCTTTAGTTCAAAAAGGGAAATTTCCAGTTCATTATTGATAAAAAATGAGTTAAATCAGTTAACTCCTTTTTCTACTCAAATTGAATCAGTTAACTCCTTATTTTACTCAAGTTAAATCTTTTAACTCTTTTTAATTTGGAAATCTCCCTTTATGACTAAACTTCACCTTTAATACTGACCGTTGATTGAAATCGATCTCAACCGTTGATGAATTCTAGGAAACTCTATTTAAGAGACCCTCATCTCTTCATTTTGAAAGGTTGAATGAGAATTTGCGTCGACTTGTTGCTGGAATTCATACTCACATTTGCTCACATTCACATACGCAAAGATCAAGTTTGACCAAAAGTTGACTAGATTTAACCACGGTTGACTGGAGTTGACTAGTTTCGAAAAGAATTTTAAAATAATTAAACGAAATTATTTACTTAAATGAGAAGCCATTCATAATTAATTAAATAAAATTATTTAATTAAATAAGAAAATTGTCACTAATTAATTAAAGATTATTTAATTAAATAGAAAAAGTAATTATGAGAGCATATTTCATTTTATTAAATTAAATATCTCCACAAAATCTCTCTTCAGTTTAAAAAGAGAAATTTCCAGTTCACTATTGATAAAAAATGAGTTAAATCGGTTGACTTCCTTTTTCTACTCAAATTGAATCAGTTAACTCTTTATTTTACTCAAATTAAATCTGTTAACTTTCTTCAATTTGGAAATCTATCTTTATTACTAAACTTCACCTTTAATCCTGACCGTTGATTGAAATCGATCTCAACCGTTGATGAATTCCAAGAAAGTCTATTTAAGAGACCCTCATCTCTTCATTTTGAAAGGTTGAATGAAAATATGCATCGAATTGTTTCTGGCATTCAAACTCACATTTTCTCATATTCACA
This sequence comes from Cupressus sempervirens, assembly GCA_028749045.1. Taxonomy (NCBI): domain Eukaryota; kingdom Viridiplantae; phylum Streptophyta; class Pinopsida; order Cupressales; family Cupressaceae; genus Cupressus; species Cupressus sempervirens. The sequence goes on along the minus strand of CM053790.1, from coordinate 673,426,821 downwards.
TATGCAAAGATCAAGTTTGACCGAAAGTTGACCAAATTTAACCACAGATGACTTGAGTTGTCTAGTTTCGAAGATAATTTTGAAATAATTAAACGAAATTATTTAATTAAATGGAGTACTTGCTTTTAATTAATTAAACAAATTTATTTAATTAAATGAGAAGCCATTCCTAATTAATTAAATGAAGTTATTTAATTAAATAAGAAAATTGTCTATAATTAATTAAAGATTATTTAATTAAATAGAAAAAGTAATTATGAGAGCATATCTCATTTTATTAAATTAAATATCTCAACAAAATCTCTCTTCAGTTCACAAAGGGAAATTTCCAGTTCACTATTGATAAAAAATAAGTTAAATCAGTTAACTCCTTTTTCTACTCAAATTGAATCAGTTAACTCTTTATTTTACTCAAATTAAATCTGTTAGCTCCCTTTAATTTGAAAATCTCTTTTTATGACTGAACTTCACCTTTAATCCTGACTGTTGATTGAAATTGACATCAACCGTTCATGAATTCTAAGAAAGTCTATTTAAGAGACCCTCATCTCTTCATTTTGAAAGGTTGAATGAGAATTTGCATCGAATTGTTGCTGGAATTCATACTCACATTTGCTCATATTCACATACGCAAAGATCAAGTTTGACCAAAAGTTAACCAAATTTAACTATGGTTGACTTGAGTTGACTAGTTTCGAAGATAATTTTGAAATAACTAAACAAAATTATTTACTTAAATGGAGTACTTACTTTTAATTAATTAAACAAAGTTATTTAATTAAATGAGAAGCCATTCCTAATTAATTAAATGAAGTTATTTAATTAAATAAGAAAAGTGTCTCTAATTAATTAAATATTATTTAATTAAATAGAAAAAGTCATTATGAGAGCATATCTCATTTTATTAAATTAAATATCTCAACAAAATTTCTCTTCAGTTCACAAAGAAAAATTTCCAGTTCACTATTGATAAAAATTGAGTTAAATCAGTTAACTTCTTTTTCTACTCAAATTGAATCATTTAACTCTTTATTTTACTCAAATTAAATCTGTTAACTCCCTTTAATTTGAAAATCTCCCTTTATGACTGAACTTCACCTTTATTCCTGACCGTTAATTGAAATCGATCTCAACCATTGATGAATTCTAGGAAAGTCTATTTAAGAGACCCTCATCGCTTCATTTTGAAAGGTTGAATGAGAATTTGCATCGAATTGTTGTTGGAATTCATACTCACATTTGCTCATATTCACATACGTAAAGATCAATTTTGACAAAAAGTTGATTAGATTTAACCACGGTTGACTTGAGTTGACTAATTTCAAAAAAAATTGAAGTAATTAAACAAAATTATTTAATTAAATGGAGTACTTACTTCTAATTAATTAAACAAAGTTATTTAATTAAATTAGAAGCCATTCTTAATTAATTAAATGAACTTATTTAATTAAATAAGAAAAGTGCCTCTAATTGATTAAAGATTATTTAATTATATTGAAAAAGTAATTATGAGAGCATATCTCATTTTATTAAATTAAATATCTCAACAAAATCTCTCTTCAGTTCAAAAAGGGAAATTTCCAGTTCACTATTGATCAAAAATGAGTTAAATGAGTTAACTTTTTTTTTTACTCAAATTTAATCAGTTAACTCCTTATTTTACTCAAACTAAATCTGTTAACTCTCTTTAATTTGGAAATCTCTGTAGTGCCTGCCCCTAGTTTGCATTTTGTTATCATTGTTGAACTCTTTTAGAGCTAGTTTTATGTTGTTGGTTAGCAACATTCTTTTGAGATTATCATATATTGTTCTATGGATTCAGTTTATTATGTGATGTGATTATTTAGACTCTACATTTCATGTATGTATGATGATTATTTTTAGTATTCACAATTATTGATAATGATTATTATATTGCTTTCAGTTATTAATGATGATTAGTAAGATGATTTATTATCATATGTGCTTTCTTATGGATACTTACCCCATATTTGCATGTGTATGGTGTGTGTTTCTGCCTTGCGTGTTTGCTTTTGTATCTAAGTTGAATACCCACCGAATGTGTCGGATGACATATTTCGTGATTTTTAACCCTTTAGATTTATTTTGTATGATTTGTTCTATGATGAATTTTCATATTTTATCTTGGAGGTCTATGGTGAATTTTTCATTAAGTAAGTTTTAATAAATAGATTTAATTAATTAATTATTTATTTGAGAAAATTAATAAAATATCACAATCTTTGATATTTTGATTGTAATTAATTAAATGTGAATTATTGAGAAAAAGGAATTAAATAAAAGAAAACTAGAAATTAAAATTAATAATAATTATAAAATAATAATAAAGTAATAAATAAAATAATAATAATAAAAGTTATAAAATAATAGAGAATATTTTAAAAGTAAATTTGAGTTATAAGCTTGCATGAGAATTAACATGTGTCAACAACACGGGAGTTAGTGCATCAATTAAGCACAAGGTGTCTGCATTTCTATGACTCATCAAAAAGAATTGGAAAAGACCCATGCTTAGTTGGTGACACCTTTCAGCAGTTTCAAGAAGCAATCCAAATGTTTCTTGAGAGCTCTTGATATTCAGGCATTCATAAAAACTTAAATGAAAAAGCTTAATGGAAGCTGCAAGTTTAATGGAAGCCTTGAGCTACAAGCTAAAAAAAATAGAAACTTCAAAGCTTACATGCATGGGATAAGATTCATATGCTCATATATTTTCTACTTGCTTCTATGCTCCTGCTAGCTCTTCTAATCACTTGGAAGATTAGATCGGCTTGGATTCTTGGAAGAATTGTGAATGATGGAGAAGGAAGGGATTTTCTATGGACTTCTGAGGCATGGCAAATTAGCATCAGTGTCCAGGTGCACTCGTGATATTCTCATATTCCCTTTGCATTCTTTCTCTTCCTGTCTTCATCATATCTATTTTATGTGTCTGAATACTCTCTGTATTTGAAATTGGAATCTAGATATTTTATTTGGATAAGAAGAAAATAATAAAAAAATCCTAGATCCAATTAAGGAGAAATAATTAGATCTTAATCGGGTTTGGGTTCGAATTTATATTGTGAAATTAGATAGACAAGATTTGAAATTAAAATAAAAATTTTATGATGAAAATTCAAACAATTAAATGTAATCTTTCTATTAATTATATTTTTAGATGCGTATGAATAAACCCTTTTATAGTTAAATTTAGAGAACAATTATTTTAAGAGGAAATTCTTAATTCATCATAGATTGTCTTATCACTATCCCTTGGATAGTCCCGAACTCAGTCTTTCATAACTTTTTTTAGAGATCGAAATTATTTGATCGCTCCAGTCAGAATTGGCGCAACTTGGGCCTCTCCAACATATTTAAATTTTAGCTCGATCCAACGGTTCATTAAGGGGATATGGCCATCGTACTGAGACTATTTTATTCAAGGACAGATATTTTTCCATTTCCCATAACAAAGAGTTCTTTATGCTTAAACTTCACAAAAATAATATATATCAAAGCATGGAATGAATTAAAGATATTATTGAAATTTTTCCTTATTAGAATCTTATTAATATGCATTAGTTTTATATAATTTATTATCTAATCTAATTAAATCATATTTAATTAAGATTAATTAATAGTAAAAGAAGTGTAATTAATTACTAGTCAATCTAAGTAAATGGATGAGAGAAAATTAAAAGAAAAGAGATACTAATGATTTAGTTGTTATTCATTGATTGGTTTGAATATCAATCATTATAATTGAATATTGAAATTATTAGTGAGTTATTATTTATTATTAATTGTTAAGTTTAACAAATTATTAATGAAAGATAGTATATATAAGTTTATATAATTATTAATTGATTCAATTAAGTTCAATCTAATTGAGATTAGTTAATAATTGAAGTATAGTATTAAGAATTTAGTTGAGATCAAATTAAGGAGAGAAAAATTTACTTTAATTTACTAGTGACATCATTATTAGCAAAAATAATAAAGAATCTGTTATCGTAGATTTATGTTAACTTGTTATTAGTTATTAAACTATTACTAATCCTAATGTTAATGAAATGGAATATAGTTGATTGATAATTAGTTGAATCAAATGAAGTTTAACTAAATAATTATCAATAATACGGGTTTGTCAAAAAAAAGTTAGTTTTCATTGATAGAATAGCGAAGGTGGTCATTATAGATTTATTAATAAGATTTCCAACATAGCTTGTTATTAACAAGTTATTGAACTATTAATATGAATATTTGGATTGTAGATGAATTTTTACGTACAAACTATTATTAGTTATTAGTCAACTGGATTTGTAATTATTAATTGAATTAATTAGAATTAATTAGATTTAATTAATAATCAAGTTATGTAATAGTGTTTTAATTGATATGCTAATATCGATTCCTCTAGCAAAGTTGTGAAGTATTTACATCAAAGTTGATAAGTCGTACTCTCATGACTTGAATAACGACCTTAGATGTTTTAATGGTTAGTCGTAGTAATACTGAATTGAAAATTATTGAATGACAAAAGTCATGGAATTATGCACCTATGTTAATTGGTAAATTAAATTGATCATTTTAATTAAGTTATAATCTTCTTAATCGAAGATTGATAATTGGTTCTTTTATGAATGAAAAATGATCCTTTGATTATGTTGAAATGTAGAAGTAACATTAAGGAAGAGTTGATCAATTAGTACTATGGATCTTAGCAAGTAAAATAAATGATTTAATGAGTAAATATTTATCTTTAAGTTATTCTCAGAATGTAATTTTTTAATAATGGAAGGATAATACTAGCGGGGAACAATTGGGTTGACTTGTAGGTGAAATGATGAAACTTAAAACACTTGAAGTATACTTGTAAATAGAAAATTGGAAACCCCTACACATTATTCAACTATATGAATTTAGTAAACCAAAACATGTGTTTGCATCGTGTATTCTATATGCTTCTTGTTTTGGGTTTTGGGTTGACTAATGTTGACCAGTCCTAGGTTGTTACCAGAGGCTCGGGGGTTATGAGATGTGATAACATGTTGATCTTATTTGGTCTTGATCTTTATAAGCCCAACCATGGTTATGTGATCGTATACTCCATAAAATATTTGTATTTGTTCTTCAGCCTTCATGTGTGAAGCTGAGATGTATATATATCTGAGATGCTTGAGCTAATCATTTTTGAGTCATCGATCAGTTATCCTTGGATTACTTTCTAGTCACCATGATGGGACTGAAATGTGAATTTATTTCTTGATGATGTCATGTTGTGACATGTTTGACTCAACCATTTTGGAGTCTTCGATCAATATGATTTTGAGATATTCTTGGTTGCTTGTTGAGAACCATTTATATTGAGATATATTTTGGTTATTGAGATATATTTTGGTTATTGAGAACCAATTGATACTTTTGATTATCAGTGATGCCTTCAGTTGCCAATAGAGAACTGTTGTGGTCATGATTGTCTATGGATGCTTTTTCAGATGCTCGTGGAGATTTGATGATTCTTATCTTGGAGATTTGATGATTCTTATTATGGATATTTGATTCTTTTATGCGTATTTGATGATTTTATTATGGATTATCTTTTATGATTTTGATATTTATGATTCCATGAGCTTAGGGTAGATAATCTACTTGTAGTGTTGGGAAGTGACTTGCAATGGGGGCCGGGGCCCTAAGTGGCTGCCAGGGTAACTCATTATAAGTTTGGTTAATAAGTGATAACATTTACACACTAAATGGGAATTAAATGAACCTAAAAAGATAATTATTTTGATGTTCTCCCCCATGCGTTAAGTGCTTGTACAGGCTAGGATGGGAGAAGTGAGAATGCATGGTTGCGTCCGTGCATTCCGTAGTATGCCTCGTCAATATGAGAGGATACTAGTGGTCACATGAGATTAGTATGGACCCATGGAGTTTAGCTAACTGCCAAAGTAACTTGTAAGTGATAATTACGATGATACTTTTTCGCTTGCATAGTAGGTTTCCTACATGTTATTGTGTGCCTTTGGGAATTAGATGTCGATTTTGTGTGTGTTGGAATCTTTGAGTTAGTATACTTTTAGGATTCCTTAACTTTTTATGCTATGTTTATTGATCTCTTATTTGGGACTTGAGATTATCTCCTCAGCACGGTGGGAGTGGACCACTTAGGTTCCACGCGGTCGGGTGGTAGTGTATTTTCACTCTTATCATTTGAGATCCGTCTGAGACACTGTGGCTGGAGTATCCTTGGTTGGTATTTATTCTTCATTATGTTCTTGTAGCATTATGATAGATAATATACCTTATGATGGATGTATTTACTGGTATATTTCTTATATTGATGATTTGCTTTACTTTGCATATGTTAGTTGATGATTTATTATGCTTTACTTTGTATGTTAGTAGGATGTTTTAGGAGTGACATTCCTACTATGTTAATACCGATGATCTCTTTGGTGCTTTGGGATGTTACGCATGGAGGTATGGCTAGGATCCACAATGGTCTAATGATGCTATTTACAGTTGGGAGGAACCGTGTACTTAGTTACTTATGTTTGTGATATATGGTTATCTTTTGTGATAGATGTTTATATCTTTTGTGATGATGTATCATGTATGATATGTGGTTTCATTTATGTCATTGCATCATAGATTAATATTAGATGATGATGATCTACTTTATTTACTTGGATGTTTATTCTTTTAAGCATTTCATACCCTGTGATATGTACAGTGGATGATTGAGCTAAACTAAAATATAATTACAAAAGGACACTTGTATATTGTTTAAGTACATTGGATGTATCATTTTTATTTCATAAAGATGGGATGTTAGATGAATAGTTAATTTAGATGTGATACAAAGTTAAAGGATCTTTAAAGAATGTAGCATGTTCTGTATATATGTTATGTTTATTTTCATTATAATTGTTGCTATTGCTTCCGCAAATATTATGAATGGTTTTATCTTTCATGTTAAAAAAAAAAATTTGTTTGACAAACTTAGTAAAATTCTTTGGATCCCTTGGCGGGGCATTACAATCTCCCTTTATGACTGAAACTTCACCTTTAATCCTGACCGTTGATTAAAATCGATCTCAACCGTTGATGAATTCTAGAAAAGTCTATTTAAGAGACCCTCATCTCTTCATTTTGAAAGGTTGAATGACAATTTGTATCGAATTGTTGCTGAAATTCATACTCACATTTGCGCACATTCACATATGAAAAGATCAAGTTTGACCAAAAGTTGAACAAATTTAACCATGGTTGACTTGAGTTGACTAGTATCGAAAAGAATTTTACAATAATTAAATGAAATTATTTAATTAAATAGAGTACCTACTTCTAATTAATTCAACAAAGTTATTTAATTAAATGAGAAGTCATTCCTAATTAATTAAATGAAATTATCTAATTAAATTAAAAAAGTAATTATGAGGGCATATCTTATTTTATTAAATTAAATATTTCAACAAAATCTCTCTTTAGTTCAAAAAGGGAAATTTCTAGTTCACTATTGATAAAAAATGAGTTAAATCAGTTAACTCTTTTTTCTACTCAAATTGAATCAGTTAACTCCTTATTTTACTCAAATTAAATCTGTTAACTCCCTTTAATTTGAAAATCTCCCTTTATGACTGAACTTCACCTTTAATCCTGATCGTTGATTGAAATCGATCTCAACCTTTGATAAATTCCAGAAGAGTCTACTTAAGAGACCCTCATCACTTCATTTTAAAAAGTTGAATGAGAATTTGCATCGAATTGTTGCTGGAATTCATACTCACATTTGCTCATATTCACATACGCAAAGATCAAGTTTGACCAAAAGTTGACCAGATTTAACCACGGTTGACTTGAGTTGACTAGTTTTGAAAAGAATTTTGAAATAATTAAACAAAATTATTTAATTAAATGGAGTACTTACTTCTAATTAATTAAACAAAGTTATTTAATTAAATGAGAAGCCATTCCTAATTAATTAAATGAAGTTATTTAATTAAATATGAAAAGTTCCTCTAATTAATTAAAGATTATTTAATTAAATAGAAAAAGTAATTATGAGAGCATATTTCATTTTATTAAATTAAATATCTCAACAAAATCTCTCTTCAGTTCAAAAAGCGAAATTTCCAGTTCACTACTGATCAAAAATGAGTTAAATCAGTTAACTCATTTTTCTACTCAAATTGAATCAGTTAACTCCTTATTTTACTCAAATTAAATCTGTTAACTCCCTTTAATTTGAAAATCTCCCTTTATGACTAAACTTCACCTTTAATCCTGACCGTTGATTGAAATCGATCTCAACCGTTGATGAATTTCAGGAAAATCTATTTAAGAGACCCTCATCTCTTCATTTTGAAAGGTTGAATGAGAATTTGTATCAAATTGTTGTTGGAATTCATACTCACATTTGCTCATATTCGCATATGCAAAGATCAAGTTTGACCAAAAGTTGACCAGATTTAACCACAGTTGACTTGAGTTGACTAGTTTTGAAAAGAATTTTTAAATAATTAATGAAAATTATTTAATTAAATGGAGTACTTACTTCTAATTAATTAAACAAAGTTATTTGTCACGCCCAGACTACGAGGGCGAAAACACACACATCTTTTTTTTTTAAGCTAAAAATTAAAAAGCTCAAATTTGACAAGGTTGAGTTTAAAATTAATAGATGTGATTAGATCATCAAAATTAAAACTTTCATAGTTTAGTCGGTTAATTAATTTAAACAAATCCAAATTTAATGAATGAAAGTTTAAACACATTGATATTTCATTAACTTTAAAGGATAGAAATAATGTCTAAAATAGAAATAAGGATTAATACCCTTAAATCAATTAAATAACAATTATAATTCGAGGTCTAATTATTTTGAAACTTTTGTACTAAAAGATATCATCTGATTAAGATAAACTTTCATCCACCATTAAACTCAGATTAAGATTCCAATATTATTTACATCTATTCTTAAATATCATAACATACTTAAACTTTAAATAAAATAAAAAAATCAATTAACTTTGTAATCTATTAAAATCAACCCATTCTAACATTACTAAATAAAGAAATAAAGCATACTAATTACAATATTGCGTAAAACTATACTTCATTAGAGATTAAAAAGGACTTCCTAAAGTCAAAGTAATTAACTATTTTAAAGATCAACGTCTATCAAAATGACGATTTAGTCATAAAGATATAATTACATTTAAATTGACAATCTAACTTAATTTAATCGTTTAATAAAACACAACTCATATTAACAACAACTAACATACATACTAAACAACTAAACTATAATTATCTTAATTTAATATATATAATGATCACAAATTAAAATAAAACAAAACATACTAACTAAACTCCATCTAACTCTATTACTAACTTTTCCTAACCCATTAAGTTTAAACATTTAAAATGACACATACAAACATTAAATTAATAAATTAACTAACCTAAAGCTACTTACTAACAAACTACTAACAACTTTAATATATACTAATTTTACAAAACAAAAGGCAAATGAAAATCTAACACAACTTTAATAAATACTTACTAACTAACACTAATCTAGATATCATTAACTAAATCTTATCAAACTTAACTACATTTAAAAAAAGACAACTAACTAAAAGATAAACTAACTATGCTAACTTATCCTACTCTAACTTAATTTAAACAATAATAAAACACAATCTAAAATAAACCATAACTAACTAATATAAATAACTAAAAGCTAACTTATTAACATCTAACTCATGCTACCCTACACTACCCTAAGACCCCACCTACACCCTAGCCCCCTGCGCACGCACTGCCCGATGCCTGCACATGGCAGGTCGGGCCCCTCATCCCGTGTGGGCTGTCATGCCCAAACTACGAGGGCAAAAAAAAACACACAATTTTTTTTTTTTGAAAATAATTAATAATTAGAAAGTTCTAAGTTTGAAATGATTGTGATAAGATTGATATCGATCATTAATTTAAACAGATTGTTAATTAGTCTACTAAAATATGATACATGGGATTAACCATCTAAATTAAACCCATTAATATTTACATCTAATACTAACTATCTTTTACAAAGTTAATTTTAATAAATCAATTTATTAAAAAAAACCAAATTAGCAAGATTCAATTTAATACGAACCTCTCTAAATCTAAGATTTAACTGAAATCTAACCAAAATTTAACTTAAATTAAATACCATATTCAGTTTTACATATATCTAAATCGATACTAAAAATATTACAAAACTAAATAAATTAACATTAATATAAAAAAAACTAAATTAATCTAAGAACAAAACTGATTAAATTTACTATAACCAACTAATCATAATTCTAAACTTAATTACATTTTAATCTAACTTTAATAACCATTACTAAATATACTAAACAACTAAATAAGTAACTAAACTAACTAATTCAACTTATTCTAAACTAACATCTATACTAACTTATTTAAACATGCTAATCTATATTAAAAAATAAAATAGATAAAAAAATAAACTTAAATCTAAACTTGACCTAAATACTAACCTAACCTACCCTAAGCCACCTACACCCTACTCTCAAAAGCCCTTAATCCACATGTGACTCACGTCACATCTTCCCTTGCCACCTCAACATTGGGCAGCGCTTCCCAAAGGACATGTGCTTCCCAAGCGTTGTCCTTGGGACAACGCTCTGCCCCAAATACCCTGCGCAGACCTCACCAAAAGGTGAATCGACCAGCAAGGAAGGCAGACATAAAAGTCTTGCCAAAATGATAAAGGCCCAACCACAAAAAGGTAAGCGCTCCAAATCATAAGGGGGATGGGACATGGGGGTGTGGCTAGAGTGACGTCACCCCCCCCATGTTAAATGATGATAGAAAAAACTTTTTAAACTAAAACTTTATTAAAATGCTTTTTAGAGTTGACGTGCAAGGGGGAAGGATAAATGTAGTAAAGACAATAAAGTTTATTAGGTAGTTAGGATATTTTAGTATATTCAAAAAAATTGCTCATAACAAATTTAAATATTGTTTAAATTACAATATATTTTATATCTTTATTTTTTCAAAGAGATCAAAAGGAATATTCTCTGTCTCAACAAGAGGATAAATTCTTTCTCCATACAATTTCCAGCATCCTATAGGTGGATGTTTTGGAAATTTCTCTTAAGGATGGTATGAAAAGTTATTTTACTCTCTCTTTTTTTTTTTTGATAAAAAATTGAAAGACTAACATATTGACAATGTTATCCCAAGTATTAATTTTTTTTTTTTTAAAAGTTTCTTATGGCTTACAAAATTAATAATGCTTCTTTTAAATCTATTAGATGATTAAGGTAGGATTCAATGCAATCTCTATCACATCTAAATAGATTGATTCAAGGACTAAATTCGTTATTAATTTCCTTTATAGGAAAATCTATAATGACTTGATACAACCATAACCTATCAAGAGCTTGAATTATTCGTTTCATTCAATAATGCAATGCTTTATCATTTGGATCTAAAAATGAAACTGCATGCATGATCATAGTTTTCATTTTCAACATATATGAAAGCTTGGAATTTTGCCAACTGTAACATCATCAATTTCTTCCTACTTGGTTTCCTACCCCAGTAGTCTAAGTTATGAATGATAAGGTATTACAATGGTAGTGTGAGTTACTCATTGGACTACGTATGGTTTAGGATGATAATTCATATAACAATCAACATAAAACTTAATGCAGCCGATAAGCAATCCATGGCAAGGTTATAGATAACTAACTAATTTATGCTTTAAAAATTTAAGGAGATACAAGATCTCTTAGTCCAATTGATTCGTTCATAAGGAAATTTAACAAAGAAGAGATAATTGAGTTCTCAAGGTAGGAATCCTGATTCATCTGATACTTATACATCAACTTGGAAATTCATTCTATCAAATTGTTCTTCCCTAACAATTTAAAAACTTGGAAAATCATAATTCATAACCTTATCCATTATTCTTATTTATTTATTTATTTTTATTTTTTGCAACCATATTAAATTTAATACACAATTTAAATCACATGATAACCAAATATGCTCAACACCAATTTTATTGGTAAACCTGATTCGAAGGCTCAGTCGGGAAAGAATCAGGAAGAAAACCCAGCTTCGTTGCTATTTACAATAAGGTTTAAAATACAATTTACAATAGGATCTCAATCCCAAATTTCAACAATTAAATCAAAATTTTCCTCATGATCAAAATCAAGGAATTTGTAATGTTTTCTGAATCTCATTTCAAGAACCATGGAGGAAACCAATATCTAATCGGGTGACAACCAAGCAGAACCAAAAGAAATTCAAACATGCATAATCATACATGGTTTACACAATAGGATTCACAATGAATCAAGACTAGGGAAAGGTGGATTCTTCCAACAGGAGAAGTCAAGCACAACACCAATTCAGATGCCCAATCGGGGCTAATAACCAAGAACTTCCGTTCTTCTATTTAAACATTCCATATTCATACCAGGTTTGTGCTGACGGGTAGGGGCCCATAACACCCTACCCTTTATCCCTCTTCTCATCTTGAGAAGAGACTCTACACTGGTTGGAGTCCAACTAAACAGACCTCTCCCTAAATTGGTCACTTCTACCGTCTCCAAGGGTGAGTAATACCAAAACACCCATGCAAGGAAAACTCAAAATTGCAAACATAAACATGAAAGGAAAACAACAAAAATAACATAGTTTTCAAATTTTTCCATCATACCCACAACCATACAAACAGTGAAACAACAAAAAGGTAGCATGAACATGGAACAAAACATAAAAACTGAATAAGGGAGATGAGAATTTCCTACCTTCTCAAAGAGGTAATGGCAATGAACAAATTTGAGTAGAGTATCCCCTTTCCTTTCTTCAACCTTCAAGCATTCCTCTCTAAATGTAGAGATTGGGTAACAGCCACTAGTCCAAGGAAGGCCTCTAAATAAGCCTCCAACTCAACCACCCAAAAGGAGCAATAACTATCTCCACCTAATAACAAATCTAGAAACTCCTAACTCAACCTACATCATGGTTAAACCCTAAGTGGAGATGAGGTGAGGTAACTCAAGATAACCATGATCAATTTTCGCACAAAGGCAAAAAGGGACTTTTTGAGTGACCTCAAAAGTCAAAAAAAGGGGCTTAGGGGTTGGAAAAGACCCCTAACCCATACCCACACCCTTTGGTTAGAATAATAACATGTTTAAAAGCCTTAGGAAAGGGGTTAAGAGTCAAATAAAATTTAGGAATAAAATAAGTCCAACTAACTACTCTAACTTGCAAATAAGCACTAATCCGGGTTAAGGGATGACTAACCTTGATTAAGAACCTAATAGAGAAACTGAAACTAACTTAAACCAACTTAGTCCAAAGGTTAAACAATTAACCCTAAACAGCACACTGAAGCACATAAATATTTTACGAGTGTTAAGCGACACTAAAAGAACATAATTACGAACATTAACATTCACTGAACAAAGAGATGCCTACATACATCCCACAGTACAAATATGTGAATTACGAACAACAAGGTTTCCAAAATTAGCACATAGAGATTAGTTATGTTCCTCTGTGGGGTTTCTCGGCTAAATATCTGCACACTCATTGCACACATCAGTAGTCCTGTAAAATCACATGTACATAAATGTATACGTATCAGAAATTTACTTAAATTAAAACATACATCAATAAAGGTTTCTTCATCCTACATAATTCTTAACCATTTAAAATATCTTAAATCAAAGTCTCAATCCTACATTTACTGATTTCATCAACATACATATACATGAAACATTAAATGACAATCATCAAATATATATGAAAATAACATCACACAACATGAAATAATTAAATATGTTCTAAGCATCAGATAATGTCTCGACATCTCGAGTCGTGAATAACAAAATAAGGGTAATGTATCACTATGCTACGATGGGTCGGGGCGAGGCCTCACATGGGCGGCAGTTGCGCAGTCCAATGAGGATGCGTGAGGAGGCGGCCAACACTTGGGAAGAAAACAGAACCCAAGCAAAAGAAAAACTTTTTCTATTTTTCTTAGATACGAAAATTAATGCCTTTTCCAAGTTGATTGAGCACTCAGAGGAATAAAGGAGATGAGAATAATAACATTAAAAAAAAACCAAGCCTCATGATCACTACGAATTTAGGAGAGGGGATGGGTGATGTCATCTACATGATGACTTCTTGACTTACAAAGCAATTAAAACTTTTTTTTTTAAAAAGCCCGTTCCAAACTGACGCCCACCAAAGAAGGAAAACATTGATGTATTAAAGTTTTATAGGTAGAAATAGATATTTTAGGATGTTGTATAGTGTTTATTTAGTCATGCATAATTTTTTTTAAATTTTAATTTCAAATTTAAGAACAAAAATAAAGAATCACAGAGAATATTCTCTGTTGTACAAAACTATTTGATTGCCTCTCCCATACAAAAGGCAGAGAGTTTTACTCTCTTGTAACTCTTTTTTTTTTGAAGAAAATTTTCTAAGTATAAAATTTTAAAGAGGTATATTACCAAGAGAGAAATAAATTTTTCTTTTCAAAGAAAATCTATAAGGACTTGTTACAACTTAATATACCAAGAATTTGGATTATCTGTTTTAATCAATAATGCAAAAATTGCTTGATTCAAATATTCACGCAAACTGAATCTACATCCATGATCTTAAATTTTCATTTTCAACATATATGAACAACTTGATATTTGCAAAATTAAAACAACATCAAATCCATCCTATTTTGATATGCATCCATCCAATTTAAAATTTACGATTAAATCATATGACAAGCAATTTTACTCAACACCAATTTTATTGGCCAACTTGATTCAAAGGCTCAGCCGGGAAAGAATCAGGAAGAAAACCTGGCTTCATTGCCAATCCAAAAAAGTTTTGAGATACAATTTACATAGGATTCAATCCTGGATTACAACACTTAAATGAAATTTCCTTCATGACCTTCAACAAGGGTTCCATATCCAATTCTGCAACACATTTTTAGAACCATGGAGGGAACAAAATTGGATCGGGTGACAACCAAGCATAACCAAGAGACAAATCAACATACAAACTCATACATGGTTTACAGAATAGGATTTGGAATGAATCAAAACTAGGGAAAGGTAGATTCTTTCAACCAGGAGAAGTCAAGCACAACACCAAACAAATGCCCAATTGGGGCTATAAACCAAGAACTTTCGTTCTTCCATTTCAACATACCAGAATCATACAAGGTTTGTGCTGACAAGTAGGGGCCCATAACACCCTAACCTTTCTCCCTCTTCTCATCCTGAGAAGAGACTCTACACTGGTTGGAGTCCAACTAAACACACCCTTCCCAAAATTGGTCACTTCTGCCCTCTCCAAGGGTGAGTAATACCAAAACACCCATGCAAGAAAATCTCAAAATTGCAAACATGAACATGAAAGGAAATCATCCAAAAATAACATGGTTTTCAAAGCTTCCCAACATACCCACAAACATTCAAACATTGAAACAATAACAAGGTAGCATAAGCATGAAACAAGAATGAAATCTGAATAAGGGAGATGACAATTCCTACCTACACAAAGAGGTAATGGCAATGAACAAATTTGAGTAGAGTTTCCACTTCCTTCCTTCAATCTTCAAAATTCCTCTCTAAATGTAGAGATTGGGTAACCACCTCCACTAGTCTGAAAAGGGCCTCTAAATAAGCCTCAAACTCAACCACGCAAAAGGATCAATAACTACACCCACCCACCTACAAATCTAGAAGCTCCTAACTCAACCCACACCATGGTTAAACACTAAGTGGAGGTGAGGTAAGGTAACTCAAGATAGCCACTTGCAATTTTCGCACAAAGGTAAAATGAGACTTTTTGAGTGATCTCCAAAGTCAACAAAAGGGGCTTAGGGGTTAGAAAAGACCCCCAACCCATACCCATACCCCTTGGGTATAAATATTTCAAATTTTAAAGCTTTAGGAATGGGTTTAGAGCCAAACAAAAGCTAGAAAATAATTAGGACCAACTAACAACTCTAACATGCAAATTAAGCACTAATCCGGATTAGGGATGACTAAACTTGATTAAGAACTAGAATTAACAAACTGATACTAACTTAAATCAACATAGATCCAAAGGTTACACAGCTAACCCTAACTAGCACACTGAGGAGCACAAACATTTCACGAGTGTCAAGCGACACTAACAGAACATAGTTATGGACATTAACATTTACTGATCACAAAGAGATACATACATACATCTCACAATACAATACTTAAATTACGAACAACAAGGTTTCCAAAATTAGCACATAGAGATCAGTTCTATTCCTCCGTTAGTTTCCTCGACTAAAATATCTACACACTCATTGCACACATAAGTAGTCCTAAAAATCACATGTATACGTATCAGAAATTCACATAAATTGAACCATACATCAATCAGGGTTTCTTTCATCCTACTTAATTCTTAACCATTAAAAAAAAACTCTTAAATCAAAGTATCAATCGTACATTTACCGATTTCATTAACATACATCACTAATACATTTGGCATCGATTTGTGATGGCCAAGTGTCAGAATTGTGATGCAAATGTGTTGCCACTACGACGGCAGTAGACGTCGTTGTTTTTTAGTCACAAATTATGACGTCTATTCTTGGATGTCACAATTTCGATGCCTATCCGTCGCAAGCTCAACATTCTAACCCATCATTGCTCCTGTTGCAATGGATGTGGTTCCTGTCGCAATTCCGACGTCTTCACCATGCATTGCGACAGGGTGGCGTCGGCATCTGCCCACAAGTTCACTGAGGTAGGAGCCTTTACAGTTCTTTCACGGGCGTTGCACTTGCGAGGTCCATGGAAACTTGCGACGGTGCTAGCGGTGCAGTAGCGCTGCTGTCGACGCCACTGGCCGTCGCAATGTTTGCGAATGTCTCGCAATTGCGATGTAAAATCATCAATTGCGACGGCGCCGCTATGCATGCGATGCTTATTTCATCACAATGCACGTGCGAATGTCGCAATTGCGATGTTCGTGGTTAGCAATATGGCAGGGCCACTATGGCGGCAACACCAATTGCCATCGCCTCCACAGTGGCCCCGCCATAAGCATCATCTTCAGCTGCTAGCTCTAGCAATGTGTTCGTAGTCATGTCGAGAAGTTGTATTGCTCCTTCATCAAATGCGGTTGCCCATAGCTCCCCAGTGTGGTCTTGCAATTATAGGCAGACCATGTAGCTATAATTGCATTTCGTAAATTGCTTGTTGCATTTTTTACCGTACCATTCTTCATTTGCATTTTCAGACAACTTTTTCTTGCATTGCTTTCCTGCCACTTGGTTGGGGCAAGCTGGGTTGGATAGCTTGTCTGTGTTGACCTCTATAATGGTTGCTTTCACGATGCACTTTATAGCACAAGTAGAACGCACAGTTTGATCATGTATGTCATGAATTGTCATTCTCAATACTGTAGGAGGTTGTGGGGCATAGCTAATCGATGGCTCACTATTGTCCTTAACATTGTCATCGAACCATGGCTTTAACTCCGCTATCTCTGGAATTTGGAGATTGATCATCAGTTGTGTATTACCTGTGGTGTTGAGTACTCTTCCATTGAACTCAGTAACACGGCCTCCCTTAACCACTAGAACTGTAGTGTCTTGCAAGTAGTAGCTTTGTTGCAATTCACTTCCCACTTGCTCGACTGCTGAGCCCCAAAGCATCAGATCAATGGGCCTACAAGTCATATCAAGCAATTGGATGGCGCGCCAAGAAACTTCCATTCCATTTGCTCTTCTTATCGTGGAGGTTGGTTGTACACATATTGTTTGCCGGTGCCCTGTTGTTGCTCCCTCAGCTGGTGTTGGAGATGGTAACGACATCCTCTCAATCTTCTGACTCCATTACGCAGCTAAATGAAATATATATTCTCACCTTTTTGCTACCCATACTTCTAGAATTTATACTTTTTACTATAACATTGTAATTCTCATAAGGTGTGGCTTGCTAAAGAATCACTGGTATGAGGATGAAGCTCCATGGGTTGTGCCAATATAGATATATACAAGCTTGCTTTAATTTATGTCAATAACCAAGTGTCAAATAAAATCATAGTAACAGGAATCAGACATTGAAGTTAGTGAATTACAGGACCATACTATCTTAAACAGAAGAACAGAACACACACATCATTATATGTAAAATCGAGCTTGTTACAATTAAAGAATAAAAATGGAATTTGAATAAGATGATGAGATGCTAATTAATTACAAAACACCTAAAGCAAATTTTGCAATGCAAAATATGAAGTTCAATGAAGTGGCTCATACACCCGCCTATGTAGATGTAATTTATTTGAACTTTAATGGATCCCGTCAGAAAAACCCCAGTGTGAAACAATAGCTCGCTCAGAGGTCACGCAATCTGATACATCCACCAGTAAAGATAGGCAAATTGAATTTCTCAGCCATCACAAGCAGCAACGTTAGGATTTCAGGGCAGAATGGTATTGGTATAAGTTTTCAGAGGCTGACAACCTCAAGGATCCTGCAGAATAATGATGTAGAAGGGTGGATTGGTAGAACTAAACAATCCAAGAGACCAATACCTACAACAACTAAATTTAGGCCAGTGAAGGCATGGAACAATATTACACAGCCCTAACTGGATATTGTCAATGTTTTCATCATTTGACTGCTCAAGGTTAGAGAGCACAGAAGAGATAAGGAACACAAACTCAATAGTAAAATCGAGACTCCAAATCTATAACAAATTTGTACACCAGTATTAAACAGGGACGAAGGTTAAAAATCCAAATTTCACAATAGAAGAAGCTATCAAACCAAATCAGAACACCAGAGCATGGAATCACATAATGACATTTTACCTAAATCACCGAAGAGAACTCCAAACACTGTTGTCCACCTCTCCTACCATCATCCCAGTTCCTATAAGAGGTAACAAAGAATGATGTAAGAAAAGTTATTGAGAAGCAGAAAACATGCATTCTTTCCAAATGACAGCAATCACACTTATCTATTCTAAATTTTATTAGTTCTTTAAATCCACTTGTTGCACAATCTTCGCAGAAGCAATTCTGTTTAGTAGTCTGGATTGCAAGAACTTACAATCTCTAAGAGAACTCTTTGGAAAGATCCATAAAAATATTTAGCATGAGTATGTTTGTGCAGGTTCTGAAGCTGAGTATCCCACAAATTTGATAATTTTTTGAAATGAGCCACTATTACTTTCCAATCAATACACCGCAGAAACCTGCAATGAAATGCAAGTTATCTAAAGCAGAAAAAAATTCTTGTGGAAGAGCTACCTTAACAATTCAGAAAAAATGGGTATTAGCAAAATTTTGATCCAACCGGAATCCAATGCATTAATTACATAGTTACAAGCAAACCATCCAAACAGCCAGATATGTGGTTTTTGATATCCAATCTCAATTCCTAAATTGTTTTTTGAGACAGGTTATTAAGAGATTTAGTTTTCATCAAATTAGAACCAAGCACATGGATGAACTGCTCGTTAACCCCAACCATGCACATTGTTATTTATAAATTAAATGTATTTTGTAGTATTTGGGGTTGATAGGCATGTAGCATCTTACATCCTCCCAAAATCAATAGCGTATTGGTTGCCCACATTTATGCTGACATGTCATAGAAACCAACCAATATCAATGTAGAAACAGCCAAAGAAAACTAGGCCCTTATTGGCACAATTTGTGTGGCAAGTGAAGGAATCGGGGATTAAGCTGCACAAAATATGGCAGAATAAAAATACAATGTCCATGTAAGATTTGGGGTTTTGATGAAATAGTTCTTATTGCCAGGAGATGGGACCAAACTGACGTGGAAGTAGCCATTGATGATGTTGAAAACAATTATTGTTTAATTTGAGCAGCTGCCAAAGAATGTGGGCATACCAGCCAAAAATAAATTACACCCCAGCTTATAGATCTTAGACCACAAGAATGGATCCATTCACTGCTATGATTGGAGGGGAGGATCAGAATATTGTTGTATGTGTCGAGAGGGCTTCCATTGGTAAAACCTTATTCTGCCTTAGGCATATAGTACACACATTTTTTAGAAGATTCTCATCCCTTTCGGCGGGGTGGTCTTCTTTGGAAGTTTAGTTGGGCAGACTTTAGAAAATTGCATCCTAAATTGAGCTTGCAGATTGATTAAGGTATGGATAGAGACAATGCTATGAGCCTAGGGCTTGCCATAACACAATTTTTGTAATAATTTGAAGCTTGATTAAAAGGCTAGACCATCCAAGTAACATTTCAAACTGCGAGGAAGTGGAGGTTCAAGCTGGAAGGAATCACCAAATGTTTTGAATGGCCTGTAGGGGAAGTATAAGTGTGCCGCTTATAAACTTGAGGACTTGTTTGATCCTATATATTTTATAATGCTCCAATTGACAACCACTCAACAAAACACTACAACACAGGAACAATATTTTTTTTCGTTCTTTGACAATCATTAATAACATTTTTGACATTCCTCTTCTAGGGTTGATGAAGTTAATGACACAGGAATTATCTCATCATGTAATCACTAAATTAATGCATTCGAAAGAATAGCTCTGAAAATTTTCTTAAGTTATCCAATGACATTCTAGAATGATTTCACGATAGTAGCACTACGCCTCAACTTCCTATGAATGTAATGGAAGTTTGAACCTCTCTGCTGGTTCAGCATTGTGATAACATTCTTTGAAGGATGAGGATAGTTTTCCATGAGTATCTTGGGGATGTTTCTCTTATCTAGCGATTTTGGAGAATTTATCAGATCCTCAAACAAATGAGTAATGGAAATACATGCACTTCCATTTGTATTCTTTCAATCATATTCTAATCAAATCTTTCAAAACCACTCTTGAAAAATAACATCCTCTTTGCTTTATTCACCATAATAACATTAAATTCCCTATAATAGATTTTGTCATCTCAAAATTGACAATTGTAGAAGCTTCAACTTAAAATTTGGTTGTCTCCCCTCTTAAGCTACAACAAATTTTGTAACATAAAATTCAGTCCACTGCATCATCATGCACCGATGTTCCTAGCATAATACCAGGCGTATGCTATGAAACACCATACTTATCAAACATAGATCCCTTATGAAGCATTGGATCACATAAGTAAATTGAGCTATCTCAACCAAGTATTGGCTTATGGCTTTGGAAAATCAATGTAGGTTCTTTGGCCTACATATTGAAGGCTTGGATGAAGATTGAATGGACAATTTTATTTGGCTTTTTAAAGGAAATGGTATTTGAACTCATAATAAATTAGAGTGGTGATCTCTTATGAAGTGTTGGAGTTTATGAGTGTATCACAACCTATACGGAGAATTAACACACATTCGTGTGTTTTGGGGTAGGGTGGTTATTTGAGTATATATCTTATGTTTCTTTTCTCCTCTTGTTTTCTCTTATGTCAACACTCTTCTTAATTTTTATAGATTTGGTTTTGTTGCATTATTATCTTCAACAGTCTAAGGAGGAGTTCATTATATTTTCTTCTAGTATCAATAAAGTAAATATTAAATGTCTTACATGAGGAAGTACAAACAACTTAGATAAGTATTACTTTCAACTAGCCAAAAACTATTGTTATTGACACAAAATTTTCATGTGCATTAACAAGTTATAAGTTTTTTTAATGTTGTGATGTTGCTATCAGGATTTATTTGTGTAGTTTTTGGTCAAACTCATTGGTCTATGTTTATGAGTAGTGTTTCACAATAACTTCTTTGTCATTAGAATGAATAGAACACTAAATACTCATTGCATCTAGGTTTGCTCACGGAGGTGAAGCGTTGGGCTTTCTCGAGATGTTACCCACCCAAGCACCACTCCAACCCAAATGTTCTTAACCATGGAGTTTTTAAACGGTTAATGTCATGCTCAAAAATCAAGGCTAAAGCACACAATTTTTTTAAAAAAAGGTAATAACAAGTATCTTATTGAGCTTCACTTTGTTTCAATAATAGTTTAATATTCTCTACTAAACAGGGCCAACCACGTGAAGGTGGAAGCTCATTTGGCCCCACCCCCGTCCCCCTAGCATCACTCTACATTCCCCGTTAACATCTAACATTCATTCATTCTTTCAACCATTAATAAAATGTAACATTCAATCAATATCACATGATAACATTCAATCAATATCACATGATAACATTCATTAACACATTAGATTCGTTAACATGCAACATTCATCAATATTCTACATTAACACATAATTCATGAACATTCATTAGCACATAATTAAATTCATTGAGACATAAAATACAGTCATTATCAATTAAGGTATGTAGTGACAGTCATTTCTTTTTTTCTTTCTATTTCTTTTTTCTATGTAAGCTCTAAGAGGAGCATCAGTTTCATCATCAATTCCCCCCTCATCAGTTGTTCTGTTCTCTGTTCTTGATGATCTCAAATTCCTATGCTGTTGCAAAGGGGGGTCCTCTGCAATAACAAATAAAAGAGTTAAATTAAAAATAATTTATTATAATTTTTACAAGTAATTAATTATTTTAAATAACATAATTGTGTCTCTTTACCTAATCTGACCACGTCATTTTGTCTGGACTCAATGTCAACACGGTCATGAACATCGACCCCTCGATCCTCTACAGCTGCTATACAAAATGTTACATTAATCCAAACACCAATTGCAATTACATATAAAAAATTTAATAGAAAATGTATACCTCCACCACTGGGATGCACATCATGCGAACCTTCGACATCCACAGATTGTGTAGAAGGATTGTCAGGCTGCATTCCAACATCCTACACATTGTTATCATTACTTGCTTAAAATAGATATACTCACTTTATATTGGAACTTAACATCAAATAGACTAATTGGTAAAGTATTCAATTTGAAATAAATATCATTTAGCTTATTTACCTGTGGCTCAGATGCATCAGTATTAGAACCTTCCACACTAATTTTAGCTCATAACCATTCAGCCATGGCTCTATAGCCTTGTTGGAAGCCAATTCTCTTATCGTCTTCTGTGAGGCATCTCTTGAACTCTGAGCCCTGCATTTTTGCGTGGTATGGTGAATTTTACTTGCATTGTTTCATCAACCAATGGAGGGTAGTTAAAATATCAATAGCAAATCATCTATATCCATCACAATATAATAGGAGAAAAATCAAGCACTTTTGATGGAGCAATCTACTATATAAATGTTGCGTGTTTGTATGCTTTGCTTGTACCAACATATTTTCTCCAAATTCTTAAGTTGGGTAAGAGTTAGTTCAGCTCTTTGGAAATAAAAATGGCTGCAAGTGCTGCTACATTCCCTCATTCTTTCAATCACTGCCTTTATTCTCAACTATTGGAGGAAAATTCAGTCAAGGGTGAGATTTTAAATAATGTCATATTAGTGAATCACAAGTTTTCTTCACTAATCTAGATTGCAGAGTCTTGACTTCAATTGTTGAATTGTTTATATTGAATATGAAAATCCACTAATGTTATTATATTCTATTGACCTATTTATAATTGATGAGCTAAATAAGGGAGTCCTAGCATTTCCCTTCACATTATATAAAAAATTTGATACAATTTTTCATTTACTAATACTTACAACTCTTGCTTGAAGTTTCAAAAAACCACCAAAGCCGAGCTTCTGTGTCCCGTGCTTTTCTAGTCTTGCCTTTGTTGCCTTTGATGTGTTAGGCAATCTATGAAAAGTTTGAAATATGTTAGATAGTATAAATATGGAGGTTAATTAGTACATAATTAGATTCTCAACAGTATCACATACCTTTCTTTACTCTCCACTAGTGTAATATTATTTTTCTTGTCATCTTTATACTTTCCATCCAAAATCAGAGCCTGCCACTTAGCCTCAAGAACATAGGGTGGACGCTCGTACCTGGGGTTATCCTATAAAATTTTTTGTTACTGGTCCCTAATATACTTCAAACATAAACCAGCTTTTTCAAGGAGCTTGTTTCTCTCGAATGCACGATGTCCAAAGAGTTGGGTCATGCTCTCTATAAGATCATCCTTCAACGGTTTGCGGTGGTGATTCCACCTTTTAAGTAAAAAAAAAACATGTTAGACTCATAGATGAAGTGAAGCTACCTTTAATATAGTTCAAGAAATGAACGAAAAGGAAAACTATTATAGCAATGATATGAAATCAAAATAGTGGTTTGGGGTTTTAGATAGGATATGATGTTCCACCAGGTACGCATGGTGGGCCCAAATATTCGCAAACACTCATCACCATGTTTTCTCCAAAAAAGATCATTCCCTACAAAATAATCATGGGATCATTAGTCGACAAAGAGTGATCATAAACTAAATTACTATTATATCACTATAGAATAATAATAACTTTAAAGTACCTAGAACTTTGGCTACTTTTAATGGAATGCCTTCATCGTCGTTGACGATCAATGTGACATCCTTCACCATTCCAATACTAGGAACATAGGAACATCTAGGAAATGATGTTGCAGGTCCTATTGCAAAAAGTTTCATAAGTTTCATAAGTCTTTGTCACGATCGAAGTATAAAAGAACAAATGATAATTGATGTTATAAAGTTGTAAAAAAGAAACTATTTGTTGTTGTCATAAGAGAGAAAAAGAGAGATTTGTGTACCAGTAGATGGTGCAACAGTCGATGCATGTAAGCCATGTGTTGCTGACTCAACAGTCGAAAAGAGATTTGTGGTTGTCCTAGATGGAGGCGGCGTCATCGTAAGATTCAATTGATGTGAAGCTGAAGAATAAAATTGTTAGAGCATGCATAAATATAGAACGTGTGGACTAGCATGGACAAGATTGTTAGAGCATTAAAAAAAAGGATTGTTCGAGCATGTATTGTCAATGATTATGATCATTCCTATATATATTCAATGGAAAACAGAAGTGGGGAATGGAACATGCGATCTACCTGAACATCCTGCAGCACCCTCATCATGGGAACGGGGCTCAAAATCAAGCAAAAAACTCTGTAAAGACAACGCATCCATATTTTAATTAATGCCATAAAAGAGCATAACATAAAAACCATTATTGAACTCTTGTTATAATTAAAAATTTCATTAATACTTACTTTTAAGGACTCAGAGGTGTGCAACAATTCAGATGCCCTATCTTTTATTTGTTGAGTCATAGGCTTTATGGTTGCCAAACGTAGAATTTCTTTGCTAATTTTCTTTAAATTAATTTTAATCGAACCGATCGGGTCATCGGTCTCTGCTAAATCAATATAGAAAGGGTCCTCCTCAGGGGGGGCCTGCTGAGGGACTGCAGGTTCCTTTCCCTCCCTCCGACCACTAGCCCTCTGTGACAACAATAGTATTAGTATTATCAAAATTAATCCAAAGAAATAAAGAAAACAACATTAAAAAAATAACATTTTGCTTCTATCTAGTTTGCACAATTACAAATGAGTTTTACCTGCTCATGTGTAGATGAGCCGGGAGCATCGTCAGCATCCCCTCCGGGCGGTTGCTCCATATTGTGCCCCTGTGTCAAAGATGAAGTATAAAAATGTTAGCCAAAAATTTATTGACTAAATGGTATGTTGGAGTCATTGATTAGAAGTTGGTTTAATAGTATGTACCACCCCCATGATAGTAGCCTCATTTATATCTATGCAGTTCAAATTGTAATCAATAAGAAGCTCTTCCCTTGCATGTATTGATTTTATCGCACAGATGAATACACGATTTCCCTCGCGCGCCTCAAATATGCAATTGGGTTGCTTTATAGTTGACCCAGGTTGTGTACTATTTATAAAACCCGCAATATTCCCTATTGCTTTTGGCCTTCCATCAATGTATATAGCCACACTTTTACTTTGATTATTGTCTTACTGTTGTATATAGTTTTCCGAGAGGGCATACCTACGCATACTTTTTTTATATTTAACAATATGCATCCAACTTTTGTAATCGTAACATGGTCCAACATACTCCATCAATTCAAAAACTTTGTTGTAAGACACCTTTATGTCGTCCATAGAAAATAGACCCAAACCATGTAGTGATGATGGTGCTATACGATATATCCTCTCGTTAACACAAAAATCAATGTTTATTGGAGGAAGTTCCTTGGGTACCCAATGTTTCTGTAGATGTTGGTACCTCAAGGGAACCTCGATGTCGCCTTCCATCTCATCATCATAAGAACATGACCCCCCTTGAGCAAGGAAAAATTTCATGCGTTTATTGAATTTTCTTCTAGTCCTTTGACCTCTAGTTAATCTCCCTATTCTAGATCAACTGCATGTCTCACTTTCCTCTTCTATTCCTATATTTCCCTCACTCGAGGAAGACACTTCTGACAAATACCTATTCGCTGGTACCTGCGAATGGGAGAGATCTTAGAAGACATCAATCTTACTATTGATAAGTGTATTAAATAGACTGTCTATAAGGAGTATTGACTTATACCTGTCGATCCATGAGACTGTGCGGGATGCTCCTAAAAGGGGTTCAATTTCCTGCAAATGTAATTCAATTATCGTGAGCATAATCACATCATAATCATAATCACATCCATCATTAGCATCACATAAAAATTAAAAACATTAAAAGGTACACAATAAAACACTTAAATAAGGCTCACATTATAAGCCTACTAGGGAAGTAGGCCTAGTGAAGGACTAAAACTAGGTTTTTGTATCAGCTGATGAGTTGAGGGCTTAGTCACCTTGGGGACATGCTATTTGAAGTTGTTTGATGTGTGTGGAGGTGGAGGAAACACCTAGACTAAATCCACTTGCATAACATTTTGAAATTCAGTTAGATATTTTATATTAATTAAGATAACTGTAATTTCTTCCAAAACCCATTATAATAATTTTAAAATGGATTACTGGTTTCTTTTTACTTACCATGTAAATCCCATAGATCCAAATACATGTACTGAAATAAGTTTTCTAGTTTTAGTCTGTAAATCAACATATTGATACAATGTTATTCCTATTCTAAAATAAAATGTTAGAGATACTTGAATTATTAACCAACAAATTGGGTAAGCACTTATATTATGTTTTCCCTATGAATTTTATTCTAGGTACAACTCCCTTTTATAGATATTTAATGAATTCCCTTTTCTAAACTAAACACTTACAAATGCTTTTGACCTGAAAGAAAATAAGGCTCAATACATTCACGCATCAATACGTGTTTTAAATAGTTTTATTTAATTAATTTAGATTAATAGTTAATTTAGATTAGCAGTATTCTATTTGTAGTTGAAACTTGTAGCTTTTAAATAGATAATGAATAAACTATGTAACCATATATATAAGACAAATATATTTCTATCAAGAAATGAATATTAAATAGATTAAGGATTGATAGCATACCTCTAAATTCCATCATCATCATCCTCGTCATCATCATCATCATCATCATCATCATCATCATCATCGTCCTCGTCATCATCGTCGTCGTCGTCATCATCATCCTCCTCGCCATCATCGTCATCATCATTGTCGTCGTCGTCGTCATGATCAACATCATCATCAACATCAACATCATCTTCATCATCATCATCAGTAGCAGCATCATCATCATCATCATCTTCTTCTTCTTCATGAAAATTTGTGTCAGGAACATCATCCAATAACTGTCGATCGTGATCACCATCTACATCATCTTCTACTTCTTTGGTATCTTCTTCTTCCATCGCATTATACTTTATTGGCCTTCCTCTCGGTTCATGTCTAACAAAAAATGACCAACCTAGTTTATGTGGAACCTCTAAGTAAAATACCTGCTCACATTGGCTTGGAAGAACATAAGGCTCATCCCCAACTGGCTCAAATGACCTTGTATTAACCATTGTAAATCCATTATCATGTTCAATAACAGTTCTATTAGGATCATTTGGATTAAGTCGTAGCCTGTACCATTTGACAATGAAGAGTACTAATTTGAAGGAACTAAAGTCACACTCAATTATCTCATCCAAAATGCCATAGTATCAATTTTCAGACTCTTGAGGATGTAAGCCATTTCTAGATGAAATATTAGTCACTTGAAAGACTGCAGTTATTCTTGAATCACAAGTTTTCTTCATGTCATCCAACACTTTGACGCAAAAATTTTGACCATTACATAACATAGCCTTGTTGTTTAACCTCCAATAATATGTGAAACATATCAAAATTATTGTATTGTGAGTTGATAAACATACGAGTGATTAATAAATTTGTACGTACCTAAAAATCTCTTGAACCACGTGCTAAATCTATTTCCCTTTGCATAACATTGGAATCTCCATTACGATGAGATTCTTTAACCAATGAAGATACACCTTCCCATGTTAATGTGTGACTAGAATGTTGACATCATTCAATCCATACCGTCATCCAATCAAGATTGTTTGCAATATACAAATGTAGTGCATCCCACTCTCGAGCACCTGTACAAAAAAAAATAGACAACTTACAACCGATTTATTTTGAAGATTACGAAATAATTTATTACAATAACATCTTATAATTTATTACCTCTCACTTTCCTCAATATACCTTTCCCCATCAAGTACTCCCCTTCTAATTTTTTAAAAGGCTCGAGATCCCAAATGCGATCTACATGGATATTTGATGCAAACTTAGGAAGATATTCAGTAATGTACACCATAGTCTGGTATACCATATATCCCTCTACCATAGAACCCTTAGGATGTGCTCTTTGTCGAACTAAAGCCTTCAAAGATTTCAAATGCCTCTCAACCATCCACATTGACCTAGTGTGTACAGGTCCACACAATTCAATCTCCTCAACTAGGTGTATGAGGTAGTGTTCCTGTGCATTGAAAAAAGTTGGAGGTAGACACTTTTGCATTTCACACAGTAAATGAGGAATTCTTCTCTTCCAATAGTTTATATCTTCTTTATGGATTTCTTTAGATGACAACCACCTACATTAAGAGATTCAAGTCACAAAAAATATATAGATATGAGACTTTACAAAATAATATACAATAGATTACATAGCAAGAAAAACAAATCACGAATATAATAAATATATACAACAAATTGAATAGGTATTATTGCTTACCTCATATATTCTCGAAGATCGTATATCACTTGTTTGATGTTATTGTTGAAGTGCTCTGCGAGAGATAGAGGAAGCACGTACTGTAGTAATTATAAACCAATCATTTCATTGTTTTCTAACATAACATAATGAACAATTCACGTAGTTTATGAATATATTGTAAATACAGAAGAACATAACTTACCTTGACGAAAGTATGCCAATCATTCATTTTGAGCCCTGGCCCAAATTCACTTTTTTTTGATATGAGATTGTTTATGTTCACAGCAAATCCTGTGGGAAATCAAATTTTTCGTATGACTTCTTTTATGGCATCACTTTGCTGCTCCGTTAATGACCATGGAAGGGCACTTATATTAATCTGATCTCTGTTGCTATTTGAGTGAATGACATTTTTCAATGCATCATTGGATTGATGTATGTCATTACAAATTTTGACAATTTTTTCTTTGTCACACCTTCCATCCAATATTTTCCACAATGTCTCTGTTATATTCTTTCCAATACGCATAGTATCAAACAAATGCACAATTTGTAAGTGCTCGTAGTAGGGCAACCCACTAAATTGTCTGGGATAGCTTTTTAGTCCCTTTGGAAGGTTGTCAGTATTGCCTTGACGACCTTCACGATCATCAATTACACAATTAGTCAACAAAAATCACAATAGAAATATATAAATTACAAACATAAACCATTATGTGGAACGGCATTACCTCGACGATTAATTATATTATATTCCAACTTCCATAGGCGAGGTGTCATTCTTTGTGGCTTTGATGTAGTCTCTTCTTTCCCATTGAAAAGATGTTTTTTCATACTTTGATACTTATGATTCATGTGGAGGAAGTCTCTACACTCATCAAACACCTACTTTTCTAAACTTTTTGAATGACGAGATTTCATCTTTGGACCACAAACTGGACATGCAAATTTTCCCTTCTTTTGAAGACCTACAAGATAATGATGTAATTGGATTATTAAATATGTTGATTTTTATAATTAGAATTATTGTGCGCAACTTGAATTCACTATAACATACCACAAAAATGTGTTAGCCCTGGGGCATCATGTATTGTCCATGCAAGTATTGCATGGAATTGAAATTGTCTTTGTCGTATTGGTCTAGACACGTCATACATAGTGACACCATTCCATAACTCCACCAACTCGTCGATAAGAGGCTCAATATATACATTCATATCTTTTACTTGATATTTACCTACTTGAATGAACAGTAACATTACATAGTTATTGTGACCGTTTTACTGCAAGATTTTTAAGTACGTGTAAATTAATAACTATCAAATGATAAGATACCTGGAACAATCATTGTCAACATAATGTGCTCCCTCTTTATTGACATCCACGGAGGAATGTTATTGTTGATAACAAAAATAGGCCACACCAAGTAAACAGATCTCATCTCTCCAAATGGATTGACACCGTCCGCTGCTAATGAAAGCCTGAGATTACGAGGTTCTTCTTTGAAGTGTTGCCACTTTTCCTCTATGTGCATAAATGTCGAACCATCCGCAGGGATTCGAATAATGTCATCTCGACTTCTATTGCGTGCATGATAATCCATAAATTGAGCCAAGCTACTACACCTGAATAATTGTCGCATCCGTGGAATAATGGGGATGTAATGAAGAACCTTTTGAGGCACCTTTTTTGTTAGTCGATCTGTTCGATATCTACTCGTATGATATACAGGGCATTGTGTTGCAAATTCATGTTCTTTATAATATATAATATGATCATTGGGACAAGCATGTATTTGCTTCATACTCCATTCCAATATCTTTCATAACAACAATTAATTCTCGATATGAGCGAGGTAGAATATTTGATGATGGTAACAGAAACTCGCCTATCAATCTACAAAAAAAAATATAAGTTGTTAATATAAACAATATTAGTGGTACATTATTCACCCTTTGTTAACTATAAAGACATATATGACATACCTTAACATACATGACATTGTTATGTTGGATAAACCATTCATAACCTTCAAGTTCAACAACAACAATATAGCAGAGAGAAGAGTTATTTGGGAGTCTTTGTATAGGGGCTCGTATGCCTTCTGAAGTAGAGGTACATCAAGGCTATCATCATCATCATCATCAGATATGCTTGGACTAGATGTGTCATGGATCAATGTATTTATATCATCCTCTTCAATTGTGTTTTCTGGTGCATGATCGTCATCTTCCATGGGATCATTATCTTCACCTTGGATATTTTCACCTCCATGTTCCTCCACTTTGAAAACCATATTCTTCAGATTGTTGTGGTTCATATCATGTAATTCCTTGGGAAGATCAACCTATATAAAATTGAATAACATAAATAAACCATGATCATCAACTCATCATCAAGTGATTTCATATGTATATAAATTGTTAAAATGATATAATGAACGACTTACCAGTGGATGATAGTCATGCCCCCCTTCAATGTGACCATTCTCCCTACAATGTCTCTTAACTGTTTTGATTAGCAGTCTTCTATGGTTTAAGCCTTACAAATATTGCAAGGACAATAACATTTTCCATCACCTTTTCTTTTCAAGTTAGACCACAATCTAGCGATTGTCTCCCTGTTTTGTTCTTCACTGATATTATCTGACATGATCGTTCTTTGCAGGAAGCAAAAATCGGGCTATGAAAACTTCGGTATACAACTTTCAAAAACTAAGAAAAACTGTCGAAAGTACACAAATCCTCTTAGACCTAGCTAAATACTTTAATATTTTAAAAATACTTTCTTTGACTTTATTCCTAAGATTATTTGTAAAACTTTGACCAACTGCGTGAAGGTCTTATTTCAAGAGACCTTACAACATTAAGCCACTAAAAGCAATTTCAAAACATATAAGCTAAAAGTCTAGTTAAAATATACATTAGAATTAAAAAAAAAACAATTTTCATACCCGAGCGCGCGGCTATAACTTGTGCAACGGCCTTCTTGCTTAGCTGTAGAAGCTCTCCAGCAATCAAATTATACAAACTACAAGGCCTAACAAAAATTTCAAAACATATAAGCTACAGGTCTAGTTAAAATATACATTAGATTAGATTCAACAATAGCAAGCAATTTTATTCAGAATTAGATTCAACAAACCTTAGCAGTGTAAATAGTCATCTCCTCTAAACTGGACTCCAAACACGAGGGGGCATTCACATACTCTTCCCCTAAAGGTATCCTGAAGAACAAAAGCCACTATTCTTGAGTTTTTGAATTGCACCTCGAGATGAATGAAGCTTAAAAGGAATGAAAATTGTTTTCATACATTTAAATCAAGATGTAATATTTATTCATAAGTATATACCTTGCAAGCACTTAAAATTGTTGTTATATGTGTTGCGGAAAAAGAAGAATTTTATACTTATGTGTATAGACGCACTTCTTGTATGTGATCCAATGCTCAAATGTTATCAAGTGTGTCCAATGATGGGGAGAGACCTCCGTGCAAGTAGAGGATCTGCAATGAAACAAAAGAAAAGAAAATTTTCTTATAGTAAGAACAAGTTTGTTGTGCTGCATAGGGTACCAACAAAATAGTGTATAATATCTTTTTCTTTACCTGGCTTTCAATTCAGCATGAGAGCCTTTAATAGAAAAGTCAAGTTGATAACATATTTAACAAGAGCTACCGGGCAGCATAGTTCCTGCGTAAGTCCAAGAAAATGTGTGAGGATTGACATAGATTTGCGTAAGTCCAAGAAGATGTGTGAGCATTGACATAGATTTTGTGAACATTTTCTATGTAATGAAGATTTTATTGCAAATGGAATGAACCTAGGGGTGGATTGGTAAACTGATTATTTGTAGCAAATGGTATAAAATTGAAACTAAAACCATTTCAATTGGCCACGCCACTCATGGACTGTTCCTCCATATGTTATAATACTTTCATCATATATCACAAATATGAAATAGAATATGTAGCACACTGAAATAAAGCATTAAAAGATAGTGTCTAAATGCAATTAAATATATGGAACTGGTTATAAGAATCTATACAAATCAATTAGAATGGGTTGAAATCAGTGCCCAACTTAAGAAGATCAACACTAATAGTATGTCAAATATTTATTGTTAATTTCTGCTCGTTGCTGTAGGGAAATTAGGTAAGCGAGCAACAAAAGAGCTAATAGTTTGTAAGAGTATACCATTTAAACTGTGTATGCTCATTTAACAAGAGAGCCCATAATTTGGCATGAAATACTCAAGACAATATATTTGATATGCATCTTACTTCAGCATTTCATGTAAACGTGCATATCAACTCCAAGTGTCAAATGTCAGCTGTAAGTGCAACAATGCAACTTTCTATCTGTGTAACTTGTTTTTCTACCATAGTCAATGCTAATACATCCTGCTTTAACATAAATAGATTCAAAAGGAAGCATTGTCAACTTAAGAAAAATAGTAAAAATATACAGATGGATAAATGATGCATTTGTTTGGTATATTGTTAACTAGTTGAGCAATAACAGAAGCTATGCTGACTGCTTGAAACTTTTTGTATGGCTTTTCCTACCCCTGTGAAGAAGATGAAAAAATGCCATAGATAGTAATCAAAAGGAATTAAGCCTACTAACAACAGCATGATTTGCATTGACAGAAAAAACCACAAATCCATACATTTAAAGAATGACTTGAGTGATCTTTCAAACAATTTGAAAATGAGCTTTGAACAAATACTTTTAACCATATTTCCTTTTATTATGCTATGTCTCCCTGCAAGAAAAATAAATAGATCTACAAGAAAAATATTACACATGCTCATATGCATGCCAAACTAAACATGCAATTAAACAAGTGTTACACCATTTGTAGAAATGGGAAGCTCAAGAGCACCCTCTGCAAGAATGATAGGCCCAACACTTTGGTACTTGCTCCCTCATGCCAAAACGTGCCATCAAGCACAACAACCTTCTGCTCTCTAACATCTAGATGTTAGATCATAGAGTGAGATCTAAAACATTGTGATTCAAAAAACATATACAATCTCTTCTAGAAACAACATCAAGTAAAATATTGGATAGCAGAAAAATTGTTATGTATAATAGAAAGTTGTTTTTAAATAAACTTAAGCAATTTTTAATTTACCAAAGTTTTTGCTAAGCCCACATTTGCCAATTGTGTAAGGAACTTCATATGATGCTGCGAGGAATGTGTTGATGAAGCCAAAAAATGTGATTTTTTGATTAATCACTAATTGCCAACGTTCATGATTATGTAATTCTGAAGGACATGTCTAAATTGTATCTACTCTGATTTACAATCAATTTTCATCCTATCACTGTGAAAAATGGTTGAGAAATGTCAAGATAGCAAAAAAGTGAAAGCCCGACTTGGAAGGGAGACATAGTGGTGCATGTGAGGCTGAGCCCAATAACGATGGAGTGAGAGGTTGTTCTTAAAATTGGTTGATACTCTACCAGTTTTGGAGGCGAGTAAGAGTATTTTTGGGAGATTTAATATGCAGAAGCTGATGTATGAGGGGAGAAACCCGATAGAGGGAGCTCGAGAATGGAAGAATGGAGAGCGGGTATGAAACCCGATAGTGGTAATTAGATAGTAGAAGGTAGTAGAAAACTTCGATAGCAGAGTGGGAGATTGTGGGAGCCCGCAAGCAAGGAGGAACCGAGACTTAGACTGAGGTAAAGAAAAACAAAGGAATATGTGTGATGACAAATTTCCTTACTGGAATTTTGACGTTTAAACTAGCATTTCCCATTTTCTCTCCAAAGGAAGAACAAAAAAAAGTAAAATGAACTTAAATTAGTCAATCTACAAGATCAAACTTGGGAAAGGAAAAAAAATTTAAAATTTCCATAAGGTGAATGTCTGTTTGTTTGTTTTGCACCTTGCCGATGCAGGTTTGTGCCTGGCCCTTTCAATGCGTCGAGTTCGCCTCGCTCAATGCCCCGCTTTTCCTTTCTACTGAAGTGATCTCCCGCCTTTCCTTTCTGGAAGAACCCTGTGATCTCTCGCGCGATTTATTTCAAATGAGGGTTTTCGGTTTTTTTTTCTCTTATATCCCGCGGCTGTCGCAATTGCGACACCTGACGTCACAATTGCAACGGCATCGGGCTAAAATTGAAAAAAAAAATCCAAAAACACATTACCTTTTCCAACCCTCGAAAATTGACGTCGCAATTTGACCTCTAATGTATTAGTGAGTTAAATTAAAAATAATTTATTATAATTGTTAGAAGTATTTAATTATTAGACTAAGATAAATTGGATGCAACTTTTTCTGATGTTATGTTCCTTATATTTATCCATTCAAGTGTTTTACTATAGTTATTTTAGTTAAGTTGGAAGAGGAAGGACCATGTACCCACACATGAAATCACATTGGTAGAGCACAACAACAAGTTGTTACAACTTGAAATGTACTAGCCATCTAGAAACAAAATAATAAAAAACTACGTAATACTAAAAGTAATAAAAGCTAACTTACATGAGTTGCTATCAATCATAAAGAGAATTAACTTCTTTCTGCTACTCTTATCTAACATATTAAAGCTAAAAGTATTATCACCATGTCATAATTGCTATAGCTACTAGTATAGTTCATACTCTTCATATTCCCAACAAAGGGAAGCCAAAAAATTAATAGAGTGTCTTTGGAGAGACTATAAATCTAGTATTAAAGTGAACTAGAGTAAGTAAACAAAAGAGAGACCTACAATTGATTTAAACTTATCTCTAACCTCCCAATTCTTCGAGAGCCTCTTATAATTCTTCTTCTACTCACGGTTGAAGAAGCTGGAAGGTAGCTTAATATTTTGCAGCCACAAAGACTATTTTTTCCATATTGTCATCTGCAGGTTCATGCCTCCATCAATAGTCCAAAGATTTATCTCCAAGAACTCAGAAACAAATTTGAGACATGCAGGCTTTCGTAGGTTGTGGAGTTTTTTATGGCAAGTTTGATGACTTTCAATTTGTTCCATTCAATGTTGTTGATTGACCAATCTCTAAGGATAATAGAGTCCTCATTGAATCTTGTTCATCCTACAAAATTGAATCGATATGTAGTATGACATGTACTATCCCTAATCCTCTGTATGAAAGTGTGATTACAGCCTTCAATGGCATTCTGTGCTTTCTCATAATGTCATGCCTTTGTTTCATTTTGCATGCCCCCTCAACCCTACTCTCTCCTGTTGGCATTATGATACATTTTTGTCATTAGTTACAACACTTATTGGATTCTGAATGCTTACCGAGCTCTCACCGGACATTCCTTTGTAAGCCAAGCTTTACCTAGTTCTCAGTGTTTACCGAGTGATCGAGGTGAACAAAGAAGTCAGTGTTTACCGAGTGATCAAGGTGAACAAAGAAGTCAGTGTTTACCGAGTGATCGAGGTGAACAAAGTAGCCAGTGTTTACCGAGTGTTCGAGGTAAAGAAAGGAATCAGTTTTGACCGAGTGAAGATGTACTTAGTATTGACCGAGAACTTTGTGATAACCGAGCTCCTGAGGTTATCAAGGAAATTAATTTTACCGAGCTTAGACGGTTATCAAGGAAACTAACTATCACCGAGTCACAAGGTTCTATCGAGTGTTTCCTTTGATCACCGAGCTACAGTTCAGATAGAAGTTTTCACCGAGTGACATCTCTTCTACCGAGTCTCCAGTGGTTATCGAGTTCAGAACTACTCGAAGTGTTTAGTATGGACCGTGCCTTCACTTCTACCGAGTGCATGACGATGTCGAGTAACGCAGTGGACGCCAAGTATCAGAAGGACACCGAGTCAGTTCAATGAACCCGAGTTTTTACCTTGGGCCGACTTTGTATAGATATTTGCACTTGTTGTTTTGGCCAACCTTGCATGTATTGTTTATTTGCATGGTATATATATGCAATGTATTGTATCATTCAAATGTAATGGTAATGAATGAAAATGTGAAAGTGTGAAAGAAATACATGCGTACGAAAGTATGTGTGCTGAGTTGTGAAGGTATTCAGCAAGGTCAAGTTTTGGAGCAGAAAAGTTTTATCTATCACATCAAGGTGAATCAGAGCATAGCGGATCTTATCAGCAATCAGTTGTAATCAGATCCACTGTTTCATTCTAAAAGGTGAATTAGTTTTTGTAAATCCTTTAACAAGGTAGACTTAACAGTCTTTTGTAAATCTCCTAACAGAGTGCATACTTTATTGTATGTTTGTAAATCCTCTAACAAGGTGGATCTAGCAATCCTTTGTGCTCCTAACAGGGCAGATCACCAGAAGTGGTCATTGTAAGCCTTAATCGGCCAACTTCATACTGCAGTAACGAAGCTTTGTGGGTTTCATCCCCACCCCAGTTTTACTTTCTATTTGGAAGGTTTCTGGGTCACCAAATCTGTGTGTTCAAGTGTTGCAAATGATTTTGTTTCATGCTTACAGTAGGTTACTTGGATGAATGGTGAATATATCAGTATGCAGTTTTATTGTTTGAAATTTTAAAAGTTACTGATTCACCCCTCCCCTCTCAGTAACTTGTCATATCTTGAATATTTCCAACATCTCCAACATCAAGTATCCCTGAAGCATGATCCCTACTCCCTCTATTAGCATCTATCCTTGAACCCCAATCCTCGCTATTTGAAACAAATTTGAGACATGGGGGAAGTATTCTTATTTCCTTCTTAGGATAATCAGAAACCTAGACCAAGTTAGGAAAGAGGCATTCCTACAGGCAACAAGGGATTAATTATTTATGTTATTGTTAGGATTGAGGGGGTTATACTCTTTTGTCTTTGCGAGAATAAAAAAACCTAGAAGCTTTTGACATTTTTATAAGTATGTTGTCTAAGGTAAGTGAATTTTTCTTGATGTGTCTTGGAAAGGTGAAGAGTTAGAGGAGTACAATCTTCTCTCTTTGAGAGAACAAAAAATTTAGACCCTTGAATATGATCTAATTTCTTTATTTTACCTTTATTTTATAGCAGAAATATCAGTGTTTTCAAGCCGCTTCTGCTGTTATTATTCATGGATTTTTGTGTGTGTGTTGAAGCAGAAGAATCCAGCAATATATAGATCTATAGATCGTTCGAGGTGCTCACTTTAGACATTGATGTAAATCAAACAAACAAAAATGAATGCTCATATCGACCACTCTTTAAAGTCTCATTAAAATTAAAATTTACCCATGTCAGCTCGTCAATCAAACAACATACAAGAAACAATACCCAAATCAAAAAATCAAAAATTCATATTCTCGTTCACATCTAGCCCCAAAAATAATACTCAAACTAACTGTCCACTACAACACCTTGTACCATTGAAATATTTTGCAAAATCTATTCTATTTAAACATTATATCGACCAGATAATGAATCGAATAAGGCAAGATCAAAGAGGAGGATGTCTCAGAGAAAGAGATATCTTACCTCTTCACATCAAACCTGGAGTCCAATCAAGATTTGTTTCTTTCCTTCATCTTCAAGAGGAGGATGTCTCAGAGAATGAGATATTTTACTTTAGACCTGAAGTCCAATGAATATTTGTTTCTTTCCTTCGTCTTGCATACAATTCATGTAGTCTTTGGATTCAAAATTTACTCCAAATAATTGCAGTGTCCCACAAACCTAACCTCAAAACTTTCACTCTGTGCTCGATCGGGGGCAGATTCGATGATTTCTTGTGCTCGGAGGTATTTTTTGGCTCTGTTGGGAGATCTGATTCATTGGGCGCAAACAATGTGAGCAATGCACCCTTTTTTTTTTGTCTTATAACCCGAAAACATCGCAATTGTGACATTAACGGTGCAATTGCGACGTCGTGGGGTCATAAGACAAAAAAAATGCCAAATACACATTGACGTCGCAAATTGACATCGCAAAACACTGCCGAATGTATTAGTGCATATACATAAAGCATTAAATGACAAACATCAATATATCTACAATTTTAACATCACATAACATGAAATAATATAATATGTTCTAAATATTAGATAATGTCTCGAAATCTTGAGTCATGAGTATCAAAATGATAAAGTAATAACTAAGGCTGCGAAGGGTCGGGACGAGGCCTCACATTACTTAAATGAGAAACCATTCCTAATTAATTAAATGAAGTTATTTAATTAAATAAGAAAAGTGTCTCTAATTAATTAAAGATTATTTAATTAAATAGAAAAAGTAATTATAAGAGCATAGCATATCTCATTTTATTAAATTAAATATCTCAACAAAATCTCTCTTCAGTTCAAAAAGGGAAGTTTCCAGTTTAATATTGATCAAAATGAGTTAAATGAGTTAACTCTTTTTTCTACTCAAATTGAATCAGTTAACTCCTTATTTTACTCAAATTAAATCTGTTAACTCTCTTTAATTTGGAAATCTCTCTTTATTACTGAACTCCACTTTTAATCCTGACAGTTGATTGAAATTGATGTCAACCGTTGATGAATTCCAGGAAAGTCTATTTAAGAGACCCTCATGCCTTCATTTTGAAAGGTTGAATGAGATTTTGTATCGAATTTTTGCTGGCATTCATACTCACATTTGCTCATATTCACATACGCAAAGATCAAGTTTGACCAAAATGTTGACCAGATTTAACCACGATTGACTTGAGTTGACTAGTTTCGAAAAGAAATTTGAAATAATTAAACGAAAGTATTTAATTAAATGGAGTACCTACTTCTAATTAATTAAACAAAGTTATTTAATTAAATGAGAAGCCATTCCTAATTAATTAAATGAAGTTACTTAATTAAATAAGAAAAGTGCCTCTAATTAATTAAAAATTATTTAATTAAACAGAAAAAGTAATTATGAGAGCATATATCATTTTATTAAATTAAATATCTCAAAAAAATCTCTCTTCAGTTCAAAAAGGGAAATTTTTAGTTCACTATTGATCAAAAATGAGTTAAATCAGTTAACTCCTTTTTCTACTCAAATTGAATCAATTAACTCCTTATTTTACTCAAATTAAATCTGTTAACTCCCTTTAATTTGGAAATCTCCCTTTATGACTGAACTTCACCTTTAATCTTGACCATTGATTGAAAACGATCTCAACCATCGATGAATTCTAGAAAAGTCTATTTAAAAGACCCTCATCTCTTCATTTTGAAAGGTTGAATGAGAATTTGCATCGAATTTGTTGCTGGAATTCATAATCACATTTGCTCATATTTACGTACGCAAATATCAACTTTGACCAAAAGTTGACCAAATTTAACCACAGTTGAATTGAGTTGACTAGTTTTGAAAAGAATTTTGAAATAATTAAACGAAATTATTTAATTAAATAGAGTACTTACTTCTAATTAATTAAACAAACTTATTTAATTAAATGAGAAGCCATTCCTAATTAACTAAACAAAGTTATTTAATTAAATAAGAAAAGTGTCTCTAATTAATTAAAGATTATTTAATTAAATAGAAAAAGTAATTATGACAGCATATCTCATTTTATTAAACTAAATATCTCAACAAAATCTCTCTTCAGTTCAAAAAGGGAAATTTCCAGTTCACTATTGATCAAAAATGAGTTAAATCAGTTAACTCCTTTTTCTACTCAAATTGAATCAGTTAACTCCTAATTTTACTCAAATTAAATCTATTAACTCCCTTTAATTTGGAAATCTTCCTTTGTGACCGAACTTCACCTTTAATCCTGACCGTTGATTGAAATCGATATCAACCGTTGATGAATTCCAAGAAAGTCTATTTAAGAGACCCTCATCTCTTCATTTTGAAAGGTTGAATAAGAATTTGCATCGAATTGTTGTTGGAATTCATACTCACATTTGCTCATATTCACATATGCAAAGATCAAGTTTGACCAAAAGTTGACCAGATTTAACCATGGTTGACATGAGTTGACTAGTTTCGAAAAGAATTTTGAAATAATTAAACGAAATTATTTAATTAAATGGAGTACTTACTTGTAATTAGTTAAACAAAGTTATTTAATTAAATTAGAAGCCATTCCTAATTAATTAAATGAAGTTATTTAATTAAATAAGAAAAGTGTCTCTAATTAATTAAAGATTATTTAATTAAATAGAAAAAGTAATTATGAGAGCATATCTCATTTTATTAAATTAAATATCTCAACAAAATCTCTCTTCAGTTCAAAAAGGGAAATTTTCAGTTCACTATTGATGAAAACTGAGTTAAATCAGTTAACTCCTTTTTCTACTCAAATTGAATCAGTTAACTCCTTATTTCACTCAAATTAAATCTGTTAACTCCCTTTAATTTGGAAATCTCCCTTTATGACTAAACTTCACCTTTAATCCTGACCGTTTATTAAAATCGATCTCAATCGTTGATGAATTCAAGGAAAGTCTATTTAAGAGACCCTCATCTCTTCATTTTGAAAGGTTGAATAAGAATTTGCACCGAATTGTTGTTGGACTTCATACTCACATTTGCTCATATTCACATACAAAAAGATCAAGTTTGACCAAAAGTTGACCAGATTTAACCACGGTTGACTTAAGTTGACTAGTTTTCAAAAGAATTTTCAAATAATTAAACGAAATTATACAATTAAATGGAGTACTTACTTCTAATTAATTAAACAAAGTCATTTAATTAAATGAGAAGCCATTCCTAATTAATTAAATGAATTTATTTAATTAAATAAGAAATGTGTCTATAATTAATTAAAGATTATTTAATTAAATAGAAAAAGTAATTATGAGAGCATATCTAATTTTATTAAATTAAATATCTCAACAAAATCTCACTCTAGTTCAAAAAGGGAAATTTCTAGTTTACTATTGATAAAAAATGAGTTAAATCAGTTAACTCCTTTTTCTATTCAAATTGAATCAGTTAACTCCTTATTTTACTCAAATTAAATCCGTTAACTCCCTTTAATTTGGAAATCGCCCTTTATGACTAAACTTCTCCTTTAATCCTGACCGTTGATTGAAATCAATCTCAACCGTTGATGAATTCTAGGAAAGTCTATTTAAGAGACACTCATCTCTTCATTTTGAAAGGTTGAATGAGAATTTGCATTGAATTGTTGCTGGAATTCATACTCACATTTGCTCATATTCACATACGCAAAGATTAAGTTTGAACAAAAGTTGACCAAATTCAACCACAGTTGACTTGAGTTGACTAGATTCGAAAAAAATTTTAAAATAATTAAATGAAATTATTTAATTAAATGGAGTACTTACTTTTAATTAATTAAACAAAGTTATTTAATTAAATGAGAAGCCATTCCTAATTAATTAAATAAAGTTATTTAATTAAATATGAAAATTGTCTCTAATTAATTAAAGATTATTTAATTAAATAGGAAAAGTAATTATGAGAGCATATCCCATTTTATTAATTAAATATCTCGATAAAATCTCTCATCAGTTCAAAAAGAGAAAATTTCCAGTACACTATTGATCAAAAATTAGTTAAACTAATTAACTCTCTTTTCTACTCAAATTGAATCAGTTAACTGTTTAGTTTACTCAAATTAAATTTGTCAACTCCCTTTAATTTGGAAATTTCCCTTTATGACTGAACTTCACCTTTAATCTTGACCGTTGATTGAAATCGATCTCAACCGTTGATGAATTCTAGGAAAGTCTATCTAAGAGACCCTCATCTCTTCATTTTGAAAGGTTGAATGAGAATTTGCATTGAATTGTTGCTGGAATTCATACTCACATTTGCTCATAATCACATACGCAAAGAGCAAGTTTGATCAAAAGTTGAACAAATTTAACGACAGTTGACTTGAGTTGACTAGTTTGGAAAAGAATTTTGAAATAATTAAATGAAATTATTTAATTAAAATGAGTAGTTTCTTCTAAATAGTTAAAAAAAGTTATTTAATTAAATGAGAAGCCATTCCTAATTAATTAAATGAAGTTATTTAATTAAATAAGAAAACTTTCTCTAATTAATTAAAGATTATTTAATTAAATAAAAAAAGTAATTGTGAGAGCATATCTCATTTTATTAAATTAAATATCTCAACAAAATCTCTCTTCTGTTCAAAAAGGTAAATTTTCAGTTCACTATTGATCAAAGATGAGTTAAATCAGTTCACTCCTTTTTCTACTCAAATTGAATCAGTTAACTCGTTATTTTACTCAAATTAAATCTGTTAACACCCTTTAATTTGAAAATCTCCTTTTATGACTGAACTTCACCTTTAATCCTGATCGTTGATTGAAATCGATCTCAACCATTGATGAATTCTAAAAAAGGCAATTTAAGAGACCCTCATCTCTTAATTTTGAAAGGTTGAATGAGAATTTGCATTGAATTGTTGCTGGAATTCATACTCACATTTGCTAATTTTCACATACACAAAGATCAAGTTTGACCAAAAGTTGACCAGATTTAACCATGGTTGACTTGAGTTGACTTCTTTCGAAAAGAATTTTGAAATAATTAAGTGAAATTATATAATTAAATGGAGTACTTACTTCTAATTAATTAAACAAAGTTATTTAATTAAATGAGAAGCCATTCCTAATTAATTAAATGAAGTTATTTAATTAAATAAGAAAAGTGTCTCTAATTAATTAACGATTATTTAATTAAATAGAAAAAGTAATTATGAGAGCATATCCCATTTTATTAATTAAATATCTTGACAAAATCTCTCTACAGTGCACTATTGATCAAAAATGAGTTAAATTAATTAACTCTTTTTTCTACTCAAATTGAATCAGTTAACACTTTAGTTTACTCAAATTAAATCTGTTAGCTCCCTTTAATTTGGAAATTTTCCTTTATGACTGAACTTCACCTTTAATTCTAACCGTTGATTGAAATCGATCTCAACCGTTGATGAATTCCAGGAAAGTCTATTTAAGAGACCCTCATCTCTTAATTTTGAAAGGTTGAATGAGAATTTGCATTGAATTGTTGCTAGAATTCATACTCAGATTTGCTCATATTCACATACGCAAAGATCAAGTTTCACCAAAAGTTGACCAAATTTAACCACAGTTCACTTGAGTTGACTAGTTTTGAAAAGAATTTTGAAATAATTAAACAAAATTATTTAATTAAATAAGAAAAGTGTCTCTAATTAATTAAAGACTATTTAATTAAATAGAAAAATTAATTATGAGAGCATATCTAGTTTTATTAAATTAAATATCTGAACAAAATCTCTCTTTAGTACAAAAAGGGAAATTTTGAGTTCACTATTGAGAAAAAATGAGTTAAATGAGTTAACTCCTTTTTCTACTCAAATTGAATCAGTTAACTCCTTATTTTACTCAAATTAAATCCGTTAACTCCCTTTAATTTTTAAATCTCCCTTTATGACTGA
This sequence comes from Cupressus sempervirens, assembly GCA_028749045.1. NCBI lineage: Eukaryota > Viridiplantae > Streptophyta > Pinopsida > Cupressales > Cupressaceae > Cupressus > Cupressus sempervirens. Next base: position 673,382,404 of record CM053790.1, on the reverse strand, counting down.
ACTTCACCTTTAATCTTGACTGCTGATTGAAATCGATCTCAACCGTTGATGAATTTGAAGAAATTCTATTTAAGAGACCCTCATCTCTTCATTTTGAAAGTTTGAATGAAAATTTGCATCGAATTGTTGCTAGAATTCATACTCACATTTGCTCATATTCACATATGCAAAGAGCAAGTTTGACCAAAAGTTGACTAGATTTAACCACGGTTGACTGAGTTGACTAGTTTCGAAAAGAATTTTGAAAAAATTAAATAAAATTATTTAAATAAAAAGAGTAGTTACTTCTAATTAATTAAATAAAGTTATTTAATTAAATGAGAAGCCATTCCTAATTAATTAAATGAAGTTATTTCATTAAATAAGAAAAGTGTCTCTAATTAATTAAAGATTATTTAATTAAATAGAAAAAGTAATTATGATAGCATATCTCATTTTATTAAAATAAATATCTCAACAAAATCTCTCTTCAGTTCAAAAAGGTAAATTTCCAGTTCACTATTGATCAAAAATGAGTTAAATCAGTTAACTCCTTCTTCTACTCAAATTGAATCAGTTAACTCCTTATTTTATTCGAATTAAATCTGTTAACACCCTTTAATTTGAAAATCTCCCTTTATGAAAGAACTTCACCTTTAATCCTGACCGTTGATTGAAATCGATCTCAACCATTGATGAATTCCAAAAAAGCCTATTTAAGAGACTCTCATCTCTTCATTTTGAAAGGTTGAATGAGAATTTGCATCGAATTGTTGCTGGAATTCATACTCACATTTGCTCATTTTCACATACACAAAGATCAAGTTTGACCAAAAGTTGACCAGATTTAACCACGGTTGACTTGAGTTGACTATTTTTGAAAAGAATTTTGAAATAATTAAATGAAATTATTTAATAAAATCGAGTACTTACTTCTAATTAGTTAAACAAAGTTATTTAATTAAATCAGAAGTCATTCCTAATTAATTAAATGAAGTTATTTAATTAAATAAGAAAAGTGTTTCTAATTAATTAAAGATTATTTAATTAAATAAAAAAAGTAATTATGAGAGCATATCTCATTTTATTAAATTAAATATCTTAACAAAATCTATCTTCAGTTGAAAAAGGGAAATTTCCAGTTCACTATTGATGAAAAATGAGTTAAATCAGTTAACTCCTTTTTCTATTCAAATCGAATCAGTTAACTCCTTATTTTAGTCAAATTAAATTTGTTAACTCCCTTTAATTTGGAAATCTCCCTTTATGACTGAACTTCACCTTTAATCCTGACCGTTGATTGAAATCGATCTCAACCGTTGATGAATTCTAGGAAAGTCTATTTAAGAGACCCTCATCTCTTCATTTTGAAATGTTGAATGAGAATTTGCATCGAATTGTTGCTGGAATTCATACTCACATTTTCTCATATTCACATATGCAAAGATCAAGTTTGACCAAAAGTTGACCAGATTTAACCACAGTTGACTTGAGTTGACTAGTTTCGCAAAAGAATTTTTAAATAATTAAACAAATTATTTAATTGAATGGAGTACTTACTTCTAATTAATTAAACAAAGTCATTTAATTAAATGAGAAGCCATTCTTAATTAATTAAATGGAGTTACTTAATAAAAAAAGAAAAGTGTCTCTAATTAATTAAAGATTATTTAATTAAATAGAAAAAGTAAATATGAGAGCATATCTCATTTTAGTATATTTGTGAAATCGATCTCAACCGTTGATGAATTCCATGAAAGTGTATTTAAGAGACCTTCATCTCTTCATTTTTAAAGGTTGAATGAGAATTTGCATCGAATTGTTGATGGAATTCATACTCACATTTGCTCATATTGTCATGACCGAAAACACCAACAAGTTATGTTTTAAAATTTAAAGGTGATAATAGGATTAAATTTGATAAACAAGCATTGAAGTAAATTCACTTAACTTTCTCACGTACATGTATAATTATAAAATTTAAACACAACTCAAAAGCAGATTTCCTTAACAAAATTATCATTTGAACATATAGGGAAATTGAAAATTTGCTAAATTAAACCATCATCAAATCATCTTATTCCTAATGTGCATCCATCTAATTTGAAATTTTGATTCAATAACATGATAACCAAATATACTCAACCACCAATTTTATTAGCAAACCTGATTCAAAGGCTCAGCCGAGAAAGAACCAGGAAGAAAACCCAGCTTCATTGCCATTTACAAAAAAGTTTAAAATACAATTGACAATAGGATCTCAATCGCAAATTTCAACAATTAAATCAAATTTTCTTCATGACCCTATTCAAGGGATTTATAATGTTTTCTGCAACTCATTTCTAGAACCATGGAGGAAACAAAAATATGATCGGGTGACAACCAAGCATAACCAAGAGACAATCAAACAAGCATAATCATACATGGTTTACACAATAGGATTCACAATGAATCAAAACTAGGGAAAGGTCGATTCTTCCAACCAGGAGAAGTCAACCACAACACCAACTAGATGCCCAATCAGGGCTATATACCAAGAACTTTCGTTCTTCCATTTCAACATACCAGAATCATACAAGGTTTGTGCTGATAGGTAGGGGCCCATAACACCCTACCCTTTCTCCCTCTTCTCCTCCTGAGAAGAGACTCTACATTGGATGGAGTCTGACCAAACAGACCTTTCCCAAAATTGGTCACTTTTGCCCTCTCCAAGGGTGAGTAATACCAAAACACCCATGCAAGAAAAAAAAATCTCAAAAATTGCAACATAACATGAAAGGAAATCAACCAAAAACAACATGGTTTCCAAAGCTTCCCAACATACCCACAAACATACAAACATTGAAACAGCAGCAAGGTAGCATAAGCATGAAACAAAAATGAAATCTGAACAAGGGAGATGAGAATTCCAACCTTCACAAAGAGGTAATGGAAAAAGAATAAGTTTGAGTAGAGTTCCACTTCCTTCCTTCAATCTTCAAGAAATCTTCTCTAAATGTAGAGATTTGGTAACAACCAACTAGTCCAATGAAGGCCTCTAAATAAGCCTCCAACTCAACCACCCAAAAGGAGCAATAACTTCTCCCACCCACTAGCCATTTTAGAAACTCCTAACTCAACCCACACCATGGTTAGACACTAAAAGGAGGTGGGGTAAGACAACTCATGGAAACCACTTGAAATTTTTGCACAAAGGCAAAAAGAGACTTTTTGAGTGGCCTCAAAAGTCAACAAAAGGGGCTTGGGGGTTGGAAAAGACCCCTAACCCATACCCATACCCCTTGGGTATAAATATTTCAAGTTTTAAAGCCTTAGAAATAGCTTAAGATCCAAACAAAGCTTAGGAAAAATAATAGGACCAACTAACAACTCTAACAAAGAAAATTAAGCACTAATCTGGATTAGGGAAGACTAACCTTGATTAAGAACCCAATTAGCAAACTGACACTAACTTAAACCAACTAAGGTCCAAAGGGTACACACCTAACCCTAATCAGCACGCTGAAGGGCAAACACAATTCACGAGTGTCAAGCGACACTAACAGAACATAATTACGAGACATTCACATTTACTAACATGGAAAGATACATTCATACATCTCACAATACAATACTTAAATTACAAACAACAAAGTTTCCAAAATTACCACATAGAGATCAGTTATGTTCCTCCGTCAGTTTTCTCGGCTAAAGTATCTACACACTCATTGCACACATCAGTAGTCCCGAAAATCACATGTACATATTTATATATACATATAAAAAAAAATTCACATAAATTGAAACATATATCAATAAGGGTTTCTTTCATCCTACTTATATCCTTATCCTTAATTCATAAAGATTCCAAAATCAATGTGTTAATCTTACATTTTACTTAATTCATCAAAATACATATACATAAAACCTTAAATGACGAATATCAAATATCTAAAAGTAACATCACACACCATGGAAAAATCAATATGTTCAAGTAGCAGACAATGCCTCAACATCTCGATTCGTGAGTATAGTAATGTATCACTATGCTACGATGGATCGAGGTGAACTCAGAACATAATGCTTCAATTACTTAACCATTTAATTCATTTCTAATCACATTTAATCATCAGTAATCACATAATCAATATGACATATAACTTATTCATTAATTTAGATTAAATACAAGAATAATCATTGAGGTAACAAAATAAATAACATCATCATTAAGTGAAACACCTTGTATTATTGTTAGTGCAAATTTAATTTTTAAACAATCGAGACAATCATAGTCATTCTCTAATCTTTAAGTATTAAAGCATCGATGTGTCTGCTGCTCTCAATTTTCATTAGGGCATCTAAAAACCTACAACATTACTCCGTATCCATTCAAATCTCCTACAACAGATTTGACAGAGAAATTCATATTTAATAAGTACATGCAAGGAGGGACCTTACATTCTCCCCCACTAGCCTTTGACTTCCTCCTGGAAGTCGCACAACTAAAATGTTCATTCTATGCTAGCCCTTATCTAGACTTATTCCAAGATTAACTCTTATTAAAAGAATGATTACTAATTAAGATATATATACAGGGAGGTAACATATTTATCTGATTACCATGTTAAAAGAGAAGTTCAACCCAAATTAGCAAAAGATAGTAACTTAATCTGACTTAATTGTCATGAATCCCTCTAGTAGGCCCATCATATGTCACTTTTGCCAACAACATTTAGAAGAAAGTACCTCAAAAAATTAAATTCAATAGCAAGGATGAAACATCCAACACAAAAAAAAAAAAATCTGAGATCAAAGAAATAAAGAGTGGCCACAATAGTGAAATTTTAATCAAGAAATAAAGACATAACGAAAAGGCAAAATAGAATTATCAATAATACATTTGGCTAACAGCCCTGCATCACACTGTTGGCAAAAAGAAAAGAGCATAAAATATCAAAAATCTAAAATCAGACAAATATGAAAATAAATCCAATTACTTACAAAATTGACATTACTGACATAATGCGGCCATACCAAGGTCTTTGAGAAAAATGAGGAAACTTAGGTCTTCTAATAACATAGAATTCCTAACTAATTTTGTTTCCAATCCTATACTCCACTTAATTTTTTAAGAGAACGTTAATCCATTAACAACTAATACTAGCCTAAAATGCAAAAGCTTTAAACCTTATGGCAACTTTGAGCTTACCAAACTCATAATTAAATCCATAGTAAAAATTAGGAAATCATTAAAATAATAATTCCCTTGATAAGATATAACATATTTCAATCATGCTCTACTATAGAATAAAAAGAATCTTTAAAAATATTATTAATATGTTATACTTTCCATTATAAAGACACAAACATTTTCATAAATGACAACACTATTTACTAACACTAAATACAAATATAAACTCATAATCTTAATCTTAAAACATACGTAAACATTTTGAGCTTATGACTTTTTAAACCATTTAAATAACATCAATATACTTTTATTAAACAGATAAATTAAAGTAAATTATAACTAATTAAAATGTTACTAAAATACCAACATTTATCAATAATTAATTTTACTAACTAAAATAACATCTTACATAAAATTAAATAAACTTTAATTCCAATAATGGTTGTTCCATCTACCAAACTTCCTATAATAGAATATTTCAAAATAATAATAATAATACCACTAAAATTTGAGTAAGGACTAAATAAATAAATGAGATTTTCACAATTTTAACGTATAAAATTCTCTACCATAATAAATAACTCATACTTCCCAAATTTATGCAAATCTAAAATTTATCATTACACCACACTAATTTCCAGTTCACTATTGATCAAAAATGAGTTAAATCAGTTAACTCCTTTTTTTACTCAAATTGAATCAGCTAACTCCTTATTTTACTCAAATTAAATCTGTTAACTCCCTTTAATTTGGAAATCTCACTTTATGACTGAACTTCACCTTTAATCCTGACCGTTGATTGAAATCGATCTCAACCGTTGATGAATTCCAAGAAAGTCTATTTAAGAGACCCTCGTCTCTTCATTTTGAAAGGTTGTATGAGAATTTGCATCAAATTGTTGCTGAAATTCATACTCACATTTGCTCATATTCACATATGCAAAGATAAAGTTCGACCAAAAGTTGACCAGATTTAACCACGTTTGACTTGAGTTGACTAGTTTCAAAAAGAATTTTAAAATAATTAAACAAAATTATTTAATTAAATGGAGTGCTTACTTCTAATTAATTAAACAAAGTTATTTAATTAAATGAGAAGCCATTCCTAATTAATTAAATGAAGTTATTTAATTAAATAAGAAAAGTGTCTCTAATTAATTAAAGATTATTTAATTAAATAGAAAAAGTAATTATGACAGCATATCTCATTTTATTAAAATAAATATCTCAACGAAATCTCTCTTCAGTCCAAAAAAAGAAATTTCCAGTTCACTATTGATCAAAAAAGAGTTAAATTAGTTAACTCCTTTTTCTACTCAAATTAAATCAGTTAACTCCTTATTTTACTCAAATTAAATCTGTTAACTCCCTTTAATTTGGAAATCTCCCTTTACAATTGAACTTCACCTTTAATCCTGACCGCTGATTGAAATTGATCTCAACCGTTGATGAATTCCACGAAAGTCTATTTAACAGACCCTCATCTCTTCATTTTGAAAGGTCGAATGAGAATTTGCATTGAATTGTTGCTGGAATTGATACTCACATTTGCTCATATTCACATACGCAAAGATCAAGTTTGACCAAAAGTTGACCAGATTTAACCATGGTTGACTTGAGTTGACTAGTTTTGAAAAAAAATTTGAAATAATTAAACGAAATTATTTATTTAAATAGAGTACTTACTTCTAATTAAATAAACAAAGTCATTTAATTAAATGAGAAGCCATTCCTAATTAATTAAATGAAGTTATTTAATTAAATAAGAAAATTGTCTCTAATTAATTAAAGATTATCTAATTAAATAGGAAAAGTAATTATGAGAGCATATCTCATTTTAGTAAATTAAATATCTCAACAAAATCTCTCTTCAGTTCAAAAAGGGAAATTTCTAGTTCACTATTGATAAAAAATGAGTTAAATCAATTAACTCATTTTTCTACTCAAATTGAATCAGTTAAGTCCTTATTTTACTCAAATTAAATCCGTTAACTCCCTTTAATTTGGAAATCTCCCTTTATGACTAAAGTTCACCTTTAATCCTGACCACTGATTGAAATCGATCTCAACTGTTGATGAATTCCAGGAAAGTCTATTTAAGAGACCCTCATCTCTTCATTTTGAAAGGTTGTATGAGAATTTGCATCGAATTATTGCTGGACTTCATACTCACATTTGCTCATATTCACATACGCAAAGATCAAGTCTGACCAAAAGTTGACCAGATTTAACCACAGTTGACTTGAGTTGACTAGTTTCGAAAAGAATTTTGAAATAATTAAACAAAATTATTTAATTAAATGAAGTACATACTTCTAATTAATTAAATAAAGTTATTTAATTTAATGAGAAGCCTTTCCTAATTAATTAAATGAAGTTATTTAATTAAATAAGAAAAGTGTCTCTAATTAACTAAAGATTATTTAATTAAATAGAAAAAGTAATTATGATAGCATATCCTCATTTTATTAAATTAAATATCTCAACAAAATTTCTCTTCAATTGAAAAAGGGAAATTTCCAGTTCACTATTGATCAAAAATGTGTTAAATTAGTTAACTCCTTTTTCTACTCAAATTGAATCAGTTAACTCGTTATTTTACTCAAATTAAATTTGTTAACTCCCTTTAGTTTGAAAATCTCCCTTTATGACTGAACTTCACCTTTAATCCTGACCGTTGATTGAAATCGATCTCAACCGTTGATGAATTCGAGGAAGGTCTATTTAAGAGACCCTCATCTCTTCATTTTGAAAGGTTGAATGAGAATTTGCATCAAATTGTTGCTGGAATTCATACTCACATTTGCTCATATTCACATAAGTAAAGATCAAGTTTGACCAAAAGTTGACCAGATTTAACCACGGTTGCTTTGAGTTGACTAGTTTTGAAATTTTATTTGAAATAATTAAACAAAATTATTTAATTAAATGGAGTACTTACTTCTAATTAATTAAACAAAGTTATTTAATTAAATGAGAAGCCATTCCTAATTAATTAAATGAAGTTATTTAATTAAATAAGAAAAGTGTCTCTAACTAATTAAAGATTATTTAATTAAATAGAAAAAAGTAATTATGAGAGCATATCTCATTTTATTACATTAAATATCTCAACAAAATCTGTCTTCAGTTCAAAAAGGGAAATTTCCAGTTCACTATTGATCAAAAATGAGTTAAATCAGTTAACTCCTTTTTCTACTCAAATTGAATCAGTTAACTCCTTATTTTACTCAAATTAAATCTGTTATCTCCCTTTAATTTGGAAATCTCCCTTTATGATTGAACTTCACCTTTAATCCTGACCGTTGATTGAAATCGATCTCAACCATTGATGAATTTCAGGAAAGTCTATTTAAGAGACCCTCATCTCTTCATTTTGAAAGGTTGAATGAGAATTTGCATCGAATTGTTGCTGAAATTCATACACACATTTGCTCATATTCTGTAGTGCCTACCCTCGTTCACATCTTTTCTGGACATTGTTGTTATTATCAGACTATGATGGACTAGTTTTATGTTGATGGATTAGTGGTATTGTTTTGACACTATCAGACATTATGTTATGGATTCAGAGGTTATGAGATGAGATCATTTAGACTTTACATTTCATGCATACATGATTATCATTATACTATTTTCAGTTATTATTGATGATTAGTTGATGATTATTATCTCATGTGTTTTATTATGGATACTTACCCCATACTTGCATGTGTATGGTGTGTGTGTTTTCTTATTGTATGGCATTTCTGATGTGGTTAAGGAAGGGAGTCGTAGTCACCTGCTTAGTCGAGATCTACATGATGCACCACTTCATTCTATTGTCTATTTAGCTTAGCATATATATATATATATATATATATATATATATATATATATATATATATATATTGTATGTACATACATGGTTTTTCTGCAGGTTGCAGGTACCGGGTATCGACTTTCCTGAATTGTCAGGATGAGTGTACCCTATTATACTATCTCAATGATAAGAGAAAGGAGATAAATTCTCAAGTCCAAATCCCAAACCCTTAAACCAATTATCCTAGTGAGGTAGGACAAGTATCTTGATAGTTTACCCACTGAATGTGTCGGATGACATAATTCATGATTTTTAACCCTTTAGACTGATTTTGAGTGATTTTCTCTATGATGGGTTTTCATATTTTATCTTGAAATTCTATGGTGAATTTTCTATTAATTAATTCTTAATAAATAGATTTAATTAATAAATTAATTATTTGAGAAAATTAATATAAAATATCATGTTATTTGATATTTTGATTATAATTAATTGAATGGGAATTAATTGAGGTAAAAGAATTAAATAAAAGAAAATTAGAAATTAAAATTAATAATAATAATAAAATAATAATAAATTAATAAATAAATAATAATAATAAAAGTTATAGAAATTAAAATAAAAGTTATAAATATTTAAATAGAAATTATATTAAAGTGAATTGGAGTTATAAGCTTGCATGGGAATTAACGCACTTCTCTATTTCTCATGTGTCAACAACACGGGGGTTAGTGCATCAATTAAGCACATGGTGTCTACAACCCTATGGCTCATCTTGAAGATTGGAAAAGACTCATGCTTAGTTGGTGACACCTTCCAGCTGTTTCTAGAAGCATTCTAGATATTTCCTGAAAGCTCATTATATTCAGGCATTCATAGAAGCTTAGACATAGTGTTGGGAGAGCAATTGGAGCGTTGGAGGAATCGAGAATTTTGAAGAAGGGAGGAGCTTGCTCTGTGAATTTTTTGAAAAAGAGCGATTTAGCATCAAAATCCAGGTAGATTCTTGTGATTTTAATTATGCTATTTTCGCATCACACATTCCTTGTCTTCTTCGTGTCTTCCATATGTCTTCTGAGAAGTTTCATATTTATATGCGTTCTCAATATGGGTAGATTAATTTATTGGAGAATTTTATATGCATTCTATAATGCAAATATTTTATTCTTAAATTGTAGATATAATCTTTGTGAAAAAAAAAACATACATAGTTATATATTCAGATCAGCATATATATATATATATGTATGTATGTATATGTAAACATGTTATTTATAAATTTAAGTTATTATTATTTGATAAATGATATATATTGAAGGTTTATTTTCATAAAGGTGACTCTTTAATAACTTTCAACTATTTAATAATTTAATTGTTTTTAATTATTAAATAAAGAATTGATAGTTTGGTGGGGAATGTATCAAACAAATATTATTAATTGGAAAATGGATTTTTTTTAGTTCTAATAAGAAAAACTTTTATCCAAAAACAATATATGTGTTCCATTATTCAAACTTGGAAACTAAAACTAAGATCTCTACATTTTGTAAACTTGGTATAACCAAAACATGTGTTTGCATTGTGTATTCTTTAAGCTATTGTTTTGGGTTTTGGGTTGACTAGTGTTGACCAGTATAGGACATCTACCAGAGGCTTGGGGGTTATGTGATTGTGGTGACATGATGATGTTTTAATCTCGATCTTTATAAACCCAACCATGGTTATGTGATGGAGTGCTCTATGTATTGGTTGTGATTACTGATTGTTATAGTTGAGATTTTTATGTATGTGACACTTGACTTAACCATTATTTTGGTCATCGATCAGTTATCCTTGGTTATTTTCTAGTCACCATGATGGGACTATAATGTGAATTTATTTTTTATGATGTCATGTTGTGACATGTTTGACTCAACCATTTTTGGAGTCTTTGATCAATATGATTGAGATATATATTTTGGTTATTGAGAACCATTGGATATTTGATTATCAGTGATACTTCAATTGCCAATAAAGAGCTGTTGTGTTCATGATTTTCTATGGATGATAGCTCATGGAGATTTGATGCTTTTTATGCATATTTGATGATTTTATTATGGATTATTTTTTGTGATTTTGAGATTTATGATTCCATGAGCATTAGGGTAGGATATCTGCATGTACTGACAAGAACTGGCTTGCAATGGGGGCCGGGGCCCTAAGAGGTTGCCAAGGTAACTCATTGTAAGTTTGATTAATAAGTGATAGCATTCACACCTAATACTAACTGAATGAACCTAAAAAGATAAGTGTTTTGTTCTCGCCCATGCCTTGAGTGCTTGTATAGGCTAGGATGGGAGTAGTGAGACGCATAGTTGCGACCTTGCATTCCGTAGTATGCCTCGTCAGTATGAGAGGATACTACTGGCCACATGAAATCAGTATGGACTCGTGGAGTTTAGCTAACTGCCAGGGTCACTTGTACATGATAATTCCGATGACACTTTCCTGCTTGCATAGTAGGTTCCTACATGTCATTGTGTGCCTCTGGGATTAGATGTCAGATTTTGTGTTGGAACCTTTGAGTTAGTATACTTTTAGGATTCCTAGACTTATAAAGATATGTGCTATGTGAATTTGATAACCTGTTTGGGACTTGAGGTTATCTCCTTAGCACGGTGGGAGTGGACCACTTAGGTACCACGTGGTCAGGTGGTAGTGTATTTTCCACTCTTATCATTTTAAGATTCATTGAGATATCATGGATGATGCGTCCTTCATGATGGTGGATATGTATCCTTTTTCATTGATGATTAGCATATGTTAGATGATGTTATCTTATGCTTTTATTTGCATATTAGATTACTTCTACATATGATGTTGTATTTATTAGGAGTGACATTCCTACTATGTAATACTGATGATCTCTTCAGTGATTTGGAATGTTACACACAGAGGGATGGCTAGGATCCACGATCGTCTAATGATGCTATTAATGGTTGGGAGGAACTGTGCACTTAGTTTATTATGTTTGATCTTTATGATGGATGTATATGACTTCTATGATGATGTATCATGTGTATCATGTGATTATCTCTACTTTGATGTATCATGGATTAGAATAAGATGATGTACCTTATTCTATGTATGTATATTCTTTTGAGCTTGTCATACCCTGTGACATTTACAGTGGATGATTGAGTATTTGAAATGTAATGTATAAACATTGGACTTATCATTATTATTTCATGTGGATGTTGTACTAAATGGATTAATGTAATTCATGTATGCATCAGTTATATGTGGTATTTTCTTTCATAAAAAAAATTTTTAAATTTTTTTTAAAAAATGCTACTAAACTTAGTGAAATTCTAGGTTAATTCTTTGGATACCTTGGCGGGGCATTACATTTGGTATCAGAGCCCGAGTTTCTACATTAGGAGCTCTGGGTACTTTGGAATAACTAGAACTTTGAACTATTAAGTGTAACTTTCTAAACTTGATCTAGGTGAATTTTTACTTGAATATTTTTCATACTTCAACACTTCGTTTCAAAACTGGAAATTTTACTTAAACCTAGACATATAACTGAACTTAGTGCCTTGTACTATTGTAGGATGGTATCTGGGACTAGGTCTTCTATTAGAGGCCATGGTAGAGGCTGTGGTCATGGCAGAACTATCAGTGTCCATGAGTCTTCCCATGAGGGATCAATTCATGTAGAAAGCAGGGAAGAGCACTCTAGTAGGCAGCAGGAATAGAGCCGTAGAGAGGATCAAGCTGAGTCTGAAGAGGTCAGTTTGAGATAGATGATGCAGACTATTCTAGAATGTCTACCTCCTATTCAAGAACAACCTAACATGCATCAGACAGAACAAGAGCATAGACCCAGATCTAGAAGTCCTCAGAAAGATCATCAGAGGTCCATCATGTCCACTCAGATGAAGGATCTTTCAAGATCCAAGGTTAAGCCTTTCAATGGGCAAGGTTCTGGTTATGTGGCTGAGAAGTGGCTTGTTTCCCTCGACACAATTTTTTCCATGCAGGAGTTCGACAGCAATGTTAAGGCAAGATTTGCGATCACTAATTTAGAGAATTTTGGGGCCACTTGGTGGATGATAGAGGAGAAGAAGTTGGGAATCGATATGAGCAGTGTTACATGGGAGTTATTCCTAGAGAGTTTTCGTGAATGATTCATACCAGAGGAATGGAAACAACAAAGGGCTGATGAATTTCATAATCTCAGATAGTACACTTTGTCAGTGACCGAGTATGAGCATAAGTTTTATGAGCTTATGTCTTTTTCAGGGTTCAGTGAAAATTCAGCTCAGTTGACACAACATTTTATTAGGGGATTGAATAACCGTATTATTGGGGGAGTTAAGGTATTTGAGCTAAAAACCCTCAAGGATGCGGTGCATCGAGCTATCCTTGTTGAGAAAAGTGTCAACCTTGGTCAAGGTGGTTTTGTAGGAGCACCAGCAGTATGAGCATCTAAAAGCAACTACAATTCAAGTGGTAACAAGAAGTTTTCTTTCTCTAAGGGGAAACAATATCAGTAGCAATCTCAGCAGACACAGCAATAGAAGGGCTCAAATTATCAAGCTCAAGGCGATGGCAAAGGTTCTAACACCAAGAACAACCGCAATGCTCAACGCAATAAAAAAAATCAAACCAATCAGCCAGCTCAGAGTAGCCAGTCTTTTGTGAGCAGGAACAGTCGTCAGCAATCTAATGTACCACCTATGGAAAGAGGTTCCAACAGAAATATGGAATGTTTTTCATGTGGTTAGATTGGACATTATGCAGCTCAATGTCCTCAGCGAGCACCTCAGTTCTCAGGACCTAGACCTACAGTTTCAAAGCTTACAGTGGATGATGCAAGTAGAGCTCATAGAGTTTTTGTAGTAGTTGATCAACATCAGGCAGATCATCAAGGAACAATGGTTGAGACCACAGGTGCTATTAGAGGTATATCTCTTTCAATATTGTTTGATTCAGGAGCTATAGATTCATTTATTTCACCATCTATAGTTTCTAAGTGTAAGCTGGATGCGGTGAAGCAAGATCGTGGTTGGCAAGTGGAACTAGCCTCAGGCATTGAGGTTTCCACAGACTCTGTAGTTCATAAGTGCGGACTTAGCTTAGTAAGCTTTGATACAGCAGTGGATCTTCGAGTCATACCCCTTGGTTCCTATGATGTGGTTCTAGGAATGGGCTGGCTTGGATCTCATAGAGCTAGTATAGATTGCAGGAAGAAGATTATTATGTGCCAAGATGACCAAGGGAATGATGTGCAGATAGTTGGGATACCGAGGCCTATATCTCTACGAATGATTTATGCTATACAATTGAAGTGAAGTTTCCGTAGGGGATGTCAGATATTTGATGTTATGGTAAATGATCTTGATGAAGAAGATCACATGAGGGAGACTTTGGATCACCTGATTTTGTAGGAGTATGTAGATGTCTTTCCAAGTGAGATTCTAGGTATGCCTCCAAAGAGGGACATTGACTTTAGTATTGATCTGATTCTTGGAGCAGAGCCTATCTCTAAAGCTCCTTATCGCATGACTACTTAGGAATTGGATGAGCTACATCTTCAGCTAGAGGAACTTCTAGCCAAAGGGAGCATTTGACCTAGTGTATCACCATGGGGAGCTCCAGTGCTCTTTGTGAAGAAGAAAGATGGTTCTTTGTGCCTTTGTATTGACTATAGATAGTTGAATAAGGTGACTATTAAGAACAAGTATCCTTTACCTAGGATTGATGACTTATTCGATTAGATCAAGGGAGCTACAGTATTCTCCAAGATTGACCTTAAGTCAGGATACCACCAACTTCGCATTAACGAAGCAGATATTCACAAGACTACTTTTCGAAATCGTTATGGGCATTATGAGTTCACAGTGGTACCTTTTGGATTGACTAATGCTCCATTGATTTTCATGAGTTTGATGAATGGTGCGTTCTGATCTTATCTGGATAGGTTTGTACTCGTGTTTCTTGATGACATATTGGTATATTCTAGGACTCAGAAGGAGAATGAGGAACACCTATGATTGGTATTGCAATGTTTGAGAGACAATCAACTTTATGCTAATGTAGCTAAGTGCGAATTCTTCAAAATGGAGATTCAGTATTTAGGGCATGTTATTTCAGGTGATGGTATTTCAGTGGATCCTGCAAAGATTTAGGTGATAATAGATTGGCCTAAACTGACTAATGTGTCAGAAATTCGTAGCTTCATTGGTTTAGCTGATTATTATCGCAGATTTGTCCAAAACTTATCAAGGATAGCACATCCTATCACTTCTCTTCAAAGGAAAGGAAAGAAGTTCGTATGGATAGAAAAATGCGAGGAAGCTTTTTAGAAACTTAAAGAGCTTTTGACCAGTGCATCGATTTTAGCTGTACCTAATCTAGAAGGTAATTTCATGGTATGCACAGATGCTTCTCTTGAAGAGATTGGGGCAGTGTTGATGCAGAATGGACGGGTGATTGCGTATGAATCACACAAGCTCAAAGATCATGAGTTAAATTATCTTACGCATGATCTTGAGTTAGCAGCAGTAGTTCATGCTTTGATAAGGTGGAGACATTTCTTTTTGGGGCACAGATTTGAGCTACATAGTTATCATCATAGTCTTTAGTACATTTTTACTCATTCTAATTTGAATGCCTGCCAGAGGTGATGGATGGAGTTTCTATGCGAGTATGATTTTGAGGTTCAGTACATTCAAGGTAAGTAGAATGTGGTGGTGAATGCTTTGAGTCGCAGGAGACATGTGTTATAGTTGATGACTATTAGTGTGGGTTTGAGGAGTTAGATTCTTCAGGAACTTCCTACGGATTCCTAGTATCAGAAAGTGTCCAGAGAGATTGATTCAGGAAGATCTCTGGAAGGTAAGTTTGCAGGTTATGTACGAGAGTCAGATGGTCTTTTGAGACATTTGGGGAGGATTTATGTGCCATTTTCGGATGAGCTTCACACCTTGATACTAGCAGAAGCCCATCATACACCTTACTCAGCACATCCAGGTGTTAAGAAGATGCATGCTGATTTGAAACGTTTGTTCTTTTGGTCTGGGATGAAGAGAGATATTACTGATTTTGTGGCTAGGTGCTTTGAGTGTCAGAGAATTAAGGCAAAACATCAGCACCCTTTATGACTGAACTTCACCTTTAATCCTGACCGTTGATTGAAATTGATCTCAACCATTGATGAATTCCAGGAAAGTCTATTTAAGAGACCCTCATCTCTTCATTTTGAAAGGTTGAATGAGAATTTACATCGAATTATTGTTGGAATTCATACTCACATTTGCTCATATTCACATACGCAAAGATCAAGTTTGACCAAAAGTTGACCAGATTTAACCATGGTTGACTTGAGTTGACTAGTTTCGAAAAGAATTTTGAAATAATTAAACGAAATTATTTAATTAAATGGAGTACTTACTTCTAATTAATTAAATAAAGTTATTTAATCAAATGAGAAGCCATTCTTAATTAATTAAATGAAGTTATTTAATTAAATAAAAAAAGTGTCTCTAATTAATTAAAGATTATTTAATTAAATAGAAAAAGTAATTATGAGAGCATATCTCATTTTATTAAATTACATATCTCAAAAAAATCTCTCTTCAGTTCAAAAAGGGAAATTTCCAATTCACTATTGATCAAAACTGAGTTAAATCAGTTAACTCCTTTTTCTACTCAAATTGAATCAGTTAACTCCTTATTTTACTCAAATTAAATTTGTTAACTCCCTTTAATTTGAAAATCTCCCTTTATGACTGAACTTCACCTGTAATCCTGACCGTTGATTGAAATCGATCTCAACTATTGATGAATTCCAAGAAAGTCTATTTAAGAGAACCTTATGTCTTCATTTTGAAAGGTTGAATGAGAATTTGCATCAAATTGTTGCAGGAATTCATACTCACATTTGGTCATATTCACATACGCAAACATCAAGTTTGACCAAAAGTTGACCAGATTTAACCACAGTCAACTTGAGTTGACTAGTTTAGAAAAGAATTTTGAAATAATTAAACAAAATTATTTAATTAAATGGAGTACTTACTTCTAATTAATTAAAAAAAGTTATTTAATTAAATGAGAAGCCATTCCTAATTAATTAAATGAAGTTATTTAATTAAATAAAAAAAGTGTCTCTAATTAATTAAATATTATTTAATTAAATAGAAAAATTAATTATGAGAGCATATCTCATTTTATTAAATTAAATATCTCAACAAAATCTCTCTTCAGTTCATAAAGGGAAATTTTCAGTTCACTATTGATAAAAAATGAGTTAAATCAGTTAACTCCTTTTTCTACTCAAATTGAATCAGTTAACTCCTTATTTTACTCAACTTAAATCTGTTAACTCCCTTTAATTTGGAAATCTCTCTTTATGACAGAACTTCACCTTTAATCCTGACCGTTGATTGAAATCGATCTCAACCGTTGATGAATTCAAAGAAAGTCTATTTAAGAGACCCTCATCTCTTCATTTTGAAAGGTTGAATGAGAATTTGTATCGAATTGTTGCTGGAATTCATACTCACATTTGCTCATATTCACATATGCAAAGATAAAGTTTGACCAAAAGTTGACCAGATTTAACCACGATTGACTTGAGTTGACTAATTTCGAAAAGAATTTTAAAATAGTTAAACGAAATTATTTAATTAAATAGAGTACTTACTTCTAATTAATTAAACAAAGTTATTTAATTAAATGAGAAGCCATTCCTAATTAATCAAATGAAGTTATTTAATTAAATAGGAAAAGGGTCTCTACTTAATTAAAGATTATTTAATTAAATAGAAAAAGTAATTATGAGAGCATATCTCATTTTATTAAATTAAATATCTCAAATAGATCTCTCTTCAGTTCAAAAAGGAAATTTCCAGTTCACTATTGATAAAAAATGAGTTAAATCAGTTAACTCCTTTTTCTACTGAAATTTAATTAGTTAACTCATTATTTTACTCAAATTAAATCCGTTAACTCCCTTCAATTTGGAAATCTCCCTTTATGACTTAACTTCACCTTTAATCTTGACCGTTCATTGAAATTGATCTGAACTGTTGATGAATTCCAGGAAAGTCTATTTAAGAGGCCCTCATCTCTTCATTTTGAAATGTTGAATGAGAATTTGCATCGAATTGTTGCTGGAATTCATACTCATATTTGCTCATATTCACATATGCAAAGATAAAGTTTGACCAAAAGTTGACCAGATTTAACCACGGTTGACTTGAATTGACTAGTTTCGAAAAGAATTTTCAAATAATTAAACGAAATTATTTAATTAAATGGATTACTTCTAATTAATTAAACAAAGTTATTTAATTAAATGAGAAGCCATTCTTAATTAATTAAATGAAGTTATTTAATTAAATAAGAAAAGTGTCTTTAATTAATTAAAGATTATTTAATTAAATAGAAAAAATAATTATCAGAGCATATCTCATTTTATTAAATTAAATATCTCAACAAAATCACTTTTCAGTTCAAAAAAGGAAATTTCCAATTCACTATTGATAAAAAATGAGTTAAATCAGTTAACTCCTTTTTCATCTCAAATTGAATCAGTTAACTCCCTATTTTACTCAAATTAAATCTGTTAACTCCCTTTAATTTGGAGATCTCCCTTTATGACTGAACTTCACCTTTAATCCTGACTGTTGATTGAAATCGATCTCAACCATTGATGAATTTCAGAAAAGTCTATTTAAGAGACCCTCATCTTTTCATTTTGAAAGGTTGAATGAGAATTTGCATCAAATTGTTGCTGGAATTCATACTCACATTTGCTCATATTCACATATGCAAAGATCAAGTTTGACCAAAAGTTGACCAGATTTAACCACGGTTGACTTGAGTTGACTAGTTTCAAAAATAATTTTCAAATAATTAAATAAAATTATTTAATTAAATGGAGTACTTACTTCTAATTAATTAAATAAAGCTATTTAATTAAATGAGAAGCCATTCTGAATTAATTAAATGAAGTTATTTAATTATATAAGAAAACTGTCTCTAATTAATTAAAGATTATTTAATTAAATAGAAAAAGTAATTATGAGAGCATATCTCATTTTATTAAATTAAATATCTCAACAAAATCTCTCTTCAGTTCAAAAAGAGAAATTTTCAGTTCACTCTTGATCAAAAATAATTTAAATCATTTAACTCCTATTTCTACTCAAATTGAATCAGTTAACTCCTTATTTTACTCAAATTAAATCTGTTAACTCCCTTTAATTTAGAAATCTCCATTTATGATTGAACTTCACCTTTAATCCTGACCGTTGATTGAAATCGATCTCAACCGTTGATGAATTCGAAGAAAGTCTATTTAAGAGACTCTCATCTCTTCATTTTGAAAGGTTGAATGAGAATTTGTATCGAATTGTTTCTAGAATTCATACTCACATTTGCTCATATTGACATACGCAAAGATCAAGTTTGACAAAATGTTGACCAGATTTAACCACGGTTGACATGAGTTGACAAGTTTCGCAAAGAATTTTAAGATAATTAAACAAAATTAGTTAATTAAATAGAGTACTTACTTCTAATTAATTAAACAAAGTTATTTAATTAAATGAGAAGCTATTCTTAATTAATTGAATGAAGTTATTTAATTAAATAAGAAAAGTGTCTCTAATTAATTAAAGATTATTTAATTAAATAGAAAATATAATTATGAGAGCATATCTCATTTTATTAAATTAAATTACTCAACAAAATCTCTCTTCAGTTCAAAAAGAGAAATTTTCAGTTCACTATTGATAAAAATGAGTTAAATCGGATAACTCCTATTTTTACTCAAATTGAATCAGTTAACTCCTTATTTCACTCAACTTAAATCTATTAACTCCGTTTAATTTCAAAATCTCTCTTTATGACTGAACTTCACCTTTAATCCTGACCGTTGATTGAAATTGATCTCAACCGTTGATGAATTCCAAGAAAGTCTATTTAAGAGACCCTCATCTCTTCATTTTGAAAGGTTGAATGAGAATTTGCATCGAATTGTTGCTAGAATTCATACTCACATTTGCTCATATTCACATACGCAAAGATCAAGTTTGACCAAAAGTTGACTAAATCTAACCACGGTTGACTCGAGTTGACTAGTTTCGAATAGAATTTTGAAATAATTAAACGAAATTATTTAATTAAATTGAGTACTTACTTCTAAATAATTAAACAAAGTTATTTAATTAAATGAGAAGCCATTCTTAATTAATTAAATAAGAAAAGTGTCTCTAATTAATTAAAGATTATTTAATTAAATAGTAAAAGTAATTATGAGAGCATATCTCATATTATTAAATTAAATATCTCAACAAAATCACTTTTCAGTTCAAAAAGGGAAATTTCCAGTTCACTATTGATAAAAAATGAGTTAAATCAGTTAACTCCTTTTTCTACTCAAATTGAATCAGTTAACTCCTTATTTTACTCAAATTAAATCTGTTAACTCCCTATAGTTTTGAAATCCCCCTTTATGACTGAACTTCACCTTTAATCCTGATTGTTGTTTAAAATCGATCTCAACCGTTGATGAATTCCAGGAAAGTCTATTTAAGAGATACTCATGTCTTCATTTTCAAAGGTTGAATGAGAATTTGCATCGAATTGTTGCTAGAATTTATACTCACATTTGCTCATATTCACATATGCAAAGATCATGTTTGACCAAAAGTTGAATGGAGTACTTACTTCTAATTAATTAACTAAAGTTATTTAATTAAATGAGAAGCCATTCCTAATTAATTGAATTAAGTTATTTAACTATATAAGAACATTGTCTCTAATTAATTAAAGATTATTTAATTAAATAGGAAAAGTAATTATGATAGCATATCTCGTTTTATTAAATTAAATATCTCAACAAAATCTCTCTTTAGTTCAAAAAGATAAATTTTAAGTTCACTCTTGATAAAAAATGAGTTAAATCATTTAACTCCTATTTCTACTCAAATTGAATCAGTTAACTCCTTATTTTACTCAAATTAAATCTTTTAACTCCCTTTAATTTGGAAATCTCCCTTTATGACTGAACTTCACCTTTAATCTTGACCGTGGATTTAAATCGAACTCAACCGTTGATGAATTCGAGGAAAGTCTATTTAAAAGACCCTGATCTCTTCATTTTGAAAGGTTGAATGAGAATTTGCATCGAATTGTTGCTGGAATTCATACTCAAATTTGCTCATATTCACATACGCAAAGATCAAGTTTGACCAAAAGTTGATCAGATTTAACCACGGTTGACTTGAGTTGACTAGTTTCGACAAATATTTTGAAATAACTAAACGAAATTGTTTAATTAAATGCAGTACCTACTTCTAATTAATTAAACAAAGTTACTTAATTAAATGAGAAGCTATTCCTAATTAATTAAATGAAGTTATTTAATTAAATAAGAAAAGTGTCTCTAATTAATTAAAGATTATATAATTAAATAGAAAAAGTAATTATTAGAGCATATCTCATCTTATTAAATTAAATATCTCATCAAAATCTCTCTTTAGTTCAAAAAGGGAAATTTTTAGTTCACTATTGATCAAAAATGAGTTAAATCAGTTAACTCCTTTTTCTACTCAAATTGAATCAGTTAACTCCTTATTTTACTCAAATTAAATCTCTTAACTCCCTTTAATTTGAAAATCTCCCTTTATGATTGAACTTCACCTTTATTCCTGACAGTTGATTGAAATTGATCTGAACCGTCGATGAATTTCAGGAAAGTCTATTTAAGAGACCCTCATCTCTTCATTTTGAAAGATTGAATGAGAATTTGCATCAAATTATTGCGGGAATTCAAACTCACATTTGCTCATATTCACATACGCAAAGATCAAGTTTGACCAAAAGTTGACCAGATTTAACCACGGTTGATTTGAGTTGACTAGTTTTGAAAAGAATTTTGAAATAATTAAACGAAATTATTTAATTAAATGGAGTACTTACTTCTAATTAATTAAATAAATAAATTTAATTAAATGAGAAGCCATTATTAATTAATTAAATGAAGTTATTTAATTAAATAAGAAAAGTGTCTCTAATTAATTAAAGATTATTTAATTAAATAGAAAAAGTAATTATCAGAGCATATCTCATTTTATTAAATTAAATATCTCAACAAAATCTCTCTTTAGTTCAAAAAAAAAAATTTCAATTCACTATGGATCAAAACTGAGTTAAATAAGTTACTCCTTTTTCTACTCAAATTGAATCAGTTAACTCCTTATTTTACTCAAATTAAATCTGTTAACTCCCTTTAATTTGGAAATCTCGCTTTATGACTGAACTTCACCTTTAATCTTGACCGTTGATTGAAATCAATCTCAACCGGTGATGAATTCCAAGAAAGTCTATTTAAGAGACCCTCATCTCTTCATTTTGAAAGGTTGAATGAAAATTTGCATCAAATTGTTGTTGGAATTCATTGTCACATTTGCTCATATTCACATACGCAAAAATCAAGTTTGACCAAAAGTTGACCAGATTTAACTACTGTTGACTTGAGTTGTCTAGTTTCGAAAAGAATTTTGAAATAATTTTAAAAAATTATTTAATTAAATAGATTACTTACTTCTAATTAATTAAACAAATTTATTTAAATAAATGAGAAGCCATTCCTAATTAATTAAATGAAGTTATTTAATTAAATAAGAAAAAGGGTCTCTAATTAATTAAAGATTATTTAATTAAATAGAAAAAGTAATTATGAGAGCATATCTCATTTTATTAAATTAAATATCTCTACAAGATCTCTCTTCAGTTCAAAAAAGGAAATTTCCAGTTCACTATTGATCAAAAATGAGTTAAATCAGTTAACTCCTTTTTCTACTCAGATTGAATCAGTTAACTCCTTATTTTACTCAAATTAAATCTGTTAACTCCCTTTAATTTGGAAACCTCCCTTTATGACTGAACTTCACCTTTAATCCTGACCGTTGATTGAAATCGATCTCAACTATTGATGAATTTCAGGAAAGTCTATTTAAGAGACTCTGATCTCTTCATTTTGAAAGGTTGAATGAGAATTTGCATCAAATTGTTGCTGAAATTCATACTCACATTTGCTTATATTCACATACGCAAAGATCAAGTTTGACCAAAAGTTGACCAAATTTAGCCAAGGTTGACTTGAGTTGACTAGTTTCGAAAAGAGTTTTGAAATAATTAAACAAAATTATTTAATTAAATGGAGTACTTACTTCTAATTAATCAAACAAAGTTATTTAATTAAATGAGAAGCCATTCCTAATTAATTAAATCAAGTTATTTAATTAAATAAGAAAAGTGTCTCTAATTAATTATAGATTATTTAATTAAATAGAAAAAGTAATTATGCGAGCATATCGCATTTTATTAAATTAAATATCTCAATAAAATCTCTCTTCAGTTCAAAAAGGGAAATTTCCAGTTCACTATTGATAAAAAATGAGTTAAATCAGTTAACTCCTTTTTCTACTCAAATTGAATCAATTAACTCCTTATTTTACTAAAATTAAATCTCTTAACTCTTTTTAATTTGAAAAACTTCCTTTATGATTGAACTTCACCTTTAATCCTGACCATTGATTGAAATTGATCTCAACCGTCGATGAATTCCAAAAAAGTCTATTTAAGAGACCCTCATCTCTTGATTTTAAAAGATTGAATGAGAATTTGCATCGAATTGTTGCTAGAATTCAAACTCACATTTTCTCATATTCACATACACAAAGATTAAGTTTGACCAAAAATTGACCAGATTTAACCACGGTTGATTTGAGTTTACTAGATTCAAAAAGAATTTTGAAATAATTAAACGAAATTATTTAATTAAATGGAGTACTTATTTCTAATTAATTAAACAAAAATATTTAATTAAATGAGAAGCCATTCTTAATTAATTAAATAAAGTTATTTAATTAAATAAGAAAAGTGTCTCTAATTAATTAAAGATTATTTAATTAAATAGAAAAAGTAATTATGAGAGTATATCTCATTTTATTAAATTAAATATCTCAACAAAATCTCTCTTCAGTTCAAAAAGGAAAATTTTCAATTCACTATGGATCAAAACTGAGTTAAATAAGTTAACTCCTTTTTCTACTCAAATTGAATCAGTTAACTCCTTATTTTACTCAAATTAAATCTGTTAACTCCATTTAATTTAGAAATCTCACTTTATGACTGAACTTCACATTTAATCCTGACCGTTGATTGAAATCAATCTCAAGCGGTGATGAATTCCAAGAAAGTCTATTTAAAAAACTCTCATCTCTTCATTTTGAAAGGTTGAATGAAAATTTGCATCGAATTGTTGCTAGAATTCATACTCACATTTGCTCATATTCACATACGGAAAGATCAAGTTTGACCAAAAGTTGACCAGATTTAACCATGGTTGACTTGAGTTGTCTAGTTTCGAAAAGAATTTTGAAATAATTAAACAAAATTATTTAATTAAATAGAGTACTTACTTCTAATTAATTAAACAAAGTTATTTAACTAAATCAGAAGCCATTCTTAATTAATTAAATGAAGTTATTTAATTAAATAAGAAAAGGGTCTCTAATTAATTAAAGATTATTTAATTAAATAGAAAAAGTAATTGTGAGAGCATATCTCATTTTATTAAATTAAATATTTCAAGAAGATCTCTCTTCAGTTCAATAAGGGAAATTTCAAGTTCACTATTGATTAAAAATGAGTTAAATCAGTTAACTCTTTTTTCTACTCAAATTGAATCAGTTAACTCCTTATTTTACTCAAATTAAATCTGTTAACTCCCTTTAATTTGGAAATCTCCTTTTATGACTGAACTTCACCTTTAATCCTGATCGTTGATTGAAATCTATCTCAACCGTTGATGAATTTCAGGAAAGTCTATTTAAGAGACTCTGATCTCTTCATTTTGAAAGGTTAAATGAGAATTTGCATCAAATTGTTGCTGGAATTCATACTCACATTTGCTCATATTCAGATACGCAAAGATCAAGTTTGACCAAAAGTTGACCAGATTTAACTACAGTTGACTTGAGTTGACTAGTTTCAAAAAAAAATTGAAATAATTAAACGAAATAATTTAATTAAATGAGAAGCCATTCCTAATTAATTAAATGAAGTTATTTAATTAAATAAGAAAAGTGTCTCTAATTAATTAAAGATTATTTAATTAAATGGAAAAAGTATTTATGAGAGCATATCTCATTTTATTAAATTAAATATCTCAAAAAAATCTCTCTTCAGTTCAAAAAGGGAAATATCTAGTTGACTATTGATCAAAAATGAGTTAAATCGGTTAACTCCTATTTCTACTCAAATTGAATCAGTTAACTCCTTATTTTACTCAAATTAAATCTGTTAACTCCCTTTAATTTAAAAATCTCCTTTTATGACTAAACTTCACCTTTAATCTTGACCGTTGATTGAAATCGATCTCAACCGTTGATGAATTCCAAGAAAGTCTATTTAGGAGACTGTCATCTCTTCATTTTGAAAGGTTGAATGAGAATTTGCATCGAATTGTTGTAGGAATTCATACTCACATTTGCTCATATTCACATACGCAAAGATCAAGTTTGACCAAAAGTTGACAAGGTTTAACGATGATTGACTTGAGTTGACTAGTTTCGAAAAGAATTTTGAAATAATTAAATGAAATTATTTAATTAAATGGAGTACTTACTTTTAATTAATTAAACAAAGTTATTTAATTAAATGAGAAGCCATTCCTAATTAATTAAATGAAGTTATTTAATTAAATAAGAAAAGTTTCTCTAATTAATTAAAGATTATTTAATTAAATAAAAAAAGTAGTTATGAGAGCATATCTCATTTGATTAAATTAAATATCTCAACAAAATCTCTCTTCAGTTCAAAAAGGAAAATTTCCAGTTCACTATTGATTAAAAATGAGTTAACTACTTTTTCTACTCAAATTGAATCAGTTAACTACTTATTTTACTCAAATTAAATCTGTTAACTCCATGTAATTTGGAAATCTCTCTTTATGACTAAACTTCACCTTTAATCCTAACTGTTGATTGAAATCGATATCAACCTTTGATGAATTCCAAGAAAGTCTATTTAAGAGACCCTCATCTCTTTATTTTGAAAGGTTGAATGAGAATTTGCATCGAATTGTTGTTGGAATTCATACTCACATTTGCTCATGTTAACATACGCAAAGATCAAGTTTGACAAAAAGTTGGCCAGATTTAACCACAGTTGAATTGAGTTGACTAGTTTCGAAAAGAATTTTGAAATAATTAAACGAAATTATTTAATTAAATGGAGTACTTACTTCTAATTAATTAAACAAAGTTATTTAATTAAATGAGAAGCCATTCCTAATTAATTAATTGAAGTTATTTAATTAAATAAGAAAAGTGTCTCTAATTAATTAAAGATTATTTAATTAAATAAAAAAAGTAATTATGAGAGCATATCTCATTTTATTTAATTAAATATCTTAACAAAATCTCTCTTCAGTTCAAAAAGGGAAATTTTCAGTTCACTATTGATAAAAAATGAATTAAATCGATTAACTTCTATTTCTACTCAAATTGAATCAGTTAACTTCTTATTGTACTCAAATTAAATCTGTTAACTCTCTTTAATTTGAAAATCTCCCTTTATGATTGAACTTCATGTTTAATCCCGACCGTTGATTGAAATCGATCTAAACCGTTGCTGAATTCTAAGAAAGTCTATTTAAGAGGCCCTCATCTCTTCATTTTGAAAGGTTGAATGAGAATTTGCATCCAATTGTTGCTGAAATTTAGTCACATTTGCTCATATTGACATACGCAAAGATCAAGTTTGACCAAAAGTTGACCAGATTTAACCATAGTTGACTTTAGTTGACTAGTTTCAAAAAGAATTTTGAAATAATTAAACGAAATTATTTAATTAAATGGAGTAGTTACTTCTAATTAATTAAACAAAGTTATTTAATTAAATGAGAAGCTTTTCCTAATTAATTAAATGAAGTTATTTAATTAAATAAGAAAAGTGTCTCTAGTTAATTAAAGATTATTTAATTAAATAGAAAAAGTAATTATGAGAGCATATCTCATTTTATTAAATTAAATATCTCAAAAAAATTTCTCTTCAATTTAAAAAGGGAAATTTCCAGTTCGCTATTGATAAAAAATGAGTTAAATCAACTCTTTTTTCTACTCAAATTGAATCAGTTAACTCCTTATTTTACTCAAATTAAATCTATTAACTCCCTTTAATTTTGAAATCTTCCTTTGTAGTGCCTGCCCCTGTTGCACATTTGGTTATCGTTGCTGAACTCTTTTAAAACTAGTTTTATGTTGTTGGTTAGCAGCATTCTTTTGAGATTATCAGATATTGTGCTATGGATTCAGTTTATTATGTGATGTGATTATTTAGAGTTTACATTTCATGTATGTGTGATGATTATTTTTAGTGTTCACAATTATTGATGATGATTATTACTTTCAAGGGTAAAAGCACAGATCTGTGTCACCGTTTGTGACACAAAAACTTGTTTTGGTCAAATCTCATTTCTCTATCAAAACTCAATTTTTTTCAAAAAATAAAAATACTCGTTTATAGATCTCAGATTCAATATCATTATTATATAAATTTTAGAGTGTTTTGATTAGTTATAATATGGTATAATCTCAAAGTATTATAAGTCGATATTTCAACATTTCAGAAGATGCTCCCTCAAAAAAGGTAAAAAAATAGTAAATCATACCAAAAAAATTTAAAAATTATATTTATCTCTAGAAGAGAGAATCATCTTCATGTATATGTAATTTTTTTTCAAGAAGGTATAGATTTGATAGGAAAGTTTTGACGGGAGGAAAAAACTGTTGGATTCTGATAAGGTCAAACTTGAGTACTTATAACAAAGAAAATATACATAAAAAATAATTATTTCTTTTTTTGTGCACTAGCTATACATGTCATCTATAAGATATTTTCAAATCAGAACAAAAAAAGATGATTTGTGTATACTTGTTTGACGAGAACTATGCCCTATATTTTTTACATTTAAAAAAAGGACTTCAAAATAAAATAAAATGAATAAATTCTTACTCAAAAAAATTATAAAAATTATAAAAATGATATCACGTTTCTTTATAAAAGGTGACACAAGTTTGTTCTTTTACCCTCAATTATTAATGATGATTTATTATCATATGTGCTTTCTTATGGATACTTACCCCATACTTGCATGTGTATAGTGTGCGTGTTTGCCTTGCGTGTTTGCTTTTGTCTGGCATGTCTGATGTGGTTAAGGAAGGGAGTCATAGTCACCTGCTAGTCGAGATCTACATGATGCAATACTTGTTACCATTGTCAGTTTAGTTTAGTATATATTGTGTTTGTACATGCATGGTTTTTATGCAGCTTGCAGGTACCGGGTATCGACTTCCCTGAATTGCAAGGATGAGCATACCCTATCACATTATCTCAAAGATAAGAGAGGGGAGATAAATTCTCAAGTCCAAATCTCAACCCTTTGAGCGATTTGTCTTAATTGGAGAATTAGAACAAGTATCTGAGTTGAATACCCACCAAATGTGTCAGATGACATAATTCATGATTGCTTAACCCTTTAGATTTATTTTGTATGATTTGTTCTATGATGGATTTTCATATTTTATCTTGGAAGTCTATGGTGAATTTTTCATTAATTAAGTCTTAATAAATAGATTTAATTAATAAATTATTTATTTGAGAAAATTAATAAAATATCATAATTTTTGATATTTTGATTGTAATTAATTAAATGTGAATTATTGGATAAAAGGAATTAAATAAAAGAAAACTAAAAATTAAAATTAATAATAATTATAAAATAATAATAAAGTAATAAATAAAATAATAATAATAAAAGTTATAAAATTTAAATAGAGATTATTTAAAAAGTAAATTGGAGTTATAAGCTTGCATGGGAATTAACATGTGTCAACAACACGGAGGTTAGTGCATCAATTAAGCACAAGGTGTCTACAATTCTATGACTCATCAAAAAGAATTAGAAAAGACCCATGCTTAGTTGGTGACACCTTTCAGCGGTTTTAAGAAGCATTCCAAAGGTTTTTTGAGAGCTCTTGATATTCAAGCATTCACAGAAGCTTAAATAAAAAGCTGAATGGAAGCTACAAGCTTAATAGAAGCCTCGAGCTACAAGCTAAAAAAAAATAGAAACTTCAAAGCTTACATGCATGGGAGAAGATTCATATGCTCATATATTTTTTACTTATTTCTATGCTCCTTCTAGTTCTTCTAATCACTTGGAGGATTCGATCGGCTTGAACTCTTGGAAGAATTGTGAATCATGGAGAAGGAAGGGATTTTCTATGGACTTCTGAGGAATGGCAAATTAGTATCAGTGTTCAGGTGCACTCGTGATATTCTCATATTCCCTTTGCACTCTTTCTCTTCCTGTCTTTATCATATCTGTTTTATGTGTTTGAATACTCTCTGTATTTGAAATTAGAATCTAGATATTTTATTTGGATGAGAAGAAAATAATAGAAAAACTCTAGTTCCAAATGAAAGAGAAATTAGATTTTAATCGAGTTTGGGTGCGAATTTATATTAAATTAGAAAGACAAGATTTGGAATTAAAATAGAAATTTTATGGTGAAAATTCAAATGATTAGATGTAATCTGTCTATCAATTATATTTTTAGATGCATATGAACAAACCCTTTTATGGTTAAATTTAGAGAACAATTATTTTAACAGGAAATTTTTAATTCATAACAAATTGTCCTGTCACTGCCCCTTGGATAGATCCAAACTCAGTCATTCATAACTTTTTATCGTGATCGAATTTATTCGATCGCTCCTGTCAGAATCGGTGCAACTTGGCCCTCTCCAACATATTTAAATTTTAGCCCGATCCAATAGTTCATTAGGGAGATATGGCCGTCGTACTGAGACTGTTTTATTCAAGGACAGATATTTCTCCATTTTCCATAACCAAGAGTTCTTTATGCTTAAACTTCACAAAAATAATATATATCAAAGCATGAAATGAATTAAAGATATTAATAAAATCTTTCCTTATTAGAATCTTATTAATATGCATTAGTTTTATCTAGTTTATTATCTAATCTAATTAAATCAAATTTAATTAAGATTAGTTAATAGTAGAAGAAGTGTAATTAATTATTAGTAAATAGATTTTTAAATAAGAAAAAATTAATAGAGAAAATATATTAATATAGTTTATGTAGTGAACTTTTAATATTAATTATTTAATATATATTAAATACTATTTAATATATATTAAATACTATTTAATAT
This sequence comes from Cupressus sempervirens, assembly GCA_028749045.1. Lineage (NCBI taxonomy): Eukaryota > Viridiplantae > Streptophyta > Pinopsida > Cupressales > Cupressaceae > Cupressus > Cupressus sempervirens. The sequence continues at coordinate 673,352,141 of CM053790.1, read as the reverse complement.
ATATTAAATAGTTAAGAGGTGGTAATTTATAAACGTGTTTAAATGATGATTATTAAGAGACTCAAATTTTAACGATATTGGATTTGGACTTAAATAAAGAGTCATAGTTACCTTATAACCTTGTTATAATATAGCAATGGTTTGAATTATTAATATGAATAATGGTACACCTTAATTGTGCTAAGAATTAGTTAAATATTAACCAATGAAGTTTGTAAGGCTTCTTAATAATAGTTTTGATGATATTATTATTTATTAATGTTTGTTGGGTCTAACAAACTATTAATAAATAATGATGTAGATAGTTATCAATAAATTCGATTAGACTTAATCTAGTAGAGATTATTTAATGATTAAAAGTTTTGTAAAGATATTAGTTTTTGAATTTGAAGTATAATTGATTTGTAATCAAATTGATATTCATTGAGATGATATTATAACTATGATATTAATAATTAAGTTGTGCGATAAAATTTTATTTGAAATATGATAATACGAAATTGTCAAGGGAATGTAGGTATTCTTTAAAAAATGACAAATGTGTTCATACAAAATTATTACTAAGATTCCCAACATATTTTGTATGTAATATTTATCAAGGTATTATTATTAAACTATTAATATGATCATTTGAGTATTGAATTATAGTTGACTTTTATCTTATATAATTCTAGTTAGTTATTAGTCAACCGATATTAATTAGAACGTTGCTATGGTTATGCAATTATTAATTAGATCAATTAATGAGAGTTAATTAGATTTAATTAATAATTAAGTTATGTAATAGAGATTTAATTGATATAATTCTTTTGACGAGGTTGTAAAATATTGATATCAAAGTTGATAGGCCTTATTCTCATGACTTGAAAAATGACTTTAGATATTTTAATGGTGAAGACTTAGTAATATATAATTAAGAATTATTAGAATGATAAAAGGTCAAGGATTGTGAACCGATATTAATTGATCATTTTAATTAAGTTATAATCTTCTTAATTGAAGATTGATAATTAGTTCTTTTATGAATGAATAATGATCCTTTGATTATGTTGAAATGTATAAGTAACATTAAGGAAGAGTTGATCAATTAGTACTATGGATCTTAGCAAGTAAAGCAAATGATTTAATGAGTAAATATTTATCTTTAAGTTATTATTAGAATGTAATTCTTAATAATGGAAGGGTAATGCTATCGGGGAACAATTGGGTTGACTTGTAGGTCAAATGATGAAACTTAAAACACTTAAAGTATACTTGCAAACAAAAAATTGGAAACCTCTACACATTATTCAACTATGTGAATTTAGTAAACCAAAATACGTGTTTGCATCGTGTATTCTATATGCTTCTTGTTTTGGGTTTTGGGTTGACTAGTGTTGACCAGTCCTAGGTTGTTACCAGAGGCTTGGAAGTTATGAGATGTGATGGCATGTTGATCTTATTTGGTCTTGATCTTTATAAGCTCAACCATGGTTATGTGATCATATGCTCTATGAAATGTTTGTATTTTTTCTTCAGCTTTCATGTGTGAAGTTGAGATGTATCTATATCTGAGATGCTTGAGCTAATCATTTTGGAGTCATCGATCAGTTATCCTTGAATTACTTTCTAGTTGCCATGATGGGACTGAAATGTGGATTTATTTCTTGATGATGTCATATTGTGACATGTTTTAACTCAACCATTTTGGAGTCTTCGATCAGTATGATTTTGAGATATTCTTGGTTGCTTGTTGAGAACCATTTATCTTGAGATATATTTTGGTTATTAAGAACCAATTAATACTTATGATTATCAGTGATGCCTTCAGTTGCCAATAGAGAACTGTTGTTGTCATGATTTTCTATGGATGCTTTTTCAAATGCTCACGGAGATTTGATGATTCTTATTTTGGAGATTTGATGATTTTTATCTTGGAGATTTGATGTTTTTATGCATATTTGATAATTTTATTATGGATTATCTTTTATGATTTTGAGATTTATGATTCCATGAGCTTAGGGTAGGTAATCTACTTGTAGTGTTGGGAAGTGGCTTGCAATGGGGGTCGGGGCCCTAAGTGGCTGCTAGGGTAACTCATTGTAAGTTTGGTTAATAAGTGATAACATTTACATACTAAATGAGGATTAAATGAACCTAGAAAGATAATTGTTTTGATGTTCTCGCCCATGCCTTGAGCGCTTGTACAGGCTAGGATGGGAGTAGTGAGAATGTATGGTTGCAACCGTGCATTCCGTAGTATGCCTCGTCAGTATGAGAGGATACTAATGGCCGCATGAGATCAGTATGGACCCATGGAGTTTAGCTAACTGCCAGAGTAACTTGTATGTGATAAATGCGATGACACTTCCTGCTTGTAGAGTAGGTTTCCTACATGTCTTTGTATGCCTCTGAGAATTAGATGTCGATTTTGAACCTTTGAGTTAGTATACTTTTAGGATTCCTGAACTTTTTATACTATGTGTATTGATATCCTGTTTGGGACTTAAGATTATCTCCTCAGCACGGTGGGAGTGGACCACTTAGGTTTCACGTGATCGGGTGGTAGTGTATTTTCACTCTTATCATTTGAGATCCGTCCGAGACACCGTGGCTGGAGTATCTTTGGTTGGTATTTATTCTTCATTATGTTCTTGGAGCATTATGATAGATAATATACCTTATGATGGATGTATTTACTGGTATGTTTCTTATATTGATGATTTGCTTTACTTTGCATATGTTATTTGATGATTTATTATGCTTTACTTTGCATGTTAGTAGGATGTTTTAGGAGTGACATTCCTACTATGTTAATACCGATAATCTCTTCGGTGCTTTGGAATGTTATGGATAGAAGGATGGCTAGAATCCACGATGGTCTAATGATGCTATTTACAGTTGGGAGGAACTGTGCACTTAGTTATTTATGTTTGTGATATATGGTTATCTTTTGTGATGGATGTTTATATCTTTTGTGATGATGTATCATGTATGATATGTGGTTTCATTTATGTTATTGCATCATGGATTAATATTAGATGATGATGATGTACTTTATTTACTTGGTTATTTATTCTTTTAAGCTTTTCATACCTTGTGATATCTATAGTGGATGATTGAGCTAAACTAAAATATAATTACAAAATGACACTTGTATATTGCTTAAGTACATTGGATGTATCATTGTTATTTCATAAGGATGGGATGTTAGATGAATAGATAATTTAGATGTGATACAACGTTAAGGGATCTTTAAAGAATGTAGCCTGTTATGTATATATATGTTATGTTTATTTTTCATTTGAATTGTTGCTATTCCTTCTGCAAATGTTATGAATGGTTTTATCTTTCATGTTTTAAAAAAAAAATTGTTTGGCAAACTTAGTAAAATTCTTTGGATCCCTTAGCGGGGCATTACACCATTTATGATTGAATTTCACCTTTAATCCTGACCGTTGATTGAAATCGATCTCAACCGGTGATGAATTCCAGGAAAGTCTAGTTAAGAGACCCTTATCTCTTCATTTTGAAAGGTTGAATGAGAATTTGCATCGAATTGTTGCTGGAATTCATACTCACACTTGCTCATATTCACATACGTAAAGATCAAGTTTGACCAAAAGTTGACCAGATTTAATCACTGTTGACTTGAGTTGACTAGTTTCGAAATTTTTTTTAAAATAATTAAATGAAATTATTTAATTAAATGAAGTACTTACTTCCAATTAATTAAAAAAATTTATTTAATTAAATGAGAAGCCATTCCTAATTAATTAAATGAAGTTATTTAACTAAGTAAGAAAAGTGTCTCTAATTAATTAAAGACTATTTAATTAAATAGAAAAAGTAATTATGAGAGCATATCTCATTTTATTAAATTAAATATCTCAAAAAAATCTCTCTTCAGTTCAAAAAGAGAAATTTTCAATTCACTATTGATAAAAAAATGAGTTAAATCGGTTAACTCCTATTTCTTTTCAAATTGAATCAGTTAACTCCTTATTTTACTCAAATTAAATCTGTTAACTCCCTTTAATTTGAAAATCTCGCTTTATGACTGAATTTCACCTTTCATCCTAACCGTTGACTGAAATTGATCTCAACCATTGATGAATTCCAAGAAAGTCTATTTAAGAGACCCTCATCTCTTCATTTTTAAATGTTGATTGAGAATTTTTATCGAATTGTTGCTGGAATTCATACTCACATTTGCTCATATTCACATACGCAAAAATCAAGGTTGACCAAAAGTTGACCAGATTTAACCACAGTTGACTTGAGTTGACTAGTTTCGAAAATAATTTTGAAATAATTAAATGAAATTATTTAATTAAATCGAGTACATACTTCTAATTAATTAAACAAAGTTATTTAATTAAATGAGAAGCCATTCCTAATTAATTAAATGAAGTTATTTAATTAAATAAAAAAAGTGTCTCTAATTAGTTAAAGATGATTTAATTAAATAGAAAAAGTAATTATGAGAGCATATCTCATTTTAATAAATTAAATATCTCAACAAAATCTCTCTTCAGTTCAAAAAGGGAAATTTTCAGTTCACTATTGATCAAAAATGAGTTAAATCAGTTAACTCATTTTTCTATTCAAATTGAATCTGTTAACTCCTTATTTTACTCAAATTAAATTTGCTAACACCTTTTAATTTCGACATCTCCTTTTATGACTGAACTTCACCTTTAATCCTGACCATTGATTGAAATTTATCTCAACCGTTGATGAATTTCAAGAAAGTCTATTTAAGAGACCCTTATCTATTCATTTTGAAAAGTTGAATGAGAATTTGCATCGAATTGTTGCTAGAATTCATACTCACATTTGCTCATATTCACATACGCAAAGATCAAGTTTGACCAAAAGTTGATCAGATTTAACCACGGTTGACTTGAGTTGACTACTTTCAAAAACAATTTTGAAATAATGAAACAAAATTATTTAATTAAATAGAGTACTTACTTCTAATTAATTAAATAAAGTTATTTAATTAAATGAGAAGCCATTCCTAATTAATTAAATGAAGTTATTTAATTAAATAAGAAAAGTGTCTCTAATTAATTAAAGATTATTTAATTAAATAAAAAAAGTAATAATGAGAGCATATCTCATTTTATTAAATTAAATATCTCAACAAAATCTCTCTTTAGTTCAAAAAGAGAAATTTTCAGTTCAATATTGACCAAAAATGAGTTAAATCAGTTAACTCCTATTTCTACTCAAATTGAATCAATTAACTCTTTATTTTACTCAAATTAAATCTTTTAACTCCTTTTAATTTGAAAATTTCCCTTTATGATTGAACTTCACCTTTAATCCTGACCGTTGATTGAAATCGATCTCAACCGTTGATGAATTAGAGGAAAGTCTATTTAAGAGACCCTCATCTCTTCATTTCGAAAGGTTGACTGAGAATTTGCATCGAATTGTTGCCAAAATTCATACTCACATTTGCTCATATTCACATACGCAAAGATCAAGTTTGACCAAAAGTTGATCAGATTTAACCACGGTTGACTTGAGTTGACTAGTTTCGACAAAATTTTTGAAATAATTAAACTAAATTATTTAATTAAATGGAGTATCTACTTCTAATTAATTAATCAAAGTTAATTAAATAAAAAGCAATTCCTAATTAATTAAATGAAGTTATTTAATTAAATAAGAAAAGTGTCTCTAATTAATTAAAGATTATTTAATTAAATAGAAAAAGTAATTATGAGAGTATATCTCATTTTATTAAATTATATATCTCAACAAAATCTCTCTGCAGCTCAAAAATGGAAATTTCCAATTCACTATTGATAAAATATGAGTTAAATCAGTTAACTCCTTTTTCTACTCAAATTGAATCAGTTAACTCCTTATTTTACTCAAATTAAATCTGTTAACTCCCTTTAATTTGGAAATCTCCCTTTATGACTGAACTTCACCTTTAATCCTGACCGTTGATTGAAATTGATCCCAACCGTTGATGAATTCCAGGAAAGTTTATTTAAGAGACCCTCATCTCTTCATTTTGAAAGGTTGAATGAGAATTTTAATCGAATTGTTGCTGAAATTCAAACTCACATTTGCTCATATCCACATATGCAAAGATCAAGTTTGACCAAAAATTGACCAGATTTAACCATAGTTGATTTGACTTGACTAGTTTCAAAAAAAAATTTGAAATAATTAAATAAAATTATTTAATTAAATGGAGTACTTACTTTTAATTAATTAAACAAAGTTATTTAATTAAATGAGAAGCCATTCCTAAATAATTAAATAAAGTTATTTAATTAAATAAGAAATTTGTCTCTAATTAATTAAAGATTATTTAATTAAATAGAAAAAGTAATTATGAGAGTATATCTCAATTTATTAAATTAAATATCTTAACAAAATCTCTCTTCAGTTCAAAAAGAGAAAATTTAAGTACACTATTGATCAAAAATGAGTTAAATCAGTTAACTCATTTTTCTACTCAAATTGAATCAGTTAACTCCTTATTTTACTCAAATTAGTTCTTTTAACTCCTTTTAATTTTGAAATCTCCCTTTATGACTGAACTTCACCTTTAATCCTGACCGTTGATTGAAATCGATCTCAACTAGTGATGAATTTCAAGAAAGTCTATTTAAGAGACCCTCATCTCTTCATTTTAAAAGGTTGAATGAGAATTTGCACCGAATTGTTGCTGAAATCCATACTCACATTTGCTCATATTCACATGCGCAAAGATCAAGTTTGAACAAAAGTTGACCAGATTTAACCACGGTTGACTTGAGTTGACTAGTTTTGAAAAGAATTTTGAAATAATTAAACGAAATTATTTAATTAAATGGAGTACTTACTTCTAATTAATTAAACAAAGTTATTTAATTAAATGAGAAGACATTCCTAATTAATTAAATGCAGTTATTTAAATAAATAAGAAAAGTGTCTCTAATTAATTAAAGATTATTTAATTAAATAGAAAAAGTAATTATGAGAAGATATCTCATTTTATTAAATTAAATATCTCAACAAAATCACTCTTCAGTTCAAAAAGGGAAATTTCCAAGTCACTATTGATAAAAAATGAGTTCAATCAGTTAACTCATTTTTCTACTCAAATTGAATCAGTTAACTCCTTATTTTACTAAAATTAAATCTGTTACCTCCCTTTAATTTAGAAACCTCTCTTTATGACTGAACTTCACCTTTAATCCTGACCGTTGATTGAAATCGATCTTAACCATTGATGAATTCAAGGAAAGTCTATTTAAGAGTCCCTCATCTCTTCATTTTGAAAGGTTGAATGAGAATTTGCATCAAATTGTTGCTGGAATTCATACTCACATTTGCTCATATTCACATACGCAAAGATCAAGTTTCACCAAAAGTTGACCAGATTTAACCACAGTTGACTAGTTTTGAAAAGAATTTTGAAATAATTAAACGAAATTATTTAATTAAATGGAGTACTTACTTCTAATTAATTAAACAAAGTTATTTAATTAAATAAGAAGCCATTCCTAATTAATTAAATGAAGTTATTTAATTAAATAAGAAAAGTGTCTCTAATTAACTAAACATTATTTAATTAAATAGAAAAATGAATTATGAGAGCATATCTTATTTTATTAAATTAAATATTTCAACAAAATCTCTCTTCAGTTCAAAAAGAGAAATTTTCAGTACACTATTGATAAAAGAAGAGTTAAATGAGTTAACTCTTTTTTCTACTCAAATTAAATCAGCTAACTCCTTATTTTACTCAAATTAAATCTGTTAACTCCCTTTAATTTGGAAATCTCTCTTTATTATTGAACTTCACCTTTAATCCTGACCGTTGATTGAAATCGATCTCAACCGTTGATAAATTCTAAAAAAGTCTATTTAAGAGACCCTCATCTCTTCATTTTGAAAGGTTGAATGAGAATTTGCATCGAAATGTTGCTGGAATTCCTACTCACATTTGCTCATATTCACATACGCAAATATCAAGTTTGACCAAAAGTTTACTAGATTTAACCACGGTTGAGTTGAGTTGACTAGTTTCAAAAATAATTTTGAAATAATTAAACGAAATTATTTAATTAAATGGAGTACTTACTTCTAATTAATTAAACAAAGTTATTTAATTAAACGAGAAGCCATTCTTAATTAATGAAATGAAGTTATTTAATTAAATAAGAAAAGTGTCTCTAATTAATTAAGGATTATTTAATTAAATAGAAAAAGTAATTATGAGAGCATATCTCATTTTATTAAATTAAATATCTCAACAAAATCTCTTTTCAGTTCAAAAAGGGAAATTTTTAGTTCACTATTAATCAAAAATGAGTTAAATCAATTAACTCCTTTTTCTACTAAATTTGAATTAGTTAACCCCTTATTTTACTCAAATTAAATCTGTTAACTCCATTTAATTTTGAAATCTACCTTTACGATTGAACTTCACCTTCAATGTTGAACGTTGATTGAAATCAATCTCAACCGTTGATGAATGCTATGAAACTCTATTTAAGAGACCCTCATCTCTTCATTTTGAAAGGTTGAATAAGAATTGGCATCGAATTGTTGCTGGAATTCATACTCACATTTGCTCATATTCACATAAGCAAATATCAAGCTTGACCAAAAGTTGATCAGATTTAGCCACGGTTGACTTGAGTTGACTAGTTTCGAAAAAAAATTTAAAATAATTAGACGAAATTATTTAATTAAATGGAGTACTTACTTCTAATTAATTAAAAAAAGTTATTTAATTAAATAAAAAGCCATTCCTAAATAATTAAATGAAGTTATTTAACTAAATAAGAAAAATCTCTCTAATTAATTAAAGATTATTTAATTAAATATAAAAAGTAATTATGAGAGCATATATCATTTTATTAAATTAAATATCTCAAAAAAATTTCTCTTCAGTTCAAAAAGGAAAATTTCCAGTTCACGATTGATAAAAAATGAGTTAAATCAGTTAACTCCTTTTTCTACTCAAATTGAATCAGTTAACTCCTTATTTTACTCAAATTAAATCTGTTAACTCCCTTTAATTTGAAAATCTCCCTTTATGACTAAACTTCACCTTTAATCTTGACGGTTGATTGAAATCGATCTCAACCGTTGATGAATTCCAAGAAAGTCTATTTAAGAGACCCTCATCCCTTCATTTTGAAAGGTTGTATGAGAATTTGCATCGAATTGTTGCTAGAATTCATACTCACATTTGCCCATATTCACATATGCAAAGATCAAGTTTGACCAAAAGTTGACTTGATTTAACTACGGTTGACTTGAGTTGACTAATTTCGAAAAGAATTTTGAAATAATTAGACGAAATTATTTAATTAAATGGATTATTTACTTCTAATTAATTAAACAAAGTTATTTAATTAAATGAGAAGCCATTCCTAATTAATTAAATGAAGTTATTTAATTAAATAAGAAATGTGTCTCTAATTAATTAAAGATTATTTAATTAAATAGAAAAAGTAATTATGAGAGCATATACCATTTTATTAAATTAAATATCTCAACAAAATCTCTATTCAGTTCAAAAAGGGAAATTTCCAGTTCACTATTGATAAAAAATGAAGAGATGAGAGTCTCTTAAATAGACTTTTCTGTAATTCATCATTGGTTGAGATCGATTTCAATCAACGGTCATGATTAAAGGTGAAGTTTAGTCATAAAGGAAGATTTTCAAATTAAAGGGAGTTAACATATTTAATTTGAGTAAAATAAGGAGTTGACTGATTCAATTTTATTAGAAAAAGGAGTTAACTGATTTAACTAATTTTTAATCAATAGTGAACTGGAAACTTCCCTTTTTGAACTGAAGAGAGAATTTGGTGAGTTATTTAATTTAATAAAACGAGATATGTTCTCATAATTACTTTTTCTATATAATTAAATAATCTTTAACTAATTAGAGACACTTTTCTTATTTAATTAAATAACTTCATTTAATTAATTAGGAATGGCTTCTCATTTAATTAAATAACCTTGTTTAATTAATTAGAAGTAAGTACTCCATTTAATTAAATAATTTTGTTTAATTATTTTAAAATTCTTCTCGAAACTAGTCAACTCAAGTCAACCGTGGTTAAATCTAGTCAACTTTTTGTGAAACTTGATATTTGCGTATGTGAATATGAGCAAATGTGAGTATGAATTCTAGCAACAATTCGATGCAAATTCTCATTCAACCTTTCAAAATGAAGAGATGAGGGTCTCTTAAATAAACTTTCTTGGAATTCATCAATGGTTGAGATCGATTTCAATCAACGATCAGGATTAAAGGTGAAGTTCTGTCATAAAGGGAGATTTTCAAATTAAAGGGAGTTAACAGATTTAATTTGAGTAAAATAAGGAGTTAACTGATTCAATTTGAGTAGAAAAAGGAGTTAACTCATTTAACTCATTTTTGATCAATAGTGAACTAGAAATTTCTCTTTTTGAACTGAATAGAGAGATTGTGTTGAGATATTTAATTTAATAAAATGAGATATGCTCTCATAATTACTTTTTCTATTTAATTAAATAATCTTTAATTAATTAGAGACACTTTTCTTATTTAATTAAATAACTTCATTTAATCAATTAAGAATGGCTTCTCATTTAATTTAAAAGTTTTGTTTAATTAATTAGAAGTAAGTACTCCATTTAATTAAATTATGTTGTTTAATTATTTTAAAATTCTTTTCAGAACTAGTCAACTCAAGTCAACCGTGGCTAAATATGTTCAACTTTTGGTCAAACTTGATCTTTGCGTATGTGAATATGACCAAATGTGAGTATGAATTTCAACAACAATTCAATGCAAATTTTCATTCAACCTTTCAAAACAAAGAGATGAGGGTGTCTTAAATAGACTTTCTTCGAATTCATCAACAGTTGAGATCGATTTCAATCAACGATCAGGATTAAAGGTGAAGTTCAGTCATAAAGGGAGATTTTCAAATTAAAGGGAGTTAACGGATTTAATTTGAGTAAAATAAGGAGTTAACTGATTCAATTTGAGTAGAAAAATGAGTTAACTGATTTAACTCATTTTTTATCAATAGTGAACTGAAAATATCCCTTTCTGAACTGAAGAGAGATTTTGTTGAGATATTTAATTTAATAAAATGAGATATGCTCTTATAATTACTTTTTCTATTTAATTAAATAATCTTTAATTAATTAGAGACACTTTTCTTATTTAATTAAATAACTTCATTTAAATAATTAGAAATGGCTTCTCATTTAATTAAATAACTTTGTTTAATTAATTAGAAGTAAATACTCCATTTAATTAAATAATTTCATTTAATTATTTCAAGATTCTTTGCGAAACTAGTCAACTCAAGTCAACCGTGGTTGAATCTGGTTAATTTTTGGTCAACCTTGATCTTTGCGTATGTGAATATGACCAAATGTGAGTATGAATTCCAGCAACAATTCGATGCAAATTCTCATTCAACTTTTCAAAATGAAGAGATGAGGGTCTCTTAAATAGACTTTCCTGGAATTCATCAACGGTTGAGATCGATTTCAATCAACGGAAAGGATTAAATGTGAAGTTCAGTCATAAAGGGAGATTTCCAAATTAAGGGGAGTTAACAGATTTAATTCGAGTAAAATAAGGAGTTAACTAATTCAATTTGAGTAGAAAAAGGAGATAACTAATTTAACTCATTTTTTATCAATAGTAGACTGGAAATTTCCCTTTTTGAACTGAAGAGAGATTTTGTTGACATATTTAATTTAATAAAATTAGATATGCTCTCATAATTTCTTTTTCTATTTAATTAAATAATCTTTAATTAATTAGAGACACTTTTTTTTATTTAATTAAATAACTTCATTTAATTAATTAGGAACGGCTTCTCATTTAATTAAATAACTTTGTTTAATTAATTAGAAGTAAGTACTCTATTTAATTAAATAATTTCATTTAATTGTTTCAAAATTCTTTTCGAAACTAGTCAACTCAAGTCAACCGTCATTAAATCTGGTCAACTTTTGCTCAAACTTGATCTTTGCATATGTGAATATGAACAAATGTGAGTATGAATTTCAGCAACAATTTGATGCAAATTATCATTCAACCTTTCAAAATGAAGAGATGAGGGTCTCTTAAATAGACTTTCGTAAAATTCATCAACGGTTGAGATTGATTTCAATCAACGGTCAAGGTTAAAGGTGTAGTTTAGTCATAAAGGGAGATTTCCAAATTAAAGAGAGTTAACAGATTTAATTTGAGTAAAATAAAGAGTTAACTGATTCAATTTGAGTACAAAAAGGAGTTAACTGATTTAACTCATTTTTGATCAATAATGAATTGAAAATTTCCCTTTTTAAACTAAAGAGAGATTTTGTTGAGATATTTAATTTAATAAAATGAGATATCCTCTCATAATTACTTTTTCCATTTAATTAAATAATCTTTAATTAATTAGAGACTCTTTTCTTATTTAATTAAATAACTTCATTTAATTAATTAGGAATGGCTTCTTATTTAATTAAATAGTTTTGTTTAGTTAATTAGAAGTAAGTACTCCATTTAATTAAATAATTTTTTAAAATTATTTCAATTTTTTTTTCGAAACTAGTCAACTCAAGTGAACCGTGGTTAAATCTGGTCAACTTTTGGTCAAACTTGATCGTTGCATATGTGAATATGAGCAAATGTGAGTATGAATTCCAGCAACATTTTGATGTAAATTTTTATTCAACCTTTCAAATTAAAGAGATGAGAGTCTCTGAAATAGACTTTCTTTGAATTCATCAATGGTTGAGATCGATTTCAATCAATGGTCAGAATTAAAGGTGAAGTTCAGTCATAAAGGGAGATTTTCAAATTAAAGGGAGTTAACAGATTGAAGTTGAGTAAAATAAGGAGTTAACTGATTCAATTTGAGTAGAAAAAGGACTCAACTGATTTAACACATTTTTGATCAATAGTGAACTGGAAATTTCCTTTTTTGAACTGAAGAGAGATTTTGTTGAGATATTTAATTTAATAAAATGAGATATGCTCTCATAATTACTTTTTCTATTTAATTAAATAATATTTAATTAATTAGAGACACTTTTCTTATTTAATTAAATAACTTCATTTAATTAATCAGGAATGGCTTCTCATTTAATTAAATAACTTTGTTTAATTAATTAGAAGTAAGTACTCCATTTAATTAAATAATTTAGTTTAATTATTTTAAAATTCTTTTCGAAATTAGTCAAATCAAGTCAACCGTCATTAAATCTGGTCAAATTTTTGGTCAAACTTGATCTTTGCATATGTGAATATGAGCAAATGTGAGTATGAATTCCAGCAACAATTCGATGCTAATTCTCATTCAACCTTTACAAATGAAGAGATGAGGGTTTCTTAAATAGACTTTCTTGGATTTCATCAATGGTTGAGATCGATTTCAATCAACGGTCAGGATTAAAGGTGAAGTTCTATCATAAAGGGAGATTTTCAAATTAAAGGGAGTTAACAGATTTAATTTGAGTAAAATAAGGAGTTAACCGATTCAATTTGAGTAGAAAAAGGAGTTAACTCATTTAACTCATTTTTTTATCAATAGTGAACTAGAAATTTCCCTTTTTGAACTGAAAAGAGAGATTTTGTTGAGATATTTAATTTAATAAAATGAGATATGCTCTCATAATTACTTTTTCTATTTAATTAAATAATCTTTAATTAATTAGAGACACTTTTTTTATTTAATTAAATAACTTCATTTAATTAATTAGGAATGGCTTCTCATTTAATTTAAAAACTTTGTTTAATTAATTAGAAGTAAGTACTCCATTTAATTAAATAATGTTGTTTAATTATTTTAAAATTCTTTTCGAAACTAGTCAACTCAAGTCAACCATGGTTAAATCTGGTCAACTTTTGGTCAAACTTGATCTTTGCGTATGTTAATATGAACAAATGTGAGTATGAATTCCAACAACAATTCGATACAAATTCTCATTCAACCTTTCAAAATGAAGAGATGAGGGTCTCTTAAATAGACTTTCTTGGAATTCATCAATGGTTGAGATCGATTTCAATCAACGGCCAGGATTAAAGGTGTAGTTCAGTCATAAAGGAAGATTTCCAAATTAAAGAGAGTTAACAGATTTAAGTTGAGTAAAATAAGGAGATAACTAATTCAAGTTGAGTAGAAAAAGGAGTTAACTGATTTAACTCATTTTTTATTAATAGTGAATTAGAAATTTCCCTTTTTGAACTGAAGAGAGATTTTGTTGAGATATTTAATTTAATAAAATGAGATATGCTCTCATAATTACTTTTTCTATTTAATTAAATAATCTTTAATTAATTAAAGACACTTTTATTATTTAATTAAATAACTTCATTTAATTAATTAGGAATGGCTTCTCATTTAATTAAATAACTTTATTTAATTAATTAGAAGTAAGTACTTAATTTAATTAATTAATTTCGTTTAATTATTTCAAAATTCTTTTCAAAACTAGTCAACTCAAGTCAACCGTGGTTAAATCTGGTCAACTTTTGGTCAGACTTGATCTTTGCATATGTGAATATGAGCAAATGTGAGTATGAATTCCAACAATAATTCAATGCAAATTCTCATTCAACCTTTCAAAATGAATAGATCAGGGTCTCTTAAATAGACTTTCTTTGAATTTATCAACGGTTGAGATCGATTTGAATCAGCGGTCAGGATTAAAGGTGAAGTTTAGTCATAAAGGGAGATTTTGAAATTAAAGGGAGTTAATAGATTTAATTTGAGTGAAATAAGGAGTTAACTGATTCAATTTGAGTAGAAAAAGGAGTTAACTGATTTAACTCATTTTTGATCAATAGTGAACTGAAAATTTCCCTTTTTGAACTGAAGAGAGATTTTTTTGAGATATTTAATTTAATAAAATGAGATATGCTCTCATAATTACTTTTTCCATTTAATTAAATAATTCTTAATTAATTAGAGACACTTTTCTTATTTAATTAAATAACTTCATTTAATTAATTAGGAATGGCTTCTCATTTGATTAAATAACTTTGTTTAATTAATTAGAAGTAAGTACTCCATTTAATTAAATAATTTCTTTTAATTATTTCAAAATTTTTTTCAAAAATAGTCAACTCAAGTCAATCGTAGTTAAATCTAGTCAACTTTTGGTCAAACTTGATCTTTGCATATGTGAATATGAGCAAATGTGAGTATGAATTCCAGCAACAATTTGATGCAAATTCTTATTCAACCTTTCAAAATGAAGAGATGAGGGTCTCTTAAATAGACTTTCCTAAAATTCATCAATGGTTGAGATCGATTTCAATCAACGGTTAGGATTAAAGGTGAAGTTCAGTCATAAAGGGAGATTTCTAAATTAAAGGGAGTTAACAGATTTAATTTGAGTAAAATAAGGAGTTAACTGATTCAATTTGAGTAGAAAAAGGAGTTAACTGATTTAACTCATTTTTGATCAGTAGTGAACTGGAAATTTCTCTTTTTGAACTGAAGAGAGATTTTGTTGAGATATTTAATTTGATAAAATGAGATATGCTCTCATAATTACTTTTTCTATTTAATTAAATAATCTTTAATTAATTAGAGACACTTTTCTTATTTAATTAAATAACTTCATTTAATTAATTAGGAATGGCTTCTCGTTTAATTAAATAACTTTGTTTAAGTAATTAGAAGTAAGTACTCCATTTAATTAACTAATTTTGTTTAATTATTTCAAAATTCTTTTTGAAACTAGTCAACTCAAGTCAACTGTGGTTGAGTTTGGTCAACTTTTGGTCAAACTTGATCTTTGCGTATGTGAATATGAGCAAATGTGAGTATGAATTTCAGCAACAATTTGATGCAAATTCTCATTCAACCTTTCAAAATGAAGAGATGAGGGTCTCTTAAATAGACTTTCTTGGAATTCATCAACGATTGAGATCGATTTCAATCAATTTTCAAGATTAAAGTTGAAGTTCAGTCATAAAGGGAGATTTTCAAATTAAAGGGAGTTAACATATTTAATTTGAGTAAAATAAGGAGTTAACTAATTAAATTTGAGTAGAAAAATGCGTTAACTAATTTAACTCATTTTTTATCAATAGTGAACTGAAAACTTCCCTATTTGAACTGAGGGAGATTTTGTTGAGATATTTGTTGGAATATTCAAATATGGAAAGAGTACTTATGAGAGGGGGGTTTGAATCATAAGTATCAAACTTTAGTCAATAAAATTTTAACTGAAAGTAAGTTGCATGCATGTAAATACATCAAATAAATATGTAACAAAACTCATGCATCAATAACTCATAACACCAGAATTTTGGTAACCCAGAAACCCTCTAAGAATAAGAAGGTAAAACTGGGGTGGGGATGATACCCACAAAAATTACTGCAGCAATATTGTTCAACCACTTCTGATGGTTTGTCCTATTAAAGGCCATCCCTGTTAAAGGCTTTACATTGTGTCAATAGTGACCTGGTTAGAGGATTTCAAACACTTGACATGAAGTGTCACCATGTTAAATGATTTAATCACCTAGTTAAAGGTTTTATCGAAATAGCTGTTAATCTAACCTATCACCATAGGATTTTCATTCTAATACAATTGCTAGAGAGTATTAGGTACAATAAACCTGACGGATTACAATCCTTGATTTTTTATTGCAGGCACTTGTTATGCTTTCTCTGATCTGGATCCTTTTGCGATCTGATAATCCTCACTTCTAAAAATATAACTCTTTGCGAACCCTTGTATGTCTTCTCACACCTTTTATTTTATTACCTCTTTTTTTTTTTACAATGAAGTTTTGTAATGCCCCGCCAAGGGATCCAAAGAATTAACCTGGAATTTTACTAAGATTAGTAGCATTTATTTATTTTTTCATGATAGTAAACATCACATATAACTTATGCACGATAATAGAAGCAATAGCTTTGTCCATCTGAAAGTAAACATTACATACATAACAAATTACATTCTTTAAGATCCCTTAACGTTGAATTACATACATGAATCCATCTAGTACATCATCCACATGAAATAATAATGATACATCCAATATACAAATGTCCTTTCTGAATTACATTCTAGAATGCACAATCATCCACTGTACATGTCACAGGGTGTAATATCCTCCCCTGATTTGAACTTTGACTTGCAGAAATTTAACTTAAGGAATATTGTCAAACACTTTGTATGCAAACTCATAAAGCTAATTTCCTCAATAAATTGCTTTACAATGAGTAGATTTCCGAACAACTATGAAGTGACATTAAAATGCATAATACACATCATAACATTTTCACAAACACTTGGCACTCATTCAATAGTATATGAAAAATTTAAAAACTCTTTCAATCTGCTAATAAAGGGTGATTTTTAAATGTAGATGTGCACTTACAACTTCCTTAAAGGCTGCAACAACTATTCAGACTTGTATTCAACAATTATTATGCAAAATATCAAAATTTGACAGAAGAAACCTGGAATTAGTGGCCGTAGTATTTTGCAGATGTAGTCGGCCAGCCCTCCAAACTTCTAATCAGCCAAAAAAATAAGTAAACTTGATACCAATACTGTTCATGCCGTACTGTAGCAAAATACTGTTCATGTCGATTGTAGCAAAATACTGTTCATGCGGCACTATAGCAATAACTAACTTCAGATCTGCACCTCAAACCGTTGTAAATTTCTTTATGCAAATGCCCCAAATGAAACCCAGTGTGTTTCTTGAAGTGAAAACACCCTTGATCCTCCTGACTGTGTCTTCCAACAGCGAAGAGAATGCTAGCAAAGAGGGATTCCGTCCTCCAAGCCCGATAATCAGATATCCAGCAACATAACATTAATCTTGATCCAAGCATACAAAAAAAAAGCTCTTCCATTTCTTTTATAGTGTTCTCACAAGAGCTCAATCCTTCATTTTTTCAATGTGGGATAAAACATAACTCCCTTTATGTACCTTATGTCTCCAATGTGTTATAAAAATAAAGGGAACTCTTTTAATTTAAATATTTCCCACAAACTATAGTTTATGCATTAATAAAGTTAAATATTTAAATTTAACTTTATAAAATGGCTTTATCAATGCATAACAAATCTTATCAATGATAAATAAGTCTTCTTGTCGATTTTAAACAATTACCATCGACATACCACTGTGACTGGATATTCGGCCATGTCCAAGATGACTTACTATAAATAGTAAGTATGCCCAAAGTTGCCTTAGAACCCCTCAGAAAGACCTGCAACTGAAACTGTCCAGGCCAAATGGCCTCTAAGCCCCTTTAATGTCCTAGTTAGCCTATGGGACTATAGGGAAATAGGCTAATGACAACATCATGCTATGAATGCTAGAAAGGGGACATTACACAGGGTATGATAGGCACAAAGAATATACATATGTAGAATAAGGTACATCATCCTATTCTAATCCATGATACATCAAAGTAGAGATAATCACATGATACAACATCATAGAAGACATATACATCCATCATAAAGATCAAACATAATAAACCAACCAACCGTTAATAGCATCATTAGACCATCGTGGATCCTAGTCATCCCTTCATGCATAACATTTCAAATCACCAAAGATATCATCGATATTACATAGTAGGAATGTCACTCCTAATCAATATAACATCATATGTAGAAAGTAATCTAACATGCAAATAAAAGCATAAGATAACATCATCTAACATATGCTAATCATCAATGAAAAAGGATACACATCCACCATCATGAAGGATGCATCAACCACGATGTCTCAATGAATCTCAAAATGATAAGAGTGGAAAATACACTACCACCCGACCGCCTGGTACCTAAGTGGTCCACTCCCACCATGCTGAGGAGATAATCTCAAGTCCCAAATAGGCTATCAAAATCACATAGCACAAATCTCCGTAAGTCCAGGAATCCTAAAAGTATCCTAACTCACAGGTTCCTAACACAAAATCTGACATCTAATCTCCAGAGGCACACAATGACATGTAGGAACCTACTATGCAAGCAGGAAAGTGTCATCGCAATTATCATGTACAAGTTACCCTAGTAGTTAAATAAACTCCACGGGTCCATACTGATTTCATGCGGCCACTAGTATCCTCTCATATTGATGAGGCATACTATAGAATGCAAAGTTGCAACCATGCATCTCACTACTCCCGTCCTAGCCTGTACAAGCGCTCAAGGCATGGGCGAGAACAAAACACTTATCTTTTTAGGTTCATTCAGTTAGAATTAAGTGTGAATGTTATCACTTATTAATCCAACTTACAATGAATTACCCTGGCAGCCTCTTAGGGCCCCAGCCCCCATTGCAAGCCACTTCCCGTCACTACATGCAGATATCCTACCATAATGCTCATGGACTCATAAATCTCAAAATCACAAAAGATAATCTATAAAATCATCAAATATGCATAAAAGCATCAAATCTCCACGAGCTAACATCCATAGAAAATCATGAACACAACAACTTTCTATTGGAAACTGAAGTATCACTGATAATCAAATATCCAATGTTTCTCAATAACCAAAATACATATCTCAATCATACTGATCGAAGACTCCAAAAATGGTTGAGTCAAACATGTCACAACATGACATCATCAAGAATAAATCCACATCCCAGTCCTATCATGGCGACTAGAAAATAATCAAGGATAACTGATCGATGACCAAAATAATGGTTAGGTCAAGAGTCTCATACACAAGAATCTCAACTATAACAATCAGTAATCACATCCAATACATAGAGCATTCCATCACAAACCATGGTTGAGTTTATAAAGATCGAGATTAAAACATCATCATGTCACCACAATCACATAACCCCCAAGCCTCTGGTAGACGTCCTATACTGGTCAACACTAGTCAACCCAAAACCCAAAACAATAGCATAAAGAATACACAATGTAAACACATGTTTTGGTTTTGCTAATTTTTCAAATTTGAATTTAAAAGTCTCAGTTTACATTTTTTTTAAATTATATTAAGTGGAGAAATTTCACGTTTTTCCTAACCCATGTATTTGTTTGATAGATAAAAGTTTCTCCCCAAAACTATTAGACTCAATTTTCTAATTGATCTAATAATATTTTGTTTATATAACATTGTTTGAAAATTGACACTCTCAATGAATCAAAACTTCGATTATATATTCTAATAACTAATCTTAATTAAACTGAGTTTAATTAAATTAATTATTAATATCTCTTCATAATTGACAAGCTCAATATCAATATTTTAAATCATTAAAAGAGTGATCCATTTGTTTAGAACTTTATAATATTCATTTATAATTAATTATATATACTTATATACATACATACATACATACATACATACATACATACATACATACATACATACATACATATATATATATATATATATATATATATACATATACATACATAAATTTATAAATATATTTATATACATACATACATACATACATACATACATAGATATATATATATATATAATAACATTTAATGATTAATGATATTGCAACAAAATTGAGATTCATATCCAAATCTCATATGAAATAATGTTGCAAATAAAATGTTATATAATTTAAAACCAAACTCAAATCACAATGTGATTTTAAAATCATGTGGCCCAATACATCCGCACCACAGGTACACTGTGGATCGCAGGTACCCTGCGATCTCGCAAGCCTGCGATGGGTGGGGTATATAATACCCACCCAACATCATATATATATATATATATATATATATATATATATATATATATATATATATATATATATATATATATATATATATATTTTAACGTGATTTTCAATAACATTTTTATAAAAACGTTCCCATGCGATATGAAATACTATTAACATGAAACTCTATCACGATTTGACATTCGATTACTATATATGTATATATATACATATGTATGTATATATATATATATGGGTATATATATATATACACGCAGAGTTTATCACCATCACAGCACACACACACACACACATATATATATATATATATATATATATATATATATATATATATATATATATATATATATATATATATATATATGTATATAATGATATATACGTATATGTGTATGCAAATTCAAGAATATACATAATTTACTTAGAAATTCTAATTTTCAGAATTTTCTTTTAAATCTTTGATCTTCAAATTTATCCAATAAATAATTTAATAGGTTTGGCTATGAATTTAAACCCTAGCCCCATTTTATTTCAGATCTATGCATATAAAGATTTCCACATAAATTCAATTGCCCATATTGAGAATGCATACAATAAAAATATGAAATTCCTCAAAAGACATATGGAAGACACGAAGAAGATAAGGAATGCAAGATGCGGAAATAGCATAAGTAAAATCACAAGAATCTACTCGAATTTTGATGCTAATTCACTTTTCCTCAGAAAACCCACAAAGCAAGCTCCCTTCTTCAGAATTCTCGAATCCTCCAATGCTCCAATTGCACTCCAAATGCTATGTCTAAGCTTCTAGGGATGCTTGAATATAAAGAGCTCTTAGGAAACCTCTAGAATGTTTCTAGAAATAGCTGGAAGGTGTCACCAACTAAGCATGGGTTTTTTCCAACCTTCAAGATGAGCCATAGGGTTGTAGACACCATGTGCTTAATTGATGCACTAACACCCCATGTTGTTGACACATGAGAAATAGGAAAGTGCGTTAACTCCCATGCAACCTTATAACTCCAATCCACTTTTTATATAATTTCTATCTAAATATTTATAACTTTCATTTTAATTTTTATAACTTTTATTATTATTATTTATTTATTACTTTATTATTATTTTATAATTATTATTAATTTTTATTTCTAGTTTTATTTTATTTATTTCATTTTCTTCAATAATTCTCATTTAATTAATTACAATCAAAATATCAAATAACATGATATTTTATATTAATCTTCTCAAATAATTAAGTTATTAATTAAATCCATTTATTAAGACTTAATTAATAGAAAATTCACCATAGACCTCCAAGATAAAATATGAAAACTCGTCATAGAGCAAATCACTTAAAATCAGTCTAAAGGGTTGAAAATCATGAAATATGTCATCTGACACATTCAGTGCGTACTCAACTCTAATACTTGTCCTAACTCACTAGGACAAATAGTTTAAGGGTTTGAGATTTGGACTTGAGAATTTATCTCCCTTTTCTTATCATTGAGATAGTATAATAGGGTACGCTCATCCTGGCAATTCAGGGAAGTCGATACTCGGTACCTGCAACCTACAAAAAAACTATGCATGTACATACAATATATATAATGCTAAGCTAAACAGAAAATGGCAGGAAGTGGTGCATCGTGTAGATCTTGACTAAGAAAGTGACTATGACTCCCTTCCTTAACCACATCAGAAATGCCATACAATAAGAAAACATGCACACCATACACATGCAAGTATGGGGTAAGTATCCATAATAAAACACATAAGATAATAAACCATCCATATAATCATCAATAATAACTGAAAACAGTATAATGATCATCATGTATGCATGAAATGTAAAATCTAAATGATCTCATCATATTACCACTAAATCCATAACATAATGTCTGATAGTGTCAAAACAATACCACTAATCCATCAACATAAAACTAGTCTATCATAGTCTAATAATAATAGCAATATCCAGAAAAGATGTGAATGAGGGTAGGCACTACAAGTTTCATCTTCCTTATAAAGACATCAAAGACTTAGGGTTTGTTTTGGATCTACGATCCATATTGATTCTCAATTTCTTGCTCAATACTTATCTTTTGTTGATTGGTTGCATGCCTTTAGCATTTTTCTTATTGGCTGCATGCAAATTACATAGGAAAAATAAAAGTTTCGATCTCATCATTAAATCCTTTGAGATTTACCTTCTGTCGGCTGCAAAAACTGTTTGCATCGTAGTTTGTGTAATTTCAAACTTTTATGCTGATCTACTGAGTTACTCGGCTCCTGAAGTATTTTTGATTCATGACACATGTTGTTTCTTGGATAGCTTGGCACCTGAACAAAATTGTATCACTCGGCACATATTGTACTCGGCAATTGTTGCACTCGGCACCTGTTGCACTCGGCACTTGTTATCACTCGGCACCTATTGCACTCAGCACTTGTTGTCACTCGGCACCTATTATCACTCGGCACCTGTTGCACTCGGCACTTGTTATCACTCGGCATCTGTTGTACTTGACACTTACTTTTGATCTTGGTTAAGTGTACTGACACTCAGTTGTCAAATTTATTCTTTAAGCTAACAATCTCCCCCTTGGACATGAGTGGCAAAAAAACTTAATTAAGATCCATGTGACTCAGTAATTTATCCTTCATTCAAAATTTGCTCCCATAATTTGCTATCTCCCCCTTTTATCATACTTATCATTTCATTCCTGTACTTAACTCTTATTCGTATTACTTATTCTCCCCCTTTTTGACACTTATGTCAAGGGTCTTTACAATGAAATGCCATACTTGGCCAAAAATGTGATGTTTACTTCAAGGAGTACCTTCAGAGCTGTATCCCAATTTGCTAATGCAACATCCAATGTCTTATGCTGGATGGCAATCTCTGCTGCTAAGTGTACAAGTCCATCAGATGAAGAAAGATTGGGGTCTTTCTTAAGGACTATTTTTGCATTTATCTGCTCCTTGTGAAGTAATTCCAAATGAGGAGTAATTGACGATTGAATTTGTATCAATTTGGCTTTTGGGGTTGCCTCCTCTGCTGCTAAGATAGCTAACTTTCTTTGTGTGTGTAGCGATTGGACAAAATGCTTCTCACTCTGAGCTGGATCTGTGGGGAGTTGCATACTAGAAATTTTCAAATTGCTTTCCAAGCTCAGTATTTTCTGGCTAGTGTCCTGTGTGAATGTGGAAAAATCACACAACTTGTTGTACAAGGAAAATATGTTTCCTAGTACAATTTTAACTGTTATAACTTTCTTTGCCAGTTCTTCTTTAGACAGTGCTATATCACCAAATATTTTACTATTTACTTTACCTTGGAACTTCTTTTCTGACCATTCAAACAATCTGGCATTTGTTTCCTGGTCTTCATTAGTCACCTGGTCAACTATATCAGATAGTTGTTCCATGATTGGTCTTGACTCATCTGAAGATTGTAAGCAAAAAGCTTCTGTGAATATATCTTTAATTTCATTATATGTAAGCTTATGCTTGTATTCCTTTCTTAGTGCTTCTTGTCTCCTTCTTTTGTCTAATGCACTCTGAATTTCATTAATCTTTTCTTCAGTAAGAGTGCTAGATTCATAATATGGGATCTTTATTTCTTCATCAAGCTCAAGAACTCCATAGTGAAGTTTTCAGATTGCCTTTGATGAACCCAAGCTTGGTGTCCTGATTTGCAACTGTAATCCATCTGTGCTCAGCTGCTAAAGAGTTTATGTAGGAGTACCATATTTTGGTAATGCAACCAATGTTTGTA
This sequence comes from Cupressus sempervirens, assembly GCA_028749045.1. Classification (NCBI taxonomy): domain Eukaryota; kingdom Viridiplantae; phylum Streptophyta; class Pinopsida; order Cupressales; family Cupressaceae; genus Cupressus; species Cupressus sempervirens. The sequence continues at coordinate 673,327,698 of CM053790.1, read as the reverse complement.
TTGCAGTCTCCTCCTTCTTCTTTGTCTCATCTTTTTCTTCAGCTTGAATATCCCTTTTATGAATGCTAGGTGGGGTTGAACTTGTTGGTTTCTCAGATGTTTCTTTTATTTCCCCTATTGCTGTACTCGGCACTTGGAGTGTATCAGAGACTAAACTTGGTGAAGGTGGTGGTGGAAGGAATAGAATACTAGTAGTTTGTATGGTCAAAGGTGGCACTTGTGCTTTTACCTTGACTTCTGGATTCTGTAATTCATCAACACTGACCAATACAGGATTTGAACTTAATTTTGCTACAAGTGATGATTGGTTAAGAATTTCCAAATCCTCTGCAGTTAATGGATTGATGTTTAGATTTGAAGTATTTGTAACATCCTTTATTTTTATGATATATGCAAGTGTGATGGTGGCATGAGGAGGACTAGGAGGAGATGCCTGTATATCTTGCATACTTTGATCTTGTGGGACAGCTGTATCTTTCTCTTCCTCTTTCTCCTCATTGTGTGCCTTTTCTTCCTTTTCTTCTTTTCTTTCCTCCACTAGTTTCTTCTCTTTTTCTTTGGTTTCTATCACCTTCTTTTCCTTTGTCTTGGCAATTGCATCTGCCTTATATTCTTCATTATATACATCTTCAATTTTCTTGTAAACTATTTTCCACAATCTTGTGGATTTAGTAACTACCTCTTCAATTTTATTCTACAATATGCTGAATGCTCTATACTTGGGAGTAAATCTGTTATTATGCCTTTTTAAAGCATTTATTATTTGATCTTTAGTCAGATCAGGCAACAATCTTGCTAATGTAGACTCCCTTATTTCTTTTTCCATTTGTAAACAAAAATGCCATTTATCCTCTACAATTTTATACAATTCTCTTGGCATAGATTCATCTAATTCTAGAGGTGTGTGCTTATACTTAACCATCATAGCATACACAGATTCCTCTAATTTATTTTTATCTTCTTTGGTGAGCTTAGAAAAAATTAGGTTCTTTAGACCTTTTAAATCATTATTTCTAATTTTTGAACATAATTTATCAACAACAGTCTGAGGTTTGTGTCTTACCACTTGAAATTGACTATTGTCCTCTGACTCTGTTTTCTCCTCATCTGTTTCAGGTTGGGGAATAAACTTCCCTTTCTTTGACTCAGCAACAGTCTTCTTTGAGTCTTTCTTCCTTCCTTTTGCCTCTTCTTGAGCTTTTTGTGTTGTAGCCCTTGTGGTAGGTCTCTTTGATGCAGGGGCAACCACTTTCCTCCCCTTGGATTTAGGAGTAGAGGGAGTTGTGGTCTTTCTCTTAACTGGTGCTTCCTTGGCTTCGTCTACCTCAACACTTTCCTCTTTGTCTTCTCCTGACCCTTGAGTTTGACTTTGAAGTTTATCTCCTTCTTCTTCAATGTCTTCTCCTTCTTCTTCTACTGTTCCTTCTTCTTCTTCCATACCAAACTTTCTTTTGATTTGTCTCACCATTTTCTCTTTCTTCTTTACTGTTGAAGCAGTCTTCAAATTTGTTATTACCTTTGATTTGACAACATCATAGGTTCCAATTTTTTTTGCATTTTTATCAGCTTCTTCTGCAAGTAGAGCTGTTATTGGTGCAGAGGCTTGATTAACATCAAGTTCATAACCTAGAGACCTAAGCCATCTTATTCTAGGTAAAATTGCTTGTATGTAAGTATAATCTATATCTACAAGAAAAAAAATGTCCTTTTCATATTTCTCAGTCAATGAGATTGGAATTCTCATTCTTTGTTTCATGGACTTTTTGAAGTCTTCAAAATAACCAGTCATTTGGGCATCAAAATTTTCACCCATCTGTTCAATGTATCCATTAATTTGTTCAATAATTGTTTTATCCATATTCCATTTTACTTTACCCATAGAAGGAAATTCTTTCATCAGATAGAAAAACATACACATCAAAACTGATCCAAATTTGCATTGAGCTCCCTTGCTCTTCCTTATAGCTCCCAGATTTTCATTAATCTATTGAAACATGAGCTCTGCCAAATCATAAGTGTGATCTCTTTTGATTATCTTGTATGCAACATCAACTGCTATACAAGGTACACTATTCAACCTGCTTGATTGATAGAATTTGTGTGAAATAATTCTTACAGCAAAATCTAGTAGGGGATCTGTGACTGTGTCGATAGTCATTTCTCTGTTGTTCCATTTGGCAACTATATTTTTCTCTATTATTTCCCTTTTGTTACTTCGCAGGGTCTTTGGCCGATCTAGGGTTGGAATACCAGTAACCCTATGAACAGTTTTCTTGGTAAATTTTATTGGCCCTGACTCTAACCAAAAAGCTCCGTCATGTATTTGGCTCAAAACTATCTGTACCCAGTCTGTTTTAAAAACAGTCAGAAATGCTAGGATTTTGGTCAATCCTTTTCTTTCTACTATTGAAAACTCATTTTTCAGTACTTTGTTTTCACATAGTTTATCATATGCATTATGAATTTTTAAGTCTCCTATGGCACCAATTTTGTAATTATAACATCTGTAAACATCTTGGACCATAAAAAATTTATTCGGAATAACTGATAATGCACCTGTAGGATCATTCTTGTATGCTACTTTTGGAATGGGCTTAAATTCAGGTTGTTTAACTTCGTTGCTGACCAACTGAACTTCATGACTCTCTATACCCTTAGTGGTTCCTGACCCAGATGCCATTGTTTGCCAAACTAGGGTTTATAATTCAAACAAGTTTATAAGTCCTACATAGCTCGACACTTAAGTAAAATACCTTAAATCGATGAAATTTGTCTTGAATCGCTATTGAAATCTTCACGAATGGCTTCTGAGCTGATCTTGATCTTCTCTGCTCTTTTTCGGCTTTTCTTCTTGTTCGAATGGTGGGAAAATGATTGAAAATCATATTTATGTACCCTTAAAAATAGAGTAATAAATGCTTAGTACGCTGCCAACTGTCTACTCGGCTTCTAAATAAATTTTGACCTAACTCGGCTTCCACTATTCTTCACTTAACTCGGCTTCCATTGTAGTTTTCCAACTCGGCATTAGTTTTTAGCTCGGTTGCTGTTTGGAGCTCGGTATCTATTTTAACTCGGCATCCAAAGGCAGCTCAAAATCAACATTTACTTTTGTCTTGACATCTTGTTTTATGTAGATTTATACTTTGCTTAGCTTCTTTGTCTTGGGACTGATGTATGATATAGCTTTGTATATCAGTCTTGTGTACTTCTTATGCTTAGTTTGATGAAGTGTGATCACTTGACCCATTGGGTGAAGTGATCCCTCCACTTGATGTGTTGCTCTCATCTTTCTTTATCCAAGTCTTGTTCGTTTGCCCTCTTATCCTTTCAATGTCAATCTTTTGTTTTCCTTTGTTATCTTCAATCTTGGGTGCCTTTGATCTTGTAGGACAGTTTCTGCTGATATGACCAGTCTTCAAACAACTGAAACATGTAGTTTGATTCAACCATTTTTTGTAGTTTCTTTTGAAATGCGTTCTTATGCAGTTCTATGGTATATGTCCATATTCTTGACAATAATGACAACTGTACCTGGTGTTGTAATCCCAATGATAATGACTTCCATTTCTTTCTATTTTTTCTAGTTGATTTGATGTCCACATAAGTTTTGATCTGCATTCAAATGCCCTATGTCCATACTTTTTGCAATTATAACAATGTCCATCAAATCTTTGAGTCCTTGTGACATTGGATCTGCAATTTTGTGTCATATGTCCTTGCATGTTGCACTTGTGATAGAAACTTTTGGGTATGTTTGATTGATTAAATCTTCTGCTCCTACACACATTAGCTGTATGTCCCTTTTTATTGTAGAAATGACAAGTGGGTTTTGAATTCTTACCTTTATCACTTCTTTGTTCAACACTCTTTGATGATTCTCCAACTTTAGTGTTATTGTATCCGAGTCCTGATGTATCATGGGTAGATTTTGGTGATTTCAGCAACTATTCAAAATATTTGATTGCTTCACTTGATTTGTTGAGATTCTCTGCTACCTCTTTTTTCCTGTTCAATTCATACTACATTTGTTCATTTTTCATCTTCAAGGTAGAGATCTCAATATCCTTTACATTGAGTTCATGATGAAGGTTCATCATTTGCGCAAGTGTATCCATCTACATGTTTGAGATCCTTGTCAGTTCAGTACATTTTTCTTCAAGTCTATTTGCAAGATTTCTTTTGTCATTTTTCAACATCACTTTGTCTTCAACTGCTCTTTTCTTGTGTTCAGTAATTTCACATATCATTATGGCCTATGATTCATGTTCCATCTTGAGAGATCTTATCTTATCTGCTTGAATTTTATTTTTCTCCATCAGTTCTGCTATTGTTGCATCAAACTCTTTAGTGTCTCCACTGGAAAATATGTTGGTGGTGTCAATCTCCTTGTAGTGTATATCATTTTCAACTATGGCTAGATCCTTCATCTTTTTTAATGAGTTTCTCAATTTGTTTCTGAATTCCTCCAAGCTATGCAGAGCAAGTTGCACATCTATCACCTGATTTTCAATGATCTTTCCAAGTTTGAAAGCTTCCATCTTTAGAACTTTAGTCAATAAAATTTTAATTGAAAGTAAGTTACATGCATGTAAATACATCAAATAAACATGTAACAAAACTCATGCATCAATAACTCATAATACCAAAATTTTGGTAACCCAGAAACCCTCCAGGAATAAGAAGGTAAAACTAGGGTGGGGATGATACCCACAAAAATTACTGCAGCAATATTGTTCAACCACTTCTGATGGTTTTCCCTGTTAAAGGCTTTACACTGTGTCAATAGTGACCTAGTTAGAGGATTTCAAACACTTAACATGAAGTGTCACCCTGTTAAAGGATTTAATCACCTAGTTAAAAGTTTTATCGAAATAGCTATTAAGCTAACCTATCACCGTAAAATTTTCATTCTAATACAATTGCTAGAGAGTATTAGGTACAATAAACTTGACTGATTACAATGCTTGATTGCTGATTGCAAGCACTTGTTGTACTTTCTCTGATTTGGATCCTTTTGCGATCTGATAATTCTCACTTCTGAAAATATAACTCCTTGCGAACCATTGTATGTCTTCTCACACCTTTTATTTTATTACCTCTTATTTTTTTACAATGAAGTTTCATCTTCCTTATAAAGACATCGAAGACTTAGGGTTTGTTTTGGATCTACGATCCATATTGATTCTCAATTTCCCACTCAATACTTATCTTTTGCTGATTGGTTGCATGCCTTTAGCATTTTTCTTATTGGCTGCATGCAAATTACATAGGAAAAATAAAAGTTTCGATCTCATCATTAAATCCTTCGAGATTTACCTTCTGTCGGCTACAAAAATTGTTCATCATAATTTGTGTAATTTCAAACTTTTATGCTGATCTACTAAGTTACTCGGCTCTTGAAGTATTTCTGATACTCGACACATCCTATTTCTTGGATAGCTCGGCACCTGAACAAAATTGTATCACTTGGCACATGTTGTACTCGGTACTTGTTGCACTCGGTACTTGTTATTACTCAGCACCTGTTGCACTTGACACTTGTTGTAACTCGGCACCTATTATCACTCGACACCTGTTGCACTTGGCACTTGTTATCACTCGGCACTTGTTATCACTCAGCACCTGTTGTACTCGCCACATACTTTTGATCTTGGTTAAGTGTATTGACACTCAATTGTTAAATTTATTCTTTAAGCTAACAATATTTAATTTAATAAAATGAGATATGCTCTCATAATTACTTTTTCTATTTAATTAAATAATCTTTAATTAATTAGAGACACTTTTCTTATTTAATTAAATAACTTCATTTAATTAATTAGGAATGGCTTCTCATTTAATTAAATAACTTTATTTAATTAATTAGAAGTAAGTAGTCAATTTAATTAAATAATTTCGTTTAATTATTTCAAAATTCTTTTCGAAACTAGTCAACTGAAGTCAATCGTGGTTAAATCAGGTCAACTTTTGGTCAAACTTGATCTTTGCATATGTGAATATGAGCAAATGTAAGTATGAATTCCAGCAACAATTCGATGCAAATTCTCATTCAACCTTTCAAAATGAAGAGATGAGGGTCTCTTAAATAGACTTTCCTCGAATTCATCAACGGTTGAGATCGATTTCAACCAATGGCTAGGATTAAAGGTGAAGTTTAGTCATAAAGGGAGATTTCCAAATTAAACGGAGTTAACAGATTTAATTTGAGTAAAATAAAGAGTTAACTAATTCAATTTGAGTAGAAAAAGGAGTTAACTCATTTAACTCATTTTTGATCAATAGTGAACTAGAAAGTTTCCTTTTTGAACTAAAGAGAGATTTTGTTGAGATATTTAATTTAATAAAATAAGATATGCTCTCATAATTACTTTTTATATTTAATTAAATAATCTTTAACTAATTAGAGACACTTTTCTTATTTAATTAAATAACTTCATTTAATTAATTAGGAATGGCTTATCATTTAATTAAATAACTTTGTTTAATTAATTAGAAGTAAGTACTCCATTTAATTAAATAATTTTGTTTAATTATACCAAAATTCTTTTTGAAATTAGTTAACTCAAGTCAACCATGGTTAAATATGGTCAACTTTTGGTCAAACTTGATCTTTGCGTATGTGAATATGAACAAATGTGAGTATGAATTCCAACAACAATTCGATACAAATTCTCATTCAACCTTTCAAAATGAAGAGATGAGGGTCTCTTAAATAGACTTTTCTGAAATTCATTAACGGTTGAGATCGATTTCAATCAATGGTCAGGATTAAAGGTGAAGTTTAGTCATAAAGAGAGATTTCCAAATTAAAAGGAGTTAACAGATTTAATTTGAGTAAAATAAGGAGTTAACTGATTCAATTTGAGTAGAAAAAAGAGTTAATTGATTTAACTCATTTTTGATCAATAGTGAACTTGAAATTTCCCTTTTTGAACTGAAGAGATATTTTGTTGAGATATTTAATTTAATAAAATGAGATATGCTCTCATAATTACTTTTTCTATTTAATTAAATAATCTTTAATTAATTAGAGACACTTTTCTTATTTAATTAAATAACTTCATTTAATTAATTAGGAATGTCTTCTCATTTAATTAAATAACTTTGTTTAATTAATTAGAAGTAAGTATTCCATTTAATTAAATAATTTCGTTTAATTATTTCAAAATTCTTTTCGAAACTAGTCAACTCAAGTCAACCTATCAGAGCCCGAGTTTCAACATTGGGAGCTCTGGATATATTGGAATGCTACTAGTTATTAACTAGTTGAATAAAAATGAAAACTTAAAACTATCATGTGTATTTTTTTCAAACTGAAAACTTGAAACTAGGTGAACTGAAACAGAACTTAAAACTGTTACTTGCATATTTTGTAAGGTAGTAAACCTCTGTTTGTCTTTGCAATCATTAAGTTGCTCTTGTTTAGAATGAATTAAGGGATCTATTTTAGTAGTTGTTAAAAGAATGAATATTGGATCGATATGGTTTTCAGGTTTACGATTAAATCAGAATCATATTGCTCCAAGGGTGTTGTAATATCCTCAATGGGAACATGTTTCCCTACAGTGAGAAAGGGTTCAATGGGACCCACATAGTGAATATCTTAGTTTTTCATTCTTGTAGGCTTCCAAGAGTAAGCCTAATCTCAAGGGGGGTGGATGTAGTGCCTGCCCCTGGTTCACATTTTGTTATCGTTGCTGAACTCTTTAAGAACTAGTTTTATGTTGTTGGTTACCAGCATTCTTTTAAGATTATTAGATATTGTGCTATGCATTCAGTTTATTATGTGATGAGATTACTTAGACTCTACATTTCATGTATGGATGATGATTATTTTTAGTATTCACAATTATTAATGATGATTATTACATTGCTTTCAATTATTAATAATGATTAGTAAGATGATTTATTATCATATGTGCTTTCTTATAGATATTTATCCCATACTTGCATGTGTATGGTGTGCATGTTTGTCTTGCATGTTTTCTTTTGTATGACGTGTTTGATGTGGTTAAAGAAGGGAGTCGTAGTCACCTGCTAGTTGAAATCTACACGATGCACCACTTCCTACCATTTTTTATTTAGTTTAGTATATATTGTGTTTGTATATGCATGATTTTTATGCAGGTTGCAGGTACCGAATATCGACTTCTCTAAATTGTCAGGATGAACGTACCCTATCACATTATCTCAATGATAAGAGAGGGGAGATAAATTCTCAAGTCCAAATCCCAACCCTTTGAGCCATTTGTCCTAATTGGAAAATTAGGACAATTATCTGAGTTGAATACCCACCGAATGTGTTGGATGACATATTTCGTGATTTTTAACCCTTTAAATTTATTTTGTATGATTTGTTCTATGATAGATTTTCATATTTTATCTTGGAGGTCTATGGTGAATTTTCCATTAATTAAGTCTTAATAAATAGATTTAATTAATAAATTATTTATTTTAGAAAATTAATAAAATATCATGATCTTTGATATTTTGATTGTAATTAATTAAATATGAATTATTGGGGAAAAAGAATTAAATAATAGAAAACTAGAAATTAAAATTAATAATAATTTAAAATAATAATAAAGTAATAAATAAAATAATAGTAATAAAAGTTATAAAAAATTAAAATAAAAGTTATAAAATTTAAATAGAGATTATTTAAAAAGTAAATTAGAGTTAAAAGCTTGCATGGAAATTAACATGTGTCAACAACACGAAGGTTAGTGCATCAATTAAGCACAAGGTGTCTACAATTCTATGACTCATCAAAAAGAATTGAAAAAGACCTATGCTTAGTTGGTGACACTTTTCAGCGGTTTCAAGAAACAGTCCAAAGGTTTCTTGAGAGCTCTTGATATTCAGGCATTCATAGAAGCTTAAATGAAAAGCTTAATGGAAGCTACAAGCTTAATGGAAGCCTCGAGCTACAAGCTAAAAAAAAAAATAGAAAGTTCAAAGCTTACATGCATGGGAGAAGATTTATATGCTCAAATATTTTCTACTTACTTCTATGCTCCTTCTAGCTCTTCTAATCACTTGGAGGATTCAATCGGCTTGGATTTTTAAAAGAATTGTGAATGATAGAGAAGGAAGAGATTTTCTATGGACTTCTGAGGCATGAAAAATTAGCATCAGTGTCTAAGTGCACTCGTGATATTCTCATATTCCCTTTGCACTCTTTCTCTTCCTGTCTTCATCATATCTATTTTATGTGTTTGAATAATCTCTGTATTTGAAACTGGAATCTAGATATTTTATTTGGATGAGAAGAAAACAATAGAAAAATCCTAAATCCAATTAAGGAGAAATAATTAGATCTTAATTGGGTTTGGGTTCGAATTTATATTGTGAAATTAGATAGATAAGATTTGAAATTAAAAATAGAAATTCTAAGTTGAAATTTTTTATGATTAGATGTAATATTTCTATCAATTATATTTTTAGATGCGTATGAACAAACCCTTTTATGGTTAAATTTAGAGAACAATTATTTTAAGAGAAAATTCTTAATTCATCATAGATTGTCCTGTCACTGCCCCTTGGATAAACCCGAACTCAGTCATTCATAACTTTTTATTGGGATCGAATTTATTCGATTGCTCCATTGAGAATTGGCGCAACTTGAGCCTCTCCAACATATTTAAATTTCAGCCTGATCCAACAGTTCATTAGGGAGATATGGCCGTCGTACTGAGACTATTTTATTCAAGGACAGATATTTCTCCATTTTCCATAACCAAGAGTTCTTTATGCTTAAACTTGACAAAAATAATATATCAAAGCATGGAATGAATTAAGATATTATTGCAATCTTCCCTTATTAGAATCTTATTAATATGCATTAGTTTTATATGGTTTAATATTTAATCTAATTAAATCAAATTTAATTAAGATTAATTAATAGTAGAAGAAGTGTAATTAATTACTAGTCAATCTAAGTAAATGGATGAGAGAAAATTAAAAGAAAAGATATACTAATGATTTAATTGTTATTCATTGATTGGTTCGAATATCAATCATTATAATTGAATATTGAAATTATAAGTGAGTTATTATTTATTAATAATTGTTAAGTTTAACAAATTATTAATGAAAGATAGTATATATAAGTTTATATAATTATTAATTGATTCAATTAAGTTCAATCTAATTGAGATTAGTTAAAAATTGAAGTATAGTATTAAGAATTTAGTTGAGATCAAATTAAGGGGGGAAAAATACAATGGAAATGAATTCATGTTATCATGAATGAAATTGTGATTAATGAAGTTGGTGATCATTATACTTAGAATCATCAAAGATTATTTTGGACAAATGATTACCTATTGATTATTGGTAAATCTTACCCGGGGAATGATTCTTAAAGAAGTTATATTTAATTTACTAGTGACATCATTGTTAGCAAAAATAATAAAGAATCTCTTATCGTAGATTTATTTTAACTTGTTATTAGTTATTAAACTATTACTAATCCTAATGTTAATGAAATGGAATATAGTTGATTGATAATTAGTTGAATCAAATGAGGTTTAACTAAATGATTATCAATAATACAGGTTTGTCAAAGAAAAGTTAGTTTTCATTGATAGAATGGCGAAGGTGGTCATTATAGATTTATTAATAAGATTTCCAATATAGCTTGTTATTAAATATTAAAAAGTTATTATTATTGAACTATGAATATGAATAATTGTGTACTAAATTATAGATGACTTTTAACTTACAGAATTCTAGTTAGTTATTAGTCAATTGATATTAATTAGAACGTTGTTATGGTTATGCAATTATTAATTAAATCAATTAATGAGAGTTAATTAGATTTAATTAATAATTAAGTTATGTGATAGAGATTTAATTGATATAATTCTTTTAACGAGATTATAGATTAACTATATCGAAGTTGATAAGTTTTATGACTTGAATTATGACTTCAGATATTATATGGTTGTCAATGATGATAACGATTAAATTAAAAGAATCAAACTTTAGTAATAGTTAATTAAATTTCTAATTGAAAACTATTAGAATGTAATAGGTCATGGATGGTGTACCTATGTTAATTGATCATTTTAATAAAGTTATAATCTCTTATTCGAAGAATGATAATTGGTCCTCTTATAATATAACGAATAATGATCTTAAAGAAGTTGAAAGGTTAATTAATTAGAATATGGATCATGGTTAAATATAAAGGACAATTTAATTAAGGTCAATGATGATCAGTTTAGTGAATATTTATCCTTATGTTATTCTTAGAATGTAATTCCTAATAATGGAAGGGAAATGCTATCGGAGAACAATTGGATTGACTTGTAGGTCAAATGATGAAACTTAAAACACTTGAAGTATACTTGCAAACAAAAAACTAGAAACCCCTAGACATTATTCAACTATGTGAATTTAGTAAACCAAAATATGTGTTTGCATCGTGTATTCTATATGCTTATTGTTTTGAATTTTGGGTTGACTAGTGTTGACCAGTCTTAGGTTGTTATCAGAGGCTCGGAGGTTATGCGATGTGATAACATGTTGATCTTATTTTTTCTTGATCTTTATAAGCCCAACCATGGTTATGTGATCGTATGCTCTATCAAATATTTGTATTTGTTCTTTAGCCTTCGTGTGTGAAGCTGAGATGTATATATATCTGAGATGCTTGAGCTAATCATTTTTGAGTCATCGATCAGTTATCCTTGGATTACTTTTTAGTCGCCATGATGGGACTGAAAAGTGAATTTATTTCTTGATGATGTCATGTTGTGACATGTTTGACTCAACCATTTTGGAGTCTTTCATCAGTATGATTTTGAGATATTCTTGGTTGTTTTTTGAGAACCAATGGATATTGTGATTTATCTTGAGATATATTGTGGTTATTGAGAACCAATAATTATTGTGATTATCAGTGATGCCTTCAGTTGCCAATAGAGAACTGTTGTGGTCATGATTTTCTATGGATGCTTTTTCAGATGCTCATGCAGATTTGATGATTCTTATCTTGGAGATTTGATGATTCTTATTATGGATATTTGATGCTTTTATACATATTTGATGATTTTATTATGGATTATCTTTTATGATTTTGAGATTTATGATTCCATGAGCTTAGGGTAGGTAATCTACTTGTAGTGTTGGGAAGTGGCTTGCAATGGGGGTCGAGGCCCTAAGTGGCTGGTAGGGTAACTCATTGTAAGTTTGGTTAATAAGTGATAACATTTACACACTAAATGGAGATTAAATGAACCTAAAAAGATAATTTTTTTGATTTTCTTGCCCATGCCTTGAGCGCTTGTACAGGCTAGGATGGGAGCAGTGAGAACGCATGGTTGCGACCGTGCATTCCGTAGTATGCCTCGTTAGTATGAGAGGATACTAGTGGCCACATGAGATCAGTATGGACCCGTGGAGTTTAGCTAACTGTCAAGGTAACTTGTACGTGATAATTGCGATGACACTTTTCCGCTTGCATAGTAGGTTTCCTACATGTCTTTGTGTGCCTCTGAGAATTAGATGTCGGTTTTGTGTGATGAAACCTTTGAGTAAGTATACTTTTAGGATTCTTGGATATGTAGAGATTTATTCTATGTAGTTTTGATATCTTATTTGGTACTTGAGATTATCTCCTCAGTACGGTGGGAGTGGACCACTTAGGTTCCACGCGGTCGGGTGGTAGTGTATTTTCACTCTTATCATTTGAGATCCGTCCAAGACACCGTGGCTGGAGTATCCTTGGTTGGTATTTATTCTTCATTATGTTCTTGAAGCATTATGATAGATAATATACCTTATGATGGATGTATTTACTGGTATGTTTCTTATATTGATGATTTGCTTTACTTTTCATATATTAGTTGATGATTTATTATGCTTTAATTTGCATGTTAGTAGGATGTTTTAAGAGTGACATTCCTACTATTTTAATACCAATGATCTCTTCGGTACTTTGGAATGTTACGCATGGAGGGATGGCTAAGATCCACGATGGTCTAATGATACAATTTACGGTTGGGAAGAACCGTGCACTTAGTTATTTATGTTTGTGATATATGGTTATCTTTTGTGATGTTGTATCATGTATGATATGTGGTTTCATTTATGTTATTGCATCATGGATTAATATTAGATGAGGATAATGTATTTTATTTACTTGGATCTTTATTCCTTTTCATACCTTGTGATATGTACAGTGGATGATTGAGCTAAATTAAAATATAATTACAAAATGACACTTGTATATTGTTTAAGTACATTAGATGTATCATTGTTATTTCATAAGGATCAGATGTTAGATGAAAAGTTAATTTAGAACCGATACAACGTTAAGGGATCTTTAAAGAATGTAACCTGTTATGTATATATGTTATGTTTATTTTAATTTGAATTGTTGCTATTGCTTTCGCAAATGTTATGAATGATTTTATCTTTCATGTTAAAAAAAAAAATTGTTTGGCAAACTTAGTAAAATTCTTTGGATCCCTTGGCGGGGCATTACACAACCGTGGTTAAATCTGATCAACTTTTGGTCAAACTTGATCTTTGCATATGTGAATATGAGCAAATGTGAGTATGAATTCCAGTAACAATTCTATGCAAATTCTAATTCAACCTTTCAAAATGAAGAGATGAGGGTCTCTTAAATAGACTTTCTTGGAATTCATCAACGGTTGAGATCGATTTCAATCAATGGTCAGCATTAAAGGTGAAGTTCAGTCATAAAGGGAGATTTCCAAATTAAAGGGAGTTAAAAGATTTAACTTGAGTAAAATAAGCAGTTAACTGATTCAATTTGAGTAGAAAAAAGAGTTAACTGATTTAACTCATTTTTTATCAATAGTGAACTAAAAATTTTCCTTTTTGAACTGAAAAGAGATTTTGTTGAGATATTTAATTTATTAAAATGAGATATGCTCTCATAATTACTTTTTCTATTTAATTAAATAATCTTTAATTAATTAGAGACACTTTTCTTGTTTAATTAAATAACTTCATTTAATTATTTAATTTAATAAAATGAGATATGCTCTCATAATTACTTTTTCTATTTAATTAAATAATCTTTAATTAATTCGAGACCATTTTTTTATTTAATTAAATAACTTCATTTAATTAATTAGGAATGGCTTCTCGTTTAATTAAATAACTTTTTTTAATTAATTAAAAGTAAGTACTCTATTTAATTAAATAATTTCGTTTAATTATTTCAAAATTCTTTTCAAAACTAGTCAACTCAAGTCAACTGTGGTTAAATCTGATCAACTTTTGGTCAAACTTGATCTTTGCGTATATGAATATGAGCAAATATGAGTATGAATTCCAGCAACAATTCAATGCAAATTCTCATTCAACCTTTCAAAATGAAGAGATGAGGGTCTTTTAAATAGACTTTCCTGAAATTCATCAATGGTTGAGATCGATTTCAATCAACAGTCATCATTAAAGGTGAAGTTCAGTCATAAAGGGAGATTTCCAAATTAAAGGGAGGTAACGGATTTAATTTGAGTAAAATAAGAGGTTAACTGATTCAATTTGAGTAGAAAAAGGAGTTGACTGATTTAACTCATTTTATATCAATAGTGAACTGGAAATTTTTCTTTCTGAACTGAAGAGATATTTTGTTGAGATATTTAATTTAATAAAATGAGATATGCTCTCATAATTACTTTTTCTATTTAATTAAATAGCATTTAATTAATTAGAGACATTTTTCTTATTTAATTAAATAACTTCAATTAATTAATTAGGAATGGCTTCTCATTTAATTAACTTTGTTTAATTAATTAGAAGTAAGTACTCTATTTAATTAAATAATTTCATTTAATTATTTGAAAAATTTTCTCGAAACTAGTCAACTCAAGTCAACCGTGGTTAAATCTGGTCAACTTTTGGTCAAACTTGATCTTTGCATATGTGAATATGAGAAAATGTGAGTATGAATTCCAGCAACAATTCGATGCAAATTCTCATTCAACCTTTTAAAATGAAGAGATGAGGGTCTCTTAAATAGACTTTCCTCGAATTCATCAACGGTTGAGATCGATTTCAATCAACAGTCAGAATTAAAGGTGAAGTTTAGTCATAAAGAGAGATTTCCAAATTAAAAGGAGTTAGCAGATTTAATTTGAGTAAAATAAAGAGTTAACTAATTCAATTTGAGTAGAAAAAGGAGTTAACTGATTTAACTCATTTTTTTATCAATAGTGAACTGAAAATTTCCCTTTTTGAACTAAAGAGAGATTTTGTTGAGATATTTAATTTAATAAAATGAGATATGCTCTCATAATTACTTTTTCTATTTAATTAAATAATCTTTAATTAATTAGAGACACTTTTCTTATTTAATTAAATAACTTCATTTAATTAATTAGGAATGGCTTCTCATTTAATTAAATAACTTTTTTTAATTAATTAGAAGTAAGTACTCCATTTAATTAAATAATTTCAATTTTTTTTTGAAACTAGTCAACTCAAGTCAACCGTGGTTAAATCTGGTCAACTTTTGATCAAATTTGATCTTTGCGTATGTGAATATGAACAAATGTGAGTATGAATTCCAGCAACAATTTGATGCAAATTCTCATTCAAACTTTCAAAATGAAGAGATGAGGGTCTCTTAAATACACTTTCCTAAAATTCATCAAGGGTTGAGATCAATTTTAATCAACGGTCAGGATTAAAGGTGAAGTTTAGTCATAAAAGGAGATTTCCAAATTAAAGAGAGTTAACGGATTTAATTTGAGTCAAATAAGGAGTTAACTGATTCAATTTGAGTAGAAAAAAGAGTTAACAGTTTTAACTCATTTTTTGTCAATAGTGAACTAAAAATTTTCTTTTTTGAACTGAAGAGAGATTTTGTTGAGATATTTAATTTAATAAAATGAGATATGCTCTCATAATTACTTTTTCTATTTAATTAAATAATCTTTAATTAATTAAAGACAGTTATTATTTAATTAAATAAATTCATTTAATTAATTAGGAATGGCTTCTCATTGAATCAAATAACTTTGTTTAATTAATTAGAAGTAAGTACTCCATTTAATTAAATAATTTTATTTAATGATTTCAAAATTCCTTTCGAAACTAGTCAACTCAAGTCAACCGTGGTTAAATCTGGTCAACTTTTGGTCAAACTTGATCTTTGCGTATGTGAATATGAGCGAATGTGAGTATGAATTTCAGCAATAATTCGATGCAAATTCTCATTCAACCTTTCAAAATAAAGAGATGAGGGTCTTTTAAATAGACTTTTCTGGAATTCATCAATGGTTGAGATTGATTTCAATCAACGGTCAGGATTAAAGGTGAAGTTTACTCATAAAGAGAGATTTCCAAATTAAAGGGAGTTAATAGATTTAATTTGAGTAAAATAAAGATTTAACTAATTCAATTTGATTAGAAAAAGGAGTTAACTCATTTAACTCATTTTTTATCAATAGTGAACTGAAAATTTCCCTTTATGAACTAAAGAGAGATTTTGTTGTGATATTTAATTTACTAAAATGAGATATGCTCTCATAATTACTTTTTCTATTTAATTAAATAATCTTTAATTAATTAGAGACACTTTTCTTATTTAATTAAATAACTTCATTTAATTAATTAGGAATGGCTTCTCATTTAATCAAATAACTTTGTTTAATTAATTAGAAGTAAGTACTCCATTTAATTTAATAATTTCATTTAATTATTTCAAAATTTTTTTTGAAACTAGTCAACTCAAGTCAGCCGTGGTTAAATATGGTCAACTTTTGGTCTGTAGTGCCTGCACCTAGTTCACATTTTGTTATCGTTGCTGAACTCTTTTAGAACTAGTTTTATGTTGTTGGTTAGCAGCATTCTTTTGAGATTAATAATAATACAAATTTTTTAAGGGAATGTTGGCATTCTTTGAAAGATGACGAATATGGTCATTTAAGATTTTCAATAATTATTATTGAATTATTAATATGATCTTTTGAGTATTGAATTATAATTGACTTTTATCATACAGGATTATAGTTAGTAATTAGTCAACTGATATTAATTGGAACGTTGTTATGATTATGTAATTATTAATTAAATCAATCAATAAGAGTTAATTAAATTTAATTAACAATGAAGTTAAGTAATGAAGATTTAATTGATATAATTCTTTTAATTAGATTGTAGAAATATTGATATCAAGTTGATAGGTGTTATTCTTATGACTTGAATGATTACCTTAAATATTTGATGGCGAAGACTTAGTAATATTTAATTGGGGACTATTAGAATATGGACCTATGTTAATTGATTGATGTAATTGATCATTTTAATAAAGTTATAATCTCGTATTCAAAGAATGATAATTGGTCCTCTTATAATATAACGAATAATGATTCTAAAAAAGTTGAAAGGTTAATCAATTAGAATATGGATCATGGTTAAATATAAAGGACAATTTAATTAAGGTCAATGATGATCATTTTAGTGAATATTTATCCTTAAGTTATTCTTAGAATGTAATTCTTAATAATGAAAGGGTAATGCTATCGGGGAACAATTGGGTTGACTTGTAGGTCAAATGATGAAACTTAAAACACTTGAAGTATACTTGCAAATAGAAAACTGAAAACCCCTACACATTATTCAACGATGAGAATTTAGTAAACCAAAACATGTGTTTGCATCGTGTATTCTATATGCTTCTTGTTTTGGATTTTGAGTTGACTAGTGTTGACCAGTCCTAAGTTGTTACCAGAGGCTCGGGGGTTATGAGATGTGATCGCATGTTGATCTTATTTGGTCTTGATCTTTATAAGCCCAACCATGGTTATGTGATCGTATGCTCTATGAAATGTTTGTATTTGTTCTTCAGCCTTCATGTGTGAAGCTAAGATGTAAATATATATGAGATGCTTGAGCTATTCATTTTTGACTCATCAATCAGTTATCCTTGGATTACTTTCTAGTCGCCATGATGGGACTGAAATGTGGATTTATTTTTTGATAATGTCATGTTGTGACATGTTTAACTCAACCATTTTGGAGTCTTCGATCATTATGATTTTGAGATATTCTTGGTTGCTTGTTGAGAACCATTTATCTTGAGATATATTTTGGTTATTGAGAACTAATTGATACTTATGATTATCAGTGATGACTTCAGTTGCCAATAGAGAACTGTTGTGGTCATGATTTTTTTATGGATGCTTTTTTAGATTCTCATGGAGATTTGATGATTCTTATCTTGAAGATTTGATGATTCTTATTATGGATATTTGATACTTTTATGCATATTTGATGATTTTATTATGGATTATCTTTTATGATTTTTAGATTTATAATTCCATGAGCTTAGGGTAGGTGCTCTACTTGTAGTGTCGGGAAGTGGCTTGCAATGGAGGCTGGGGCCCTAAGTGGCTGCCAGGGTAACTCATTGTTAGTTTGGTTAATAAGTGATAACATTTATACACTAAATGAAGATTAAATGAACGTAAAAAGATAATTTTTTTGATGTTCTCACCCATGCCTTGAGTGCTTGTGCAGGCTAGGATGGGAGTAGTGAGAATGCATAGTTGCGACCGTGCATTCCGTAGTATACCTCGTAAAAATGAGAGGATACTAGTGGCCGCATGAGATTAGTATAGACCCATAGAGTTTAGCTAACTGCCAGTGTAACTTGTACGTGATAATTGTGATGACACTTTCTCGCTTGTAGAGTAAGTTTCCTACATGTCTTTGTGTGCCTCTAGGAATTAGATATCTATTTTGTGTGTGTTGGAACCTTTGAGTTAGTATACTTTTAGGATTCCTAGACTTATAGAGATTTGTGCTTCATGAATTGATTTCCTATTTGAGACTTGAGATTATCTCCTCAGCACAATGGGAGTGGACCACTTAAGTTCCTCGTGGTCGGGTGGTAGTGTATTTTCACTCTTATCATTTGAGATCCGTTCGAGACACCATGACTGGAGTATCCTTGGTTGGTATTTATTCTTCATTATATTCTTGGAGCATTATGATAGATAATATACCTTATTATGGATGTATTTACTGGTATGTTTCTTATATTGATGATTTGCTTTACTTTGCATATGTTAGTTGATGATTTATTATGCTTTACTTTGCATGTTAGTAGGATGTTTTAAGAGTGACATTCCTACTATGTTAATACCGATGATCTCTTCGATGCTTTGGAATGTTACGCACGGAGGGATGGCTAGGATCCACGATGGTCTAATGATGCTATTTAAGGTTGGGAGGAACCGTGCACTTAGTTATTTATGTTTGTGATCTATGGTTATCTTTTGTGATGGATGTTTATATCTTTTGCGATGATGTATCATGTATGATATGTGGTTTCATTTATGTTATTGCATCATGGATTAATATTAGAAGATGATGATGTACTTTATTTACTTTGATGTTTATTCTTTTAAGCTTTTCATACCCTGTGATATGTACAGTGGATGATTGAGCTAAACTAAAATATAATTACAAAAGGACACTTGTATATTGTTTAAGTACATTGGATGTATCATTGTTATTTCATAAAGATGAGATGTTCGATGAATAGTTAATTTAGATGTGATACAACGTTAAGGGATCTTTAAAGAATGTAGCCTGTTATGTATATATGTTATGCTTATTTTCATTTGAATTGTTGCTATTGCTTCCGAAAATGTTATGAATGGTCTTATCTTTCATGTTTAAAAAAAAAATTGTTTGACAAACTTAGTAAAATTCTTTAGATCCCTTCGCGGGGCATTACATGGTCAAACTTGATCTTTGCATATGTCAATATGAGCAAATGTGAGTATGAATTCCAACAACAATTCAATGCAAATTTTCATTCAACCATTCAAAATGAAGAGATGAGGGTTTGTTAAATAGACTTTTCTGGAATTCATCAACGTTTGAGATCGATTTCAATCAACGGTCGGGATTAAAGGTGAAGTTTAGTCATAAAGGGAGATTTTCAAACTAAAGGGAGGTAATGGATTTAATTTGATTAAAATAAGAAGTTAACTAATTCAATTTGAGTAGAAAGAGGAGTTAACTGATTTAACTCATTTTTGATCAATAGTGAACTAGAAATTTTACTTTTTGAACTAAAGAGAGATTTTGTTGAGATATTTAATTTAATAAAATGAGATATGCTCGCATAATTACTTTTTCTATTTAATTAAATAATCTTTAATTAATTATAGACACTTTTCTTATTTAATTAAGTAACTTTATTTAATTAATTAGGAATGACTTCTCATTTAATTAAATAACTTTGTTTAATTAGTTAGAAGTAAGTACTCCATTTAATTAAATAATTTCGTTTAATTATTTCAAAATTTTTTTCGAAACTAGTCAACTCATGTCAACCGTGGTTAAATCTGGTCAACTTTTTGTCAAACTTGATCTTTGCATATGTGAATATGAGAAAATGTGAGTATGAATTTCAGCAACAATTCGATGAAAATTCTCATTCAACCTTTCAAAATGAAGAGATGAGGGTCTCTGAAATAGACTTTCATCGAATTCATCAACAGTTGAGATCGATTTCAATCAACGGTCAGGATTAAAGTTGAAGTTCAGTCATAAAGGGAGATTTCCAAATTAAAGGGAGTTAACGGATTTAATTTGAGTAAAATAAGAAGTTAACTGATTCAATTTGAGTAGAAAAAGAAGTCAACTGATTTAACTCCTTTTTTATCAATACTGAACTAAAAATTTCTCTTTTTTAAATGAAGAGAGATTTTGTTGAGATATTTAATTTAATAAAATGAGATATGCTTTCATAATTACTTTTTCTATTTAATTAAATAATTTTTAATTAATTAGAAATACTTTTCTTATTTAATTAAATAACTTCATTTAATTAATTAGGAGTGGCTTCTCATTTAATTAAATAACTTTGTTTAATTAATTAACAATAAGTACTCCATTTAATTAAATAATTTCAAAAAAAAATTCAAAACTAGTCAACTCAAGTCAACCATGGTTAAATCTAGTCAACTTTTGGTCAAACTTGATCTTTGCATATGTAAATATGAGCAAATGTGAGTATGAATTCCAGCAACAATTCGATGCAAATTTTCATTCAACCTTTCAAAATGAAGAGATGAGGGTCTCTTATATAGACTTTCCTAGAACTCATCAACGGTTGAGATCGATTTCAATCAACGGTCAAGATTAAAGGTGAAGTTCAGTCATAAAAGGAGATTTCCAAATTAAAGGGAGTTAATAGATTTAATTTGAGTAAAATAAGGAGTTAACTAATTCAGTTTGAGTAGAAAAAGGAATTAACTGATTTAAATCATTTTTGATCAATAGTGAACTGAAAATTTCCCTTTTTGAATTGACGAGAGATTTTGTTGAGATATTTAATTTAATAAAATGAGATATGCTCTCATAATTATTTTTCCTATTTAATTAAATAATCTTTAATTAATTACAGACACTTTTTTTATTTAATTAAATAACTTCATTTAATTAATTAGGAATGGCTTCTCATTTAATTAAATGACTTTATTTAATTAATTAGAAGTAAGTACTTCATTTAATTAAATAATTTCGTTTAATTATTTCAAAATTATTTTTGAAACCAGTCAACTGAAGTCAACCGTGGTTAAATCTAGTCAACTTTTGGTCAAACTTGATGTTTGCGTATGTGAATATGAGCAAATGTGATTATGAATTCCAGCAATAATTCGATGCAAATTCTCATTCAACCTTTCAAAATGAAGAGATGAGGGTCTCTTAAATAGACTTTCCTAGAATTCATCAATGGTTGAGATCGATTTCTATCAATGGTCAGGATTAAAGGTGAAGTTCAGTCATAAAGGGAGATTTTCAAATTAAAGTGAGTTAATAGATTTGATTTGAGTAAAATAAGGAGTTAAATAATTCAATTTGAGTAGAACAAGGAGTTAACTGATTTAACTCATTTTTTATCAATAGTGAACTGAAAATTTTCCTTTTTGAACTGAAGAGAGATTTTGTTAAGTTGTTTAATTTAATAAAATGAGATATGCTCTTATAATTACTTTTTCTATTTAATTAAATAATCTTTAATTAATTACAGACACTTTTCTTATTTTATTAAATAACTTCATTTAATTAATTAGGAATGGCTTCTCATTTAATTAAATAATTTTGTTTAATTAATTAGAATTAATTACTCCATTTAATTAAATAATTTCGTTTAATTATTTTAAAATTCTTTTCGAAACTAGTCAACTCAAGTCAACCCTAGTTAAATCTTGTCAACTTTTGGTCAAACTTGATCTTTGCGTATGTGAATATGAGAAAATGTGAGTATGAATTTCAGCAACAATTCGATGCAAATTCTGATTCAACCTTTCAAAATGAAAAGATGAGGGTCTCTTAAATAAACTTTCCTGTAGTTCATCAATGGTTGAGATCAATTTAATTCAACGGTCAGGATTAAAGGTGACGTTCAGTCATAAAGAAAGATTTTCAAATTAAAGGGAGTTAACGGATTTAATTTGAGTAAAATAATGAGTTAACTGATTCAATTTGAATAGAAAAAGGAGTTAACTCATTTAACTGATTTTTGATCAATAGTGAACAAAAAATTTCCCTTTTTGAACTAAAGAGAGATTTTGTTGAGATATTGAATTTAATAAAATGTGATATGCTCTCATAATTAATTTTTCTATTTAATTAAATAATTTTTAATTAATTATAGATAATTTTCTTATTTAATTAAATAACTTCATTTAATTAATTAGGAATAACTTCTCATTTAATTAAATAACTTTGTTTAATTAATTAGAAGTAAGTACTCCATTTAATTAAATAATTTTGTTTAATTATTTCAAAATTATTTTCGAAACTAGTTAACTCAAGTCAACTGTGGTTAAATCTGTTTAACTTTTGGTCAAACTTGATCTTTGCGTATGTGAATATGAGCAAATGTGAGTATGAATTCTAGCAACAATTCAATGCAAATTCTGATTCAACGTTTCAAAATGAAGAGATGAGGCTGTCTTAAATAGACTTTCTTAGAATTCATCAACGGTTGAGATCAATTTCAATCAATGGTCAGGATTAAAATTGAAGTTCAATCATAAAGGGAGATTTTCAAATTAAAGTGAGGTAACAGATTTAATTTGAGTAAAATAAGGAATTAACTGATTCAATTTGAGTAGAAAAAGGAGTTAACTGATTGAACTCATTTTTGGTCAATGGTGAATTAGAAATTTTTCTTTTTGAACTGAAAAGAGATTTTGTTCAGATATTTAATTTACTAAAACGAGATATGCTCTCATAATTTCTCTTTTTATTTAATTAAATAATCTTTAATTAATTAGAGACACTTTTCTTATTTAATTAAATAACTTCATTTAATTAATTAGGAATGGCTTCTCATTTAATTAAATAACATTTTTTAATTAATCAGAAGTAAGTAGTCCATTTAATTAAATAATTTCATTTAATTATTTCAAAATTCTTTTCTAAACTAGTCAACTCAAGTCAACTGTGGTTAAATCTGGTCAACTTTTGGTGAAATTTGATGTTTGCATATGTGAATATGAGCAAATGTGAGTATAAATTCCAGCAACAATTCAATGCAAATTCTCATTCAAACTTTCAAAATGAAGAGATGAGGGTCTCTTAAATAGACTTTCCTGGAATTCATCAATGGTTGAGATCGATTTCAATCAACGGTCAGGAATAAGAGTGAATTTCAGTCATAAAGAGAGATTTCCAAATTAAAGGGAGTTAAAAGATTTAATTTGAGTAAAATAAGCAGTTAACTGATTCAATTTGAGTACAAAATGGAGTTAACTGATTTAACTCATATTTGACCAATAGTGAACTAGAAATTTTACTTTTTGAACTGAAGAGAGATTTTGTTGAGATATTTAATTTTATAAAATGAGTTATGCTCTCATAATTACTCTTTCTATTTAATCAAATAATCTTTAATTAATTAGAGACACTTTTCTTATTCAATTAAATAACTTCATTTAATTAATTAGGAATGGCTTCTTATTTAATTAAATAACTTTGTTTAATTAATTAGAAGTAAGTACTCCATTTAATTAAATAATTTCGTTTAATTATTTCACAAAAAAATTTTAAACTAGTCAACTCAAGTCAACCGTGGTTAAATCTGGTCAACTTTTGGTCAAACTTGATCTTTGCGTATGTGAATATGAGCAAATGTGAGTATGAATTCCGGTAACAATTCATTGCAAATTGTCATTTAACCTTTCAAAATGCAGAGATGAGGGTCTCTTAAATAGACTTTCCTAAAATTCATCAACAGTTGTGATCGATTTCAATCAACGGTCAGAATTAAAGTTAAAGTTCAGTCATAAAGGGAGATCTCTGAATTAAAGGGAGTTAACAGATTTGATTTGAGTAAAATAAGGAGTTAACTGATTCAATTTGAGTAGAAAAAGGAGTTAACTGATTTAACTCATTTTTTATCAATAGTGAACAGAAAATTTCTCTTTTTGAACTGAAGAGAGATTTTGTTGAGATATTTAATTTATTAAAATGAGATATGCTCTCATAATTACTTTTTGTATTTAATTAAATAATCTTTAATGAATTCGAGACACTTTTCTTATTTAATTAAATAAATTCATTTAATTAATTAGGAATGGCTTCTCATTTAATTAAAACACTTTGTTTAATTAATTAGAAGTAAGTACTCCATTTAATTAAATAATTTCATTTAATTATTTCAAAAAAAAATTCGAAACTAGTCAACTCAAGTCAACCATGGTTAAATTTGGTCAATTTTTGGTCAAACTTGATCTTTGCGTATGTGAATATGAGCAAATGTGAGTATGAATTCTAGCAACAATTCGATGCAAATTTTCATTCAACCTTTTAAAATGAAGAGATGAGAGTCTCTTAAATAGACTTTTGTGGAATTTATCAACGGTTGAGATCGATTTCAATCAACGGTCAGGATTAAAAGTGAAGTTCAGCCATAAAGGGAGATTTTGAAATTAAAAGGAGTTAACAAATTTAATTTGAGTAAAATAAAGAGTTAACCAATTCAATTTGACTAGAAAAAGGAGTTAACTAATTTAACTCATTTTTGATCAATAATGAACTGAAAATTTCCCTTTTCGAACTGAAGAGAGATTTTGTTGAGATATTTAATTTAATAAAATGAGACATTCTCTCATAATTACTTTTTCTATTTAATTAAATAATCTTTAATTAATTAGAGACATTTTTCATATTTAATTAAATAAATTCATTTAATTAATTAGGAATGGCTTCTCATTTATATATATAACTTTGTTTAATTAATTAGAAGTAAGTACTCCATTTAAATAAATAATTTTGTTTAATTATTTCAAAATTCTTTTCAAAACTAGTCAACTCAAGTCAACCGTAGTTAAATCTGCTTAACTTTTGGTCAGACTTGATCTTTGCGTATCTGAATATGAGCAAATGGGAGTATGAATTCTAGCAACAATTCGATGCAAATTCTCATTCAACCTTTCAAAATGAAGAGATGAGGATCTCTTAAATAGACTTTCCTGGAATTCATCAACGGTTGAGATCAATTTCAATCAACGGTCAGGATTAAAGGTGAAGTTCAGTCATAAAGGGAGATTTCCAAATTAAAGAGAGTTAACAGATTTAATTTGAGTAAAATAAGGAGTTAACTGATTCAATTTGAGTACAAAAATGAGTTAACTAATTTAACTCATTTTTGATGAATAGTGAACTGGAAATTTTCTCTTTTGAACTGAAGAGAGATTTTGTTGACATATTTAATTTAATAAAATGAGATATGCTTTGATAATTAATATTTCTATTTAATTAAATAATCTTTAATTAATTAGAGATGCTTTTCTTATTTAATTAAATAACTTAATATAATTAATTAGGAATGGCTTCTCATTTAATTAAATAACTTTGTTTAAATAATTAGAAGTAAGTACTCGATTTAATTAAATAATTTTGTTTAATTATTTCAAAATTCTTTTCGAAACTAGTCAACTCAAGTCAACCGTGGTTAAATCTGGTCAACTTTTGGTGAAACTTGATCTTTGCGTATGTGAATATGAGCAAATGTGAGTATGAATTCTAGCAAAAATTCGATGCAAATTCTCATTCAACCTTTCCAAATGAAGAGATGAGGATCTCTTAAATAGACTTTCTTGGAATTCATCAACGGTTGAGATCGATTTCAATCAATGGTTAGGATTAAGGGTGAAGTTCAGTCATAAAAGGAGATTTGCAAATTAAAGGGAGTCAACAGATTTAATTTGAGTAAAATAATGAGTTAACCGATTCAATTTGAATAGAAAAAGGAGTTAACTCATTTAACTCATTTTTGATCAATAGTGAACTGGACATTTCCCTTTTTGAACTAAAGAGAGATTTTGTGGAGATACTTAATTTAATAAAATGAGATATGCTCTCATAATTACTTTTTTTATTTAATTAAATAATATTTAATTAATTAGAGACACTTTTCTTATTTAATTAAATAACTTCATTTAATTAATTAGTAATGACTTCTCATTTAATTAAATAACTTTGTTTAATTAATTAGAAGTAATTTCTCCATTTAATTAAATAATTTCATTTAATTATTTCTAATTTTTTTTCAAAATTAGTCAACCATGGTTGAATCTGGTCAACTTTTTGTCAAACTTGATCTCTGCGTATGTGAATATGAATAAATGTGAGTATGAATTCAACCAACAATTCGATGCAAATTCTCATTCAACCTTTCAAAATGAAGAGATGAGGGTCTCTTAAATAGCCTTTTCTGGAATATATCAACGGTTGAGATCGATTTCAATCAACGGTTAGGATTAAAGGTGATGTCCAATCATAAAGAGAGATTTTCAAATTAAATGGAGTTAACAGATGTAATTTGAGTAAAATAAAGAGTTAACTAATTCTATTTGAGTAGAAAAGGGACTTAACTAATTTAACTCATTTTTTATCGATAGTGAACTGAAAATTTCCCTTTTTGAACTGAAGAGAGATTTTGTTGAGATATTTAATTTAATAAAATGAGATATTCTCTCATAATTACTTTTTCTATTTAATTAAATAATCTTCAATTAATTAGAGACACTTTTCTTATTTAATTAAATAACTTAATTTAATTAATTAGGAATGGCTTCTCATTTAATTAAATAACTTTTTTTAATTAATTAGAAGTAAGTACTTCATTTAATTAAATAATTTTTTTTATTTATTTCAAAATTCTTTTCGAAACTAGTCAACTCTAGTCAACCATGGTTAAATCTGGTCAACTTTTGTTCAAACTTTATCTTTGCGTATGTGAATATGAGCAAATGTGATTATGAATTCCAGTAACAATTCAACGCAAACTCTAATTCAACCTTTCAAAATGAAGAGATGAGGGTCTCTTAAATAGACTTTCCTAAAATTTATGAACGGTTGAGATCGATTTCAATCAACGGTCAGGATTAAAGTTGATGTTCAGTCATAAAGGGAGATTTCCAAATTAAAGGGAGTTAACAGATATAATTTGAGTAAAATAAGGAGTTAACTTATTCAATTTGAGTAGAAAAAGGAGTTAACTCATTTAACTCATTTTTGACCAATAGTAAACTGAAAATTTCTCTTTTTGAACTGAAGAGAGATTTTATTGAGATATTTAATTTAATAAAATGAGATATGCTCTTATAATTACTTTTTCTATTTAATTAAATAATCTTTAATTAATTAGAGGCACTTTTCTTTATATAATTATATAACTTCATTTAATTAATTAGCAATGGATTCTCATTTAATTAAATAACTTTGTTTAATTAATTAGAAGTAAGTACTCCATTTAATTAAATAATTTCGTTTAATTATTTTAAAATTCTTTTCGAAACTAGTCAAATCATGTCAACCATGGTTAAACCTAGTCAACTTTTTTTCAAACTTGATCTTTGCGTATGTGAATATGAGCAAATGTGAGTATGAATTCCGGCAACAATTCGATGCAAATTGTCATTCAACCTTTCAAAATGAAGAGATGAGGGTCTCTTAAATAGACTTTTCTGAAATTCATCAATGGTTGAGATCGATTTCAATCAACGGTCAGGAATAAAGGTGAAGTTCGGTCATAAAGGGAGATTTCCAAAGTAAAGGGAGTCAACAGATTTAATTTGAGTAAAATAAGGAGTTAAGTGATTCAATTTGAGTAGAAAATGGAGTTAACTTATTTAACTCATTTTTTATCAATAGTGAAATGGAAATTTCTCTTTTTGAACTGAAGAGAGATTTTGTTGAGATATTTAATTTAATAAAATGAGATAAGCTCTCATAATTACTTTTTCTATTTAATTAAATAATCTTTAATTAATTCGAAGCACTTTTCTTATTTAATTAAATAACTTCATTTAATTAATTAGGAATTGCATCTCATTTAATTAAATAACTTAGTTTAATTAATTATAAGTAAGTACTGCATTTAATTAAATAATTTTATTTAATTATTTAAAAATTATTTTAGAAACTGGTCGACTCAAGTCAACTGTGGTTAAATCTGATCAACTTTTGGTCAAACTTGATCTTTGCGTATGTAAATATGAGCAAATGTGAGTATAAATTCCAGCAACAATTCGATGCAAATTCTCATTCAACCTTTCAAAATGAAGAGATGAGGGTTTTTTAAATAGACTTTCTTGAAATTCATCAACGGTTGAGATTGATTTCAATCAACAGTCAGTATTAAAGGTGAAGTTCAGTCATAAAGGAAGATTTCCAAATGAAAGGGAGTTAACAGATTTAATTTGAGTAAAATAAGAAGTTAACTGATTCAATTTGAGTGGAAAAAGGAGTTAACTAATTCAACTCATTTTTGATCTATAGTGAACTGAAAATTTCTCTTTTTGAACTGAAGAGAGATTTTGTTAAGATATTTAATTTAATAAAATGAGATATGCTTCCATAATTACTTTTTCTATTTAATTAAGTAATCTTTAATTAATTAGAGGCACTTTTCTTATTTAATTAAATAACTTCATTTAATTAATTAGGAATGGCTTCTCATTTAATTAAATAACTTTGTTTAATTAATTATAAGTAAGTACTCAATTTAATTAAATAATTTTACTTAATTATTTCAAAATTCTTTTCTAAACTAGTTAACTCAAGTGAACCGTGGTTAAATCTGGTCAATTTTTAATCAAACTTGATCTTTACGTATGTGAATATGAGCAAATGTGAGTATGAATTCCAGCAACAGTTCGATGCTAATTCTCATTCAACCTTTCAAAATGAAGAGATGAGGGTCTGTTAAATAGACTTTCCTGAAATTCATCAATGGTTGAGATCGATTTCAATCAACGGTCAGGATTAAAGGTGAAGTTCAGTCATAAAGGGAGATTTCCAAATTAAAGGGAGTCAACATGTTTCATTTGAGTAAAATAAGGAGTTAACTAATTCAATTTCAGTAGAAAAAGGAGTTAACTGATTTATCTCATTTTTTATCAATAGCGAACTGAAAATTTAATTAATTAGGAATGGCTTCTCATTTAATTAAATAACTTTGTTTAATTAATTAGAAGTAAGTACTCCATTTAATTAAATAATTTGGTTTAATTATTTTAAAATTATTTTTGAAACTAGTCAACTCAAGTCAACCGTGGTTAAATCTGGTCAACTTTTGGTCAAACTTGATCTTTGCGTATGTGAATATAAGCAAATGTGAGTAAGAATTCTAGCAACTATTCGATGCAAATTCTCATTCAACCTTTCAAAATGAAGATATAAGAGTATGTTAAATAGTCTTTCCTAGAATTCATCAATGGTTGAGATCGATTTCAATCAATGGTCAGGATTAAAGGTGAAGTTCAGTAATAAAGTGAGATTTCCAAATTAAATGGAGTTAACAGATTTAATTTGTGTAAAATAAGGAGTTAGCAGATTCAATTTGAGTAGAAAAAGGAGTTAACTGATTTACCACATTCTTTTATCAATATTGATCTGGAAATTTCTCTTTTTGAACTGAAGAGAGATTTTGTTGAGATATTTAATTTAATAAAATGAGATATGCTCTCATAATTACTTTTTGTATTTAATTAAATAATCTTTAATTAATTAGAGACACTTTTCTTATTTAATTAAATAACTTCATTTAATTAATTAGGAATGGCTTCTCATTTAATTAAATAACTTTGTTTAATTAATTAGAAGTAAGTACTCCATTTAATTAAATAATTTCGTTTAATTATTTCAAATTTTTTTTCGAAACTAGTTAACTCAAGTAAATCGTGGTTAAATCTGGTCAACTTTTGGTCAAATTTGATCTCTGCGTATGTGATTATGAGCAAATGTGAGTATGAATTTTAGCAATAATTCGATGCAAATTCTCATTGATCCTTTCAAAATGAAGAGATTAGGGTCTCTTAAATAGACTTTCATGGAATTTATCAATGGTGGAGATCGATTTCAATCATCGATAAGGATTAAATATGAAGTTCAGTCATAAAGGGAGATTTCCAAATAAAAGGGAGTTAACAGATTTAATTTGAGTAAAATAAAGAGTTAATTGATTCAATTTCAGTAGAAAAAGGAGTTAACTAATTTAACTCATTTTTTATCAATAGTGAATTGGAAATTTTCCTTTTTGAACTGAAGAGAGATTTTGTTGAGATATTTAATTTAATAAAATGAGATATGCTCTCATAATTACTTTATCTATTTAATTAAATAATCTTTAATTAATTAGACACACTTTTTTTATTTAATTAAATAACTTCATTTAATTAATTAGGAATGGCTCCTCATTTAATTAAATAACTTTTTTTTATTAATTAGAAGTAAATACTCCATTTAATTAAATAATTTCGTTTAATTATTTAAAAATTCTTTTCGAAACTAGTCAACTCAAGTCAACCGTGATTAAATCTGGTCAACTTTTGGTCAAACTTGATCTTTGCGTATGTGAATATGAGCAAATTTGAGTATGAATTCCATCAACAATTCGATGCAAATCCTCATTCAACCTTTCAAAATGAAGAGATGAGAGTCTCTTAAATAGATTTATTTGGAATTCATCAATGGTTGAGATCGATTTCAATCGACGGTCAGGCTTAAATGTGAAGTTCAGTCATAAAGGCAGATTTCCAAATTAAAGGGAGTTAACAGATTTAATTTGAGTAAAATAAGAAGTTAACTGATTCAATTTGATTAGAAAAAGGAGTTAACTGATTTAACTCATTTTTTATCAATAGTGAACTAGAAATTTCCCTTTTTGAACTGAAGAGAGTTTTTGTTGAGATATTTAATTTAATAAAATGAGATATGCTCTTATAATTACTTTTTCTATTTAATTAAATAATCTTTAATTAATTAGAGACACTGTTCTTATTTAATTAAATAACTTCATTTAATTAATTAAGAATGGCTTCTCATTTAATTAAATAACTTTGTTTAATTAATTAGAAGTAAGTACTCAATTTAATTAAATGATTTCGTATAATTATTATTTTTTTTTTTTTGAAATTAGTCGACTCAAGTCAACCATGGTTAAATCTGGTTAACTTTTGGTCAAACTTGATCTTTGCGTATGTGAATATGAGCAAATGTGAGTATGAATTCTAGCAACAATTCGATGCAAATTCTCATTCAACCTTTCAAAATGAAGAGATGAGGGTCACTTAAATACACTTTCTTTGAATTCATCAACGATTTAGATCGATTTCAATCATCGGTCAGGATTAAAGGTGAAGTTCAGTCATAAAGGGAGATTTTCAATTTAAAGAGAGTTAACAGATTTAATTTGAGTAAAATAAGGAGTTAACTGATTCTATTTGAGTAAAAAAAGTAGTTAACTGATCTAACTCATTTTTAATCAATAGTGAATTGAAAATTTCCCTTTTTGAACGGAACAGAGATTTTGTTGAGATATTTAATTTAATAAAATGAGATATGCTCTCATAATTACTTTTTTTTATTTAATTAAATAATTTTTAATTAATTAGAGACACTTTTCTTATTTAATTAAATAACTTCATTTAATTAATTAGGAATGGCTTCTCATTTAATTAAATAACTTTTTAAAACTAATTAGAAGTAAGTACTCAATTTAATTAAATAATTTTGTTTAATTATTTCAAAATTCTTTTCGAAACTAGTTAACTCAAGTCAACGGTGGTTAAATCTGGTCAATTTTTGGTTAAATTTGATTTTTGTCTATATGAATATGAGCAAATGTGAGTATGAATTCCAGTAACAATTCGATGCAAATTCTCATTCAACCTTTCAAAATGAAGAGATGAGGGTTTCTTAAATAGACTTTCCTAGAATTCATCAACGGTTGAGATCCATTTCAATCAACAGTCAGGATTAAAAGTGAAGTTCTGTCATAAAGGAAGATTTTCAAATTAAAGGGAGTTAACAAATTTAATTTGAGTAAAATAAGGAGTTAACTGATTCAATTTGAGTAGAAAAAGGAGTTAACTAATTTAACTCATGTTTTATCAATAGTGAACTCAAAATTTCTCTTTTTGAATAGAAGAGAGATTTTGTTGAGATATTTAATTTAATAAAATGAGATATGCTCTCATAATTACTTTTTCTATTTAATTAAATAGTCTTTAATTTATCAGAGACACTTTTTTTATTTAATTAAATAACTTCATTTAATTAATTAGGAATGGCTTCTCATTTAATTAAATAACTTTGTTTAATTAAATAGAAGTAAGTACTCCATTTAATTAAATAATTTCGTTTAATTATTTCAAAATTCTTTTCGAAACTAGTCAACTCATGTAATGTCCCGCCTAGGTATCCAAAGAATTTTACTAAGTCTTCCAAACAATTTTTTTTTTTTTTAACATGAAAGATAAAACCATTCATAACATTTGCGTAAGCAATAGCAACAATTTAAATAAAAATAAACATAACATATATACATAACAGGCTACATTTTTTAAAGATCCCTTAATGTTATATCACATCTAAATTAACTATTCATCTAACATCCCATCCTTATGAAATAACAATGATACATCCAACGTACTTAAGCAATATAGAAGTGTCCTTTTGTAATTATATTTTAGTTTAGCTCAATCATCCACTGTACATATCACAGGGTATGAAAAGCTTAAAAAATAAACATCCAAGTAAATAAAGTACATCATCATCATCTAATATTAATCCATGATGCAATAACATAAATGAAACCACATATCATACATGATACATCATCACAAAAGATATAAACATTCATCACAAAAGATAATCATATATCACAAACATAAATAACTAAGTGCATGATTCCTCCCAATCGTAAATAGCATCATTAGACCATCGTAGATCCTAGCCATCCCTCCGTGCGTAATAGTCCAAAGCACGAAAAAGATCATCGATATTAACATAGTAGGAATGTCACTCATAAAACATCCTACTAACATGCAAATTAAAGCATAATAAATCATCAACTAACATATGCAAAGTAAAGCAAATCATCAATATAAGAAACATACCAGTAAACACATCCATCATAAGGTATATTATCTATCATAATGCTCTAAGAATATAATGAAGAATAAATACCAACCAAGGATACTCCAGCCACGGTGTCTCGGACAGATCTCAAATGATAAGAGTGAAAATACACTACCACCCGACCGCGTGAAACCTAAGTGGTCCACTTCCACCGTGGTGAGGAGATAATCTCAAGTCCCAAACAGGATATCAATACACATAGCATAAAAAGTTTAAGAATATTAAAAGTATACTAACTCAAAGGTTCCAATACACACAAAACCGACAGCTAATTCTTAGATGCACACAATGACACGTAGGAAACCTACTCTGCAAGCGACAAAGTGTCATCGCATTTATCACATACAAGTTACCATGGTAGTTAGCTAAACTCCACGGGTCCATAGTGATCTCATGCGGATAATACTATCCTCTTATACTAACGAGGCATACTATGAAATTCATGGTCGCAACCATGTATTCTCACTACTCTCATCCTAACTTGTACAAGCACTCAAGGCATGGGCGAGAACATCAACAATTATCTTTTTAAGTTTATTTTATCCCCATTTAGTGTGTAAATGTTATCACTTATTAACCAAACTTAGTAACTCATTGTAAGTTTAGTTAATAAGTGATAACATTTACACACTAAATGGGGATTAAATGAACCTAAAAAGATAATTGTTTTGATGTTCTCGCCCTTGCCTTGAGTGCTTGTATAGGCTAGGATGGGAGTAGTGAGAACACATGGTTGGGTTTGTGCATTTCGTAGTATGCCTCGTCAGTATGAGAGGATACTAGTGGCCGCATGAGATCAATATGGACCCGTGGAGTTTAGCTAACTGCCAAGGTAACTTGTACGTGATAATTGTGATGACACTTTCTCGCTTGCAGAGTAGGTTTTTTACATGTCATTATGTGCCTCTGGAAATTAGATGTCAATTTTGTGTGTGTTGGAACCTTTGAGTTAGTATACTTTCAAGATTCCTACACTTATAGAGATTTATGCTTCGTGAATTGATATCCTATTTGAGACTTCAGATTATCTCCTCACCACGGTGGGAGTGGACCACTTAGGAGTGGATTATCTTCTCATTTAATTAAATAATTTTTTTTCATTAATTGGGAGTAACTACTCCGTTCAACTAAATAATTTCATTTAATTATTTCAAAATTCTTTTCGAAACTAGTCAACTCAAGTCAACTGTGGTTAAATCTGGTCAACTTTTGGTCAAACTTGATCTGTCCGTATGTGAATATGAGCAAATGTGAGTATGAATTCTAGCAACAATTCGATGCAAATTCTCATTAAACCTTTCAAAATGAAGAGATGAGGGTCTATTAAATAGACTTTCCTGGAATTCATCAACCGTTGAGATCGATTTCAATCAATGGTCAGGATTAAAGGTGAAGTTCAGTCAAAAAAGGGAGATTTAAAAATTAAAGGGTGTTAACAGATTTAATTTGAGTAAACTAAGGAGTTAACTGATTCAATTTGAGTAGAAAAAAGAGTTAACTCATTTAACTCATTTTTGATCAATAGTGAATTAGAAATTTCCCTTTTTGAACTGAAGAGAGATTTTGTTGAGATATTTAATTTAATAAAATGAGATATGCTCTCAGAATTACTTTTTCTATTTAATTAAATAATCTTTAATTAATTAGAGAAATTTTTCTTATTTAATTAAATAACTTCATTTAATTTATTAGGAATGACTTCTCATTTAATTAAATAACTTTGTTTAATTAATTAGAAGTAAGTACTCTATTTAATTAAATAATTTCGTTTAATTATTTCAAATTTTTTTTCGAAACTACTCAACTCAAGTCAATCCTGGTCATGATTAAAGGTGAAATTCATAACAGTTGAGATCGATTTTAATCAAGGGTCATGATTAAAGTTGAAGTTCAGTCATAAAAGGAGATTTTCAAATTAAAGGCAGTTAACAGATTTAATTTGAGTGAAATAAGGAGTTAACTGATTCAATTTGAGTAGAAAAAAGAGTTAACTGATTTAACTCATTTTTTATTAATAGTGAACTGGAAATTTCTCTTTTTGAACTGAAGAGAGATTTTGTTAAGATATTTAATTTAATAAAATTAGGTATGCTCTCAAAATTACTTTTTCGGTTTAATTAAATAATCTTTAATTAATTCGAGACACTTTTCTTATTTAATTAAATAACTTTGTTTAATTAATTAGAAGTACTCCATTTAATTAAATAATTTTGTTTAATTATTTCAATTTTTTTTGAAAACTAGTCAACCGTGGTTAAATCTGGTCAACTTTTGGTCAAACTTGAACTTTACGTAAGTGAATATGAGCAAATGTGAGTATGAATTCCAGCAACAATTCGATGCAAATTCTCATTCAGCCTTTCAAAATAAAGAGATGAGGGTCTCTTAAATAGACTTTCTTTTAATTCATCAACGGTTGAGATCGATTTAAATCATCGGTCAGGATTAAAGGTGAAGTTCAATCATAAAGGGAGATTTCCAAATTAAAGGGAGTTAACAGATTTAATTTGAGTAAAATAAGGAGTTAACTGATTCAATTTGACTAGAAAAAGGAGTTAACTGATTTAACTCATTTTTTATCAATAGTGAATTGAAAATTTCTCTTTTTGAACTGAAGAGAGATTTTGTTGAGATATTTCATTTAATAAAATGAGATATGCTCTCATAATTACTTTTTCTATTTAATTAAATAATCTTTAATTAATTAGAGATACTTTTCTTATTTAATTAAAT
This sequence comes from Cupressus sempervirens, assembly GCA_028749045.1. Lineage (NCBI taxonomy): Eukaryota > Viridiplantae > Streptophyta > Pinopsida > Cupressales > Cupressaceae > Cupressus > Cupressus sempervirens. Next base: position 673,291,512 of record CM053790.1, on the reverse strand, counting down.
AACTTCATTTAATAAATAAGGAATGATTTCTCGTTTAATTAAATAACTTTGTTTAATTAATTATAAGTAAGTACTTCATTTAATTAAATAATTTCGTTTAATTATTTCAATATTATTTTCCAAATTAGTCAATTCAAGTCAATCGTGGTTAAATCTGGTCAACTTTTGGTCAAACTTGATCTCTGCGTATGTGAATATGAGCAAATGTGAGTATGAATTCCAGGAACAATTCAATGCAAATTCTCATTCAACCTTTCAAAATGAAGAGATGAGGGTCTCTTAAATAGACTTTCTTTGAATTCATCAATGATTGAGATCAATTTCAATCAACAGCTAGGATTAAAGGTGAAGTTCAGTCATAAAGGCAGATTTCCAAGTTAAAGGCAGTTAACAGATTTAATTTGAGTAAAATAAGTAGTCAACTGATTCAATTTGAGTAGAAAAAGGAGTTAACTGATTTAACTCATTTTTGATCAATAGTGAACTGGAAATTTATTTTTTTGAACTAAAGAGAGATTTTGTTGAGATATTTAATTTAATAAAATGAGATATACTCTTATAATTACTTTTTCTATTTAATTAAATAATCTTTAATTAATTAGAGACACTTTTGTTATTTAATTAAACTTCACTTAATCAATTAGGAATGGGTTCTCATTTAATTGAATAACTTTGTTTAATTAATTAGAAGTAAGTACTCCATTTAATTAAATAATTTTGTTTAATTATTTCAAAATTCTTTTCGAAACTAGTCAACTCAAGTCAACTTTTGTTAAATCTGGTCATAAAGGGAGATTTTCAAATGAAAGGGATTTAACAGATTTAAATTGAGTAAAATAAAGAGTTAATTGATTACATTTGAGTAAAACAATGAGTTAACTGATTTAACTCATTTTTTATCAATAGTGAACTGAAAATTTCCCTTTTGAACTGAAGAGAGATTTTGTTGAGATATTTAATTTAATAAAATGGGATATGCCCTCATAATTACTTTTTCTATTTAATTAAATAATCTTTAATTAATTAGAGACACTTTTCTTATTTAATTAAATATCTTCATTTAATTAATTAGGAATGGCTTCTCATTTAATTAAATAATTTTTTTTAATTAATTAGAAGTAAGTACTCCATTTAATTAAATAATTTTGTTTAATTATTTCAATTTTTTTTTCAAAATTAGTCAGCTCAAGTTAGCCATTGTTAAATTTGGTCAACTTTTGGTGAAACTTGATCTCTGCGTATGTTGATATGAGCAAATGTGAGTATGAATTCCAGAAACAATTTGATGCAAATTCTCATTCAACCTTTCAAAATGAAGAGATGAGGGTCTCTTAAATAGACTTTCTTGGAATTCATCAACGGTTGAGATCTGTTTCACTCATCGGTCAGGATTAAAGGTGAAGTTCAGTCATAAAGGGAGATTCCCAATTTAAAGAGAGTTAACAGATTTAATTTGAGTAAAATAAGGAGTTAACTGATTCAATTTGAGTAGAAAAAGGAGTTAATTGATTTAACTCATTTTTTATCAATAGTGAACTGAAAATTTCCCTTTTTGAACTGAAGAGAGATTTTGTTGATATATTTAATTTAATAAAATGAGATATGCTCTCATAAATACTTTTTTTATTTAATTAAATAATCTTTAATTAATTAGACACACTTTTCTTATTTAATTAAATAACTTCATTTAATTAATTTGGAATGGCTTCTCATTTAATTATATAACTTTGTTTAACTAATTAGAAGTAAGTACTCTATTTAATTAAATTATTTCGCTTAATTATTTCAAAAAAAAAATTGAAACTAGTCAACTCAAGTCAACCGTGCTTAAATCTGGTCAACTTTTGGTCAAACTTGATCTTTGTGTATGTAAATATGAGCAAATGTGAGTATGAATTCCAGCAACAATTTGATGCAAATTCTCATTCAACTTTTCAAAATGAAGAGATGAGGGTCTCTTAAATAGACTTTCCTAAAATTCATCAATGGTTGAGATCGATTTCAATCAGTAGTCAGGATTAAAAATGAAGTTCAGTCATAAAGGGAGATTTTTAAATTAAAGGGAGTTAACAAATTTAATTTGAGTAAAATAAAGAGTTAACTGATTTAATTTGAGAAGAAAAAGCAGTTAACTAATTTAACTCATTTTTTTATCAATAGTGAAATCAAAATTTCTCTTTTTGAACAGAAGAGAGATTTTGTTGAGATATTTAATTTAATAAAATGAGATATGCTCTCATAATTACTTTTTCTATTTAATTAAATAATCTTTAATTAATTAGAGACACTTTTCTTATTTAATTAAATAACTTTATTTAATTAATTAGGAATGGCTTCTCATTTAATTAAATAACTTTGTTTAATTAATTAGAAGTAAGTACTCTATTTAATTAAATAATTTAGTTTAAGTATTTCAAAATTCTTTTCGAAACTAGTCAAATCAAGTCAACCATGGTTAAATCTAGTCAACTTTTGGTCAAAATTAATCTTTGCGTATGTGAATATGGGCAAATGTGAGTATGAATTCCAGCAACAATTCGATGCAAATTCTCATTCAACCTTTCAAATTGAAGAGATGAGTGTCTCTTAAATAGACTTCCTTAGAATTTATCAACGGTTGAGATCGATTTCAATCAGTTGTCAAGATTAAAAATGAAGTTCTGTCATAAAGCGAGATTTCCAAATTAAACGGAGTTAACAGATTTAATTTGAGCAAAATGAGGAGTTAACTAATTCAATTTGAGTAGAAAAAGGAGTTAACTGATTTAACTCATTTTTTATCAATAGTGAACTGTAACTTTCTCTTTTTGAACTAAAGAGAGATTTTGTTGAGATATTTAATCTAATAAAATGAGATATGCTCTCATAATTATGTTTTCTATTTAATTAAATAATATTTAATTAATTAGAGACACTTTTCTTATTTAATTAAATAACTTTATTTAATTAATTAGGAATGGCTTCTCATTTAATTAAATAACTTTTTTTAATCAATTGGAAGTAAGAACTCTGTTTAATTAAATAATTTTGTTTAACTAATTTCAAAATTCTTTTCAAAACTAGTAAACTCGAGTCAATTGTGGTTAAATCTGGTCAACTTTTGGTCAAACTTGATCTCTGTTTATGTGAATACGAGGAAATTTGAGTATGAATTTCAACAACAATTCGATTCAAATTCTCATTGAACCTTTCAAAATGAAGGGATGAGGGTCTCTTAAATAGACTTTCTTGGAATTCATTAACGATTGAGATCGATTTCAATCAACGGTCAGGATTAAAGGTGAAGTTCAGTCATAAAAGGACATTTTGAAATTAAATGGAGTTAACAGATTTAATTTGAGTAAAATAAGGAGTTAACTGATTCAATTTGAGTAGAAAAAGGAGTAAACAGATTTAACTCATTTTTTATCAATACTGAACTGAAAATTTCTTTTTTTGAACTGAAGAGAGATTTTGTTGAGATATTTAATATAATAAAATGAGATATGCTCTCATAATTACTTTTTCTATTTAATTAAATAATCTTTAATTAATTAGAGACACTTTTCTTATTTATTGAAATAACTGCATTTAATTAATTAGGAATGGCTTCTTATTTAATTAAATAACTTTGTTTAATTAATTAGAAGTAAGTACTCCATTTAATTAAATAATTTCGTATCTGAATATGAGAAAATGTGAGTATGAATTCCAACAACAATTCGATGCAAATTCTCATTCAACCTTTCAAAATGAAGAGATGAGGGTCTCCTAAATAGACTTTCTTGAAATTCATCAACGGTTGAGATCGATTTAAATCATCGATCAGGATTAAAGGTGAAGTTCAGTCATAAAGGGAGATTTCCAAATTAAAGGGAGTCAACAGATTTAAATTGAGTAAAATAAGGAGTTAACTGATTCAATTTTAGTAGAAAAAGGAGTTAACCGATTTAACTCATTTTTTATCAATAGTGAACTAGAAATTTTCCTTTTTGAAGTGAACAGAGATTTTGTTGAGATATTTAATTTAATAAAATCAGATATGCTCTCATAATTACTTTTTCTATTTAATTAAATAATCTTAATTTAATTAGAGACACTTTTCTTATTTAAATAAATAACTTCATTTAATTAATTAGGAATGGCTTTTCATTTAATTAAATAACTTTTTTTAATTAATTAGAAGTAAGTACTCCATTAAATTAAATAATTTTGTTTAATTATTTAAAAATTCTTTTCGAAACTAGTCAACTCAAGTCAATTGTGCTTAAATCTGGTCATCTTTTGGTCAAACTTGATCTTTGCCTATGTGAATATGAGAAAATGTGTGTATGAATTCCAGCAACAATTCGATGCAAATTCTCATTCAACCCTTCAAAATGAAGGGATGAGGGTCTCTTAAAAAGACTTTCCTGGAATTCATCAACGGTTGAGATCGATTGTAATCAATGGTCAGGATTAAAGGTGAAGTTCAGTCATAAAGGGAGATTTTGAAATTAAAGGGAGTTAGCAGATTTAATTTGAGTAAAATAAAGAGTTAACTATTTCAATTTGAGTAGAAAAAGGACTTAACTGATTTAACTCATTTTTTATCAATATTGAACTAGAAATTTCTTTTTTTAAGCTGAAGAGAGATTTTGTTGAGATATTTATTTTAATAAAATGAGATATGCTCTCATAAGTACTTTTGCTATTTAATTAAATAATCTTTAATTAATTAGAGACACTTTTCTTATTTAATTAAATAACTTCATTTAATTAATTAGGAATGGCTTCTCATTTAATTAAATAACTTTGTTTAATTAATTTGAAGTAAGTACTCCATTTAATTAAATAATTTCATTTAATTATTTCAAAAAAAATTTGAAACTAGTCAACTCAAGTCAACCGTGGTTAAATCTGGTCAACTTTTGGTCAAACTTGAACTCTGCGTATGTGACTATGAGCAAATGTGAGTATAAATTCCAATAACAATTCGATGCAAATTCTCATTCAACCTTTCAAAATGAAGAGATGAGGGTCTCTAAAATAGACTTTCCTAGAAATCATCAACGATTGAGATCGATTTCAATCAACGGTCAGGATTAAAGTTGAAGTTCAGTTATAAAGGGAGATTTTGAAATGAAAGGGAGTTAACAAATTTAATTTGAGTAAAATAAGGAGTTAACTGATTCAATTTGAGTAGAAAAAGGAGTTAACTGATTTAACTTATTTTTTATCAATAGTGAACTAGAAATTTCCCTTTTTAAACCGAAGAGAGATTATGTTGAGATATTTAATTTAATAAAATGAGATATGTTCTCATAATTACTTTTTCTATTTAATTAAATAATCTTTTATTAATTAGAGACACTTTTCTTATTTAATTAAATAACTTCATTTAATTAATTAGGAATGGCTTCTCATTTAATTAAATAATTTTGTTTAATTAATTAGAAGTAAGTACTCCATTTAGTTAAATAATTTCATTTAATTATTTCAAAATTCTTTTCGAAACTAGTCAACTCAAGTCAACCGTGGTTAAAGTTGGTGAACATTTGGTCAAACTTGATCTCTGCGTATTTGAATATGAGCAAATGTGAGTATGAATTCCAGCTACAATTCGATGCAAATCCTCATTCAACCTTTCAAAATGAAGAGATGAAGGTCTCTTAAATTGACTTTCCTCGAATTCATCAATGGTTGAGATCAATTTCAATCAACGGCCAGGATTAAAGGTGAAGTTCAGTCATAAAGGAAGATTTCAAAATTAAAGGTAGTTAACAGATTTAATTTGAGTAAAATAAGTAGTCAACTGATTCAATTTGAGTAGAAAAAGGAGTTAACTAATTTAACTTATTTTTTATCAATAGTGAACTAAAAATTTCCTTTTTTGAACTGAAGAGAGATTTTGTTGAGATATTTAATTTAATAAAATGAGATATGCTCTTATAATTACTTTATCTATTTAATTAAATAATTTTTAATTAATTAGAGACACTTTTTTTATTTAATTAAACTTCATTTAATCAATTAGGAATGGGTTTTCATTTAATTCAATAACTTTGTTTAATTAATTAAAAGTAAATACTCCATTTAATTAAATAATTTAATTTAATTATTTCAAAATTCTTTTCGAAACTAATTAACTCAAGTCAACTTTTGTCAAATCTCGTCATAAAGGAAGATTTTCAAATTAAAGGGAGTTAACAGATTTAATTTGAGTAAAATAAGGAGTTAATTGATTACACTTGAGGATCAAAATGAGTTAACTCGTTTAACTCATTTTTTATCAATAGTGAACTGAAATTTTCTATTTTGAACTAAAGAGAGATTTTGTTGAGATATTTAATTTAATATAAATAGATATGCTTTCATAATTACTTTTTCTATTTAATTAAATAATCTTTAATTAATTAGAGACACTTTTATTATTTAAATAAATAACTTCATTTAATTAATTAGGAATGGCTTCTCATTTAATTAAATAACTTTAATTAATTAGAAGTAAGTACTCCATTAAATTAAATAATTTCGTTTAATTATTTCAAAATTCTTTTCGAAACTAGTCAACTCAAGTCAATTGTGCTTAAATCTAGTCAACTTTTGGTCAAACTTGATCTCTGCGTATGTGAATATGAGCAAATGTGTGTATGAATTCCAGCAACAATTCAATGCAAATTCTCATTCAACCTTTCAAAATGAAGGGGTGAGGGTCTCTTAAATAGACTTTCCTAGAATTCATCAACGGTTGAGATCGATTTCAATCAACGGTCAAGATTAAAGGTAAAGTTCAATCATAAAAGGATTTTTTGAAATCAAAGGGAGTTAGCAGATATAATTTGAGTAAAATAAGGAGTTAACTGATTCAATTTGAGTAAAAAAAGGACTTAACTGATTTAACTCATTTTTTATCAATAGTGAACTGGAAATTTCTTTTTTTAAGATGAAGAGAGATTTTGGTGAGATATTTAATTTAATAAAATGAGATATGCTCTCATAAGTACTTTTTTTATTTAATTAAATAATCTTTAATTAATTAGGGACACTTTTCTTATTTAATTAAATAACTGCATTTAATTAATTAGGAATGGCTTCTCATTTAATTAAATAACTTTGTTTAATTAATTAGAAGTAAGTACTCCATTTAATTAAATAATTTTGTTTAATTATTTCAAAAAAAATTTGAAACTAGTCAACTCAAGTCAACTGTGGTTAAATCTGGTCAACTTTTGGTCAAACTTGAACTCTGCATATGTAAATATCAGCAAATGTGAGTATGAATTTCAGCAACAATTCACTGCAAATTATCATTCAGCCTTTCAAAATGAAGAGATGAGGGTCTCTAAAATAGACTTTTCTAGAATTCATCAACGATTGAGATCGATTTCAATCAACGGTCAGGATTAAAGGTGAAGTTCAGTCATAAAAGGAGATTTCCAAATTAAAGGGAGTTAACAGATTTAATTTGAGTAAAATAAGGAGTTAACTGATACAATTTGAGTAGAAAAAGGAGTTAACTCATTTAACTCATTTTTTATCAATAGTGAATTAGAAATTTCCCTTTTTGAACCGAAGAGAGATTTTGTTGAGATATTTAATTTAATAAAATGAGATATGCTCTCATAATTACTTTTTCTATTTAATTAAATAATTTTTAATTAATTAGAGACACATTTCTTATTTAATTAAATGACTTCATTTAATTAATTATTAATGGCTTATCATTTAATTAAATAACTTTGTTTAATTAATTAGAAGTAAGTACTCTATTTAATTAAATAATTTCGTTTAATTATTTCAAAATTCTTTTCAAAATTAGTCAACTCAAGTCAATCGTGGTTAAAGCTGGTGAACTTTTGGTCAAACTTGATCTCTATGTATTTGAATATGAGCAAATGTGAGTATGAATTCTAGCAACAATTTGATGTAAATTCTCATTCAACCTTTCAAAATGAAGAGATGAGGGTCTCTTAAATAGACTTTTCTAGGATTCATCAATGGTTGAGATCGATTTCAATCAACAGTCAAGATTAAAGGTGAAGTTCTGTCATAAACGAAGATTTTCAAATTAAAGGGAGTTAACCGATTTAATTTGAGTAAAATAAGGAGTTAACTGATTCAATTTGAGTAGAAAAAAGAGTTAACTAATTTAACTCATTTTTGATCAATAGTGAACTGAAAATTTTCCTTTTTGAACTGAAGACAGATTTTGTTGAGATATTTAATTTAATAAAATGAGATATGCTCTCATAATTACCTTTTCTATTTAATTAAATAATCTTTAATTAATTAGAGACAGTTTTCTTATTTAAATAAATAACTTCATTTAATTAATTAGGAATGGCTTCTCATTTAATTAAATAACTTTTTTTAATTAATTAGAAGTAAGTACTCCATTTAATTAAATAATTTTGTTTAATTATTTCAAAATTCTTTTCAAAACTAGTCAACTCAAGTCAACTATGGTTAAATCTGGTCAACCTTTGGTCAAACTTGATATTTGCGTATGTGAAAATGAGAAAATGTGAGTATGAATTCCAGCAACAATTCGATGCAAATTCTCATTCAACATTTCAAAATGAAGAGATGAGGATCTCTTAAATAGACTTTCATGGAATTCATCAACGGTTGAGATCGATTTCAATCAAATATCAGGATTAAAGGTGAAGTTCAATCATAAAGGGAGATTTCCAAATTAAAGGGAGTTAACAGATTTAATTTGAGTAAAATAAGGAGTTAAGTGATTCAATTTGAGTAGAAAAATGAGTTAACTCATTTAACTCATTTTTTATCAATAGTGAACTAGAAATTTCCTTTTTTGAACAGAAGAGAGATTTTGTTGAGATATTTAATTTAATAAAATGAGATATGCTCTCATAATTAATTTTTCTATTTAATTAAATAATCTTTAATTAATTAGAGAGACTTTTCTTATTTAATTAAATAATTTCATTTAATTAATTAGGAATGGCTTCTCATTTAATTAAATAACTTTGTTTAATTAATTAGAAGTAAGTACTCCATTTAATTAAATAATTTTGTTTAAGTATTTCAAAATTCTTTTCGAAACTAGTCAACTCAAGTCAACCGTGGTTAAATCTGATCAACTTTTGGTCAAACTTTATCTTTGCGTATGTGAATATGGGCAAATGTGAGTATGCATTCCAGCAACAATTCGATGCAAATTCTTATTCAACCTTTCAAAATGAAGAGATGAGGGTCTCTTAAATAGACTTTCCTCGAATTCATCAACGGGTGAGATCGATTTCAATCAGCGGGCAGGATTAAAGGTGAAGTTCAGTCATAAAGGGAGATTTCTAAATTAAACGGAGTTAACAGATTTAATTTGAGTAAAATGAGGAGTTAACTGGTTCAATTCGAGTAGAAAAAGGAGTTAACTGATTTAACTCATTTTTTATCAATAGTGAACTAGAAATTTCCCTTTTTGAATTGAAGAGAGATTTTGTTGAGATATTTAATTTAATAAAATGAGATATGCTCTCATAATTTTTTATTTATTTAATTAAATAATCTTTAATTAATTATAGACATTTTTCTTATTTAATTAATTAACTTCATTTAATTAATTAGGAATGGCTTCTCATTCAATTAAATAACTTGGTTTAATTAATTAGAAGTAAGAACTCCATTTAATTAAATACTTTCGTTTAATTATTTCAAAAAAAATTTCGAAACTAGTCAACTCAAGTCAATTGTGGTTAAATCTAGTTAACTTTTGGTCAAACTTGATCTCTGCGTATGTGAATATGAGCAAATGTGAGTATGAATTCCAGCAACAATTCAATGCAAATTCTCATTCGACCTTTCAAAATGAAAGGATGAGGGTCTCTTAAATAGACTTTCCTGAAATTCATCAACGGTTGAGATCAATTTCAATCAACGGTTAGGATTAAAGGTGAATTTCAGTCATAAAGGAACATTTTGAAATTTGTGAGGTCCCTTCTCGCACGTATTTTTTAAATATGAATTTCTCTGTCAAATCTGTTGTAGGAGATTTGAATGGATATGGAGTAATGTTGTAGGTTTTTAGATGTCCTAATGAAAATTGAGAACAACAGATACATCGATGCTTAAATACTTAAATATTAGATAACGACTATGTTGTTTGGATTGTTTAAACATTAAATTTGCACTAACAATAATACAAGGTGTTTCACTTAACGATGATGTTATTGATTTTGTTACCTCAATGATTATTCTTGTATTTAATCTGAATTAATGAATATGGTATATGTCACATTGATTATGTAATGAATTAAATAGTTAAGTAATTGAAGCATTATGTTCTGAGTTTGCCCCGATCTATCGTAGCATAGTGATACATTACTATTATTTTGATACTCATGACTCGAGATGTCAAGACATTATATGTTGCTAGAACATATCATATTATTTCATGTTGTGTGATGTTATTTTTAGAGATTTGATGTTCGTCATTTAATGCTTTATGTATATGTATGTTGATAAATTAAGTAAAATGCAGGATTTACACATTTATTTTGGAATCTTTTTGATTAAGGATATAAGTAGGATGTAAGAAACTTTAATTGATGTATGTTTCAATTTATGTGAATTTCTAACAAGTATATATGTACATGTGATTTTCGGGACTACTGATGTGTGCAATGAGTGTGCAGATATTTTAGCCGAGAAAATCGATGGAGGAACAGAACTGATCTCTATGTGTTAATTTTGAAAACCTTGTTGTTTGTAAGTCAAGTATTTTAACTGTGAGATGTATTTATGTATCCTTATGTGATCAGTAAATGTTAATGTTCGTGACTATGTTCTTGTGGTGTCGCTTGACACTTGTGAATTTTTTATGTTCTTCAGTGTGCTGATTAGGATAAGCTGTGTAACCTTTGGACCTATGTTGGTTTAAGTTAGTGTTAGTTGCTAATTGGGTTCTTAATCGAGTTTAGTCACCCTTAATTCGAATTAGTCCTTAATCTGCATTTTAGAGTTGTTAGTTGGTCCTAATTATTTCTTAGCTTTTGTTTGGTTCCAAACCTATTCTTAAGGCTTTAAAACATGAAATAATTATGCCCAAGGGGTATGGGTATGGGTTGGGGGTCTTTTCCAACCCTTAAGCCCCTTTTGTTGACTTTGGAGATCACTCAAAAAGTCTCATTTTACCTTTGTGCGAAAATTGCAAGTGGCTATCTTGAGTTACCTCACCTCACCTCCATTTAGTGTTTAACCATGGTGTGGGTTGAGTTAGGTGCTTCTAGATTTGTAGGTGGGTGGGTGTAGTTATTTTTCCTTTTGGGTGTTGGGTTTGAGGCTTATTTAGAGGCCTTTCTTGGACTAGTGGAGGTTGTTACCCAATCTCTACATTTAGAGAGGAGTTCTTGAAGACTGAAGCAAGGAAAGGGAAACTCTACTCAAACTTGTTCATGGCCATTACCTCTTTGTGAAGGTTGGAATTCTAATCTCCCTTGTTCAAATTTCATCCTTGTTTCATGCTTATGCTACCTTGTTGTTGTTTCAATGGTTGTATGTTTGTGGGTATGTTGGGAAGCTTTGAAAACCATGTTATTTCTTAGATGATTTTCTTTCATGTTTATGTTGCAATTTTGAGATTTTTTTTGCATGGGTGTTTTGGTATTACTCACCCTTGGAGAGGGCAGAAGTGACCAATTTAGGGAAATGTTTGTTTAGTCAGACTCCAACCAGTGTAGAATCTCTTCTCAAGATGAGAAGAGGAAGAAAGGGTAGGGTGTTATGGGCCCCTACCTGTCAGCACAAACCTTGTATGATTATGGTATGTTGAAATGGAAGAACGAAAGTTCTTGGTATATAGCCCCGATTGGGCATCTGTTCGGTGTTGTGCTTGACTTCTCCTGGTTGGAAGAATCCACCTTTCCCTAGTCTTGATTCATTGTGAATCTTATTGTGTAAACCATGTATGAATATGCATGTTTGATTGTCTCTTGGTTATGCTTGGTTGTCACCCGATCAGATTTTGTTCTCTCCACGGTTTTTAGAAATGTGTTGCAAAAAATGATGTTGATCCCTTGATAAGGGACTTGAAGGAAATTTATTTGATTGTTGTAAATTTTGGGATTGGAATCCTATGTAATTTGTATTTCAAAACCTTGTTGTAATGGCAACAACACCGGGTTTTCTTCCTGGTTCTTTCCCAGCTGAGCCTTTGAATCAGGTTTGCCAATAAAATGGTGTTTGAGTATATATGGTTGCATTGAGTCTTATAGCTTTGTTTTCAATTTTGCATATGTAACTTTAAAAAATTAGATATAATGGTGTTACCTTACTGCACATTTTTATGATTGGTAATCACATTCGTTTAGATTAGATTAATCAGATAACATGTTGATATATACTTAGCTATGCAATTTTAAGTTTAAAATATGTTAAGAAAATTTGCATTTGAGTTGTGCTTAAATTTTATAATTATACGTAAGCGTGAGGAAGTTAAGTGAATTTATTTGAATACTTGTTTATTACATTTAATCCTATTATCACTTTCAAATATTAAAACATAACTAGTTAACTGATTCAATTTGAGTAGAAAAACGAGTTAACTGATTTAACTCATTTTTTTATCAACGGTGAACTAGAAATTTCCCTTTTTGAACTGAAGAGAGATTTTGTTGAGATATTTAATTTAATAAAATGAGATATGCTCTCATAATTACTTTTTCTATTTAATTAAATAATCTTTAATTAATTAGACACACTTTTCTTTATTTAATTAAATAACTTCATTTAATTAATTAGGAATGGCTTCTCATTTAATTAAATAACCTTGTTTAATTAATTAAAAGTAAGTACTCCATTTAATTAAATAATTTCATTTAATTATTTCAAAATTCTTTTCGAAACTAGTTAACTCAAGTCAATCGTGGTTAAATCTGGTCAACTTCTGATCAAACTTAATCTCTGCATATGTGAATATGAGCAAATGTGAGCATGAATTTCAGCAACAATTCGATGCAAATTCTCATTCAACCTTTCAAAATGAAGAGATAAGGATCTCTTAAATAGACTTTCCTGGAATTCATCAACGGTTCAGATTGATTTCAATCAACGGTTAGGATTAAAGGTGAAGTTCAGTCATAAATGGAGATTTTCAAATTAAAGGGAGTTAACTAATTTAATTTGAGTAAAATAAGGAGTTAACGAATTCAATTTGAGTAGAAAAAGGAGTTAACTGATTTAACTCATTTTTTATCAATAGTGAACTAGAAATTTTCCTTTTTGACCTGAAGAGAGATTTTGTTGAGATATTTAATTTAATAAAATGAGATATGCTCTCATAATTACTTTTTTTATTTAATTAAATAATCTTTAATTAATAACAGGTACTTTTCTTATTTAATTAAATAACTTCATTTAATTAATTAGGAATGGCTTCTCATTTAATTAAATAACTTTGTTTAATTAATTAGAAGTAAGTACTTCATTTAATTAAATAATTTCGTTTAATCATTTAAAAATTCTTTTCGAAACTAGTCAAGTCAAGTCAACCGTGGTTAAATCTGGTCAACTTTTGGTCAAACTTGATCTTTACGAATGTAAATATGAGCAAATGTGAGTATGAATTCCAACAACAATTCGATGCAAATTCTCATTGAACCTTTCAAAATGAAGAGATGAGGGTCTCTTAAAAAGACTTTCTTGGAATTCATCAACGGTTGAAATTGATTTCAATCAACAGTCAGGATTAAAGGTGAAGTTCAGTCATAAAGGGAGATTTCCAAATTAAAATGAGTTAACAGATTTAATTTGAGTAAAATAATGAGTTAACTGATTCAATTTGAGTAGAAAAAGGAGTTAACTGATTTAACTCATTTTTGATCAATAGTGAACTGAAAATTTCTCTTTTTGAACAGAAGAGAGATTTTGTTGATATATTCAATTTAATAAAATGAGATATGCTCTCATAATTACTTTTTTTATTTAATTAAATAATCTTTAATTAATTAGAGGCACTTTTCTTATATAATGAAATAAATTCATTTAATTAATTAGGATTGGCTTCTCATTTAATTAAATAACTTTGTTTAATTAATTAGAAGTACGTACTCTGTTTAATTAAATAATTTCGTTTAATTATTTCAAAATTCTAACCGTGGTTAAATCTGGTCAACTTTTTGTCAAACATGATCTTTGCGTATGTGAATATGAGCAAATGTGAGTATGAACTCCAACAATAATTCGATAACAATTCTCATTCAACCTTTCAAAATGAAGAGATGAGGGTCTCTTAAATATACATTTTTAGAATTCATCAACGGTTGAGATTGATTTCAATCAACGGTCAGGATTAAAGGTGACGTTCAGTCATAAAGAGAGATTTCCAAATTAAAGGGAGTTAACAGATTTAATTTGACCAAAATAAGAAGTTAACTGATTCAATTTGAGTAGAAAAAGGAGTTAACTCATTTAACTCATTTTTTATCAATAGTGAACTGGAAATTTACCTTTTTGAACTGAAGATAAATTTTGATGAGATATTTAATTTCATAAAATGACATATGCTCTCATAATTACTTTTTCTATTTAATTAAATAATCTTTAATTAATTAGAGGCACTTTTCTTATTTAATTAAATAACTTCATTTAATTAATTAGGAATGGCTTCTCATTTAATTAAATAACTTTATTTAATTAATTAGAAGTAAGTACTCCATTTAATTAAATAATTTCGTTTAATTATTTAAAAATTTGTTTCAAAATTAGTCAACTCAAGTCAACCGTGGTTAAATCTGGTCAACTTTTGGTCAAACTTGATTTTTGCGTATTTGAATATGAGCAAATGTGAGTATGAATTCCAGCAACAATTCGATGCAAATTCTCATTCAACCTTTCAAAATGAAGAGATGAGAGTTTCTTAACTATACTTTCCTGGTATTCATCAACGGTTGAGATCGATTTCAATCAACGGTCAGGATTAAAGGTGAAGTTCAATCATAAATGAAGATTTCAAAATTAAAGGGTGTTAACAGATTTAGATTGAGTAAAATAATGAGTTAACTGATTCAATTTGAGTAGAAAAAGGAGTTAACTGATTTAGCTCATTTTTGATCAATAGTGAACTAGAAATTTTGCTTTTGTAACTGAAGAGAGATTTGGTTGAGATATTTAATTTAATAAAATGAGATATGCTCTCATAATTACTTTATCTATTTAATTAAATAATCTTAAATTAATTAGAGACACTTTTCACATTTAATTAAATAACTTCATTTAATTAATTAGGAATGAATTCTCATTTAATTAAATAACTTTGTTTAATTAACTAGAAGTAAGTACTCCATTTAATTAAAAAATTTCATTTAATTATTTGAAATTTTTTTTGAAACTGGTCAAGTCAAGTCAACAGTGGTTAAATCTGGTGAACTTCTAGTCAAACTTGATCTTTGCGTATTTGAATATGAGCAAATGTGAGTATGAATTCCAACAACAATTCGATGCAAATTCTCATTCAACCTTTCAAAATGAACAGATGAGAGTTTCTTAACTATACTTTTCTAGAATTCATCAACGGTTGAGATCGATTTCAATCAACGGTCAGGATTAAAGGTGAAGTTCAATCGTAAATGGAGATTTCAAAATTAAAAGGAGTTAACAGATTTAGTTTGAGTAAAATAAGGAGTTAACTGATTCAATTTGAGTAAAAAAAGGAGTTAACTGATTTAACTCATTTTTGATCAATAGTGAACGAGAAATTTCACTTTTGTAACTGAAGAGAGATTTTGTTGAGATATTTAATTTAATAAAATGAGATATGCTCTCATAATTACTTTATCTATTTAATTAAATAATTTTTAATTAATTAGAGACACTTTTCTTATTTAATTAAATTACTTCATCTAATTAATTAGGAATGGCTTCTCATTTAATTAAATAACTTTGTTTAATTAACTAGAAGTAAGTACACAATTTAATTAAATAATTTCATTTAATTATTTGAATTTTTTTTCGAAACTAGTCAAATCAAGTCAACTGTGGTTAAATCTGCTAAACTTTTGGTCAAACTTGATCTTTGCGTATGTGAATATGAGCAAATGTGAGTATGAATTCTCGCAAAAATTCGATGCAAATTCTCATTCAACCTTTCAAAATGAAGAGATGAAGGTCTCTTAAATAGACTTTCTTTGAATTCATCAACAGTTGAGATCAATTTCAATCAACGGTCAAGATTAAAGGTGAAGTTCAGTCATAAAGGGAGATTTTCAAATTAAAGGGAGTTAACAGATTTAATTTGAGTAAAATAAGGAGTTAACAGATTCAGTTTGAGTAGAAAAAAGAGTCAACTAGTTTAACTCATTTTTTATCAATAGTGAACTGAAAATTTTCCTTTTTGAACTGAAGAAAGATTTTGTTGAGATATTTAATTTAATAAAATGAGATTTTCTCTCATAATTACTTTTTCTATTTAATTAAATAATCTTTGATTAATTAGAGGCACTTTTCTTATTTAATTAAATAGCTCCATTTAATTAATTAGGAATGGCTTCTCATTTAATTAAATAACTTTGTTTAATTAACTAGAAGTAAGTACTCCATTTAATTAAATAATTTTGTTTAACTATTTCAAAATTCTTTTTGAAACTAGTCAAGTCAAGTCAACCGTAGTTAAATATGATCAACTTTTTGTGAAACTTGATCTTTACGTATGTGAATATGAGAAAATGTGAGTATGAATTCCAGCAACAATTCGATGCAAATTCTCATTCAACCTTTCAAAATGAAGAGATGAGGGTCACTAAAATAGACTTTCATAGAATTCATCAACGGTTGAGATCGACTTCAATTAACGGTCAGGATTAAAGGTGAAGTTTAGTATTAAAGAGAGATTTCCAAATTAAAGGGAGTTAACAGATTTAATTTGAGTAAAATAAGGAGTTAACTGATTCAATTTAAGTAGAAAAAAGAGTTAACTGATTTAACTCATTTTTTATCAATAGTTAACTGAAAATTTCCCTTTTTGAAGTGAAGAGAGATTTTGTTGAGATATTTAATTTAATAAAATGAGATATGCTCTCATAATTACTTTTTCTATTTAATTAAATAATCTTTAATTAATAACAGGTACTTTTCTTATTTAATTAAATAACTTCATTTAATTAATTAGGAATGTCTTCTCATTTAATTAAATAACTTTGTTTAATTAATTAGAAGTAAGTACTCCATGTAATTAAATAATTTCGTTTAATTATTTCAAAATTCTTTTCGAAACTAGTCAAGTCAAGTCAACCATGGTTAAATCTGATCAACTTTTGCTGAAACTTGATCTTTGCGTATGTGAATATGAGCAAATGTGAGTATGAATTCCTGCAACAATTCAATGCAAATTCTCATTCAACCATTCAAAATGAAGAGATGAGGGACTCTTAAATAGACTCTCCTGCAATTCATCAACAGTTTAGATCGACTTTAATCAGCTGTCAGTATTAAAGGTGAAGCTCAGTCATAAAGGGAGATTTCCAAATTAAAGGGAGTTAAAAGATTTAATTTGAGTAAAATAATGAGCTAACTAATTCAATTCGAGTAGAAAAATGAGTTAACTCATTTAACTCACTTTTGATCAATAGTGAACTGGAAATTTCCCTCCTTGAACTGAAGAGAGATTTTGTTGAGATATTTAATTTAATAAATTGAGATATGCTCTCATAATTACTTTTTCTATTTAATTAAATAATCTTTAATTAATTAGAGGTATTTTTCTTATTTAATTAAATAACTTCATTTAATTAATTAGAAATGGCTTCTCATTTAATTAAATAACTTTGTTTAATTAATTAGAAGTAAGCACTCCATTTAATTAAATAATTTCGTTTAATTATTCCAAAATTCTTTTCGAAACTAGTTAACTCAAGTCAACCGTCGTTAAATCTGGTCAACTTTTGGTCAAGCTTGATCTTTGCGTATGTGAATATGAGCAATTGTGAGTATGAGTTTCAACAACAATTCGATGCAAATTCTCATTCAACATTTCAAACTGAAGAGATGAGGGTCTCTTAAATAGTCTTTCTTAGAATTCATCAACGGTTGAGATTGATTTCAATCAACGGTTAGGATTAAAGGTGAAGTTCAGTCATAAAGGGATATTTCTAAATTCAAAAGAGTTATCAGATTTAATTTGAGTAAAATAAGGAGTTAACTGATTCAATTTGAGTAGAAAGAGGAGTTATCTGATTTAACTCATTTTTTATCAATAGTGAATTGGAAATTTCTCTTTTTGAACTGAAGAGAGATTTTGTTGAGATATATAATTTAATAAAATGAGATATGCTCTCATAATTACTTTTTCTATTTAATTAAGTAATCTTTAATTAATTAGAGGCACTTTTCTTATTTAATTCAATAACTTAATTTAATTAATTAGGAATGACTTCTCATTTAATTAAATAACTTTGTTTAATTAATTAGAAGTAAGTACTCCATTTAATCAAATAATTTCGTTGAATTATTTCAAAATCTTTTTCGAAACTAGTCAACTCAAGTCGACCGTGGTTAAATATGGTCAGCTTTTGGTCAAACTTGATCTTTGCGTATGTGAATATGGGCAAATGTGATTATGGATTCCAAAAACAATTCGATGCAAATTCTCATTCAACTTTTCAAAATAAAGAGATGAGGGTCTCTTAAATAGACTTTCCTGGAATTCATCAACAGTTGAGATCGATTTCAATCAACGGTCGGGATTAAAGATAAAGTTTAGTCATAAACGGAGATTTCCAAACTAAAATGAGTTAACAGATTTGATTTGAGTAAAATAAGGAGTTAACTGATTCAATTTGAGTAGAAAAAGGAGTTAACTGATTAAAATCATTTTTTATCAATAGTGAACTGAAAATTTCTCTTTTTGAACTGAAGAGAGATTTTGTTGAGTTATTTAATTTAATAAAATGAGATATCCTCTCATAATTACTTTTTCTGTTTAATTAAATAATCTTTAATTAATTAACGAGAATTTTCTTATTTAATTAAATAGCTTCATTTAATTAATTAGGAATGGCTTCTCATTTAATTAAATAACTTTGTTTAATTAATGAGTAGTACGTACTCCATTTAATTCAATAATTTCGTTTAGTTATTTCAAAATTCTTTTCGAAACTAGTCAAGTCAAGTCAACCGTGGTTAAATCAGATCATCTTTTGGTCAAACTTGATCATTGCGTATGTGAATATGAGCAAATGTGGGTAAGAATTTCGGCAACAACTCGATGCAAATTCTCTTTCAACCTTACAAAATGAAGAGATGAGGATCTCTTAAATAGACTTTCCTGAAATTCATCAACGGTTGAGATCGATTTCAATCAACGGTCAGGATTAAAGGTGAAGTTCAGTCATAAAGGAAGATTTTCAAATTAAAGGAAGTTAACAGATTTAATTTCAGTAATATAAAGAGTTAACTGATTCAATTTGAGTAGAAAAAAGAGTTAAATGATTTAACTCATTTTTGATCAATAGTGAACTGAAAATTTCCCTTTTTCAATTGAAGAGAGATTTTGTTGAGATATTTAATTTAATAAAACGAGATATGCCCTTATAATTACTTTTTCTATTTAATTAAATAATCTTTAATTAATTAGAAACACTTTTCTTATTTAATTAAATAACTTCATTTCATTAATTAGGAATGGCTTCTCATTTAATTAAATAACTTTGTTTAATTAGTTAGAAGTAAGTACTCCATTTAATTAAATGATTTCGTTTAATTATTTAAATTTTTTTTTCGATATTAGTCAACTCAAGTCAACCGTGGTTAAATCTGATCAACTTTTGGTCAAACTTGATATTTGCGTATATGAATATGAGAAAATGTGAGTATGAATTCCAGCAACAACTCGATGCAAATTCTCGTTCAATCTTTCAAAATGAAGAAATGATGGTCTCTTAAATAGACTTTGTTGGAATTCATCAACGGTTGAGATCGATTTCAATCAATGGTCAGGATTAAAGATGAAGTTCAGTCATAAAGAGAAATTTCCAAATTAAAGGGAGTTAACAGATTTAATTCGAGAAAAATAAGGAGTTAACTGATTCAATTTGAGTAGAAAAAGGAGTTAAATGATTTAACTCATTTTTTATCAATAGTGAACTGAAAATTTTTCTTTTTAAACTGAAGAGAGATTTTGTTGAGATATTTAATTTAATAAAATGAGATATGCTCTCATAATTACTGTTTTTATTTAATTAAATAACTTCATTTAATTAATTAGGAATGTCTTCTCATTTAATTAAATAACTTTGTTTAATTAATTAGAAGTAAGTACTCCATTTAATTAAATAATTTCGTTAAATTATTCCAAAATTCTTTTCGAAACTAGTCAACTCAAGTCAACCGTGGTTTAATCTGGTCAACTTTTGCTCAAACTTCATATTTGCGTATGTGAATATGAGCAAATGTGAGTATGAATTATAGCAACAATTCGAAACAAATTTTCATTCAACTTTTCAAAATGAAGAGATGAGGGTCTCTTAAGTAGACTTTCCTGAAATTCATCAACGGTTGAGATCGATTTCAATCAACGGTCAGGATTAAAGGTGAAGTTCAGTCATAAAGGAAGATTTTCAAATTAAAGGGAGTTAACAGATTTAATTTGAGTAAAATAAGGAATTAAATTATTCAATTTCAGTAGAAAAAAAACGTTAACTGATTTAACTCATTTTTTATCAATAGTGAACTAGAAATTTACCTTTTTGAACTGAAGAGAGATTTTGTTGAGATATTTAATTTAATAAAATGAGATATGCTCTCATAATTACTTTTTCTATTTAATTCAGTAATCTTTAATTAATCAGAGACACTTTTCTTATTTAATTAAATAACTTCATTTACTTAATTAGGAATGGCTTCTTATTTAATTAAATAACTTTGTTTAATTAATTAGAATTAAGTACTCCATTTAATTAAATAATTTTGTTTACTTATTTCAAAATTCTTTTCAAAACTAGTCAACTCAAGTCAACCGTGGTTAAATCTGGTCAACTTTTGGTCAAACTTGATCTTTGTGTATGTGAATATGAGCAAATGTGAGTATGAATTTTAGCAACAATTCGATGCAAATTTTCATTCAACCTTTCAAAATGAAGAGATGAGGGTCTCTTAAATAGACTTTCTTGGAATTCATCAACTATTGAAATCGATTTCAATCAATGGTCAGGACTAAAGGTGAAGTTCAATTATAAAGAGAGATTTCCAAGTTAAAGGGAGTTAACAGATTTGATTTGAGTAAAATAAGCAGTTAACTGATTCAATTTGAGTAGAAAAAGGAGTCAACAAATTTAACTCATTTTTGATCAATAGTGAACTGAAAATTTCCCTTTTTGAACTGAACAGAGTTTTTGTTGAGATATTTAATTTAATAAAATGAGATATTCTCTCATAATTACTTTTTCTATTTAATTAAATCATCTTTAATTAATTAGAGACACTTTTCTTATTTAATTAAATAACTTCATTTAATTAATTAAGAATGACTTCTCATTTAATTAAATAACTTTGTTTAATTAATTAGAAGTAAGTAATCCATTTAATTAAATAATTTTATCTAATTATTTCAAAATTCTTTTCGAAACTAGTCAACTCAAGTCAATCGTGGTTAAATCTGGTCAACTTTTGGTCAAACTTGATCTTTGCGTATGTGAATATTAGCAAATGTGAGTATGAATTCTAGTAACAGTTCGATGCAAATTCCCATTCTACCTTTCAAAATGAAGAGATGAGGGTCTCTTAAATAGACTTTCCTAACATTCATCAATGGTTGAGATCGATTTCAATCAACGGTCAGGATTAAAGGTGAAGTTCAGTCATAAAGGAAAATTTCCAAATTAAAGAGAGTTAACAGATTTAATTTGTGTAAAATAAAGATTTAACTGATTCAATTTGAGTAGAAAAAAGAGTTAACTAATTTAACTCATTTTTTATCAATAGTGAACTGGAAATTTTCCTTTTTGAACTGAAGAGGGATTTTGTTAAGATATTTAATTTAACAAATTGAGATATGCTCTCATAATTACTTTTTCTACTTAATTAAATAATCTTTAATTAATTACAGACACTTTTCTTATTTAATTAAATAACTTCATTTAATTAATTAGGAATGGCTTCTCAGTTAATTAAATAACTTTTTTTAATTAATTAGAAGTAAGTACTGCATTTAATTAAATAATTTCATCTAATTATTTCAAAAAAAAATTCGAAACTAGTCAACTCAAGTCGACCATTGTTAAATCTAGTCAACTTTTGGTCAAACTTGATCTTTACGTATGTGAATATGAGCAAATGTGAGTATGAATTCCAGCAACAATTCGATGCAAATTCTCATTCAACCTTTCAAAATGAAGAGATGAGGATCTCTTAAATAGGCATTCCTCGAATTCATCAATGATTGAAATCGATTTCAATCAACGGTCAGAATTAAAAGTGAAGTTCAGTCATAAAGGGAGATTTCCAAATTAAAGGGAGTTAACAGATTTAATTTGAGTAAAATAAGGAGTTAACTGATTCAATTTGAGTAGAAAAAGGAGTTAACTGATTTAAATCATTTTTGATCAATAGTGAACTAGAAATTTCCCTTTTTGAATTGAAGAGAAATTTTGTTAAGATATTTAATTTAATAAAATGAGATATGCTCTCATAATTACTTTTTCTATTTAATTAAATAATTTTTAATTAATTAGAGACACTTTTCTCATTTAATTAAATAAATTCATTTAATTAATTAAGAATGACTTATCATTTAATTAAATAACTTTATTTAATTAATTAGAAGTAAGTACTTCATTTAATTAAATATTTTCATTTATTTATTTCAAAATTCTTTTCGAAACTAGCCAACTCAAGTGAACCGTGGTTAAATTTGGTCAAATTTTAGTCAAACTTGATCTTTGTGTATGTGAATATAAACAAATGTGAGTATGAATTCCAGCAACAATTCGATGCAAATTGTCATTCAACCTTTCAAAATGAAGAGATGAGGGTCTATTAAATAGACTTTCTTGGAAGTCATTAATGGTTAAGATCGATTTCAATCAACGTTCAGGATTAAAAGTGAAGTTCAGTCATAAAGAGAGATTTCCAAATTAAAGGGAGTTAACAAATTTAATTTGAGTAAACTAATGAGTTAACTGATTCAATTTGAGTAGAAAAAGGACTTAACTGATTTAACTCATTTTTTATCAATAGTGAACTGGAAATTTTTGTTTTTGAACTGAAGAGAGATTTTGTTGAGATATGTAATTTAATAAAATGAGATATTCTCTCATAATTAGTTTTTCTATTTAATTAAATAATCTTTAATTAATTAGAGACACTTTTCTTATTTAACTAAATAACTTTATTTAATTAATTAGGAATGGCTTCTCATTTAATTAAATAATCTTGTTTAATTAATTAGAGGTAAGTACTCCATTTAATTAAATAATTTGATTTAATTATTTCAAAAAAAATTTGAAATTAGTCAACTCAAGTCAAACGTGGTTAAATCTGATCAACTTTTGGTCAAACTTGATCTTTGCGTATGTGAATATAAGCAAATGTGAGTATGAATTCCAACAACAATTCGATACAAATTCTCATTCAACCTTTCAAAATGAAGAGATGAGGATCTCTTAAATAGACTTTCTTGGAATTCATCAACGGTTGAGATCGATTTCAATCAACGGTTAGGATTAAAGGTGAAGTTCACTTATAAAGGAAGATTTTCAAATTAAAGGGAGTTAACAGATTTAATTTGAGTAAAATAAGAAATTAACTGATTTAACTCATTTTTGATCAATAGTGAATTGTAAATTTTTCTTTTTGAACTGAAGAGAGATATTGTTGAGATATTTAATTTAATAAAATGAGATATGCTCTTATAATTACTTTTTTTATTTAATTAAATAATCTTTAATTAAGTAGAAACACTTTTCTTATTTAATTAAATAACTTCATTTAATTAATGAGAAATGGCTTCTCATTTAATTAAATAACTTTGTTTAATTTATTAGAAGTAAGTATGTAGTTCCTGCCCCTGGTTCACATTTTTTTATCATTGCTCAACTCTTTTAGAACTAGATTTATGTTGTTGGTTAGCAGCATTTTGTTGAGATTATCAGATATTGTGCTATGGATTCAGTTTATTATGTGATGAAATTACTTAGACTCTACATTTCATGTATGTATGATGATTATTTTTAGTGTTCACGATTATTTATGATGATTATTAAATTGCTTTCAATTACTAATAATGATTAGTAAGATGATTTATTATCATATGTGCTTTCTTATGGATACTTACCCCATACTTGCATATGTATGGTGTGCGTGTTTTCTTTTGTATGGCGTGTCTGATGTGATTAAGGAAGGGAGTCGTAATCACTTGCTAGTCGGGATCTACACGATGCACCACTTCTTACCATTGTTTGTTTAGCTTATTATATATTGTGTTTGTACATGCATAGTTTTTATGTAGGTTGCAGTTACCGGGTATCAACTTCTCTGAATTACTAAGATGAGCGTACGCTATCACATTATCTCAATGATAAGAGAGGGGAGATAAATTCTCAAGTCCAAATTCCAACCCTTTTAGCCATTTGTCTTAATTGGAAAATTAGGACAAATATCTGAGTTGAATACCCACCGAATGTGTCGGATGACATATTTCATAATTTTTAACCCTTTAGATTTATTTTGTATGATTTGTTCTATGATGAGTTTTCATATTTTATCTTGGAGGTCTATGGTGAATTTTCTATTAATTAAGTCTTAATAAATAGATTTAATTAATAAATTATTTATTTGAAAAAATTAATAAAATATCATGAATTAAGCACAAGGTGTCTACAACTCTATGACTCATCAGAAAAGAATTAGAAAAGACCCATGCTTAGTTGGTGACACCTTTCAGTGGTTTCAAAAAGCATTCCAAAGGTTTCTTGAGAGTTCTTTATATTGAGGCATTCATAGAAGCTTAGAGAGGGGGGGTGGAGAGCAATTGGAGCATTGGAGGACTCAAGAACTCTGAAGAAGGGAGCTTGCTCTGCGAGTTTTCTGAAGAAGAGCGAATTAGTATTAGAATCCGAGTAGATTTTTGTGATTTTTCTTATGCTATTTCTGCATCATGCATTCCTGTCTTCTTTGTGTCTTCCATATGTCTTCTGAGAAATTTTATATTTTTATTGTATGCATTTTTAATTTAGGCAATTAAATTTATTTGAGAATCTTATATGCATGGATTTAAAAAAAAAGAAGAAGAGAAAACGAGTATGAGTTCGAATTAGAATCAAATTGAACTAGATTTGAAAATGGTTTCAAGATTTATGGCCAAATCAATTAGTGAAATTATTGGATAAATTTAGAAAACAATTACCTTTTAAGAAGAAATTTTTGATTGTCCTGTCGCTGCCCCTTGGATAGACCCAAAATCAGTCATTCATAACTTTTTATCGTGATCAAATTCATTCGATCGCTCTGGTCAGAATTGGCACAACTTGGCCCTCTTCAACATATTTAAATTTCAGCCGGATCCAACGGTTTATTAGGAAAATATGACTGTCGTACTGAGACTATTTTATTCAAAGACAGATATTTTTCCATTTCTCATAATGAAGAGTTCTTTATGCTTAAACTTCACAAAAATAATATATCAAAGCATGGAATGAATTAAGATTTTATTGCAATCTTCCTTTATTAGAATCTTATTAGTATGCATTAGTTTTATATGGTTTATTATCTAATCTGATTAAATCAAATTTAATTAAGATTAGTTAATAGTAGAAAAAGTGTAATTAATTATTAGTCAATCTAAGTAAATAGATTTTTAAATGAGAGAAAATTAAAATAAAAAAGATTTTTAATATAGTTTATATAGTGGACTTTCTGTAATGTATATTAAATACTATTTAATATATATTAAATAATTTAGAGATGGTAATTTTATATTACGTTTTTAAATGAAGATACTTTAATGATAATGGATTAAGATTTAATTGACATGAAGTCACTATTATAACATTGTTATAATTTGAATTACTATGGTATTATTAATACATTATATATTATTAACTAAATTATTGAGATACCTTAATGGTATTAAGAGTTAACTAATGAAGCTTATGTAAAGTTCTCTAAATCGATTAATAATAGTTTTGATGAGTTTATTATTTATTAATGTTTGTTGGGACTAACAAACTATTAATAAATAATAGTGTAAATAGTTTAAATAGTTATCAATTAATACAATCAGAGTTAATCTAGAGGAGATTAGTTAATTATTGAAGTACTGTAAAAGATATTAATCAAATTGAATTGGTCGGGTGGTAGTGTATTTTCACTCTTATCATTGGAGATCTGTCCGAAACACTGTGGCTAGAGTATCTTTGGTTGGTATTTATTCTTCATTATGTTCTTGGAGCATTATGATAGATAATATACCTTATGATGGATGTATTTATTGGTATATTTTTTATATTGATGATTTGCTTTACTTTGCATATGTTAGTTGATGATTTATTATGCTTTACTTTGCATGTTAGTAGGATGTTTTAGGAGTGACATTCCTACTATGTTAATACCAATGATCCCTTCGGTACGTTGGAATGTTACGCACGGAGGGATGGCTAGGATCCACGATAGTTTAATGATGCTATTTACGGTTGGGAGGAACCATGCACTTAGTTATTTACGTTTGTAATATATGGTTATCTTTTGTGATGGATGTTTATATCTTTTGTGATGATATATCATGTATGATATGTGGTTTCATTTATGTTATTGCATCATAGATTAATATTAGATGATGATGATGTACTTTATTTACTTGGATGTTTATTCTTTTAAGCTTTTCATACCCTGTGATATGTACAATGGATGATTAAGCTAAACTAAAATATAATTACAAAAGGACACTTGTATATTGTTTAAGTACATTAGATGTATCATTGTTATTTCATAAGGATGGGATGTTAGATGAATAGATAATTTAGATGTGATACAATGTTAAGGAATTTTTAAAGAATGTAGCCTGTTATGTATATATGTTATGTTTATTTTCATTTGAATTGTTTCTATTGCTTCCACAAATGTTCTGAATAGTTTTATCTTTGATGTTTAAAAAAAAATTGTTTGGCAAACTTAGTAAAATTTTTTGGATGCTTTGGCGGGGCATTATATTTGGTATCAGAGTCCGAGTTTCAACATTGGAAGCTCTAGGTATATTGGAATGCTACTAGTTATTAACTAGTTGAATAAAACGAAAATTTAAAACTATCATGTGTATCTTTTTCAAACTGAAAACTTGAAACTAGGTGAACTGAAACAGAACTTAAAACTGTTACTTGCATATTTTTTTATATTTCAACACTTAGCTTTCAAAACTAAAAATTTTACTAAAAATCTAAACGAAGGCAAAACTAAAAATTGAAACTCATTCTAGCTGCAAAACATGTATCTTTTATCTATGTTGTAAGATAGTAAACCTCTGTTTATCTTTGCAATCATTAAGTTGCTCTTGTTTAGAATGAATTAAGGTATCTATTTTAGTAGTTGTTAAAAGAATGAATGTTGGATCGATATGGTTTTCGATTTACCATTAAACCAGAATCATATTGCTCTAAGGGTGTTGTAATATCCTCAATGGAAACATGTTTCCCTACAGACAGAAAGGGTTCAATGGGACCCACATAGTGAGTATTTTAATTTTTCATTCCTGTAGGCTTCCAGGAGTAAGCCTAATCTCAGGGGGGTGGATGTAGTGTCTGCCCCTAGTTCACATTTTGTTATCATTGCTGAACTCTTTTAGAACTAGTTTTATGTTGTTGGTTAGCAGCATTCTTTTGAGATTATCAGATATTGTGCTATGGATTCAGTTTATTATGTGATGAGATTACTTAGACTCTACATTTCATGTATGTATGATGATTATTTTTAGTGTTCACAATTATTGATGATGATTATTACATTGCTTTCAATTATTAATGATGATTAGTAAGATGATTTATTATCATATGTGTTTTCTTATGGATACTTACCCCATACTTGCATGTGTATGGTGTGCGTGTTTGCTTTACATGTTTGCTTTTGTATGATGTGTCTGATGTGGTAAAGGAAGAGATTCGTAGTCACCTGCTAGTCGGGATCTACACGATGCACTACTTCCTACCATTGTCTATTTAGTTTAGTATATATTGTATTTCTACATGTTTGGTTTTTATGCAGGTTGCAGATACCGGGTATCGACTTCCCTGAATTGTCAGGATGAGTGTATCCTATCACATTATCTCAATGATAAGAGAGGGGAGATAAATTCTCAAGTCCAAATCCCAACCCTTTGAGCCATTTGTCTTAATTGAAAAATTAGGACAAGTATCTAAGTTGAATACCCACCGAATGTGTCGGATGACATATTTCATGATTTTTAACTCTTTAGGTTTATTTTATATGATTTGTTCTATGATGAATTTTTATATTTGATCTTGGAGGTCTATGGTGAATTTTTCATTAATTAAGTCTTAATAAATAAATTTAATTAATAAATTATTTACTTGAGAAAATTAATAAAATATCATGATCTTTGATATTTTGATTGTAATTAATTAAATGTGAATTATTGAGAAAAAAAAATTAAATAAAAGAAAACTAGAAATTAAAATTAATAATAATTATAAAATAATAATAAAGTAATAAATAAAATAATAATAATAAAAGTTATTAAAATTAAAATGAAAGTTATAAAATTTAAATAAAGATTATTTAAAAAGTAAATTGGAGTTATAAGCTTGCATGAGAATTAACATATGTCAACAATACGGGGGTGAGTGCATCAATTAAGCACAAGGTGTCTACAATTCTATGACTCATTAAAAAAAATTGGAAAAGACCCATGCTTAGTTGGTGACACCTTTCAACGGTTTCAAAAAACATTCCAAAGGTTTCTTGAGAGCTCTTTATATTCAGGCATTCATAGAAGCTTAGAGAGGGGAGGTGGAGAGCAATTGGAACATTGGAGGACTCAAGAACTCTGAAGAAGGGAGCTTGCTCTGCGCATTTTATGAGGAAGAGCAAATTAGCATCAGAATCCGGCTAGATTCTTGTGATCTTTCTTATGCTATTTTTGCATCATGCATTTCTGTCTTTTTCGTGTCTTCCATATGTCTTCTGAGGAATTTCATATTTTTAGTGTATGTATTCTCAATTTTTAACTGTCCTATCGCTGCCCCTTGGATAGACCCGAACTCATTCATTCATAACTTTTTATCGTAATCGAATTCATTTGATCGCTCCAGTCAGAATTGACGCAACTTGGCCCTCTTCAACATATTTAAATTTCAGCCCAATCCAACAGTTTATTAAGAAGATATGGCTGTCGTACTGAGACTGTTTTATTCAAAGACAGATATTTTTCCATTTTTCATAACCAAGAGTTCTTTATGCTTAAACTTTACAAAAATAATATATCAAAACATGGAATGAATTAAGATATTATTGCAATCTTCCTTTATTAGAATCTTATTAGTATGCATTAGTTTTATATGGTTTATTATCTAATCTAATTAAATCAAATTTAATTAAGATTAGTTAATAGTAGAAGAAGTGTAATTAATTATTAGTCAATCTAAGTAAATAGATTTTTAAATGAGAGAAAATTAAAAGAAAAGAGATTTTTAATATAGTTTATATAGTGGACTTTCTGTAATGTATATTAAATACTATTTAATATATATTAAATAATTTAGAGATGGTAATTTTATATTACGTTTTTAAATGAAGAGATTTTAATGATAATGGATTAAGATTTAATTGACATGAAGTCATTTTTATAAAATTGTTATAATTTGAATTACTATGGTATTATTAATACGTTATATATTATTAACTAAATTATTGATATACCTTAATGGTATTAAGAGTTAACTAATGAAGCTTATGTAAAGTTCTCTAGATCGATTAATAATAGTTTTGATGAGTTTATTATTTATTAATGTTTGTTGGGACTAACAAACTATTAATAAATAATAGTGTAAATAGTTTAAATAGTTATCAATTAATACGATCAAAGTTAATCTAGAGGAGATTAGTTAATGATTGAAGTACTGTAAAAGATATTAATCAAATTGAATTGGTTAATAATTTGAAGTATTAATTAATTGAATTATCGTACATAAGAAAAACTTATTTGAGATAATAATACTTGGTATTGGGGATTTATTATAACTTGTTATTATTAAAATAAAATGGGAACATTGTTGAAAGAATGACGAATGTCGTCATTATAGATTTATTAATAAGATTTTCAATATAGCTTGTTATTAAATATTAACAAGTTATTATTATTGAACTATAAATATGAATATTTGTGTACTAAATTATAGATGACTTTTAACTTACAAAATTATAGTTAGTTATTAGTCAACTGATATTAATTAGAATGTTGCTTTGGATATGTATTTATTAATTAAATTAATTAGAGTTAATTAGATTTAATTAATAATCAAGTTATGTAATAGTGTTTTAATTGATATGCTAATATCGATTCCTCTAGCAAAGTTGTGAAGTATTTACATCGAAGTTGATAAGTCATACTCTTATGACTTGAATAACAACCTTAGATGTTTTAATGATGAGACTTAGTATTATTGAATTGGAAACTATTAGATGTTAATAGGTCATGGATGGTGTATCTATGTTGATTGTTTGATTTAATTGATTATTTTAATAAAGTTATAATTCTTCTTAATTTGATAATTGGTTCTTTTATAAATGAATAATGATCCTTGATTTATGAAGGAGAGTTAATAATTTAGAATATGGATCTTAGTTAAATAAAGAAAACAATTTAATTAAAGGTTAGTGATGATCAGTTTAATGAGTAAATAATTATCCTTAAGTTATTCTTAGAATAAAGCTATTGGAAAACAAATGGGTTGACATGTAAACCAAATGATGAAACTTAAAACACTTAAAAGTATACTTGCAAACAGAAAATTGGAAACACCTACACATTATTCAACTATATGAATTTAGTAAACCAAAACATGTGTTTGCATCATGTATTCTATATGCTTCTTGTTTTGAGTTTTGGGTTGACTAGTGTTGACCAGTCCTAAGATGTTACCAGAGGCTCGGAGGTTATGAGATTTGATGGCATGTTGATCTTATTCGATCTTGATCTTTATAAGCCCAACCATGGTTATGTGATCGTATGCTCTATGAAATGTTTGTATTTGTTCTTCAGCCTTCATGTGTGAAGCTGAGATGTATATATATCTCAGATGCTTGAGCTATTCATTTTTGAGTCATTGATCAGTTATCCTTGGATTACTTTTTAGTCGCCATGATGGAACTAAAATGTGAATTTTTTTTTTGATGATGTCATGTTGTAACATGTTTGACTCAACCATTTTGGAGTCTTCGATCAGTATGATTTTGAGATATTCTTGGTTGCTTGTTGAGAACCATTTATCTTGAGATATATTTTGGTTATTGAGAAGCAATTGATACTTATGATTATCAGTGATGCCTTCAGTTGCCAATAGAGAACTGTTGTTGTCATGATTTTTTATGGATGCTTTTTCAGATGCTCATGGAGATTTGATGATTCTTATCTTAGAGATTTGATGATTCTTATTATGGATATTTGATTCTTTTATGCATATTTGATGATTTTATTATAGATTATCTTTTATGATTTTGAGATTTATGATTCCATGAGCTTAGGGTAGATAATCTACTTGTAGTGTCGGGAAGTGGCTTGCAATGAGGGTCAGGGCCCTAAGTGGCTGCTAGGGTAACTTATTGTAAGTTTGGTTAATAAGTGATAACATTTACACACTAAATGGGGATTAAATGAACCTAAAAAGATAATTGTTGATGTTCTCGCCCATGCCTTGAGTGCTTGTACAGGCTAGGATGGGAGTAGTGAGAACGCATGGTTGAGACTGTGCATTCCATAGTATGCCTCATCAGTATGAGAGGATACTAGTAGCCGCATGAGATCAGTATGGACCCATGGAGTTTAGCTAACTGCTAGGGTAACTTGTATGTGATAAATGCGATGACACTTTCTTACTTGCAGAGTAGGTTTCCTACATGTCATTGTGTGCTTTTGGGAATTAGCTATCGATTTTGTGTGTGTTGAAACTTTTGAGTTAGTATACTTTTAGGATTCTTAAACTTTTTATGCTATGTGTATTGATATCCTGTTTGGGACTTAAGATTATCTCCTCAGCACGGTGGGAGTGGATCACTTAGGTTCCACGTGGTCGAGTGGTAGTGTATTTTCACTCTTATCATTTGAGATCCGTCTAAGACACCGTGGTTGGAGTATCCTTGGTTGGTATTTATTCTTCATTATGTTCTTGGAGTATTATGATAGATGTATTTACTGGTATGTTTCTTATATTGATGATTTGCTTTACTTTGCATATGTTAGTTGATGATTTATTATGCTTTACTTTGAATGTTAGTAGGATGTTTTAAGAGTGACATTCCTACTATGTTAATACCGATGATCTCTTCGGTGCTTTGGAATGTTACGCACGGAGGGATGGCTAGGATCCATGATGGTCTAATGATGCTATTTACGGTTGGGTAGAATCGTGCACTTAGTTATTTAAGTTTGTGATATATGGTTATCTTTTGTGATGGATGTTTATATCTTTTTTGATGATGTATCATGTATGATATGTGGTTTTATTTATGTTATTGCGTCATGAATTAATATTAGATGATGATGATGTACTTTATTTACTTAGATGTTTATTCTTTTAAGCTTTTCATACCCTGTGATATGTACAGTGGATGATTAAGCTAAACTAAAATATAATTACAAAAGGACATTTGTATATTGTTTAAGTACATTGGATGTATCATTGTTATTTCGTAAGGATGAGATGTTAGATGAATAGATAATTTAGATGTGATACAACGTTAAGGGATCTTTAAAGAATGTAGCCTGTTATGTATATATGTTATGTTTATTTTCATTTGAATTGTTGCTACTGCTTCTACAAATGTTATGAATGGTTTTATCTTTCATGTTTAAAATTTTTTTTTTTTTGCAAACTTAGTAAAATTCTTTGGATCTCTTGGCGGGATATAAAAAAGTACTCCATTTAATTAAATAATTTCGTTTAATTATTTCAAAATTCTTTTCGAAACTAGTCAACTTAAGTCAACTGTGGTTAAATCTGGTGAACTTTTGGTCAAACTTGATATTTGCGTATGTGAATATGAGCAAATGTGAGTATGAATTCTAGCAACAATTCGATGCAAATTCTCATTCAACTTTTTAAAATGAAGAGATGAGGGTCTCTTAAATAGACTTTCTTAGAATTCATCAATGGTTGAGATCGATTTCAATCATCGGTCAGGATTAAAGGTGAAGTTCAGTCATAAAGGGAGATTTCCAAATTAAATGGAGTTAACAGATTTAATTTGAGTAAAATAAGGAGTTAACTGATTCAATTTGAGTAGTAAAAGGAGTTAACTGATTTAACTCATTTTTGATCAATAGTGAAATGGAAATTTCCCTTTTTGAACTGACGAGAGATTTTGTTAAGATATTTAATTTAATAAAATGAGATATGCTCTCATAATTACTTTTTCTATTTAATTAAATAGTCTTTAATTAATTAGAGACACTTTTCTTATTTAATTAAATAACTTCATTTAATTAGTTAGGAATGATTTCTCATTTAATTAAATAAATTTGTTTAATTAATTAGAAGTAAGTACTCCATTTAATTAAATAATTTTGTTTAATTATTTCAAAATTCTTTTCAAAACTAGTCAACTCAAGTCAATCGTTGTTAAATTTGGTCAACTTTTGGTCAAACTTGATCTTTGCGTATGTGAATATGAGAAAATGTTATTATGAATGTAATGCCACACAAGACATAACCAAAAGAATTTAAAAAAAACACAATTCCATAAACGCAATGATTTTTTTTTTATAAAATCATCTCAACATAAGTTCCATTACAAGGACTGAATCACTCTTATACAGAAAAATTCCCCAATGAAAGTGAATATCGTCCAAATACATTTTAATTACAATAAGAATACATAAAGAGTTCAGAACTATAATGAAATACAATTTCATTTCTTGACACCTATGTCCAACCTAGGAACCCTAAATGTTGATTCAGAAGTAACTTTAATAAACATCCTTAGCTACTTGAATCTCGAAGTACCTTAAAACCACACAGAATGCAACATAACACAAACAAGGGCTCAATACACACTGATTTAAAAGGTGAAATCCATCTGCATACATGTTAGTACCAACATATAGTTATCCAAAAGCGGATTTCTAATGCATCTAATATAGTGCAAACCTTATAATAATATGCAAGAAGTAAACAATTACTTTTCATTGCAAAAATTAAACTCACACTAAGAATAACACATAAATGAAACATATATATTCTGAGGTGTCATCGTTATGGCACTAAGTTTCTGCATCCAAATATGGTATGCTCATAGTCATCACATAACGGTATTCTCTATTTTACTTGTCATTAACAGAATAGAGACATGCCTTTTCTCCATACTTAACCATATAGGTTTAAGTCATAGGTAAGGCTATTTATCTTTTATGTGAAATTAACCCACCTAATTTATTTTGAAGTTATCATTGAATTAATTAACTGAATAGGATAAACCAAATTCAGCCACCTCGATATATGTTCATCACAGATATCCTTAAAAATACACATCAAACAGATATACTAAGAATGAACATGCGGAAATTATAAAATCAGTTTACAACATGATACTACATCCTTAAATCCATCTGTAACACATCTTATACTGCAAAGTTCAAAGGTAAATATGGATAATTACATCAACAGGATTAAAACCTATAATATCAAGATTGCATAGATACAATTGAACTGTTGCACAACTCAACGATACTTACAAAATCTTCATACTATACTCTTAATTCCCTGTTGACCTAATCATCTACACTTAACATCGAACTGACTAAGACAATGAATCAAAATGCACATGATATTCACATCATCAATCATGTATCAAAATCTTCCTCAACTCATATACTACTTTCATTTTATTAAGAACTGAAATTCATCTTACATAATAAAAGAATTCTGTCTTAAGCATCTAATCTCAAAGAATCCAATAATGCTAATAGAACACATTATAATCATAGTAGAAACTAATTACAGCCAAATCTTAACAAGTGACCATTAACTAAGACATGAAGATAAACAAGTGTCTATAAAGGTAACACCTCTGTTTTGACAATATGCCACCACCAAAATAACCACAACAACATATTAAGATGTGATGTTTAAAATTGATTTAGAACATAATTCTCAATATGCAAAGTGACTTTCAAACCAGTATTAAACAAAGTTCAAACCAGTATTAATCAGTTTTATACTATTGAATTGATGCATCTACCTGCTTCTAGTTTTATCTAGCTAATGAAATAATGCCATCGCACAGTTCCAAATCTCATTGTAGCAAGATGACTAAAACTCAACAGCATACAAATTCCAAATAGTAATTGAATCATAATGCCTACTCACATAGAGTATCGACTGTTAGATAGCCTTTTATGTCCTAATAATTCTACACCAAGAAATGCTGATGTAGCATTCTATATGTTTCAAACTTTATATATGACCAAATGTCAACCTTCATACCATGAAACTGTTCGACAAAATGTCCACTTATAAATCCAAACAATGATACGATACTTAGACTGAGTGATTGGTTTCTGCAACTCGAATTTCCATCTAAGTTTCTACTACCGGTGTTTTAATATTATCACCCCGGGTCAGACTGCACTTCAAACCCAAGCCTATATTTTAAAAATCAAGTTCGGTTATTTTCCTCCAAACTCAAAATCCTCTATAAACAATGATAGTGCCTCTAACATCAAAATAGTTTATACGATGCTACCACAAAACCCTTAAATCATAAATCTACGAAATCGTAAACACATATTGCCTTCAAATTAAGTCTGGGTGATACCGCAAAAACATAAAACCCATGTCATAGAATAACAGTATTCTTTTATCACAAGCCATTCATATGACAAAATGTCTATTTAACAAAAGAAATTGAAACATACAGTTGACCACAGTCATCTCAAATCTGAATACATATAATACTTCTTAAAACATCATCTAAATCCAAAACACAATGATTGAAAACTCATATTGCTCGATATCCAAATATGGATACATGTAGAGCTCGACTCCATTTATCCAACCCTACATATACCCACACTTGGGTATCGACAAGAGTTACTTAAAACTGAACTCCCATAATTTCCTTAGAACAAAATTAACACCCAAAACAGTAAAGGGTAAAGGTTAGGAACTGCCCCCTACCTCAAAACCTAGCAGATGAAGAAAAATATTCAACACAAAGCTCCAAATTTCTGCTCGACTCCAAGCCCCCAATCAGAACAAAATCTCCACAATGCAAAACACTAAAACCAATTTCCAACCGAAATAAAACTTCCATCGTGTTCCCTTTTTCTCTAATACATAAGCAAGAAAATCCTTCCAACAGAAACCCCCACATCTTGCCGAAAACCCAGCAACAACATCCAAGTGTTAGAGGAAAAAGGCCCAAATTTAGGTCATAACCATTGAAATCCTCTTTACAAACAACAATGGCCTTCATTCCATCAAGGATAGTAAAGCCTCTTTAAAAGAGCAATTAATAAATCTGCAGTTCCCAAAGAGTTGTGCATATGGCTTTCCTTATAGCCTCCACCATTTTGGCCTCAAGAAACAATAAACATTTTTACCTATTCAAATCATACGAAACCTTCTAGGGTTTTTAGGTTGAATGTTTTTTTTAAAAAAAAATTCAAATAAATATATAATAAATGCATAAAACAATTACCTCCCATGTTTATTGCCATTGGTATTAAACATTGCAAGCTCCCAAAACCATCACTCCACATGTGAGTTTATGCAAATAGGTGTGCGAAAATCTCATACCTATATTTATATGAATTCTAGTGCGTGACTTATCAAATTATCCCTAAATATAAATATATTCACAAGTCAAGAACTTAAAGGCATGAAATGAATTTCTCAAAAATAATAAAGATAGCAATATACCTGAGAAATTCCTAATAATACCAGAATGCATTTGTCATATATGTACCAGATATGTATACTTTTCATCAATAAGATAATGACTAACATTTACGTAAATATATACACAGTTATATAAAAACACAAAAGAGTTTTACAAACATCCTTTTAACATTATGCTTACAATCTAATATATCTACATAAGAATATAAAAATTAAATGTTCCAACACATCAGTTATACCAGATCTACATGAAGATACCAATTCTGATTTTCACAAGTATAGCCATAACTAGAAATCCTACAATTACCATCCTGTAACACGAATTCCATGAAAACATTAATTCTAATCAAAACCTGATTCAGTTCAGAGATCAAGTGATGTATTTCAAAATCAACACTGCAACTAAAACTGATCAGCTGTAAACCCGAAAACAGTCCAAATGAAATACAAAAGTAGTATCCAAAATATATGTATCTCACAAAACCAAAACTAACCTATTTGATATAACAAAACAATACCAAAAATATAAAATCTCACAGCCATAGAGCTTGTGTCAAAACCATCTAAAGTTAATATATAAAAACATGAAGAAGTAGGGTCAGGCACGACAATGAATTCTAGCAATAATTCGATGCAAATTCTCATTCAACCTTTCAAAATGAAGAGATAAGGGTCTCTTAAATAGACTTTCCTACAATTCATCAAAGGTTGAGATTGATTTCAATCAACGGTCAAGATTAAAGGTGAATTTCAGTCATAAAGTGAGATTTCCAAAATAAAGGGAGTTAAAAGATTTAATTTGAGTAAAATAAGGAGTTAACAGATTCAATTTGAGTAGAAAAAGGAGTTAACTGATTTAACTCATTTTTGATCAATAGTGAACTGAAAATTTCCCTTTTTGAACTGAAGAGAGATTTTGTTGAGATATTTAATTTAATAAAAGGAGATATGCTCTCATAATTACTTTTTCTATTTAATTAAATAATCTTTAATTAATTAGAGACACTTTTCTTATTTAATTAAATAACTTCATTTAATTAATTAGGAATGGCTTCCCATTTAATTAAATAAATTTGTTTAATTAATTAGAAGTAAATACTCCATTTAATTAAATAATTTCGTCTAATTATTTAAAAATTCTTTTCAAAACTAGTCAACTGAAGCCAACCGTGGTTTAATCTAGTCAACTTTTCGTCAAACTTGATCTTTGCATATGTGAATATGAGCAAATGTGAGTATGAATTCCAGCAACAATTCGATGAAAATTCTCATTCAACCTTTCAAAATGAAGAGATGAGGGTCTCTAAAAAAGACTTTCCTAGAATTCATCAACGGTTGAGATCGATTTCAATCAACGGTCAGGATTAAAGGTGAAGTTCAGTCATTAAGGGAGATTTCCAAATTAAAGGGAGTTAACAGATTTAATTTGAGTAAAATAAGGAGTTAACTGATTCAATTTGAGTAGAAAAAGGAGTTAACTGATTTAACTCATTTTTGATCAATAGTGAACTGGAAATTTCTATTTTTGAACTGAAAAGAGATTTTGTTGAGATATTTAATTTAATAAAATGAGATATGCTCTCATAATTACTTATTCTATTTAATTAAATAATCTTTAATTAATTAGAGACACTTTTTTTATTTAATTAAATAACTTCATTTAATTAATTAGGGATGACTTCTCATTTAATTAAATAACTTTATTTAATTAATTAGAAGTAAGTAGTCCATTTAATTCAATAATTTCATCTAATTATTTCAAAATACTTTTGGAAACTAGTCAACTCAAGCCAACTGTCATTAAATCTGGTCAACTTTTGGTCAAAGTTGACCTTTGCGTATGTGAATATGACCAAATGTGAGTATGAGTTCCAGCAACAATTCGATGTAAATTCGCATTCAACCTTTCAAAATGAAGAGATGAGGGTCTCTTTAATAAACTTTCCTGGAATTCATCAATGGTTGAGATCGATTTCAATCAACAATATGGATTAAAGGTGAAGTTCAGTCATAAAGGGAGATTTCTAAATTAAAGTGAGTTAACAGATTTAATATGAGTAAAATAAGGAGCTAACTGATTTAACTCATTTTTTATCAATAGTGAACTAGAAATTTTCCTTTTTGAATTGAAGAGAGATTTTGTTGAGATATTTAATTTAATAAAATGAGATATGCTCTCATAATTACTTTTTCTCTTTAATTAAATAACTTCATTTAATTAATTAGGAATGGCTTCTCATTTAATTAAATAACTTTTTTCAATTAATTAGAAGTAAGTACTCCATTTAATTAAATAATTTCATCTAATTATTTCAAAAAAAATTTTGAAACTAGTCAACTCAAGTCAACTGTGCTTAAATCTGGTCAACTTTTGCTCAAAGTTGATCTTTGTGCATGTGAATATGAGTAGATGTGAGTATGAATTCTAGCAACAATTCAATGCAAATTCTCATTCAACCTTTCAAAATGAAAAGATGAGCGTCTCTTAAATAGACTTTCTTGGAATTCATCAACGGTTGAGATCGATTTCAATCAACGGTCAGGATTAAAGTTGAAGTTCAGTCATAAAGGGAAATTTTCAAATTAAGGAGAGTTAACAGATTTAATTTGAGTAAAATAAGGAGTTAACTAATTCAATTTGAGTAGTAAAAAGAGTTAACTCATTTAACTCATTTTTGATCAATAGTGAACTGAAAATTTCCCTTTTTGAACTAAAGAGAGATTTTGTTGAGATATTTAATTTAATAAAATGAGATATGCTGTCATAATTACTTTTTCTATTTAATTAAATAATCTTTAATTGATTAGAGACACTTTTCTTATTTAATTAAATAACTTCATTTAAATAATTAGGAATGGCTTCTGATTTAATTAAATAATTTTGTTTAATTAATTAGAAGAAAGTACTCTATTTCATTAAATAATTTCATCTAATTATTTCAAAATTCTTTTTGAAACTAGTCAACTCAAGTAAACCGTGGTTAAATTTGGTCAACTTTTGGTCAAACTTTATCTTTGCGTATGTGAATATGAGCAAAT
Source organism: Cupressus sempervirens (assembly GCA_028749045.1). NCBI lineage: Eukaryota > Viridiplantae > Streptophyta > Pinopsida > Cupressales > Cupressaceae > Cupressus > Cupressus sempervirens. The sequence continues at coordinate 673,251,442 of CM053790.1, read as the reverse complement.
CTGCGTATAAATTCCAGCAACAATTCGATGCAAATTTTCATTCAACCTTTGAAAATGAAGAGATGAGGGTCTCTTAAATAGACTTTCCTGAAATTCATCAACGGTTGAGATCGATTTCAACCAACGATCAGGATTAAAAGTTAAGTTCAGTCATAAACGGAGATTTTCAAATTAAATTGAGTTAATAGATTTAATTTGAGTAAAATAAGGAGTTAACTGATTCAATTTGAGTAGAAAAAAGAGTTAACTAATTTAACTCATTTTTTATCAATAATGAATTGGAAATTTCCCTTTTTGAACTGAAGAGAGATTTTGTTGAGATATTTAATTTAATAAAATGACATATGCTCTCATAATTACTTTTTCTATTTAATTAAATAATCTTTAATTAATTAGAGATACTTTTCTTATTTAATTAAATAACTTCATTTAATTAATTAGGAATGGCTTCTCATTTAATTAAATAACTTTGTTTAATTAATTAGAAGTAAGTACTCCATTTAATTAAATAATTTCCTCTAATTATTTCAAATTTCTTTTCGAAACTAGTCAACTCAAGTCAACTATGCTTAAATCTGGTCAACTTTTGATCAAACTTGATATTTGTGTCCGTGAATATGAGCATATGTGAGTATGAATTCTAGTAACAATTTGATTCAAATTCTCATTCAACCTTTCAAAATGAAGAGATGAGGGTCTCTTAAATAGACTTTCTTGGAATTCATCAATGGTTGAGATCGATTTCGATCAACGGTCAGGACTAAAGGTGAAGTTCAGTCATAAAGGGAGATTTCCAAATTAAAGGGAGTTAACAAATTTTTTTGAGTAAAATAAGGAGTTAACTTAATCAATTTGAGTAGAAAAAAGAGTTAACTGATTTAACTCATTTTTTATCAATAGTGAATTGGATATTTTCCTTTTTGAACTGAAAAGAGATTTTGTTGAGATATTTAATTTAATAAAATGAGATATGCTCTCATAATTAATTTTTCTATTTAATTAAATAATCTTTAATTAATTAGAGACACTTTTCTTATTTAATTAAATAACTTCATTTAATTAATTAGGAATGGCTTCTCATTTAATTAAATAACTTTGTTTAATTAATTAGAAGCAAGTACTCTATTTCATTAAATAATTTCATCTAATTACTTCAAAATTCTTTTCGAAACTAGTCAACTCAAGCCAATCGTGGTTAAATCTGGTCAACTTTTGGTCAAACTTGATCTCTGCATATGTGAATATGAGCAAATGTGAGTATGAATTTCAACAACAATTCGATGCAAATTCTCATTCAACCTTTCAAAATGAAGAGATGAGGGTCTCTTAAATAGTCTTTCTTGGAATTCATCAACGGTTGAGATCGATTTCAATCAACGACCAGGTTTAAAGGTGAAGTTCTGTCATAAAGGGAGATTTCCAAATTAAAAGGAGTTAACAGATTTAATTTGAGTAAAATAAAGAGTTAATTGATTCAATTTGAGTAGAAAAAGGAGTTAACTAATTTAATTAATTTTTGTTCAATAGTGAACTATAAATTTCCCTTTTTGAACTGAAGAGAGATTTTGTTGAGATATTTAATTTAATAAAATGAGATATGCTCTCATAATTACTTTTTCTATTTAATTAAATAATCTTTAATTAATTAGAGACACTTTTCTTATTTAATTAAATAACTTCATTTAATTAATTAAGAATGGCTTCTGATTTAATTAAGTAACTTTTTTTAATTAATTAGAAGTAAGTACTCCATTTAATTAAATAATTTTGTGTAATTATTTCAAAATTCTTTTTGAAACTAGTCAACTCAAGTCAACTGTGGTTAAATCTGGTCAACTTTTGGTCAAAGTTGATCTTTGTGTATTTGAATATGAGAAAATGTGAGTATAAATTTCAGCAACAATTCGATGCAAATTCTCATTCAACCATTCAAAATGAAGAGATAATGGTCTCTTAAATAGACTTTCCTAGAATTCATCAATGGTTGAGATCGATTTCAATCAACGGTCATGATTAAAAGTGAAGTTCAGTCATAAAGGAAGATTTCCAAATTACAAAGAGTTACTAGATTTAATTTGAGTAAAATAAGGAGTTAACTGATTCAATTTGAGTAGAAAAAGGAGTTAACTAATTTAACTCATTTTTGATCAATAGTGAACTGAAAATTTCCCTTTTTGAACTGAAGAGAGATTTTGTTGAGATATTTAATTTAATAAAATGAGATATGCTCTCATAATTATTTTTTCTATTTAATTAAATAATTTTTAATTAATTAGAGACGCGTTTCTTATTTAATTAAATAACTTCATTTAATTAATTAAGAATGGCTTCTCATTTAATTAAATAACTTTGTTTATATAATTAGAAGTAAGTACTCCATTTAATTAAATAATTTTGTCTAATTATTTCAAAATTCTTTTCGAAACTAGTCAACTTTGGGTCAAACTTGATCTTAATGTATGTGAATATGAGCAAATGTGAATATGAATTTCAGCAACAATTCGATGCAAATTCTCATTCAACCTTTCAAAATAAAGTGATGAGGGTCTCTTAAATAGACTTTCCTAGAATTTATCAATGGTTGAGATCGATTTCAATCAACGGTCAGGATTAAAGGTGAAGTTTAGTCATAAAGGGAGATTTCCAAATTAAAGAGAGTTAACATATTTAATTTGAGTAAAATGTAATGCCCTGCCAAGGGATCCAAAGAATTAACCTAGAGTTTCACTGAGTTTGGTAACATTTAAAAAAAAAAAAAAAATTTACATGAAAGTAAATACCATACATAACTTATTCACAATAACGGAAGCAATAGCCATGTTCATCTGAAAAGTAAACATAACATACATAATAGTTTACATTCTTCAAAGATCCCTTAACATTGAGTTACATCTAAATTAACTAAGATACATGAATCCATCTAGTACAACATCCACATGAAATAATAATGATAAGTACAATGTTTATACATTAAATTTCCAAATGCTCAATCATTCACTATACATGTCATAGGGTATGAAGGCCTAAAAGAATATACATATGTTAAATAAGGTACATCATCCTATTCTAATCCATGATACATCAAAGATATTCACATGATACACGTGATACATCATAATAGAATACATATACATCCATCATAAGATCAAACATAACTAACTAAGTGCATGGTTCTTCCCAACCGTAATAGCATTATTAGACCATCGTGGGCCCTAGCCATCCCTCCGTCAATAACATCTCAAATCACCGAAGAGATCATCAATTTTAACATAGTAGGAATGTCACTCCTAACATATATAACATCATATGTAGAAATAAATCTAACATGCAAATATAAGCATAAGATAACATCATCTAACATATGCTAATCATCAATGAAAGGATACATATCCACCATCACGAAGGACGCATCAGCCACAGTGTCTCAATGAATCTCAAATGATAAGAGTGGAAAATACACTACCACCCGACCGCGTGGTACCTAAGTGGTCCACTCTCACCGTGCTGAGGAGATAATCTCAAGTCCCAAACAGGTTATCAAAATCATATAGCATAAATCCCTATAATCCAGGAATTCTAAAAGTATACTAACTCAAAGGTTTCAATCACGAAACTGACATCTACTTCCCAAAGGCACACAATGACATGTAGGAACCTACTATGCAAGCGAGAAAGTGTCATCGCATTTATCACGTACAGGTTACCCTGACAGTTAGCTAAAGTCCACGGGTCCATACTGATCTCATGCAGCCACTAGTATCCTCTCATACTGACAAGGCATACTATGGAATGCAAGGTCGCAACCATGCGTTCTCACTACTCCCATCCTAGCCTATACAAGCACTCAAGGCATGGGCGAGAACCAAAACTCTTATCTTTTTAGGTTCATTTAGTTAGTATTAGGTGTGAATGTTATCACTTATTAATCCAACTTACAATGAGTTATCCTGGCAGCCTCTTAGAGCCCCGACCCCCATTGTAAGCTACGCTCCGTCACTACATGCAGATATCCTACCCTAATGCTCATGGAATCATAAATCTCAAAATCACAAAAATAATCCATAATAAAATCATCAAATATGCATAAAAGCATCAAATCTCCATGAGCAAACATCCATAGAAAATCATGACCACAACATCTCTCTATTGGCAACTGAAGCATCACTGATAATTCAAAGTATCCAATGGTTCTCAATAACCAAAATATCAATCATACTGATCGAAGACTCCAAAATGGTTGAGTCAAACATGTCACATCATGACATCATCAAAAATAAATCCACATCTCAGTCCCATCATGGCGACTAGAAAATAACCAAGGATAACTGATTGATGACCAAAATAATGGTTAAGTCAAGTGTCTCATACATAAGAATCTCAATTATAACAATCAGTAATCGCATCTAATACATAGAGCATTCCATCACAAACTATGGTTGGGTTTATAAAGATCGAGATTAAAACATCATCATGACATCACAATCACATAACCCCCAAGCCTCTGGTAGATGTCCTATACTGGTCAACACTACTCAACTCAAAATCCAAAATAATAGCATAAAGAATACACAATGCAAACACATGTTTTGGTTTTGCTAAGTTTATAACTTAAATGAAAACGTCTCGGTTTACATTTCCAAGTTTAGAGAAAGAATTTGAAGAATCATTTTGTATGTTTTTCCATGTATTGTTTTGGATGGATAAAAGTTTTCCTTTATAAATCAAGAAACCTGTTTTCAAATTATAATATTTGTTGAAATCGTTTCCCATCAACTACCAACTAAATTTCATGTGTGTGTGTGTGTGTGTGTGTGTGTGTGTGTGTGTGTTTGTTTTATAATTTAAAACTATTAATTAAATTTTAATAGTTAAATTATAAAATTATTCATCATTAAGAAAAAGATGAACTCTTAAATCTTTTATCAAATAATTTAAATTTGTTAACAACATATTTACATATTACATATATACATCTAAATATATTTATATTTAAATATATATATACATACATATATAATATATAAATATTTATTATTTCATAAAATCGAATTAGTAATTTTGATTCATACCATATGAAAATTTATAACAATGAAATTTCAATTTCAAAGAAAACGTATAAACATTTTTTTTTCTTTAAAAAAAAAAAAATGTAATCATAAAAAAAATGTCGCTAGTGTTTTCGGCGACCGTCACTTATGTGACTACTATCGCGAGAACCCTACGACGGGTGTATTAAGACATTGTCGCGGGTACGCTGTGTACACAGGTACCCTGCGACCAACATAAATAAAGAATATGGGGTGGGGTGCAACCCGCCCCCACTCATATATGAATTTGTAACTTTCGAAATCGATGTGTACTCTGTTCAGACTTTCATATATACATATTTTTATACAGAGATTTTCAACAACATTTTTTTAATAAAAATGTTTCCTTCCAATATGAATCTCTGTTGCGATTTGATATTCGATTCCTCAATTAAATATATATACATGTGTATATCTGTGTGTGTGTGTGTGTGTGTGTGTGTGTGTGTGTGTGTGTGTGTGTGTGTGTGTGTGTGTGTGTGTGTGTGTGTGTGTGTGTGTGTGTGTGTGTGTGTGTACAAATTTTATATCACAGTGTATGTATGAATAGTGCATATATATATATATATATATATATATATATATATATATATATATATATATATATATATATATATATATATATATATATATATATATGCAGATTTTAAAAAAATACAAATATATATACACCATATATAAATTCTAATTCTCAAAATTTTTCTATAAACTTTTAATTCTCAATTTTATCCAAAAAAAATTATCTAATGGATTTGGTCATGAATTTAAACCCTAGCCCCGTTTCTCGTTTTTTTTTTAAATCCATGCATATAAAATTCTCAAATAAATTTAATTGATCAAATTGAAAATGCATACAATAAAAATATGAAATTCCTCATAAGACATATGGAAGACACGAAGAAGACAAGAATGCATGATGCAGAAATAGCATAAAAAAAATCACAAGAATCTACCTGGATTCTGATGCTAATTCGCTATTCGTCAGAAAACCCGTAGAGCAAGCTCCCTTCTTCAGAGTTCTTGAGTCCTCCAATGCTCCAATTGCTCTCCCCCTTCTTTTTGTCTAAGCTTTTATGAATGCTTGAATATAAAGAGCTCTCAAGAAACCTTTGGAATGCTTATTGAAACAGCTAGAAGGTGTCACCAACTAAGTATGGGTCTTTTCCAACCTTTTTGATGAGTCATAGAGTTGTAGACACCTTGTGCTTAATTGATGCACTAATCCCCATTTTGTTGACACATGTTAATTCTCATGCAAGCTTATAACTCCAATTTACTTTTTATATAATTTCTATTTAAATATTTATGACTTCCATTTTAATCTTTATAACTTTCATTTTAATTTTTGTAACTTTTATTATTATTAATTTTAATTTCTAATTTTCTTTTATTTAATTCATTTTTCCTCAATAATTCACATGTAATTAATTACAATCAAAATATTAAAGATCATGATATTTTATTAATTTTCTCAAATAATTAATTTATTAATTAAATCTATTTATTAAGACCTAATTAATAGAAAATTCACCATAGACCTTTAAGATAAAATATGAAAACCCATCATAGAACAAATCATACAAACTCAGTCTAAAAGGTTAAAAATCATGAAATATGTCATCCGACACATTTGGTGGGTATTCAACTCTAACACTTGTCCTAAATCACTAGGACAAATGGTTTAAAGGTTTGAGATTTGGACTTGAGAATTTATCTCCTTTCTCTTATCATTGAGATAGTATAATAGGGTATGTTCATCTTGGCAATTCAGGGAAGTGGATACCCGGTACCTGCAACCTGCAAAAAATCCATGCATGTACATACAATGTATATAATGCTAAGCTAAACAAACAATGGCAGGAAGTGGTGCATCGTGTAGATACCGCCTAAGCAGGTGACTGCGATTCCCTTGTTTAACCACATCAGAAATGCCATACAATATGAAAAGACACACACCATACACATGCAAGTATGGGGTAAGTATCCATAATAAAACACATAAGATAATAACCATCCATCTAATCATCAATAATAACTGAAAATAGTATAATGATCATCATGTATGCATGAAATGTAAAATCTAAATGATCTCATCATATATCAACTGAATCCATATCATAATATCTGAAAGTGTCAAAAACTAGTACCACTAATCCATCAACATAAAACTAGTCTATTAAAGTTTGATAATAATAACAATGTCCAGAAAAGATGTGAACGAGGGTAGGCACTACATAAAATAATGAGTTAACTGATTCAATTTGAGTAGAAAATGGAGTTAACTGATCTAACTCATTTTTGATCAATAGTGAACTGGAAATTTTTCTTTTTGAATTGAAGAGAGATTTTGTTGAGATATTTAATTTAATAAAATGAGTTTTGCTCTCATAATTACTTTTTCTATTTAATTAAATAAACTTTAATTAATTACAGACAATTTTCTTATTTAAATAAATAACTTCATTTAATTAATTAGGAATGGCTTCTCATTTAATTAAATAAATTTGTTTAATTAATTACAAGTAAGTACTCCATTTCATTAAATAATTTCATCTAATTATTTTAAAATTCTTTTCGAAACTATTCAACTCAACTCAACCGTGGTTAAATCTGGTCAACTTTTGGTCAAACTTGATCTTTGCATATGTCAATATGAGTAAATGTGAGTATGAATTCTAGCAACAATTTGATGCAAATTCTCATTCAACCTTTCAAAATGAAGAGATGAGGGTCTCTTAAATAGACTTTCTTGTAATTCATCAACGGTTGAGATCGATTTCAATCAACGGTCAGGATTAAAAGTGAAGTTCAGTCATAAAAGGAGATTTCTAAATTAAAGAGAGTTAACAAATTTAATTTCAGTAAAATAAAGGAGTTAACTGCTTCAATTTGAGTAGAAAAAGGAGTTAACTGATTTAACTCATTTTTTATCAATAGTGTACTGAAAATTTCCCTTTTTGAACTGAAGAGAGATTTTGTTGAGATATTTAATTTAATAAAATGACATATGCTCTCATAAATACTTTTTTTATTTAACTAAATAATATGTAATTAATTAGAGACACTTTTCTTATTTAATTAAATAACTTTATTTAATTAATTAGGAATGGCTTCTCATTTAATTAAATAAATTTGTTTAATTAATTAGAAGTAAGTACTCCATTTAATTAAATAATTTTTTCTAATTATTTCAAAATCCTTTTCAAAACTAGTCAACTCAAGTCAACCCTAGTTAAATCTGGTCAACTTTTGGTCAAATTTGATTTTTGCGTACGTGAATATGAGCAAATGTGAGTATGAATTCTAACAACAATTCGATGCAAATTCTCACTCACCCTTTCAAGATGAAGAGATGAGGGTCTCTTAAATAGACTTTCCTGAAATTCATCAAGATTAAAGGTGAAGTTTAGTCATCAAGGGAGATTTCTAAATTAAAAAGAGTTAATAGATTTAATTCGAGTAAAATAAAGAGTTAACTGATTCAATTTGAGTAGAAAAAGGAGTTAACTAATTTAACTCATTTTTGATCAATAGTGAACTGAAAATTTCCCTTTTTGAACTGAAGAGAGATTTTGTTGAGATATTTAATTTAATAAAATGAGATATGCTCTCATAATTACTTTTTCTCTTTAATTAAATAATCTTTAATTAATCAGAGACACTTTTATTATTAAATTAAATAACTTCATTTATTTAATTAAGAATGGCTTCTCATTTAATTAAATAACTTTGTTTAATTAATTAGAAGTAAGTACTCCATTTAATTAAATAATTTTATTTAATTATTTCAAAATTCTTTTTGAAACTAGTCAACTCAAGTCAACTGTGGTTAAATCTGGCCAACTTTTGGTCAAACTTGATCTTTGTGTATGTGAATTTGAGCAAATGTGAGTATGAATTCCAACAAATATTCAATGCAAATTCTCACTCATCCTTTCAAAATGAAGAGATGAGGGTCTCTTAAATAGACTTTCCTAGAATTCATCAACGCTTGAGATTGATTTCAATCAACGGTCAAGATTACAGGAGAAGTTCAGTCATAAAGGGAGATTTCCAAATGAAAGTGAATTAACAAATTTAATGTGAGTAAAATGAGGAGTTAACTGATTCAATTTGAGTAGAAAAAGGATTTAACTGATTTAACTCATTTTTGATCAATAGTGAACTGAAAATTTCTCTTTTTGAACTGAAGAGAGATTTTGTTGAGATATTTAATTTAATAAAATGAGATATGCTCTCATAATTACGTTTTCTATTTAATTAAATAATCTTTAATTAATTAGAGACACTTTTCTTATTTAATTAAAAAATTTCATTTAATTAATTAGGAATGGCTTCTCATTTAATTAAATAACTTTGTTTAATTAATTAAAAGTAAGTACTCCATTTAATTAAATAATTTCGTCTAATTATTTCAAAATTCTTTACGAAACTAGTCAACTCAAGTCAATCATGGTTAAATCTTGTCAACTTTTGGTCAAAGTTGATCTTTGCGTATGTGAATATGAGCAAATGTGAGTATGAATTCCAACAACAATTCGATGCAAATTCTCATTCAATCTTTCAAAATGAAGAGATGAGGGTCTCCTAAATAGACTTTCCTAGAATTCATCAACGGTTGAAATCGATTTCAATCAACGGTCAGGTTTAAAGGTGAAGTTCAGTCATACAGGGAAATTTCCAAATTAAAAGGAGTTAACAGATTTAATTTGATTAAAATAAGGAGTTAACTAATTCAATTTGAGTTTAAAAGGAGTTAATTGATTTACCTCATTTTTGATCTATAGTGAACTAGAAATTTTCTTTTTTGAACTGAACAGAGATTTTGTTGAGATATTTAATTTAATAAAATGAGATACGCTCTCATAATTACTTTTTCTGTTTAATTAAATAAACTTTAATTAATTAGAGACACTTTTCTTATTTAAATAAATAACTTCATTTAATTAATTAGGAATGGTTTCTCATTTAATTAAATAACTTTGTTTAATTAATTAGAAGTAAGTACTCCATTTCATTAAATAATTTCATCTAATTATTTCAAACTTCTTTTCGAAACTAGTCAACTCAAGTCAAGCGTGGTTAAATCTGGTCAACTTTTGGTCAGACTTGATCTTTGCGTATGTGAATATGAGTAAATGTGAGTATGAATTCGAGCAACAATTCGATGCAAATTCTCATTCAACCTTTCAAAATGAAGAGATGAGGGTCTCTTAAATAGACTTTCCTGAAATTCATCAATGGTTGATATCGATTTCAATCAACGGTCAGGATTAAAAGTGAAGTTCAGTTATAAAGCGAGATTTCCAAGTTAAATGGAGTTAACAGATTTAATTTGAGTAAAACAAGGAGTTAACTGCTTCAATTTGAGTAAAAAAAGGAGTTAACTGATTTAACTCATTTTTGATCAATAATGAACTAAAAATATCCCTTTTTGAACTGAAAAGAGATTTTGTTTAGATATTTAATTTAATAAAATGAGATATGCTATCATAATTACTTTTTTTATTTAATTAAATAATCTTTAATTAATTAGAGAAAATTTTATTATTTAATTAAATAACTTTATTTAATTAATTAGGAATGGCTTCTCATTTAATTAAATAATTTCATCTAATTATTTCAAAATTCTTTAATAAACTACTCAACTCAAGTCAACTGTGGTTAAATCTGGTCAACTTTTGGTCAAACTTGATCTTTGCGTAAGTGAATATGAGTAAATGTGATAATGAATTCCAACAATAATTCGATGCAAATTCTCATTCAACCTTTCAAGATGAAGAGATGAGGGTCTCCTAAATAGACTTTCCTAGAATTCATCAACGGTTGAGATTGATTTTGATCAACGGTCAAGATTAAAGATGAAGTTCAGTCATAAAGGGAGATTTCCAAATTAAAAGGAGTTAACAGATTTAATTTGAGTAAAATAAGGAGTTAACTGATTCAATTTGAGTAGAAAAAGGAGTTAACTGATTTAACTCATTTTTTATTAATAGTGAACTAGAAATTTGCCTTTTTTAACTGAAGAGAGATTTTGTTGAGATATTTAATTTAATAAAAAGAGATATGCTCTCATAATTACTTTTTTTATTTAATTTAATAATCTTTGATTAGTTAGAAACACTTTTCTTATTTAATTAATTAGGAATGGCTTCTTATTTAATTAAATAACTTTGTTTAATTAATTAAAATTAAGTACTCTATTTAATTAAATAATCTTGTTCAATTATTTCAAAATTATTTTTGAATCTAGTCAACTCATGTCAATTGTGGTTAAATCTGGCCAACTTTTGGTCAAACTTGTTCTTTGCGTATGTGAATATGAGCAAATGAGAGTATGAATTCTAGCAACAATTTGATGCAAATTTTTATTCAACCTTTCAAAATGAAGAGATGAGGGTCTCTTAAATAGACTTTCCTAGAATTCATCAATGCTTGAGATCGATCTCAATCAATGGTCAAGATTAAAGGAGAAGTTCAGTCATAAAGGGAGATTTTCAAATTAAAGAGAGTTAACAGATTTAATTTGAGAAAAATAAAGAGTTAACTGATGTAATTTGAGTAGAAAAAGGAGTTAATTAATTTAACTCATTTTTTATCAATAGTAAACTGAAAATTTCCCTTGTTGAACTGAAGAGAGATTTTGTTGAGATATTTAATTTAATAAAATGAGATATGCTCTCATAATTACTTTTTCTATTTAATTAAATAATCTTTAATTAATTATAGACACTTTTCTTATTTAATTAAATAGCTTCATTTAATTAATTAAAAATGGCTTCTCAATTAATTAAATAACTTTGTTCAATTAATTAGAAGTAAGTACTTCATTTAATTAAATAATTTCGTCTAATTATTTCAAAATTCTTTTCGAAACTAGTCAACTCAAGTCAACTGTGATTAAATCTTGTCAACTTTTGGTCAAACTTGATCTTTGCGTATGTGAATATGAGCAAATGTGAGTATGAATTTCAGCAACAATTCGATGCAAATTCTAATTCAACCTTTCAAAATAAAGAGATGAGGGTCTCTTAAATAGACTTTCATAGAATTCATCAACGGTTGAGATCGGTTTCAATCAACGGTCAGGATTAAACATGAAGTTCAGTCATAAATGGACATTTCCAAATTAAAGGGAGTTAACAGATTTTATTTGAATAAAATAAGGAGTTAACTAGTTCAATTTGAGTAGAAAAAGGAGTTAACTGATTCAACTCATTTTTGATCAATAGTAAACAAGAAATTTTCCTTTTTGAACTCAAGAGAGATTTTGTTGAGATATTTAATTTAATAAAATGAGATATACTCTTATAATTACTTTTTCTATTTAATTAAATAATCTTTAATTAATTAGAGACACTTTTCTTATTTAATTAAATAACTTTATTTAATTAATTAGGAATGGCTCCTACTTTAATTAAATAACTTTGTTTAATTAATTAGAAGTAAGAACTCCATTTAATTAAATAATTTTGTCTAATTATTTCAAAATTCTTTCTGAAACTAGTCAACTCAAGTCAACCGTAGTTAAACTTGGTCAACTTTTGGTCAAAATTGATCTTTGCGTATGTGAATATGAAAAAATGTGAGTATAAATTCTAGCAACAATTCGATGCAAATTCTCATTCAACCTTTCAAAATGAAGAGATGAGGGTCTCTTAAATAGAATTTTCTGCAATTCATCAACGGTTGAGATCGATTTCAATCAACGGTCAAGATTAAAGGTGAAGTTCAGTCATAAAGGGAGATTTCCAAATTAAAGGGAGTTGACAGATTTAATTTGAGTAAAATAAAGAGTTAACTTATTCAGTTTGAGTAGAAAAAGGAGTTGTTTGATTTAACTCATTTTCGATCAATAGTGAACTAAAAATTTCCCTTTTTGAACTGAAGAGAGATTTTGTTGAGATATTTAATTTAATAAAATGAGATATGCTCTCATAATTACTTTTTCTATTTAATTAAATAATCTTTAATTAATTAGAGACATTTTTTTTATTTAATTAAATAACTTCATTTAATTAATTAGAAATAGCTTCTCATTTAATTAAATAACTTTGTTTAATTAATTAGAAGTAAGTACACCATTTAATTAAATAATTTCGTTTAGTTATTTCAAAATTATTTTCAAAACTAGTCAACTCAAGTCAACTTTGGTTAAATCTTGTCAACTTTTGGTCAAAGTTGATCTTTGCGTATGTGAATATGAGCAAATGTGAGTATGAATTCTAACAACAATTCGATGCAAATTCTCATTCAATCTTTCAAAATGAAGAGATGAGAGTCTCCTAAATAGACTTTCCTAAAATTCATCAACAGTTGAGATCGATTTCAATCAACGGTCAGGTTTAAAGGTGAAGTTCAGTCATAAAGGGAGATTTCAAAATTAAAGGGAGTTAACAGATTTAATCTGAGTAAAATAAAGAGTTAACTGATTCAATTTGAGTAGAAAAAGGAGATAACTCATTTTTGATTAATAGTAAACTGGAAATTTTCATTTTTGAACTAAAGAGAGATTTTGTTGAGATATTTAATTTAATAAAATAAGATGTGCTCTCATAATTACTTTTTCTATTTAATTAAATAATTTTTAATTAATTAGAGACATTTTTTTTATTTAATTAAATAACTTCATTTAATTAATTAGAAATGGCTTCTCATTTAATTAAATAACTTTGTTTAATTAATTAGAAGTAAGTACTCCATTTAATTAAATAATTTCGTCTAATTATTTCAAAATTCTTTTCGAAACTAGTCAACTCAAGTCAACCGTGGTTAAATCTGCTCAACTTTTGGTCAAACTTGATCTTTGCGTATGTCAATATGAGCAAATGTGAGTATGAATTCCAGCAACAATTCGATGCAAATTCTCATTCAACCTTTCAAAATGAAGAGATGAGGGTCTCTTAAATAGACTTTCATGGAATTCATCAATGGTTGAGATCGGTTTCAATCAATGGTAATGATTAAAGGTGAAGTTCAGTCATAAAAGGAGATTTCCAAATTAAAGGGAGTTAACAAATTTAATTTGAGTAAAATAATGAGTTAACTGATTCAATTTGAGTAGAAAAAGGAGTTAACTCATTTAACTCATTTTTTATCAATAGAGAATTGAAAATTTCCTTTTTTGAATTGAAGAACGATTTTGTTTAAATATTTAATTTAATAAAATGAGATATGCTCTCATAATTACTTTTTCTATTTAATTAAATAACTTAATTTAATTAATTAGGAATGGCTTCTCATTTAATTAAATAACTTTGTTTAATTAATTAGAAGTAAGTACTCCATTTAATTAAATAATTTTGTCTAATTATATCAAAATTCTTTTCAAAACTAGTCAACTCAAGTCAACTGTGGTTAAATATGGTCAATTTTTGGTCAAACTTGATCTTTGCGTATGTGAATATGAACAAATGTGAGTATGAATTCTAGCAACAATTCGATGCAAATTCTAATTACACCTTTCAAAATGAAGAGATGAGAGTCTCTTAAATAGACTTTCATAGAATTAATCAATGGTTGAGATCGGTTTCAATCAACGGTCAGGATTAAAGGTGAAGTTCAATCATAAACAGAGATTTTCAAATTAAAGGGAGTTAACAGATTTAATTTGAGTAAAATAAGGAGTTGACTGGTTCAATTTAAGTAGAAAAAGGAGTTAACTGATTTAACTCATTTTTTATCAATAGTGAACAGTAAATTTTCCTTTTTGAACTAAAGAGAGATTTTGTTGAGATATTTAATTTAATAAAATGAGATATGCTCTCATAATTACTTTTTCTATTTAATTAAATAATCTTTATTTAATTAGAGACACTTTTCTTATTTATTTAAATAACTTCATTTAATTAATTAGGAATGGCTTCTCATTTAATTAAATAACTTTGTTCAATTAATTAGAAGTAAGTACTCTATTTAATTAAATAATTTCATCTAATTATTTTAAAAAAATTTCTGAAACTAGTCAACTCAAGTCAACCATAGTTAAACGTGGTCAAGTTTTGGTCAGAATTGATCTTTGCGTATGTGAATATAAGAAAATGTGAGTATGAATTCTAGCAACAATTCGATGCAAATTCTCATTCAACCTTGCAAAATGAAGAGATGAGGGTCTCTTAAATAGACATTCTTGCAATTCATCAACGGTTGAGATCGATTTCAATCAATGGTCAAGATTAAATGTGAAGTTCAGTCATAAAGAGAGATTTCCAAATTAAAGGGAGTTAACAGATTTAATTTGAGTAAAATAAGTAGTTAACTTATTCAATTCGAGTAGAAAAAAGAGTTAACTGATTTAACTCATTTTTGATCAATAGTGAACTGAAAATTTCTCTTTTTTAACTGAAGAGAGATTTTGTTGAGATATTTGATTTAATAAAATAAGATATGCTCTCATAATTACTTTTTCTTTTTAATTAAATAATCTTTAATTAATTAGAGACACTTTTTTTATTTAATTAAATAACTTCATTTAGTTAATTAGGAATGGCTTCTCATTTAATTAAATAAGTTTGTTTAATAAATTAGAAGTAAGTACTCCATTTAATTAAATAATTTCGTCTAATTATTTTAAAAAAATTTCGAAACTAGTCAACTCAAGTCAACCATGGTTAAACTTGGTCAAGTTTCGGTCAAAATTTATCTTTGCGTATGTGAATATAAGAAAATGTGAGTATGAATTTTAGCAACAATTCGATGCAAATTCTCATTCAATCTTTCAAAATGAAGAGATGAGGGTCTCTTAAATAGACATTCTTGCAATTCATCAACTGTTGAGATTGATTTTAATCAACGGTCAAGATTAAAGGTGAAGTTTAGTAATAAAGAGAGATTTTTAAATTAAAGTGAGTTAACAGATTTAATTTGAGTAAAATAATGAGTTAACTTATTCTATTCGAGTAGAAAAAGGAGTTAACTGATTTAACTCATTTTTAATCAATAGTGAACTGAAAATTTCCCTTTTTGAAGTGAAAAGAGATTTTGTTGAGATATTTAATTTAATAAAATGAGATATGCTCTCATAATTACTTTTTCTTTTTAATTAAATAATCTTTAATTAATTAGAGACACTTTTCTTATTTAATTAAATAACTTCATTTAATTAATTAGGAATAGCTTCTCATTTAATTAAATAAGTTTGTTTAATAAATTAGAAGTAAGTACTCCATTTAATTAAATAATTTTGTCTAATTATTTCAAAATTCTTTTTGAAACTAGTCAACTCAAGTCAACCGTGGTTAAATATGGTCAATTTTTGGTCAAACTTGATCTTTGCGTATGTGAATATGAGCAAATGTGAGTATGAATTCTAGCAACATTTGGATGCAAATTCTCATTCAACCTTTCAAAATGAAGAGATGAGGGTCTCTTAAATAGACTTTCTTGAAATTCATCAATGGTTAAGATCAATTTCAATCAACGGTCAGGATTAAATGTAAAATTCAGTCACAAAGAGAGATTTCCAAATTAAAGGGAGTTAACAGATTTAATTTGAGTAAAATAAGGAGTTAAATTATTTAATTCGAGTAGAAAAAGGAGTTAACTGATTTAACTCATTTTTTATCAATAGTGAACTTAAAATTTCTCTTTTTGAACTGAAGAGAGATTTTGTTGAGATATTCATTTTAATATAATGAGATATGCTCTCATAATTACTTTTTCTATTTAATTAAATAATCTTTAATTAATTAGAGACACTTTTCTTATTTAATTAAATAACTTCATTTAATTAATTAGGAATGGCTTCTCATTTAATTAAATAACTTTGTTTAATTAATTAGAAGTAAATACTCCATTTAATTAAATAATTTCATCCAATTATTTCAAAATTCTTTTCGAAACTAGTCAACTCAAGTAAATCGTGGATAAATCTGGTCAAGTTTTGGTCAAACTTGATTTTTGCATATGTGAATATGAGCAAATGTGAGTATGAATTCTAGCAACAAATCAATGCAAATTCTCATTCAACCTTTCAAAATGAAGAGATGAGGGTCTCTTAAATAGACTTTCTTGAAATTCATCAACGGTTGAGATCAATTTGAATCAACTGTCAGGATTAAATGTGAAGTTCAGTCATAAACGGAGATTTTCAAATTGAAGGGAGGTAACAGATTTAATTTGAGTAAAATAAGGAGTTAACTGAGTCAATTTGAGTAGAAAAAGGAGTTAACTGATTTAACTCATTTTTTATCAATAGTGAACTGTAAATTTCTCTTTTTGAACTGAAGAGAGATTTTGTTGAGATATGTTTTATGTTGTATGTTAGCAACATTCTTTGTAGATTATCAAATATTGTGCTACGGATTCAGTTTATTATCTGATGAGATTAATTAGACTTTACATTTCATGTATGTATGATGATTATTTTTAGTGTTCACAATTATTGATGATGATTATTACATTGCTTTCAATTATTAATGATGATTAGTAAGATGATTTATTATCATATGTTCTTTCTTATGGATGCTTGCCCCATACTTACATGTGTATGGTGTGCGTGTTTTCTTTGCGTGTTTGCTTTTGTATAGCTTGTCTGATGTGGTTAAGGAAGGGAGTCGTAGTCACCTGCTAGTCGGGATCTATACGATGCACCACTTCCTACCATTGTTTGTTTAGTTTAGTATATATTTTGTTTGTACATGCATGATTTTTTATGCAGGTTGCAAGTACCAAGTATCGACTTCCCTGAATTGCCAAAATGATTATACCCTATCACATTATCTCAATGATAAGAGAGGGGAGATAAATTTTCAAGTCCAAATTCCAACCCTTTGAGCCATTTGTCCCAATTGAAAAATTAGGACAAGTATCTGAGTTGAATACCCACCGAATGTGTCGAATGGCATATTTCGTGATTTTTAACCCTTTAGATTTATTTTGTATGATTTGTTCTATGATGGATTTTCATATTTTATCTTTGAGGTCTATGGTGAATTTTTTATTAATTAAGTCTTAATAAATAGATTTAATTAATAAATTATTTATTTGAAAAAATTAATAAAATATTATGATTTTTGATATTTTGGTTGTAATTAATTCAATGTGAATTATTGGAAAAAAGAAATTAAATAAAAGAAAACTAGAAATTAAAATTAATAATAATTATCAAATAATAATAAAGTAATAAATAAAATAATAATAATAAAAGTTATTAAAATTAAGATGAAAGATATAAAATTTAAATAGAAATTATTTAAAAAGTAAATTGGAGTTATAAGCTTGCATGAAAATTAACATGTGTCAACAACACGAAGGTTAGTGCATCAATTAAGAACAACGTGTCTACAATTCTATGACTCATAAAAAAGAATTGAAAAAGACCCATACTTAGTTGGTGACACCTTTCAGCGGTTTCAAGAAGCATTCCCAAGGTTTCTTGAGAGCTCTTGATATTCAGGCATTCATAAAAGCTGAAATAAAAAGCTTAATGGAAGCTATAAGCTTAATGGAAGCCTTGAGCTACAAACTAAAAAGAAAATAGAAACTTCAAAGCTTACATGCATGGGAGAATATTCATATGCTCATATATTTTCTACTTGCTTCTATGCTCCTTCTAGCTCTTCTAATCACTTGGAGGATTCGACCGGCTTGGATTCTTGGAAGAATTGTGAATGATGGGGAAGGAAGAGATTTTCTATGGACTTTTGAAGCATGACAAATTAGCATCAGTGTACAGGTGCACTCGTGATATTCTCATATTCCCTTTGCACTCTTTCTCTTCCTGTCTTCATCATATCTGTTTTATGTGTTTGAATACTCTCTGTATTTGAAATTGGAATCTAGATATTTTATTTGGATGAGAAGAAAACAATAGAAAAATCTTAGATCCAATTAAGGAGAAATAATTACATCATAATCGTGTTTGGGTTCAAATTTATATTGTGAAATTAAATAGACAAGATTTAAAATTAAAATAGAAATTCTAAGTTGAAAATTTGTATGATTAGATGTAATCTTTCTATCAAACTATATTTTCAGATGTGTATGGACAAACCTATTAGATGGATGAATGGGTAAATTTAGAGGACAATTACATTTTAAGAGAAAATTATTAATTCATCACAGATTTGTCCTATCACTTCCCCTTGGAGAGACCCGAACTTAGTCATTCATAATTTTTTATCGTGATCGAATTTATTCAATCGCTCCAGTCAGAATTGGCGCAACTTGACTCTCTTCAACATATTTAAATTTCAGCCTGATCCAACGGTTCATTAGGGAGATATGGCCGTCGTACTGAGACTGTTTTATTCAAAGACAAATATTTCTCCATTTCCCATAACCAAGAGTTCTTTATGCTTAAACTTCACAAAAATAATATATCAAAGCATGGAATGAATTAAGATATTATTGCAATCTTCTCTTATCGAAATCTTATTAATATGCATTAGTTTTATATAATTTATTATCTAATCTAATTAAATCAAATTTAATTAAGATTAATTAATAGTAGAAAAAGTGTAATTAATTATTAATCAATCTAAGTAAATGGATGAGAGAAAATTAAAAGAAAAGAGATTTTAATATAGTTTATATAGTAGACTTTTTATAATGTATATTGAATACTATCTAATATATATTAAATAATTTTAGAGTTGTTTAATGAAGATGATAATGTTAAGAATTTGGAGATTATTCATGTTAAAATCTACAATGAGTCTTATTGGTTTGTGATAGGGATCTCTTTCCAACAACGTTTATATAGACAAAATATTATTAGAACAATTAGAAAATGGAGTCTAATGGTTGATTTTAATATTGATTAAAGAATTGTAAGATGATAATTTATATTATGTTGATTTAAATTTAGAAACTCTGAATGATATTGAATTAAGACTGAATTATTATGTTATTGGTTAATACGTTTGAATACTTTAATGGAGTTAAGAGTCAGCTAAATAATAACTAATGAGTTTGTAGAAGGATTCTATAAATAATGGTTTAAATAGATATTAACAAATTTGATTAGAGTTAATCTAGTGGAGATTATTTATTGATTGAAGTTTGGTAAAAAATAATAATTTTTGTAATTGGATTATAATTGATTTTTAATCAATTGATATTCATTGAGTTGATATTATAACTAAGATATTAATAATTAAGTTGTGCGATAGAGTCTTATTTGAAAAGATTAATGATAATACGAATTTGTTAAGGGAATGTTGGTATTCTTTGAAAGATGACGAATATGGTCATTTAAGATTTTCAATAATTATTATTGAATTATTAATATGATATTTTGAGTATTGAATTATAGTTGACTTTTATCATACATAATTTTAGTTAGTTATTAGTCAACTGACATTAATTAGAACATTGCCAAGGTCATGCAATTATTAATTAAATCAATTAATGAGAGTTAATTAGATTTAATTAATAATGAAGTTATCTAACAAAGATTTATTTGATATAATTCTTTTAACGGAATTGTAGATTATCTATATTGAAATTGATAAGTCTTATGACTTGAATTATGACCTTAGATATTATATGGTTGTCAACAATAATAATGATTAAATTAAAAGAATCAAACTTTAGTAATACTTAATTAAGTTTCTAATTGAAAACTATTAGAATGTAATAGGTCATGGATGGTGTACTTATGTTAATTGATCATTTTAATTAAGTTATAATCTTCTTATTCGAAGATTGATAATTGGTTCTTTTATAAATGAATAATGATCCTTGATTTATGTTGAAAGTTGAAGTAACATTAAAGAAAGGTTAATCAATTAGAATATGGATCATGGTTAAATGTAAAGAATAATTTAATTAAAGGTCAATGATGATCAGTTTTAGTGAATATTTATCCTTAAGTTATTCTTAGGATAATGTTATCGGGGAACAAATGGGTTGACTTGTAGGTCAAAAGATGAAACTTAAGACACATGAAGTATATTTGCAAACAAAAATCTGGAAACCACTACACTTAACTCATTCATGTGATATTAGTAAATCAAAACATGTGTTTGCATCGTGTATTCTATATGCTTCTTGTTTTGCGTTTTGGATTGACTAGTGTTGACCAGTCCTAGGTTGTTACCAGAGGCTCCAAGGTTATGAGATGTGATGGCATGTTGAATTATTTGGTCTCGATATTTATAAGCCCAACCACGGTAATGTGATCACATGCTCTATGAAATATTTGTATTTACTGTTTGTATTTGTTCATGAGTCTTCATATGTGAAGCTGAAATGTATGTGTATGAGACAATTGAGCTAATCATTTTTGAGTCATCAATCAGTTATCCTTGGATTATTTTTTAGTTGTCATGATGAGACTGAAATGTGAATTTATATCTTGATGATGTCATGTTGTAACATGTTTGACTCAACCATTTTGGAGTCTTCGATCAGTATTATTTTGAGATATTCTTGGTTGCTTGTTGAGAACCAATAGATATTCTGATTTATTTTGAGCTATATTTTGGTTATTGAGAACCAATTGATACTTATGATTATCAGTGATTCCTTCAGTTGCCAATAGAGAACTGTTGTGGTCATGATTTTTTATGGATGCTTTTTCAGATGCTCATGGAGATTTGATGATTTTTATGGATATTTGATGCTTTTATAGATATTTGATGATTTATTATGGATTATCTTTTATGATTTTGAGATTTATGATTCCATGGGCTTAGGGTAGGTAATCTACTTGTACTGTCGGAAAGTGTCTTGCAATGCGGGCCGGGGCCCTAAGTGGTTTCTAGGGTAACTCATTGTAAGTTTGGTTAATAAGTGATAACATTTACACACTAAATGGAGATTAAATGAACCTAAAAATATAATTGTTGATGTTCTCGCCCATGCCTTGAGTGCTTGTACAGGCTAGGATTGGAGTAGTGAGAACGCATGGTTGCGACCATGCATTCTGTAGTATGCCTCGTCAGTATGAGAGGATACTAGTGGCCGCATGAGATTAGTATGGATCATTGGAGTTTAGCTAACTACCAGAGTAACTTGTACGTGATAAATGCGATGACACTTTTCCGCTTACAGAGTAGGTTTCCTACATGTCATTGTGTGCCTTTAGGAATTAGATGTCGATTTTGTGTGTGTTGGAACCTTTGAGTTAGTATACTTTTAGGATTCTTAAACTTTTTATGCTATGTGTATTGATATCTGTTTGGAACTTGAGATTATCTCCTCAGCACGGTGGGAGTGGACCACTTAGGTTCCATGCGGTCGGGTGGTAGTGTATTTTCACTCTTATCATTTGAGATCCATCCGAAACACCGTGACTGGAGTATCCTTGGTTGGTATTTATTCTTCATTATGTTCTTGGATCATTATGATAGATAATATACATTATGATGGATGTATTTATTGGTATGTTTCTTATATTGTTGATTTGCTTTACTTTGCATATGTTAGTTGATGATTTATTATGCTTTACTTTGCATGTTAGTAGGATGTTTTAGGAGTGACATTCCTACTATGTTAATACCGATGATCTATTCGGTGCTTTGAAATGTTACACATGGAGGGATGGCTAGGATCCATGATGGTTTAATGATGCTATTTACGGTTGGGAAGAACCGTGCACTTAGTTATTTATGTTTGTGATATATGGTTATCTTTCGTGATGGATGTTTATATCTTTTGTGATGATGTATCATGTATGATATGTGGTTTCATTTATGTTATTGCATCATGGATTAATATTAGATGATAATGATGTATTTTATTTACTTGGATGTTTATTTTTTTAAGCTTTTCATACCCTGTGATATGTACAGTGGATGATAGAGCTAAAAGAAAATATAATTACAAAAGGTCACTTGTATATTGATTAACTACATTGGATGTAACCTTGTTATTTTATAAGGATGGAATGTTAGATGAATAGTTAATTTAGATGTGATACAACGTTAAAGGATCTTTAAAAAATGTACCCTGTTATGTATATATGTTATGTTTATTTTCATTTGAATTATTGTTATTGCTTCCGCAAATGTTATGAATGGTTTTATCTCTCATGTTTAAAAGAAAAATTGTTTGGCAAACTTAGTAAAATTCTTTGGATCCCTTGGCAGGGCATTACACTCTCATAATTAATTCTTCTATTTAATTAAATAATCTTTAATTAATTAGACACAATTTTCTTATTTAATTAAATAACTTCATTTAATTAATGAGGAATGGCTTCTCATTTAACTAAATAAATTTGTTTAATTAATTAGAAGTAAGTACTCCATTTATTTAAATAATTTCACTTAATTATTTAAAAATTCTTTTCGAAACTAGTCAACTAAAGTCAACTGCAGTTAAATCTACTCAACTTTTGGTCAAACTTGACCTTTACGTATGTGAATATGAGCAAATGTGAGTATGAATTCTAACAACAATTTGATGCAGATTCTCATTCAACCTTTCAAAATGAAAAGATGAGAGTCTCTTAAATAGACTTTCCTAGAATTCATCAACAATTGAGATCAATTTCAGTCAACGGTCAGGATTAAAGGTGAAGTTTAGTCATAAAGGGAGATTTCCAAACTAAAGGGAGTTAACAGATTTAATTTGAGTAAAACAAGGAGTTAACT
Source organism: Cupressus sempervirens (assembly GCA_028749045.1). Classification (NCBI taxonomy): domain Eukaryota; kingdom Viridiplantae; phylum Streptophyta; class Pinopsida; order Cupressales; family Cupressaceae; genus Cupressus; species Cupressus sempervirens. Next base: position 673,227,813 of record CM053790.1, on the reverse strand, counting down.
GATTCAATTTGAGTAGAAAGAGGAGTTAACTGATTTAACTCATTTTTGATCAATAGTGAACTAAAAAATTTCCTTTTTGAACTGAAGAGAGATTTTGTTGAAATATTTAATTTAATAAAATGAGATATGCTCTCATAATTACTTTTTCTATTTAATTAAATAATCTTTAATTAATTAGAGACGCTTTTCTTATTAAATTAAATAACTTCATTTAATTAATTAGGAATGGCTTCTCATTTAATTAAATAACTTTGTTTAATTAATTAGAAGTACTCCATTTAATTAAATAATTTCATTTAATTATTTTTAAAAAAAATTTGAAACTAGTCAACTCAAGTCAACCGTGGTTAAATCTGGTCAACTTTTGGTCAAACTTGATCTTTGCGTATGTGAATATGAGCAAATGTGAGTATGAATTTCAACAACAATTGGATGCAAATTCTCGTTCAACCTTTCAAAATGAAGAGATGAGGGTCTCTTAAATAGACTTTCGTGAAATTCGTTAACAGTTGAGATCGATTTCAATCAATGATCAGGATTAAAGGTGAAGTTCAGTTATAAAGGGAGTTTTCAAATTAAAGGGAGTTAACAGATTTTGTTTGAGTAAAATAAGGAGTTAACTGACTTAATTTGAGTAGAAAAAGGAGTTACTGATTTAACTCATTTTTTATCAATAGTGAACTGAAAATTTCCCTTTTTGAACTAAAGAGAGATTTTGTTAAGATATTTAATTTAATAAAATGAGATATGCTCTCATAATTACTTTTTCTATTTAATTAAATAATCTTTAATTAACTAGAGACACTTTTCTTATTTAATTAAATAACTTCATTTAATTAATTAGGAATGGCTTCTCATTTAATTAAATAACTTTGTTGAATTAATTAGAAGTACGTACTTCATTTAATTAAATAATTTTGTTTAATTATTTCAAAAAAAAATTCGAAACTAGTCAACTCAAGTCAATTGTGGTTAAATCTGGTCAACTTTTGGTCAAACTTGATCTTTGCATATGTGAATATGAGTAAATGTGAGTATGAATTCCAGCAACAATTTGATGCAAATTCTTATTCAACTTTTCAAAATGAAGAGATGAGGGTCTCTTAAATAGACTTTCTTAGAATTCATCAACGGTTGAGATCGATTTCAATCAACGGTCAAGATTAAAGGTGAAGTTCAGTCATAAAGGAAGTTTCAAAATTAAATGGAGTTAACATATTTAATTTGAGTAAAATAAGGAGTTAATTAATTAAATTTGAGTAGGAAAAGGAGTTAACTGATTTAACTCATTTTTGATCAATAGTGAACTGAAAATTTTATTTTTTGAACTGAAGAGAGATTTTGTTGAGATATTTAATTTAATAAAATGAGATATGCTCTCATAATTACTTTTTCTATTTAATTAAATAATCTTTAATTAATTAGAGACACTTTTTTTATTTAATTAAATAAATTCATTTAATTAATTAGGAATGGCTTGTCATTTAATTAAATAACTTTGATTAATTAATTAGAAGTAAGTACTCCATTTTATTAAATAATTTTGTTTAATTATTTCAAAATTTTTTTCGAAACTAGTCAACTCAAGTCAACTGTGGTTAAATCTGGTCAACTTTTGCTCAATCATGATCTTTGCGTATGTGAATATGAGTAAATGTGAGTATGAATTCCGGCAACAATTCAATGCAAATTCTCATTCAACCTTTCAAAATGATGAGATGAGGGTCTCTTAAATAGACTTTCATGAAATTCATCAAAAGTTTAGGTCAATTTCAATCAACGTTCAGGATTAAAGGTGAGGTTCAATCATAAAGGGAGATTTCCAAATTAAAGGGAGTTAACATATTTAATTTGAGTAAAATAAGGAGTTAATTGATTAAATTTGAGTAGAAAAAGAAGTTAACTGATTTAACTCATTTTTTATCAATAGTGAACTGAAAATTTTCCTTTTTGAGTTGAAGAGAGATTTTGTTGAGATATTTAATTTAATAAAATGACATATGCTCTCATAATTACTTTTTCTATTTAATAAAATAATCTTTAATTAATTAGAGACACTTTTCTTATTTAATTAAATAACTTCATTTAATTAATTAGGAATGGCTTCTCATTTAATTAAATAACTTTGTTTCATTATTTAGAAATAAGTACTCCATTTAATTAAATAATTTTGCTTAATTATTTCAAAATTCTTTTCAAAACTAGTCAACTCAAGTCAACCGTGGTTAAATCTGGTCAACTTATCGTCAAACTTGATTTTTGCGTATGTGAATATGAGCAAATGTGAGTATGAATTCCAGCAACAATTCGATGCAAATTCTCATTCAACCTTTCAAAATGAAGAGATAAGGGTCTCTTAAATAGACTTTCTTGAAATTCATCAACGGTTGAGATCGATTTCAATCAACGGTCAGGATTAAAGGTGAAGTTTAGTCATAAAGGTAGTTTTCAAATTAAAGGGAGTTAACAGAATTAATTTGAGTAAAATAAGGAGTTAACTGACTCAATTTGAATAGAAAAAGGAATTAACTGATTTAACGCATTTTTTTATCAATAGTGAACTGTAAATTTTTCTTGTTGAACTGAAGAGAGATTTTGTTGAGATATTTATTTTAATAAAATGAGATATACTCTCATAATTACTTTTTCTATTTCATTAAATAATCTTTAATCAATTAGAGACACTTTTCATATTTAATTAAATCACTTCATTTAATTAATTAGGAATGGCTTCTCATTTAATTAAATAACTTTGTTTAATTAATTAGAAGTAAGTACTGCATTTAATTAAATAATTTTGCTTAATTATTTCAAAAAAAAATTTGAAACTAGTCAACTCAAGTCAACCGTGGTTAAATCTAGTCAACTTTTTGTGAAACTTGATCTTTGCGTATGTGAATATGAGAAAATGTGAGTATGAATTCCAGCAACAATTCGATGCAAATTCTCATTCAACCTTTCAAAATGAAAAGATGAGGGTCTCTCAAATAGACTTTTTCGAAATTCATCAACGGTTAAGATCGATTTCAATTAACGATCAGGATTAAAGGTGAAGTTTAGTCATAAATGGAGATTTCCAAATTAAAGAGAGTTAACAGATTTAATTTGATTAAAATAAAGAGTTAAATGATTCAATTTGAGTAGAAAAAGAAGTTAACTGATTTAACTCATTTTTTATCAATAGTGAACCGAAACTTTCCCTTTTTGAACTGAAAAGAGATTTTGTTGAGATATTTAATTTAATAAAATGAGATATGCTCTCATAATTACTTTTTCTATTTAATTAAATAATCTTTAGTTAACTAGAGACACTTTTCTTATTTAATTAAATAACTTCATTTAATTAATTAGGAATGACTTCTCATTTAATTAAATAACTTTGTTTAATTAATTAGAAGTAAGTACTCCATTTAATTAAATAATTTTGTTTAATTATTTGAAAAAAAAAAATTTAAACTAGTCAACTCAAGTCAACTGTGGTTAAATTTGGTCAACTTTTGGTCAAACTTGATCTTTGCGTATGTGAATATCAGCAAATGTGAGTACGAATTCCAGCAACAATTCGATGCAAATTCTCATTCAACCTTTCAAAATAAAGAGATGAGGGTCTCTTAAATAGACTTTCATAGAATTCATCAACGATTGAGATCGATTTCAATCATTAGTCAAGATTAAAGGTGAAGTTCAGTCATAAAGGGAGATTTCCAAATTAAAGAGAGTTAACAGATTTATTTTGAGTAAAATAAGAATTTAACTAATTCAATTTGAGTAGAAGAAGAAGTTAACTGATTTAACTCATTTTTTATCAATAGTGAACTAGAAATTTCACTTTTTGTACTAAAAAGAGATTTTGTTGAGATATTTAATTTAATAAAATTAGATATGCTCTCATAATTACTTTTTCTATTTAATTAAATAATCTTTAATTAATTAGAGACACTTTTCTTATTTTATTAAATAACTTCATTTAATTAATTAGGAATGACTTCTCATTTAATTAATTAACTTTGTTTAATTAATTAGAAGTAAGTACTCCATTTAATTAAATAATTTCATTTAATTATTTCAATTTTTTTTTGAAACTAGTCAACTCAAGTCAATCGTTGTTAAATCTGGTCAACTTTTGATCAAACAAGATATTTGCATATGTGAATATGAACAAATGTGAGTATAAATTCTAGCAACAATTCGATGCAAATTCTAATTCAACCTTTCAAAATGAAGAGATGAGGGTCTCTTAAATAGACTTTCCTAGAATTCATAAACGGTTAAAATCGATTTCAATCAACGGTCAATATTAAAGATAAAGTTCAGTCATAAAGGGAGATTTCCAAATTAAAAAGAGTTAACAGATTCAATTTGAGTAGAAAAAAGAGTTAACTGATTTAACTCATTTTTGATCAATAGTGAACTGAAAATTTTCATTTTTGAACTAAAAAGAGATTTTGTTGAGATATTTAATTTAATAAAATGAGATATGCTCTCATAATTACTTTTTCTATTTAATTAAGTAATTTTTAATTAATTAGAGACACTTTTCTTATTTAAATAAATAACTTCATTTAATTAATTAAGAATAGCTTATCATTTAATTAAAAAACTTTGTTTAAATAATTAGAAGTAAGTACTCCATTTAATTAAATAATTTCATTTAATTATTTTAAAATTCTTTGAGAAACTAGTCAACTCAAGTGAACCGTGGTTAAATCTGGTCAACGTTTGGTCAAACTTGATCTTTGCGTATATGAATATGGGCAAATGTGAGTATGAATTCTAACAACAATTCGATGCAAATTCTACTTCAACCTTTCAAAATGAAGGGATGAGGGTCTCTTAAATAGACTTTCATTGAATTCATCAATGGTTGAGATCGATTTCAATCAACAGTACAGATTAAAGGTGAAGTTCAGTCATAAAGGGAGATTTTTAAATTAAAAGGAGTTAATAGATTTAATTTGAGTAGAATAAGGAGTTAACTGATTCAGTTTGAGTAGAAAAAAGAGTTAACTGATTTAACTCATTTTTTATCAATAGTGAACTGAAAATTTTTCTTTTTGAACTGAAGAGAGATTTTGTTGAGATATTTAATTTAATAAAATGAGATATGCTCTCATAATTACTTTTTCTATTTAATTAAATAATCTTTAATTAATTAGAGTCACTTTTCTTATTTAATTAAATAAATTCATTTAATTAATTAGGAATGACTTCTCATTTAATTAAATAACTTTGTTTAATTAATTAGAAGTACGTATTCCATTTAATTAAATAATTTTGTTTAATTATTTTAAAATTCTTTTTGAAACTAGTCAACTCAAGTCAACCGTGGTTAAATTTGGTCAACTTTTGGTCAAACTTGATATTTGCATATGTTAATATGAGCAAATGTGAGTATGAATTCTAAAAAAAATTCAATGTGAATTCTCATTCAACCTTTCAAAATGAAGAGATGAGGGTCTCTTAAATAGACTTTCTTGGAATTTATCAACGGTTGAGATTGATTGTAATCAACGGTTAGGATTAAAGGTGAAGTTCAGTCATAAAAGGAGATTTTCAAATTAAAGGGAGTTAACAGATTTAATTTGAGTAAACTAAGGAGTTAGCTGATTTAATTTGAGTAGAAAAAAGAGTTAACTGATTTAACTCATTTTTTATCAATAGGGAACTGGAAATTTCCCTTTTTGAACTGAAGAGAGATTTTGTTGAGATATTTAATTTAATAAAATGAGATATGCTCTCATAATTACGTTTTCTATTTAATTAATAATCTTTAATTAATTAGAGTCAATTTTCTTATTTAATTAAATAACTTCATTTAATTAATTAGGAATGGCTTCTTATTTAATTAAATAACTTTGTTTAATTAATTAGAAGTAAGTACTCTCTTTAATTAAATAATTTTGTTTAATTGTTTTAATATAATTTTTGAAACTAGTCAACTCAAGTCAATCGTGGTTAAATTTGGTCAACTTTTGGTCAAACTTAATCTTTGCGTATATGAATATGAGCAAATGTGAGTATGAATTCCAACAATAACTCGATGGAAATGTAATGCCTACCCTCATCCACATCTTTTCTTGACATTGTTATTATTATCAGACTATGATAGACTAGTCTTATGTTGATGGATTAGTGGTATTGTTTTGACACTATCAGACATTATGATATGGATTCATTGGTTATATGATGAGATCATTTAGAGTTTACATTTTATGCATACATGATGATCATTATACTATTTTCAGTTATTATTGATGATTAGATGGATGGTTTATTATCTTATGTGTTTAAATATGGATACTTACCTCATACTTGCATGTGTATAGTATGCGTGTATAGTTGAAAAAGGGAAATTTCAAGTTCACTATTGATAAAAAATGAGTTAAATGAGTTAACTCCTTTTTCTACTCAAATTGAATCAGTTAACTCCTTATTTTACTCAAATTAAATCTATTAACTCCCTTTAAGTTGGAAATCTCCTTTTATGACTGAACTTCACCTTTAATCCTGACCGTTGATTGAAATCGATCTCAACCGTTGATGAATTCCAGTAAAGTCTATTTAAGAGACCCTCATCTCTTCATTTTGAAAAGTTGAATGAGAATTTGCATTGAATTGTTGCTGAAATTCATACTCACATTTGCTCATATTCACATACGCAAAGATCAAGTTTGACCAAAAGTTGACCAGATTTAACCACGATTGACTCTAGTTGACTAGTTTCGAAAAGAATTTTGAAATAATTAAAAAAAAATTATTTAATTAAATAAAGTACTTACTTCTAATTAATGTAACAAAGTTATTTAATTAAATGAGAAGTCATTCTTAATTAATTAAATGAAGTTATTTAATTAAATAAGAAAAGTGTCTCTAATTAATTAAAGATTATTTAATTAAATAGAAAAAGTAATTGTGAGAGCATATCTCCTTTTATTAAATTAAATATCTCAACAAAATCTCTCTTCATTTCAAAAAGAGAAATTTTCAGTTCACTATTGATTAAAAACGAGTTAAATCAGTTAACCCTTTTCTCTACTCAAATTGAATCAGTTAACTCCTTATTTTACTCAAATTAACTCTATTAACTCGTTTTAATTTGGAAATCTCCCTTTATGATTGTACTTCAACTTAAATCCTGACCGTTGATTGAAATCGATCTCAACCATTGATTAATTCCAAGAAAGTGTATTTAACAGACCCTCATCTTTTTATTTTGAAAGGTTGAATTAGAATTTTTATCGAATTATTTTTGGAATTCATACTCACATTTGCTAATATTGACATACACAAAGATCAAGTTTGACCAAAAGTTAACCATATTTAACCACAGTTGACTGGAGTTGACTAGTTTCGAAAAAAAATTTAAATAATTAAACAAAATTATTTAATTAAAAGGAGTACTTACTTGTAATTAATTAAAAAAAGTTATTTAATTAAATGAGAAGCCATTCCTAACTAATTAATTGAAGTTATTTAATTAAATAAGAAAAGTGTCTCTAATTAATTTAAAATTATTTAATTAAATAGAAAAAGTAATTATCAGAGCATGTCTCATTTTATTAAAATAAATATCTCAAAAAAATCTCTCTTCAGTTCAAAAAGGGAAATTTCCATTTCACTATTGATCAAAAATGAGTTAAATGAGTTAACTCCTTTTTCTACTCAAATTGAATCAGCTAACTCCTTATTTTACTCAAATTAAATCTGTTAACTCTCTTTAATTTAGAAATCTTCCTTTATGACTGAACTTCACCTTTAATCCTAATCGTTGATTGAAATCGATCTCAACCGTTGCTGAATTCTAGGAAAGTCTATTTAAGAGACCCTCATCTCTTCATTTTGAAAGGTTGAATGAGAATTTGCATCGAATTGTTGCTGGACTTCATACTCACATTTGCTCATATTCACATACGCAAAGACCATGTTTGACCAAAACTTGACCAGATTTAACCACAGTTGACTTAAGTTGACTAGTTTCGAAAAGAATTTTGAAATTATTTAATTAAATGGAGTACTTAATTCTAATTAATGTAACAAAGTTATTTAATTAAATGAGAAGCCATTAATAATTAATTAAATGAAGTTATTTAATTATATAAGAAAATTGTCTCTAATTAATTAAAGATTATTTAATTAAATAGAAAAAGTAATTATGAGAGGATATTTCATTTTATTAAATTAAATATCTCAACAAAAGCTCTCTTCAATTCAAAAAGGAAAATTTTCAGTTCACTATTGATAAAAAATGAGTTAAATTAGTTAAGTCCTTTTTCTACTCAAATTGAATCAGTTAAGTCGTTATTTTACTCAAATTAAATCTATTAACTCCATTTAATTTGGAAATCTCCCTTTATGACTAAACTTCACCTTTAATCCTGACCGTTGATTGAAATTGATCTCAACCGTTGATGAATTCTAGGAAAGTCTATTTAACAGACCCTCATCTCTTCATTTTGAAAGGTTGAATGAGAATTTGCATCAAATTGTTGCTGGAATTCATACTCACATTTGCTAATATTCACATATGCAAAGATAAAATTTGACCAAAAGTTGACCAGATTTAACCACGGTTGGCTTGAGTTGACTAGTTTCAGAAAGAATTTTGAGTTAATTAAACGAAATTATTTAATTAAATGGAGTACTTACTTCTAACTAATTAAAAAAAGTTATTTAATTAAATGAGAAGCCATTCCTAATTAATTAAATGAAGTTATTTAATTAAATAAGAAAAGTATCTCTAATTAATTAAAGATTATTTAATTAAATAGAAAAAGTAATTATGAAAGCATATCTCATTTTATTAAATTAAATATCTCAACAAAATCTCTCTTCAGATCAAAAAGAAAAATTTCCAATTCACTATTGATCAAAAATGAGTTAAATCAGTTGACTCCTTTTTCTACTCAAATTGAATCAGTTAACTCCTTATTTTACTCAAATTAAATTTGTTAACTCCTTTTCATTTGGAAATCTCCCTTTATGACTGAACTTCACCTTTAATCCTGACCGTTGATTAAAATCGATCTAAACTGTTGATGAATTCTAGAAAAGTCAATTTGAGAGACCATCATCTCTTCATTTTGAAAGGTTGAATGAGAATTTGGATCGAATTGTTGCTGGAATTCATATGCACATTTGCTCATATTCACATACGCAAATATCAAATTTGACCAAAAGTTGACCAGATTTAACTACGGTTGACTTGAGTTGACTAGTTTCGAAAAGAATTTTAAAATTATTAAACGAAATTATTTAATTAAATGGAGTACTTACTTCTAATTAATTTTTTAAAAAATATTTAATTAAATGAGAAGCCATTCTTAATTAATTAAATGAAGTTATTTAATTAAATAAAAAATGTGTCTCTAATTAATTAAAGATTATTTAAATAAATAGAAAAAGTAATTATGAAAGCATATCTCTTTTTATTAAGTTAAATATCTCAACAAAATCTCTCTTCAGTTCAAAAAGGAAAATTTCTAGTTCACTATTGATCAAAAATGAGTTAGATCAGTTAAATCCTTTTTCTGCTCAAATTGAATTTATTAACTCCTTATTTTACTCAAATTAAATTTTTTTACTCCGTTTAATTTTGAAATCTCCCTTTATGACTGAACTTCACCTTTAATCCTGACTGTTGATTGAAATCGATCTCAACCGTTGATGAATTTCAGGAAAGTCTATTTGAGAGACCCTCATCTCTTCATTTTGAAAGGTTGAATGAGAATTTGCATCGAATTGTTGCTGAAATTCATACTCACATTTGCTCATATTCACATACGCAAATATCAAGTTTGACCAAAAGTTGACCAAATTTAACCACGATTGACTTGAGTTGACTAGTTTAGAAAAGAATTTTGAAATTATTAACGAAATTATTTAATTAAATGGACTACTTATAATTAATTAAATGAAGTTATTTAATTAAATAAGAAAAGTGTCTCTAATTAATTAAAGATTATTTAATTAAATAGAAAAAGTAATTATGGAAGCGTATCTCATTCTATTAAATTAAATATCTCAACAAAATTTCTCTTCAGTTAAAAAAGGGAAGTTTTCAGTTCACTATTGATAAAAAATGAGTTAAATCAGTTAACTCTTTTTTGTACTCAAATTGAATCAGTTAACTCATTATTTTACTCAAATTAAATCTGTTAACTCTCTTTAATTTGGAAATCTCCCTTTATGACTGAACTTCACTTTTAATCCTGACCGTTGATTGAAATCGATCTCAACTGTTAATGAATTGTAGGAAAGTCTATTTAAGAGACCCTCATCTCTTCATTTTGACAGGTTGAATTAGAATTTGCATCGAATTGTTGCTGGAATTCATACTCACATTTGCTCATATTCACATACGCAAAGATCAAGTTTGACCAAAAGTTGACCAGATTTAACCACGGTTGACTTGAGTTGACTAGTTTCGAAAAAAAATTAAAAAAATTAAACAAAATTATTCAATTAAATGGAGTACTTACTTCTAACTAATTAAAAAAAGTTATTTAATTAAATGAGAAGCCATTCCTAATTAATTAAATGAAGTTATTTAATTAAATAAGAAAAGTTTCTCTAATTAATTTTAAAGATTATTTAATTAAATAGAAAAAGTAATTATAAGAGGATATTTCATTTTATTAAATTAAATATCTCAACAAAATCTCTCTTCAGCTCAAAAAGGGAAATTTTCATTTCACTATTGATAAAAAATGAGTTAAATCAGTTAACTCTTTTTTCTACTCAAATTGAATCAGTTAACTCCTTATTTTATTTAAATTAAATCTGTTAACTCCCTTTAATTTGGAAATCTCCCTTTATGATTAAACTTCACCTTTAATCCTGACCGTGGATTGAAATCGATCTCAACCATTGATGAATTTTAAGTAAGTCTATTTAAGAGATCCTCATCTCTTCATTTTGAAAGGTTCAATGAGAATTTGCATCGAATTGTTGCTGGAATTCATACTCACATTTGCTAATATTAATATATGAAAAGATAAAAGTTGACCAAAAGTTGACCAGATTCAACCACGGTTGACTTGAGTTGACTAGTTTGAAAAAGAATTTTGAAATAATTAAACGAAATTATTTAATTAAATGGAATACTTACTTCTAACTAATTAAACAAAGTTATTTAATTAAATGAGAAGCCATTCCTAATTAATTAAATGAAGTTGTTTAATTAAATAAGAAAAGTGTCTCTAATTAATTAAAGATTATTTAATTAAATAGAAAAAGTAATTATGAGAGGATATCTCATTTTATTAAATTAAATATCTCAACAAAATCTATCTTCAGTTCAAAAAGGAAAATTTTCTGTTCACTATTGATCAAAAATGAGTTAAATCAGTTGACACCTTTTTCTACTCAAATTGAATTAGTTAACTCTTTATTTTACTCATGTTAAATCTGTTAACTCACTTTAATTTGGAAATCTCCCTTTCTGACTGAGCTTCACCTTTAATCCTGACCCTTGATTGAAATCGATCTCAACCGTTGATGAATTTCAAGAAAGTCTATTTAAGAGACCCTCATCTCTTCATTTTGAAAGGTTGAATGAGAATTTGCATCGAATTGTTTTTGGAATTCATACTCACATTTGCTCATATTCACATACGGAAAGATCAAATTTGACCAAAAGTTGATCAGATTTAACTACGGTTGACTTGAATTGACTAGTTTCGAATAAGATTTTCAAATAATTAAATAAAATTATTTAATTAAATGGAGTACTTACTTCTAACTAATTAAACAAGGTTATTTAATTTAATGAGAAGCCATTCTTAATTAATTAAATAAAGTTATTTAATTAAATAAGAAAAGTGTCTCTAATTAATTAAAGATTATTTAATTAAATAGAAAAAATAATTGTTAGAGCATATCCCATTTTATTAAATTACATATCTCACCAAAATCTCTCTTCAGTTCAAAAAGAGAAATTTTCAGTTCACTATTAATAAAAAATGAGGTAAATCAATTAACTGTTTTTTCTACTCAAATTGAATTAGTTAACTCCTTATTTTACTCAAATTAAATCTCTTAACTCTCTTTAATTTGGAAATTCCTTTTATGACTGAACTTCACCTTTAATCCTGACCATTGTTTGAAATCAATCTAAACCGTTGATGAATTCTAGGAAAGTCTATTTAAGATACCCTCAACTCTTCATTTTAAAAGGTTGAATGAAAATTTGTATCGAATTGTTGCTAGAATTCATACTCACATTTGCTCATATTCACATACGCAAAGATCAAGTTTGACCAAAAGTTGACCAGATTTAACTACGGTTGACTTGAGTTGATTAGTTTTGAATAAAATTTTTAAATAATGAAACGAAATTATTTAATTAAATGGAGTACTTGCTTTTAATTAATTAAAAAAAGTTATTTAATTAAATGAGAAGCCATTCCTAATTAATTAAATGAAGTTATTTAATTAAATAAGAAAAGTGTCTCTAATTATTTAAAGATTATTTAATTAAATAGAAAAAGAAATTATGAGAGCATATCTCATTTTATTAAATTAATTATTTTAACAAAATCTCTCTTCAGTTCAAAAAGGGAAATTTCTAGTTCACTATTGATCAAAAATGACTTAAATTAGTTAATTCTTTTTTCTACTCAAATTGAATTAGTTAACTCTTTATTTTACTCAAATTAAATCTGTTAACTCCCTTTAATTTGAAAATCTTGCTTTATGACTGAACTTCATCTTTAATCTTGACCGTTGACTGAAATCGATCTCAACCATTGATGAATTCAAAGAAAGTCTATTTAAGAGACCCTCACCTCTTCAGTTTGAAAGGTTGAATGAGAATTTGCATCGAATTGTTGTTGGAATTCATACTCACATTTGCTCATATTCACATACGCAAAGATCAAGTTCAACCAAAAGTTGACCAGATTTAACCACGGTTAACTTAAGTTGACAAGTTTTGAAAACAATTTTGAAATAATTAAACCAAATTATATAATTAAACTGAGTACTTACTTCTAACTAATTAAACAGAGTTATTTAATTAAATGAGAAGCCATTCCTAATTAATTAAATGAAGTTATTTTATTAAATAAGAAAAGTGTCTCTAATTAATTAAAAATTATTTAATTCAATAGAAAAAGTAGTTATGAGAGCATATCTCATTTTATTAAATTAAATATCTCAACAAAATCTCTCTTCAGTTCAAAAAGAGAAATTTTCAGTTTACTATTGATAAAAAATGAGTTGAATCAGTTAACTCCTTTTTCTACCCAAATTTAAATAGTTAACACCTTATTTTACTCAAATTAAATCTGTTAACTCCCCTTAATTTGAAAATCTCCCTTTATGACCGAACTTCACCTTTAATCCTGACCGTTGATTGAAATCGATCTCAACCGTTGATGAATTCTAAGAAAGTCTATTTAAGAGACCCTCATCTCTTCATTGTGAAAGGTTGAATGAGAATTTGCATCAAATTGTTGCTGAAATTCATACTCACATTTGCTCATATTCACATACGCAAAGATCAAGTTTGACCAAAAGTTGATCAGAACTAACCATGCTTGACTTGAGATGACTAGTTTCGTAAAGAATTTTTAAATAATTAAATGAAACTATTTAATTAAATGGAGTACTTACTTCTAATTAAATAAACAAAGTTATTTAATTAAATGACAAGCCATTCTTAATTAATTAAATGAAGTTATTTAATTAAATAAGAAAAGTGTCTCTAATTAATTAAAGATTATTTAATTAAATAGAAAAAGTAATTATGAAAGCATATCTCATTTTATTAAATTAAATATCTGAACAAATTCTCTCTTTAGTTCAAAAATAGAAATTTTCAGTTCATTGTTGATAAAAAATGAGTTAAATCAGTTAACTCCTTTTTCTACTCAAATTGAATCACCTAACTCCTTATTTTACTCAAATTAAATCTGTTAACTTTCTTTAATTTAGAAATCTCCATTTATGACTGAACTTCACCTTTAATCCTGACCATTGATTGAAATCGATCTCAAAAGTTGATGAATTTTAGGAAAGTCTATTTAAGAGACCCTCATCTCTTCATTTTGAACGGTTGAATGAGAATTGGCATCAAATTGTTGCTGGAATTCATACTCACATTTGCTCATATTCAAATACGCAAAAATCAAGTTTGACCAAAAGTTGACTAGTTTTAACCACGGTTGACTAGTTTTAAAAAGAATTTAGAAATAATTAAACAAAATTATTTAATTAAATGGAATACTTACTTCTAATTAATTAAACAAAGTTATTTAATTCAATGAGAAGCCATTGCTAATTAATTAAATGAAGTTATTTAATTAAATTAGAAAAGTTTTTTTAAGTAAATAAAGATTATTTAATTAAATAGAAAAAGTAATTATGAGAGCAAATCTCATTTTATTAAATTAAATATCTCAGCAAAATCTCTCTTTTGTTCAAAAAGGAAAATATACAGTTCACTATTGATAAAAAATGAGTTAAATCAGTTGACTCCTTTTTCTACTCAAATTTAATCAGTTAACTCTTTATTTTACTCAAATTAAATCTGTTAACTCCCTTTAATTTGGAAATCTTCCTTTATGACTGAATTTTACCTTTAATCCTAACCGTTGATTGAAATCGATCTCAACCGTTGATGAATTTTAGGAAAGTCTGTTTAAGAGATCCTCATCTCTTAATTTTGAAAAGTTGAATGAGAATTTGCATCGAATTGTTGCTGGAATTCATACTCACATTTGCTCAAATTCAGATACACAAAGATCAAGTTTGACCAAAAGTTGACCAAATTTAACTATGGTTGACTTGAGTTGACTAGTTTCAAAAAGAATTTTGAAACAATTAAAAGAAATTATTTAATTAAATGGATTACTTACTTCTAATTAATTAAACAAAGTTATTTAATTAAATAAGAAAAATGCCTCTAATTAATAAAAGATTATTTAATTAAATGAAAAAAGTTATTATGAGTGCATATCTCATTTTATTAAATTAAATATCTCAACAAAATCTCTCTTCAGTTCAAAAAGGAAAATTTTCAGTTCACTATTGATCTTTTTGAACTAAAGAGAAATTTTGTTGAGATATTTAATTTAATAAAATGAGATATGCTCTCATAATTACTTTTGCTATTTAATTAAATAATCTTTAATTAATTAGAGACCAATTTCTTATTTAATTAAATAACTTCATTTATTTAATTAGGAATGACTTCTTATTTAATTAAATAACTTTGTTTAATTAATTAAAAGTAAGTACTCCATTTAATTAAATAATTTCATTTAAATATTTTAATTTTTTTTTTGAAACTAGTCAACTCAGGTCAACCGTGGTTAAATTTGGTCAACTTTTGGTCAAACTCGATCTCTGCGTATATGAATATGAGCAAATGTGAGTATGGATTGAAGCAACAATTCGTTGCAAATTCTCATTCAACCTTTCAAAATGAAGAGATGAGGGTCTCTTAAATAGACTTTCCTAGAACTCATTGACGGTTTAGATCGATTTCAATCAACGGTGAGGATTAAAGGTGAAGTTCAGTCATAAAGGAAGATTTCCAAATTAAAGGGAGTTAACAGATTTAATTTGAGTAAAATAAGGAGTTAACTGATTCAATTTGGGTAGAAAAAGGAGTTAACTGATTTAAATCGTCTTTGATCAATAGTGAACTGGAAATTTCCCTTTTTGACCTAAAGAGAGATTTTGTTGAGATATTTAATTTAATAAAATGAGATATGCTCTCATAATTACTTTTTCTATTTACTTAAATAATCTTTAATTAATTAGAGACACTTTTCTTAATTAATTAAATAACTTCATTTAATTAATTAAGAATGGCTTCTCATTTAATTAAATAACTTTTTTTAATTAATTAGAAATAAGTACTCGATTTAATTAAATAATTTCGTTTAATTATTTCAAAATTCTTTTCAAAACTAGTCAACTCAAGTCAACCGTGGTTAAATCTAGTCAACTTTTGGTCAAACTTGATCTCTGCGTATGTGAATATGAGCAAATGTGAGTATGAATTTGAGCAACAATTCGATGCAAATTCTCATTCAACCTTTCAAAATGAAGGGATGAGGATCTCTTAAATAGACTTTTCTAAAATTTATGAACGGTTGAGAACAATTTTAATCAACGATCAGGATTAAAGGTGAAGTTCAGTCATAAAGGAAGATTTCAAAATTAAAGGGAGTTAACAGATTTAATTTAAATAAAATAAGGAGTTAACTCATTCAATTTGAGTAGGAAAAAGAGTTAACTAATTTAACTCATTTTTGATCAATTGTGAACTGGAAATGTCTATTTTTGAACTAAAGAGAGATTTTGTTAATATATTTAATTTAATAAAATGAGATATGCTCTCATAATTACTTTTTCTATTTAATTAAATAATCTTTAATTAATTAGAGACACTTTTCTTATTTAATTAAATAACTTCATTTAATTAATTAGGAATGGTTTCTCATTTAATTAAATAAATTTGTTTAATTAATTAGAAGTAAGTACTCTATTTAATTAAATATTTTTTATTTAATTATTAAAAAATTTTTTTTGAAACTAGTCAACCCAAGTCAACCGTGGTTAAATCTAGTCAAGTTTTTGTCAAACTTGATCTCTGCATATGTGAATATGAGAAAATGTGAGTATGAATTTCTGCAACAATTCGATGCAAATTCTAATTCAACCTTTCAAAATGAAGAGATGAGGGTCTCTTAGATAGACTTTCCTAAAATTCATCAACGGTTGAGATCGATTTCAATCAATGGTTAGGATTAAAGGTGAAGTTCAGTCATAAAGGGAGATTTCCAAATTAAAGGGAGTTAACAGATTTATTTTGAGTAAAATAAGGAGTTAACTGATTCAATTTGATTAAAAAAAAGAGTTAACTGGTTTAACTCATTTTTCATCAATAGTGAACTGAAAATTTCCCTTTTTGAAATGAGGAGAGATTTTGTTGATATATTTAATTTAATAAAATGAGATATGCTCTAATAAAATGAGATATGCTCTCATAATTACTTTTTCTATTTAATTAAATAATCTTTAATTTATTAGAGACACTTTTCTTATTTAATTAAACAACTACATTTAATTAATTAGGAATGACTTCTCATTTAATTAAATAACTTTATTTAATTAATTAGAAATAAGTACTCCATTTAATTAAATAATTACCTTTAATTATTTGAATTTTTTTTCGAAACTAGTCAACTCAAGTCAACTCTGATAAAATCTGATCAACTTATGGTCAAATTTGATCTCTACGTATGTGAATATGAAGAAATGTGAGTATGAATTCCAGCAACAATTCGATGCAAGTTCTCATTCAGCCTTTCAAAATGAAGAGATGAAGGTATCTTAAATAGACTTTCCTAGAATTCATCAATGGTTGACATCGATTTCAATCAACAGTCGAGATTAAAGTTGAAGTTCAGTAATAAAGGGATATTTCCAAATTCAAGGGAGTTAACAGATTTAATTTGAGTAAAATAAGGAGTTAACTGATTCAATTTGGGTAGTAAAAGGAGTTAGCTGATTTAACTCATTTTTTATCAATCATGAACTGAAAATTTTCCTTTTTGAACTGAAGAGAGATTTTGTTGAGATATTTAATTTAATAAAATGAGATATGCTCTCATAATTACTTTTTCTATTTAATTAAATAAACTTTAATTAATTAGAGACACTTTTTTTATTTAATTAAATAACTTCATTTCATTAATTAGGAATGGCTCCTCATTTAATTAAATAATTTTGTTTAATTAATTAGAAGTAAGTACTCCATTTAGTTAAATAATTTCATTTAATTATTTCAAAAAAATTTTCGAAATTAGTCAACTCAAGTCAACCGTGGTTAAATCTTGTCAACTTTTGGTCAAACTATATCTCTGCGTATGTGAATATGAGCAAATGTGAGTATGAATTTCAACAACAATTCGATGCAAATTCTCATTCAACCTATCAAAGTGAAGAGATGAGGATCTCTTAAATAGACTTTTTTGAAATTCACCAACGGTTGAGATCGATTTCATTCAACGGTCAGGCTTCAATGTGAAGTTCAGTCATAAAGGAAGATTTCCAAATTAAAGGGAGTTAACAGATTTAATTTGAGTAAAATAAGGGGTTAACTGATTCAATTTGAGTAGAAAAAGGAGTTAACTAATTTAATTCATTTTTTATCAATAGTGAACTGAAAATTTCCCTTTTTAAACTGAAGAGAGATTTTGTTCAGATATTTAATTTAATAAAATGAGATATGCTCTCATAATTACTTTTTCTATTTAATTAAATAATCTTTAATTAATTAGAGATAATTTTCTTGTTTAATTAAACTTCATTTAATTAATTATGAATGGGTTCTCATTTAATTAAGTAACTTTATTTAATTAATTAGAAGTAAATACTCCACTTAATTAAATAATTTTGTTTAATTATTTCAAAATTCTTTTCGAAACTAGTCAACACAAGTAAACCGTGGTTAAATCTGGTCAACTTTTGGTCAAATTTGATCTTTGCGTATATGAATATGAGCAAATGTGAGTATGAATTTCAGCAACAATTCTATGCAAATTCTCATTCAACTTTCAAAATGAAAAGAAGAGGGTCTCTTAAATAGATTCTCCTGAAATTCGTCAACGGTTGAGATCGATTTCAATCAACGGTAAGGACTAAAGGTGAAGTTCAGTCATAAAGGGAGTAAACAGATTTAACTTGAGTAAAATAAGCAGTTAACTGATTCAATTTGAGTAAAAAAAGGGGTTAACTGATTTAAGTCATTTTTTATCAATAGTGAACTGAAAATTTCCCTTTTTGAACTGAAAAGAGATTTTGTTGCGATATTTAATTTAATAAAATGAGATATGCTCTCATAATTACTTTTATTTTATTTAATTAAATAATCTTTAATTAATTAGAGACACTTTTCTTATTTAATAAAATAACTTCATTTAATTAATTAAGAATGGCTTCTCATTTAATTAAATAACTTTGATTAATTAATTAGAAGTAACTACTCCATTTAATTAAATAATTTTATTTAATTATTTCAAAACTATTTTTCAAATTAGTCGACTGAAGTCAACTGTAGTTAAATCTGGTCAACTTTTGGTCAAATTTGATCTCTGCGTATGTGAATATGAGCAAATATGAGCATGAATTCCAGCAACAATTCGATGCAAATTCTCATTCAACCTTTCAAAATGAAGGGATGAGGGTCTCTTAAATAGACTTTATTTGAATTCATCAACGGTTGAGATCGATTTCAATCATCGGTCACGATTAAAGGTGAAGTTCAGTCAAAAAAGGAGATTTCCAAATTAAAGGGAGTTAACAGATTTAATTTGAGTAAAATAAGGAGTTAATTGATTCAATTTGAGTAGAAAAAGGAGTTAACTGATTTAACTCATTTTTAATCAATAGTGAATTGGAAATTTCCCTTTTTGAATTGAAGAGAGATTTTGTTGAGTTATTTAATTTAATAAAATGAGATATGCTCTTATAATTAATTTTTCTATTTAATTAAATAATCTTTGATTAATTAGAGACACTTTTCTTATTTAATTAAATAGCTTCATTTAATTAATTAGGAATGGCTTGTCATTTAATTAAATAACTTTGTTTAATTAATTAGAAGTATGTACTCCATTTCATTAAATAATTTCATCTAATTATTTAAAAATTCTTTTCGAAACTAGTCAAATCAAGTCAAACGTGGTTCAATCTGGTAAATTTTTGGTCAAACTTGATCTTTGCTTATGTGAATATAAGTAAATGTGAGTATGAATTCTAGCAACAATTCGATGCAAATTCTCATTCAACCTTTCAAAATGAAGAGATGAGGGTCTCTTAAATACACTTTCCTGAAATTCATCAATGGTTGAGATCTATTTCAATAAATGGTCAGGATTAAAAGCGAAGTTCAATCATAAAGAGAGATTTCCAAATCAAAGGGAGTTAACAGATTTAATTTGAGTAAAACAAGGAGTTAACTGATTCAATTTGAGTAGAAAAAGGAGTTAACTGATTTAACTCATTTTTTATCAATAATGAACTGAAAATTTTCCTTTTTGACCTGAAGAGAGATTTTGTTAAGATATTTAATTTAATAAAATGAGATATGCTCTCATAATTATTTTTTCTATTTAATTTAAAAATCTTTAATTAATTAGAGACACTTTTCTTATTTAATTAAATAACTTCATTCAATTAATTAGGAATGGCTTCTGATTTAATTAAATAACTTTGTTTAATTAATTAGAAGTAAGTACTCCATCTAATTAAATAATTTTGTTAAATTATTTTAAAATTCTTTTCAAAACTAGTCAACTCAAGTCAACTGTGGTTAAATCTGGTCAACCTTTGGTCAAACTTGATCTTTGCATATGTGAATATGAGCAAATGTGAGTATGAATTTCAGCAACAATTCGATACAAATTCTCATTCAACCTTTCAAAATGAAGAGATGAGGGTCTCTCAAATAGACTTTCTTGGAATTCATCAACGGTTGAGATCGATTTCAATCAACAGTCAAGATTAAAGGTGAAGTTCAGTCATAAAGGGAGATTTCAAAACTAAAGGGAGTTAACAGATTTAATTTGAGTAAAATAACGAGTTAATTGATTCAATTTGAGTAGAAATGTAGTTAACTGATTTACCTCTTTTTTGATCAATAGTGAACTGAAAATTTTCTTTTTAGAACGAAGAGAGATTTTGTTGAGATATTTAATTTAATAAAATGATATATGCTCTCATAATTACTTTTTCTATTTAATTAAATAATCTTTAATTAATTAGAGACACTTTTCTTATTTAATTAAATAACTTCATTTAATTAATTAGGAATGGCTTCTCATTTAATTAAATAACTTTGTTTAATTAATTAGAAGTAATTACTCCATTTAATTAAATAATTTTGTTTAATTATTTCAAAATTATTTTCGAAACTAGTCAACTCAAGTCAACCGTGGTTAAATCTGGTTAACTTTTGGTCAAACTTGATCTTTGCGTATGTGAATATGAGCAAATGTGAGTATGAATTCCAGTAACAATTCGATGCAAATTCTCATTCAACCTTTCAAAATGAATAGATGAGGGTCTCTTAAATAGACTTTCTTGGAATTCATCAACAGTTGAGATCGATTTCAATCAACGGTCAGGATTAAAAGTGAAGTTTAGTCATGAAGGGAGATTTCAAAATTAAAGAGAGTTAACAGATTTAATTTGAGTAATATAAAGAGTTAACTGATTTGATTTGAGTAGAAAAAGGAGTTAAATGATTTAACTCATTTTTTATCAATAGTGAAGTGAAAATTTCTCTTTTTGAATAGAAGAGAGATTTTGTTGAGATATTTAATTTAATAAAATTAGATATGCTCTCATAATTATTTTTTCTATTTAATTAAATAATATTTAATTAATTGGAGACAATTTTCTTATTTAATTAAATAACTTCATTTAATTAATTAGGAATGGCTTCTCATTTAATTAAATAACTTTGTTTAATTAATTAGAAGTAAGTACTCCATTTAATTAAATAATTTTGTCTAATTATTTCAAAAAAAATTTCGAAACTAATCAACTCAAGTCAACCGTGGTTAAATTTCGTCAACTTTTGGTCAAACTTGATATTTGCGTATGTGAATATGAGCAAATGTGAGTATGAATTCTAGCAACAATTCGATGCAAATTATCATTCAACCTTTCAAAATGAAGAGATGAGGCTCTCTTAAATAGATTTTCCTGAAATTCATCAATGGTTGAGATTGATTTCAATCAACGGTCAGGATTAAAGGTGAGCTTCAGTCATAAAGGGAGATTTGCAAATTAAAAGTAGTTAAGAGATTTAATTTGAGTAAAATAAAGAGTTAACTGATTCAATTTGAGCAGAAAAAGGAGTTAAATGATTTAACTCATTTTTTATCAATAGTGAACTGAAAATTTCTCTTTTTGAATAGAAGAGAGATTTTGTTGAGATATTTATTTTAATAAAATGAGATATGCTCTCATAATTAGTTTTTTTATTTAATTAAATAATTTTTAATTAATTAGAGACACTTTTCTTATTTAATTAAATAACTTCATTTAATTAATTAAGAATGGCTTCTCATTTAATTAAATAACTTTGTTTAATTAATTAGAAGTAAGTACTCATTTAATTAAATAATTTTGTCTAATTATTTATAAATTCTTTTCGAAACTAGTCAACTCAATTGAACTGTGGTTAAATCTGGTCAACTTTTGGTCAAACTTGATCTTTGCGTATGTGAATATGACCAAATCTGAGTATGAATTCCAGCAACAATTCAATTCAAATTCTCATTCAACCTTTCAAAATGAATAGATGAGGGTCTCTAAAGTAGACTTTCCTGGAATTTCTCAACGATTGAGATCAATTTCAATCAACGGTCAGGATTAAAGGTGAAGTTCAGTCATAAAGGGAGATTTTCAAATTAAAGGGAGTTAACAGATTTAATTTGAGTAAAATAGGGAGTTAACTGATTCAATTTGAGTAGAAAAAAGAGTTAATTCATTTAACTCATTTTTGATCAATAGTGAACCTGAAATTTTTCTTTTTGAACTGAAAAGAGATTTTGTTGAGCAATTTAATTTAATAAAATGAGATATGCTCTCATAATTACTTTTTCTGTTTAATTAAATAATCTTTAATTAATTAGAGACACTTTTCTTATTTAACTAAATAGCTTCATTTAATTAATTAGGAATGGCTTCTCATTTAATTAAATAATTTTTTTTAATTAATTAGAAGTAAGTACTCTATTTAATTAAATAATTTCGTCTAATTATTTAAAAATTCTTTTCGGAACTAGTCAACTCAAGTCAACCGTAGTTAAATCTAGTCAACTTTTGGTCAAACTTGATCTTTGCGTATGTGAATATGAGCAAATGTGAGTATGAATTCCAGAAACAATTCGATGCAAATTCTCATTCAACCTTTCAAAATGAAGAGATGAGAGTCTCTCAAATAGACTTTCTTGGAATTCATCAACGGTTGAGATCGATTTCAATCAACGGTCAAGATTAAAGGTGAAGTTCAGTCATAAAGGAAGATTTCCAAATTAAAGGAAGTTAACAGATTTAATTTGAGTAAAATAAGGAGTTAATTGATTTAATTTGAGTAGAAAAAGGAGTTAATTGATTTAACTCATTTTTGATCAATAGTGAACTGAAAATTTCCCTTTTTGAACTGAAGAGAGATTTTGTTGAAATATTTAATTTAATAAAATGAGATAGGCTCTCATATTTACTTTTTCTATTTAATTAAATAATCTTTAATTAATTAGAGAAACTTTTCTTATTTAATTAAATAACTTCATTTAATTAATTAGGAATGGTTTCTCATTTAATTAAATAACTTTGTTTAATTAATTAGAATTAAGTACTCCATTTAATTAAATAATTTCATCTTACTTATTTCAAAATTTCTTTTTGAAATTAGTCAACTCAAGTCAACCGTAGTTAAATTTGGTGAACTTTTCGTCAAACTTGATCTTTGCGTATGTGAATGTGAGCAAATGTGAGTATGAATTCTAGCAATAATTCGATGCAAATTCTCTTTCCACCTTTCAAAATGAAGAGATGAGGGTCTCTTAAATAGACTTTCCTAGAATTCCTCAACGGTTGAGATCGATTTCAATCAACGTTTAAGATTAAAAGTGAATTTCAATCATAAATAGAGATTTCCAAATTAAAGAGAGTTAACATATTTAATTTGAGTAAAATAAGGAGTTAACTAATTCAATTTGAGTAAAAAATGGAGTTGACTGATTTAATTTATTTTTATCAATAGTGAACTGCAAATTTCCCTTTTTGAACTGAAGAGAGATTTTGTTGAGATATTTAATTTAATAAAATGAGATATGCTCTCATAATTACTTTTTCTTTTTAATTAAATAATCTTTAATTAATTAGAGACACTTTTCTTATTTAATTAAATAACTTCATTTAATTAATTAGGAATGGCTTCTCATATAATTAAATAACTTTGTTTAATTAATTAGAAGTACTCCATTTAATTAAATAATTTCATTTAATTATTTCAATTTTTTTTTCGAAACTAGTCAATTAAAGTCAACGATGGTTAAATCTGGTCAACTTTTGGTCAAACATGATCTTTGCCTATTTGAATATGAGCAAATGTGAGTATGAATTCCAGCAACAATTCGATGCAAATTTTCATTCAACCTTTCAAAATGAAGAGATGAGGGTCTCTTAGATAGACTTTCCTAGAATTCATCAATGGTTGAGATTGATTTCAATCAACCATTAAGGTTAAATGTGAAGTTCAGTCATAAAGAGAGATTTTCAAATTAAATGGAGTTAAGAGATTTAATTTGAATAAAATAAGAAGTTAACTGATTCAATTTGAGTAGAAAAATGAGCTAACTAATTTAACTCATTCTTGATCAATAGTGAACTGAAAATTTTCTTTTTTGAACTGAAGAGAGATTTTGTTGAAATATTTAATTTAATAAAATGAGATATGTTCTCATAATTACTTTTTCTATTTAATTAAATAATCTTTAATTAATTAGAGACACTTTTCTTTTTTAATTAAATAACTTCATTTAATTAGTTAAGAATGGCTTCTCATTTAATTAAATAACTTTGTTTAATTAATTACAAGTAAGTACTCAATTTAATTAAATAATTTCATTTATTTATTTCAAAATTCTTCTCGAAACTAGTCGACTGAAATCAACCGTGGTTAAATCTGGTCAATTTTTGGTCAAACTTGATCTTTACGTATGTGAATATGAGCAAATGTGAGTATGAATTGCAGCAACAATTCGATGCAAATTCTCATTCAACCTTTCAAAATGAAGAGATGAGGGTCTCTTAAATAGACTTTCCTGAAATTTATCAACGGTTGACATCGATTTCAATCAATGGTCAGGATTAAACGTGAAGTTCAGTCATAAAGAGAGATTTCTAAATTAAAGGGAGTTAATAGATTTAATTTGAGTAAAATAAGGAGTTAACTAATTCAATTTGAGTAAAAAAAGGAGTTAACTAATTTGACTCATTTTTTATCAATAGTGAACTAGAAATTTCCCCTTTTGAACCGAAGAGAGATTTTTTTAAGATATTTAATTTAATAAAATGAGATATGCTCTCTGTAGTGCCTGCCCCTAGTTCACATTTTGTTATTGTTGTTGAACTCTTTTAGAACTAGTTTTATGTTGTTGGTTAGCAACATTCTTTTGAGATTATCAGATATTGTGCTATAGATTCAGTTTATTATGTGATGAGATTACTTAGACTCTACATTTCATGTATGTATGATGATTATTTTTAGTGTTCACAATTAGTGATGATGATTATTACATTAATTTCAATTATTAATGATGATTAGTAAGATGATTTATTATCATATGTGCTTTCTTATGGATACTTACCCCATACTTGCATGTGTGTGGTGTGCGTGTTTTCTTTGCGTGCTTGGTTTTGTATGGTGTGTCTGATATGGTTAAAGAAGAGAGTCGTAGTCACCTGCTAGTCGGGATCTACACGATGCACCACTTCCTACCATTGTCTGTTTAGTTTAGTATATATTGTGTTTGTACATACATGATTTTTATGCAGGTTGCAGGTACCGAGTATCGACTTCTCTGAATTGCCAAGCTGAGTGTACCCTATCACATTATCGCAATGATAAGAGAGGGGAGATAAATTCTCAAGTCCAAATCCCAACCCTTTGAGCCATTTGTCCTAATTGAAAAATTAGGACAAGTATCTGAGTTGAATACCCACTGAATGTGTCGGATGACATATTTTGTGATTTTTAACCTTTTAAATTTATTTTGTATGATTTATTCTATTATGGATTTTCATATTTTATCTTGAAGGTCTATGGTGAATTTTTTATTAATTAAGTCTTAATAAATAGATTTAATTAATAAATTATTTATTTGAGAAAATTAATAAAATATCATGATCTTTGATATTTTGATTGTAATTAATTAAATGTGAATTATTGGAAAAAAAGAATTAAATAAAAGAAAACTAAAAATTAAAATTTATAATAATTATAAAATAATAATAAAGTAATAAATAAAATAATAATAATAAAAGTTATAAAAATTAAAATGAAAGTTATAAAATTTAAATATAAATTATTTAAAAAGTAAATTGGAGTTATAAGCTTGCATGGGAATTAACATGTGTCAACAACACGGGAGTTAGTGCATCAATTAAGCACAAGGTGTCTACAATTCTATGACTCAACAAAAAAAAATTGAAAAAGACCCATGCTTAGTAGTGACACCTTTCAGCGGTTACAAGAAGCAATCCAAAGGTTTCTTGAGAGCTCTTTATATTCAAGCATTTAGAGAAGCTTAGGAGAGAGGGTGGAGAGCAATTAGAGCATTGGAGGACTCAAGAACTCTGAAGAAGGGAGCTTGCTCTACAGGTTTTTTGAGGAAGAGCGAATTAGCATCAGAATCCGGGTAGATTCTTGTGATTTTTCTTATGCTATTTTCGCATCATACATTCTTGTCTTATTCGTGTCTTCCATATGTCTTCTGAAAAATTTCATATTTTTATTGTATGCATTTTTAATTTGCGTAATTAAATTTATTTGAGAAGTTTATATGCATGGATTTTAAAAAAAAGAGAAAACGGGTTTGAGTTCGAATTAGAATCAAATTGAAATAGATTTGAAAATGGTTTCAAAATTGATGGCCAAATTCATTAGTTAAATTATTGCATAAATTTAGAGAACAATTACCTTTTAAGAAATTTTTTTTAATTGTCCTGTCGCTGCCCCTTGGATAGACCCGAACTCAGTTATTCATAACTTTTTATCTGGATCTAATTTATTAGATCACTCAGGTCAGAATTGGTGCAACTTGGCTCTCTCAAACATATTTAAATTTTAGCTCGATCCAATAGTTCATTAGGGAGATATGACCATCGCACTGAGACTCTTTTATTAAATGACAAATGTTTCTCCATTTCCCATAACCAAGAGTTCTTTATGCTTAAACTTCACAAAAATAATATATCAAAGCATGAAATGAATTAAGATATTATTGCAATCTTTCCTTATTAGAATCTTATTAATATGCATTATTTTTATATAGTTTATTATCTAATCTAATTAAATCAAATTTAATTAAGATTAATTAATAGTAGAAGAAGTGTAATTAATTATTAGTTAATCTAAGTAAATGGATGAGAAAAAATTAAAAGAAAAGAGATTTTAATATAGTTTATATAGTGGACTTTTTATAATGTATATTGAATACTATTTAATATATATTAAATAATTTTAGAGTTGTTTAATGAAGATGATAATGTTAAGAATTTAGAGATTATTCATGTTAAAATCTACAATGAGTCTTATTGGTTTGTGATGGGGATCTCTTTCAAACAATGTTTATATAGACGGAATATTATTAGAACAATTAAAAAATAGAGTCTAATGGTTGATTTTAATATTGATTAAATAATTGTAAGATGATAATTTATATTATGTTGATTTAAATTTAGAAACTCTGAATGATATTGGATTAATAAGTGATAACATTTACATACTAAATGGGGATTAAATGAACCTAAAAAGATAATTGTTGATATTCTTGCTCATGCCTTGAGTGCTTGTACAGGCTAGGAGGGGAATAGTGAGAACGCATGGTTGTGACTGTGCATTCCATAGTATGCCTCATCAGTATGAGAGGATACTAGTGGCCGCATGAGATCAGTATGGACCCATGCAGTTTAGCTAACTACTAGGGTAACTTGTACATGATAAATGCGATGACACTTTCCCGCTTGTAGAGTAGATTCCTACATGTCATTGTGTGCCTCTGAGAATTAGATGTCGATTTTGTGTGTGTTGAAACTTTTAAATTAGTATACTTTTAGGATTCCTGAACTTTTTATGCTATGTGTATTGATATCCTATTTGAGACTTGAGATTATCTCCTCAGCGTGGTGGGAGTGGACCACTTAGATTCCACGCGGTCGGGTGGTAGTTTATTTTCACTCTTATCATTTGAGATCCGTCTGAGACACCGTGGTTAGAGTATCCTTTGTTGGTATTTATTCTTCATTATGTCCTTGGAGCATTATGATAGATAATATACCTTATGATGGATGTATTTACTGGTATGTTTCTTATATTGATAATTTGCTTTACTTTGAATATGTTAGTTGATGATTTATTATGGTTTACTTTGCATGTTAGTAAAATGTTTTAAGAGTGACATTCTTACTACGTTAATACCGATGATCTCTTCAGTGCTTTAGAATGTTACGCACGGAGGGATGGCTAGGATTCACGATGGTCTAATGATGCTATTTACGGTTGGGAGGAACCGTGCACTTAGTTATTTATGTTTGTGATATATGATTATATTTTGTGATGGATGTTTATATCTTTTGTGATGATGTATCATGTATGATATGTGGTTTCATTTATGTTATTGCATCATGGATTAATATTAGATGATGATTTACTTTATTTACTTGGATGTTTATTATTTTAAGCTTTTCATACCCTATGATATGTACAGTGGATGATAGAGCTAAACTAAAATATAATTACAAAACGACACTTGTATATTGATTAAGTACATTGGATGTAACATTGTTATTTCATAAGGATGGGATGTTAGATGAATAGTTAATTTAGATGTGATATAACGTTAAGGGATCTTTAAAGAATTTACCCTGTTGTCTATATATGTTATGTTTATTTTTATTTGAATTGTTGCTATTGCTTTCGCAAATGTTATAAATGGTTTTATCTCTCATGTTTAAAAAAAAAATTGTTTGGCAAACTTAGTAAAATTTTTGGATCTCTTAGCGAGGCATTACATTTGGTATCAGAGCTCGAGTTTCAACATTGGGAGCTCTGGGTATATTGGAATGCTACTAGTTATTAACTAGTTGAATAAAATGAAAACTTAAAACTGTCATGTGTAACTCTTTCAAACTGAAAACTTGAAACTAGGTGAATTGAATTTCCAAGATGAGCGTATCCTCTCACATTATCTCAATGATAAGAGAGGGGAGATAAATTCTCAAGTCCAAATCTCAACCCTTTGAGCCATTTGTCCTAATTGAAAAATTAGGACAAGTATCTGAGTTGAATACCCACAGAATGTGTCAGATGACATATTTCATGATTTTTAACCTTTTAGATTTATTTTGTATGATTTGTTCTATGATGGATTTTCATATTTTATCTTGGAGGTCTATGGTAAATTTTCTATTAATTAAGTCTTAATAAATAGATTTAATTAATAAATTATTTATTTGAAAAAATTAATAAAATATCATGATCTTTGATATTTTGATTGTAATTAATTAAATGTGAATTATTGAGAAAAAAGAATTAAATAAAAGAAAACTAGGAATTAAATAAAAGAAAACTAAAAATTAAAATTAATAATAATTATAAAATAATAATAAAGTAATAAATAAAATAATAATAATAAAAGTTATAAAAATTAAAATGAAAGTTATAAAATTTAAATAGAAATTATTTAAAAAGTAAATTGGAGTTATAAGCTTGCATGAGAATTAACATGTGTCAGCAACACGGAGGTTAGTGCATCAATTAAGCACAAGGTGTCTACAATTCTATGACTCATCAAAAAAAAATTAGAAAAGACCCATGCTTAGTGCTGACACCTTTTAGCAGTTTCAAAAAGCAATTTAAAGATTTCTTGAGAGCTCTTTATATTTAGGCATTCATAGAAGCTTAAGAGAGGGGGTGGAGAGCAATTGGAGCACTAGAGGACTCAAAAACTCTTAAGAAGGGAGCTTGCTCTGTAAGTTTTCTGATGAAGAGCAAATTAGCATCAAAATTCGGATAGATTCTTGTAATTTTTCTTATGCTATTTTCGCATCATGCATTCCTATCTTCTTCGTGTCTTCCATATGTCTTCTGAAAAATTTCATATTTTTATTGTATGCATTTTCAATTTGGGCAATTAAATTTATTTGAGAAGTTTATATGCATGAATTTAAAAAAAAGAGAAAACGGGTTTGGGTTCAAATTAGAATCAAATTGAAATAGATTTGAAAATGATTCCAAAATTTATGGCCAAATCTATTAGTGAAATTATTGGATAAATTTAGAGAACGATTACCTTTTAAGAAGAAAATTTTAATTGTCCTGTCGCTGCCCCTTGGATAGACCCAAACTTAGTTATTCATAATTTTTTATCGGGAACGAATTTATTCGATCGCTCCGGTCAGAATTGGCACAACTTGGCCCTCTCAAACTTATTTAAATTTTAGCTCGATCTAACGGTTCATTAGGAAGATATGACCGTCATATTGAGACTGTTTTATTCAAACACATATATTTTTCCATTTTCTATAACCCAGAGTTTTTTATGCTTAAATTTCACAAAAATAATATATCAAAGCATGAAATGAATTAAGATATTATTGCAATCTTCCCTTATTAGAATCTTATTAATATGTATTAGTTTTATATGGTTTATTATCTAATCTAATTAAATCAAATTTAATTAAGATTAATTAATAGTAGAAGAAGTGTAATTAATTACTACTCAATCTAAGTAAATGGATGAGAGAAAATTAAAAGAAAAAATATTTTAATATAGTTTATATAGTGGACTTTTTATAATGTATATTGAATAATATTTAATATATATTAAACAATTTTAGAGTTGTTTAATGAAGATGATAATGTTAAGAATTTAGAAATTATTCATGTTAAAATCTACAATGAGTCTTATTGGTTTGTGATAGGGATCTCTTTCAAACAACGTTTATATAGACAAAATATTATTAGAACAATTACAAAATAGAGTCTAATGGTTGATTTTAATATTGATTAAATAATTGTAAGATGATAATTTATATTATGTTGATTTAAATTTAGAAACTCTGAATGATATTGGATTAAGACTGAATTATTATGTTATTGGTTAATACGTTTGAATACCTTAATGGAGTTAAGAGTTAGCCAAATAATAACTAATGAGTTTGTAAAAAGATTCTATAGATCGAGTATATATAGTTTGAAGAGTTTATTATTTATTAATGTTTGTAAGGACTACCAAACTATTAATAAATAATGGTTTAAATAGATATCAACAAATTTGATTAGAGTTAATCTAGTGAAGATTATTTATTGATTGAAGTTTGGTAAAAGATAATAATTTTTGGAGTTGGATTATAATTGATTTTTAATCAATTGATATTCATTGAGTTGATATTATAACTATGATATTAATAATTAAGTTGTGCGATAGAGTCTTATTTGAAAAATTTAATGATAATACAAATTTGTTAAGGGAATGTTGGTATTCTTTAAAAAATGATGAATATAGACATTTAAGATTTTCAATAATAATTATTGAATTATTAATATGGTCTTTTGAGTATTGAATTATAGTTGACTTTTATCATACAAAATTCTAGTTAGTTATTAGTCAATTGACATTAATTAGAACATTGCTAATGTCATGCAATTATTAATTAAATCAATTAATGAGAGTTAATTAGATTTAATTAATAATGAAGTTATGTAACAAAGATTTATTTGATATAATTCTTTTAACGGGATTGTAGATTATCTATATTGCACTTGATAAGTCTTATGACTTGAATTATGACCTTAGATATTATATGGTTGTCAACGATGATAACGATTAAATTAAAAGAATCAAACTTTAGTAATACTTAATTAAGTTTTTAATTGAAAACTATTAGAATGTAATAGGTCATGGATGGTGTACCTATGTTAATTGATTATTTTAATGAAGTTATAATCTTCTTATTTGAAGATTGATAATTGGTTCTTTTATAAATGAATAATGATCTTTGATTTATGTTGAAAGTTGAAGTAACATTAAATAAAGGTTAATCAATTAGAATATGGATCATGGTTAAACGTAAAAAATAATTTAATTAAAGGTCAATGATGATCAGTTTTAGTGAATATTTATCCTTAAGTTATTCTTAGGATAATGTTATCGGGGAACAAATGGGTTGACTTGTAGGTCAAATGATTAAACTTAAGATACTTAAAGTATATTTGCAAACAAAAATTTGGAAACCACTACACTTAACTCATTCATGTGATATTAGTAAACCAAAATATATGTTTGCATCGTGTATTCTATATGCTTCTTGTTCTGGGTTTTGGGATGACTAGTGTTGACCAGTCCTAGGTTGTTACCAAAGGCTCGGGGGTTATGAAATGTGATGGCATGTTGATCTTATTTAGTCTCGATCTTTATAAGCCCAAGCACGGTAATGTGATCGTATGCTCTATGAAATGTTTGTATTTATTGTTTGTATTTGTTCATGAGTCTTCATGTGTGAAGCTGAGATGTATGTGTATGAGACACTTGAGCTAATCATTTTTGAGTCATCAATCAGTTATCCTTAGATTATTTTTTAGTCGCCATGATGAGGCTGAAATGTGGACTTATTTTTTGATGATGTCATGTTGTGACATGTTTGACTCAACCATTTTGGAGTCTTCGATCAGTATGATTTCGAGATATTCTTTGTTGCTTGTTAAGAACCAATAGATATTGTGATTTATTTTGAGATATATTTTGATTATTGAGAACCAATTGATACTTATGATTATCAGTGATGCCTTCAGTTGCCAATAGAGAACTGTTGTAGTCATGATTTTCTATGGATGCTTTTCCAAATGCTTATGAAGATTTGATGATTCTTATCTTGGAGATTCGATGATTCTTATGGATATTTGATGTTTTTATGCATATTTGATGATTTTATAATAGATTATCTTTTATGATTTTGAGATTTATGATTCCATGAGCTTATTGTAGGTAATCTACTTGTAGTGTCGGAAAGTGGCTTGCAATGGGGGCTGGGGCCCTAAGTGGCTGCCAGGGTAACTCATTGTAAATTTGGTTAATAAGTGATAAAATTTACACACTAAATGGAGATTAAATGAACCTAAAAAGATAATTGTTGATGTTCTCGCCCATGCTTTGAGTGCTTGTACAGGCTAGGATGGGAGTAGTGAGAACACATGGTTGCGACCGTTCATTCCATAGTATGTCTCGTCAGTATGACAGGATACTAGTGGCTGCATGAGATTAGTATGGACTAGTAGAGTTTAGCTAACTGCCAGGGTAACTTGTACATGATAAATGCGATGACACTTCTCCGCTTGCAGAGTAGGTTTCCTACATATCAATATGTGCCTTTAAGAATTAGATGTCAATTTTTTGTGTGTTGGAACCTTTGAGTTAGTATACTTTTAAGATTTCTGAACTTTTTATGCTATGTGTATTGATATCCTATTTGGGACTTGAGATTATCTCCTCAGCATGGTGGGAGTGCACCACTTAGGTTCCACGCAGTCTGGTGGTAGTGTATTTTCATTGTTATCATTTGAGATCCGTCCGAGACACCGTGACTAGAGTATCCTTGGTTGGTATTTATTCTTCATTATGTTCTTGGATCATTATGATAGATAATATACCTTATGATGGATGTATTTACTAGTATGTTTCTTATACTGATGATTTGCTTTACTTTTCATATGTTAGTTGATGATTTATTAATTAAGAATGGCTTCTTATTTAATTAAA
Organism: Cupressus sempervirens; assembly: GCA_028749045.1. Lineage (NCBI taxonomy): Eukaryota > Viridiplantae > Streptophyta > Pinopsida > Cupressales > Cupressaceae > Cupressus > Cupressus sempervirens. Next base: position 673,194,241 of record CM053790.1, on the reverse strand, counting down.
TAACTTTGTTTAATTAATTAGAAGTAAGTACTCCATTTAATTAAATAATTTTATTTAATTATTTCAATTTTTTTTCGAAACTAGTCAACTCAAGTCAACCGTGGTTAAATTTGGACAACTTTTGGTCAAACTTAAACTTTGCGTATGTGAATATGAGCAAATGTGAGTATGAATTCCAGCAACAATTTGATGCAAATTCTCATTCAAGCTTTCAAAATGAAGAAATGAGAGTCTCTTAAATAGACTCTCCTAGAATTCATCAACGATTGAGATCGATTTCAATCAACGGTCAGGATTAAAGGTCAAGTTCAGTCATAAAATGAGATTTTCAAATTAAAGGGAGTTAACAAATTTAATTTGAGCAAAATAAGGAGTTAACTGATTCAATTTGAGTAGAAAAAGGAGTTAACTGATTTAACTCATTTTTGATCAATAGTGAACAAGAAATTTCTATTTTTGAACTGAATAAAGATTTTGTTGAAATATTTAATTTAATAAAATGAGATATGCTCTCATAATTACTTTTTCTATTTAATTAAATAATCTTTAATTAATTAGAGACACTTTTCTTAAATAACTTCATTGAATTAATTAGGAATAGCTTCTCATTTAATTAAATAACTTTGTTTAACTAATTAAAAGTAAGTACTCCATTTAATTAAATAATTTTATTTAATTATTAAAAAATTCTTTTCGAAACTAGTCAACTCAAGTCAGTCGTGGTTAAATCTTGTCAACGTTTGGCCAAACTTGATCTTTGCGTATGTGAATACGAGCAAATGTGAGTATGAATTCCAGCAACAATTCGATGCAAATTCTCATTCAACCTTTCAAAATGAAGAGATGAGGGTCTCTTAAATAGACTTTCCTGAAATTTATCAACGGTTGAGATCGATTTCAATCAACGGTAAGGATTAAAGGTGAAGTTCAGTCATAAAGGGAGATTTCCAAATTAAAGGGAGTTAACAGATTTAATTTGAGTAAAAAAAGGAGTTAATTGATTCAATTTGAGTAGAAAAAGGAGTCAACTGATTTAACTCATTTTTGATCAATAGTGAACTGGAAATTTCCCTTTTTGAACTGAAGAGAGATTTTGTTGAGATATTTAAGTTAATAAAATGTGATATGTTCTAATAATTACTTTTTCTATTTAATTAAATAATCTTTAATTAATTAGAGGCACTTTTCTTATTTAATGAAATAACTTCATTTAATTAATTAGGAATGGCTTCTCATTTAATTAAATAACTTTGTTTAATTAATTAGAAGTAAATACTCAAATTTTTTTCAAATTTTTTTTTGAAACTAGTCAACTCAAGTCAACCGTGGTTAAATCTGATCAACTTTTGGTCAAACTTGATCTTTGCGTATGTGAATATGAGATAATGTGAGTATGAATTTTAGCAACAATTCGATGCAAATTCTCATTCAACTTGTCAAAATGAAGAGATGAAGGTCCCTTAAATAGACTTTCCTTGAATTCATCAATGCTTGAGATCGATTTCAATCAACGGTCAGGATTAAATGGAGATTTTCAAATTAAAGGGAGTTAACAGATTTAATTTGAGTTAAATAAGGAGTTAACTAATTCAATTTGAGTAGAAAAATGAGTTAACTGATTTAACTCATTTTTTTATCAATAGTGAACTGAAAATTTTTCTTTTTGAACTTAAGAGAGATTTTGTTGAGATATTTAATTTTATAAAATGAGATATGCTCTCATAATTACTTTTTCTATTTAATTAAATAATCTTTAATTAATTAGAGACACTTTTCTTATTTAATTAAATAACTTCATTTAATTAATTAAGAATGGCCTCACATTTAATTAAATTTGTTTAATTAATTAGAAATAAGTTCTCCATTTAATTAAATAATTTCGTTTAATTATTTCAAAAGAAAATTTTAAACTAGTCAACTCAAGTCAACCGTGGTTAAATTTGGTCAACTTTTGGTCAAACTTGATATTTGCGTATGTGAATATGAGAAAATATGAGTATGAATTTCAGCAATAATTCGATTCAAATTCTCATTCAACCTTTCAAAATGAAGAGATGAGGGTCTCTTAAATAGACTTTCGTAGAATTCATCAACGATTCAGATCAATTTCAATCAACGGTAAGAATTAAACGTGAAGTTCAGTCATAAAGAGAGATTTCCAAATTTAAGGGAATTGACAGATTTAATTTGAGTAAAATAAGGAGTTAACTAATTCAATTTGAGTAGAAAAATGAGTTAACTAATTTAACTCATTTTTTATCAATAGTGAACTTGAAATTTCCGTTTTTGAACTGAAGAGAAATTTTGTTGAGATATTTAATTTAATATAATGAGATATGCTTTCATAATTACGTTTTCTATTTAATTAAATAATTTTTAATTAATTAGAGAAACTTTTCGTATTTAATTAAAAAAATTATTTAATTAATTAGGAATGGCTTCTCATTTAATTAAATAACTTTGTTTAATTAATTAGAAGTAAGTTCTCCATTTAATTAAATAATTTTGTCTAATTATTTAAAAATTCTTTTTGAAACTAGTCAACTCAAGTCAACCGTGGTTAAATCTGGTCAACTTTTGGTCAAATTTGATCTTTGCGTATGTGAATATGAGTAAATGTGAGAATGAATTCCAGCAACAATTCGATGCAAATTCTCATTCAACCTTTCAAAATAAAGAAATGAGGGTCTTTTAAATAGACTTTCCTGTAATTCATCAACGGTTGAGATCGATTTCAATCAACGGTTAGGATTAAACGTGAAGTTCAGTCATAAAGGGAGATTTTTGAATTAAAAGGAGTTAAAAGAATTAATTTGAGTAAAATAAAGAGTTAACTGATTCAATTTGAGTAGAAAAAGGAGTTAACTGATTTAACTCATTTTTGATCAATAGTGAACTAAAAATTTCCCTTTTTGAACTGAAGAGAGATTTTGTCGAGATATTTAATTTAATAAAATGATATATGCTCTCATAATTACTTTTTCTATTTAATTAAATAATCTTTAATTAATTAGAGGCACTTTTGTTATTTAATTAAATAAATTCATTTAATTAATTAGGAATGGCTTCTCATTTAATTAAATTACTTTATTTAATTAATTATAAGTAAGTACTCTATTTAATTAAATAATTTTGTTTAATTATTTCAAAATTCTTTTTGAAACTAGTCAACTCAAGTCAACTGTGGTTAAATCTGGTGAACCTTTGATCAAACTTGATCTTTGCGTATGTGAATATGAGTAAATGTGGGTATGAATTCAAGCAACAATTCGATTCAAATTCTCATTTAACCTTTCAAAATGTAGAGATGAGTGTCTCTTAAATAGACTTTCTTGGAATTCATCAATGGTTGAGATTGATTTCAATCAACGGTCAGGATTAAGGGTGAAGTTCAGTCATAAAGGGAGTTTCCAAATTAAAGTGAGTTAACAGATTTAATTTGAGTAAAATAAGGAGTTAACTGATTCAATTTGAGTAGAAAAAGAAGTTAACTAATTTAACTCATTTTTTATCAATAGTGAACTGAAAATTTTCCTTTTTGAACTGAAGAGAGATTTTGTTGAGATATTTAATTTAAAAAAATGAGATATGCTCTCATAATTACTTTTTGTATTTAATTAAATAATCTTTAATTAATTAGAAACACTTTTCTTATTTAATTAAATAACTTCATTTTATTAATTAGGAATGGCTTCTCATTTAATTAAATAACTTTTTTTAATTAATTAGAAGTAAGTACTCCATTTAATTAAATAATTTTGTTTAATTATTTAAAAATTCTTTTCAAAACTAGTCATATCAAGTCAACTGTGGTTAAATCTGGTCAAATTTTGGTCAAACATGATCTTTGCGTATGTGAATATGAGTAAATGTGAGTATGAATTCCAGCAACAATTCGATCCAAATTCTCATTCAACCTTTCAAAATGAAGGGATGAGGGTCTCTTAAATAGACTTTCCTGAAATTCATCAACGGTTGATGTCGATTTCAATCAACGGTAAGGATTAAAGGTGAAGTTCAGTAATAAAAGGAGATTCCCAAATTAAAAGGAGTTAACATATTTAACTTGACTAAAATAAGAAGTTAAATATCTCAACAAAATCTCTTTTCAGTTCAAAAAGGGAAATTTTTAGTTCACTATTGATCAAAAATGAGTTAAATCAGTTAACTGCTTTTTTTACTCAAATTGAATCAGTTAACTCCTTATTTTACTCAAATTAAATCCGTTAATTCCCTTTAATTTGGAAATCTCTCTTTATGACTAAACTTCTTTTTTAATCCTGACCGTTGATTGAAATCGATCTCAACCATTGATGAATTTTAGAAAAGTCTATTTAACAGACCCTCATCTCTCCATCTTGAAAGGTTGAATGATAATTTGCATCGAATTGTTGTTGGAATTCATACTCACATTTTCTCATATTCATATATGCAAAGATCAAGTTTGATCAAAATTTGACCAGATTTAACCATGGTTGACTTGAGTTAACTAGTTTCGGAAAGAATTTTGAAGTAATTATACAAAATTATTTAATTAAATGGAGTACTTACTTCTAATTAATTAAAAAAAGTTATTTAATTAAATGAGAAGCCATTCCTAATTAATTAAATGATGTTATTTAATTAAATAAGAAAATTGTCTTTAATTAATTAAAGATTATTTAATTAAATAGAAAAAGTAATTATGAGAGCATATGTCATTTTATTAAATTAAATATCTCAACAAAATCTCTCTTCAGTTCAAAAAGAGAAATTTCTAGTTCACTATTGATAAAAAATGAGTTAAATTAGTTAACTCCTTTTTCTACTCAAATTGAATCAGTTAACTCCTTATTTTACTCAAATTAAATCTATTAACTCACTTTAATTTGAAAATCTCCCTTTATAACTGAACTTCACCTTTAATCTTGACCGTTGATTGAAATCGATCTCAACCATTGATGAATTCCAAGAAAGTCTATTTAAGAGACCCTCATCTCTTCATTTTGAAAGTTTTAATGAGAATTTGCATCGAATTGTTGCTAGAATTCATACTCACATTTGCTCATATTCGCATACGCAAAGATCAAGTTTGACCAAAAGTTTACTAGATTTAATTACGGTTGACTTGAGTTGAGTAGTTTCAAAAATAATTTTTAAATAATTAAATGAAATTATTTAATTAAATGTAGTACTTACTTCTAATTAATTCAACAAGGTTATTTAATTAAATGAGAAGCCATTCCTAATTAATTAAATGAAGTTATTTAATTAAATAAGAAAAGTGTCTCTAATTAATTAAAAATTATTTAATTATATAGAAAAAGTAATTATGAGAGCATATCTCAACAAAATCTCTCTTCAGTTCAAAAAGAAAAATTTTCAGATCACTATTGATAAAAAATGAGTTAAATTAGTTAACTCCTTTTTCTAATCGATTTGAACCAGTTAACTCCTTATTTTATTCAAATTAAATCTGTTAACTCCTTTTGATATGAAAATCTCCCTTTATGACCGAAATTCACCTTTAATCTTGACTGTTGATTGAAATCGATCTCAACCGTTGATGAATTCTAGGAAAGTCTATTTAAGAGACCCTCATATCTTCATTTTGAAAGGTTGAATGAGAATTTGCATTGAATTTTTGCTGGAATTCATACTCACATTTGCTCATATTCACATATGCAAAGATCAAGTTTGACCAAAAGTTGACCAGATTTAACCATGGTTGACTAGTTTCAAAAAGAATTTTAAAATAATTAAATAAAATTATTTAATTAAATGGAGTACTTACTTCTAATTAATTAAACAAAGTTATTTAATTAAATGAGAAGCCATTCCTAATTAATTAAATGAAGTTATTTAATTAAATAAGAAAAGTGTCTCTAATTAATTAAAGATTATTTAATGAAATAGAAAAAGTAATTATGAGAGCATATCTCATCTTATTAAACTAAATATCTCAACAAAATCTCTCTTCAGTTGAAAAAAGGAAATTTTCAGTTCACTATTGATAAAAAATGAGTTAAATCAGTTAACTCCTTTTTCTACTCAAATTGAATCAGTTAACTTCTTATTTTACTCAAATTAAATCTGTTAACTCCCTTTAATTTGAAAATCTCCCTTTATGACTGAACTTCACCTTTAATCCTGACCGTTGATTGAAATCGATCTCAACCGTTGATGAATTCCAAAAAAGTCTATTTAACAGACCCTCATTTCTTCATTTTGAAAGGTTGAATGAAAATTTGCATCGAATTATTGCTAGAATTCATACTCACATTTGCTCATTTTCACACACGCAAAGATCAAGTCTGACCAAAAGATGACCATATTTAACCACGGTTGACTTGAGTTGACTAGTTTCGAAAAGAATTTTGAAATAATTAAAAAAAAAAATTTAATTACATTGAGTACTTAATTCTAATTAATTAAATAAAGTTATATAATTAAATGAGAAGCCAATCCTAATCAATAAATGAATTCAGTTCAAAAAGGGAAATTTCCAGTTCATTATTGATCAAAAATGAGTTAAATCAGTTGACTCTTTTTTCTCCTCAAATTGAATATGTTAACTCCTTATTTTACTCAAATTAAATCTGTTAACTCCATTTAATTTTGAAATCTACCTTTATGACTGAACTTCACATTTAATCCTGACCATTGATTGAAATCGAATTCAACCGTTGATGAATTCCAGGAAAATATATTTAAGAGACCCTCATCTCTTCATTTTGAAAAGTTGAATGACAATTTGGATCGAATTGTTGATGGAATTCATACTCACATTTGCTCATATTCACATACGCAAAGATCAAGTTTGACCAAAAGTTGACTAGATTTAACCACGGTTGAATTGAGTTGACTAGTTTCGAAAAGAATTTTGAAATAATTAAATGAAATTATTTAATTAAATGGAGTACTTACTTCTATTTAATTAAACAAAGTTATTTAATTAAATGAGAAACTATTCCTAATTAATTAAATGAAGTTATTTAATTAAATAAGAAAAGTGTCTCTAATTAATTAAAGATTATTTAATTAAATAGAAAAAGTAATTATGAGAGCATATCTCATTTTATTAAATTAAATATCTCAACAAAATCTCTCTTCAGTTCAAAAAGGAAAATTTCCAGTTCGCTATTGATAAAAAATGAGTTAAATTAGCTAAGCCCTTTTTCTAATCAAATTAAATCAGTTAACTCCTTATATTACTCAAATTAAATCTGTTAACTCCCTTTAATTTGGAAATCTCCCTTTATGACTGAACTTCACCTTTAATCCTGACCATTGGATTAAATCGATCTCAACCGTTGATGAATTCTAGGAAAGTTTATTTAAGAGACCTTGATCACTTCATTCTGAACGGTTGAATGAGAATTTGCATCGAATTGTTGCTGAAATTCATACTTGCATTTTCTCATATTCGCATACGCAAAAATCAAATTTGCCCAAAAGTTGACCAGATTTAACCACGGTTGACTTGAGTTGACTAGTTTCAAACAAAATTTTTAAATAATTAAACAAAATTATTTAATTAAATAGAGTACATATAATTAATTAAACAAAGTTATTTAATTAAATGAGAAGCCATTCCTAATTAAGTAAATGAAGTTATTTAATTAAATAAGAAAAGTGTCTCTAATTAATTAAAGATTATTTAATTAAATTGAAAAATTAATTATGAGAGCATATCTCGTTTTATTAAATTAAATATCTCAACAAAATCTCTCTTTAGTTCAAAAAGGGAAATTTTTAGTTCACTATTGATAGAAAATGAGTTAAATCAGTTAACTCTTTTTTCTACTCAAATTGAATCAGTTAACTCTTTATTTTACTCAAATTAAATCAATTAACTCTCTTTAATTTGGAAATCTCCTTTTATGACTGAACTTCACCGTTAATCCTGACCGTTGAGTCAAATCGATCTCAACCGTTGATGAATTCTAAGAAAGTCTATTTAAGAGACCCTCATCTCTTCATTTTGAAAGGTTGAATGAGAATTTGCATCAAATTGTTGCTAGAATTCATACTCACATTTGCTCATATTCACATACGCAAGGATCAAGTTTGAGCAAAAGTTGTCCAGATTTAACCACGGTTGACTTGAGTCGACTACTTTCCAATTTTTTTTTTAAATAATTAAACGAAATTATTTAATTAAATGGAGTACTTACTTCTAATTAATTAAACAAAGTTATTTAATTAAATGAGAAGCCATTCCTAATTAATAAATGAATTTATTTAATTAAATAAGAAAAATGCCTCTAATTAATTAAAGATTATTTAATTAAATAGAAAAGGTAATTATGAGATCATATCTCATTTTATTAAATTAAATATCTCAACAAAATCTCTCTTTAGTTCAGAAAAGAAAATTTCCAAATTACTATTGGTCAAAAATGAGTTAAATCAACTAACTCTTTTTTCTACTCAAATTGAATCAGTTAACTCCTTATTTTACTCAAATTAAATCTATTAACTCCCTTTAATTTAAAAATCTAGCTTTATGATTAAAATTCACCTTTAATCTTGACCGTTTATTGAAATCGTTCTCAACCGTTGATGAATTTCAGAAAAGTGTATTTAAGAGACCCTCATCTCTTTATTTTGAAAGATTGAATGAGAATTTGCATCAAATTGTTGCTAGAATTCATACTCACATTTGCTCATATTCACATATGCAAAGATCAAGTTTAACCAAAAGTTGACCAAATTTAACCATGGTTGACTTGAGATCATTAGTTTCGAAAAGAATTTTGAAATAATTAAATAAAATTATTTAATTAAATGGAGTACTTACTTCTAATTATTTAAACAAAGTTATTTAATTAAATGAGAAGCCATTCCTAATTAATTAATTGAACTTATTTAATTAAATAAGAAAAATATCTCTAATTAATTAAAGATTATTTAATTAATTAGAAAAAGTAATTATGAGAGCATATCTCATTTTATTAAATTAAATATCTCAACAAAATCTCTCTTCAGTTTAAAAAGGGAAATTTCCAGTTCACTATTGATAAAAAATGATTTAAATCAGTTAACTCCTTTTTCTACTCAAATTGAATCAGTTAACTCCTTATTTTACTCAAATTAAATCTGTGAACTCCCTTTAAATTGAAAATCTCCCTTTATGACTTAACTTCACCTTTAATCCTGACCATTGATTGAAATCGATCTCAACCATTGATAAATTCTAGGAAAGTGTATTTAAGAGACCCTCATCTCTTCATTTTGAAAGGTTGAATGAGAATTTGCATCGAATTTTTGCTGGAATTCATACTTACATTTGCTCACATTCACATACGCAAAGATCAAGTTTGACCAAAAGTTGACCAGATTTAACCACGGTTGACTTGAGTTGACTAGTTTCGAAAAAAAATTTGAAATAATTAAACGAAATTATTTAATTAAATGAAGTACTTACTTCTAATTAATTAAACAAAGTTATTTAATTAAATGAGAAGCCATTCCTAATTAATTAAATGAAGTTATTTAATTAGATAACAAAAGTGTCTCTAATTAATTAAATATTATTTAATTAAATAGAAAAAGTAATTATGAGAGCATATCTCATTTTAATAAATTAAATATCTAAACAAAATCTCTCTTCAGTTCAAAAAGAGAAATTTTCAGTTTACTATTGATAAAAAATGAGTTAAATCAGTTAACTCCTTTTTCTACTCAAATTGAATCAGTTAGCTCCTTATTTTACTCAAATTAAATGTGTTAATTCCGTTTAATTTCAAAATCTCCCTTTATGACTGAACTTCACCTTTAATCTTGACATTTGATTGAAATCGATCTCAACCGTTGATGAATTGCAGCAAAGTCTATTTAAGAGACCCTCATCTCTTCAATTTGAAAGATTGAATGAGAATTTGCATCGAATTGTTACTAGAATTCATACTCACATTTGCTCATATTCACATACGCAAAGATCAAGTTTTACCAAAAGTTGACCAGATTTAACCACGCCTGACTTGAGTAGACTAGTTTCAAAAAGAATTTTTAAATAATTAAACACAATTATTTAATTAAATGGAGTAATTACTTCTAATTAATTAAACAAAGTTATTTAATTAAATGAGAAGCCATTCCTAATTAATTAAATGAAGTTATTTAATTAAATAAGAAAATTGTCTCTAATTAATTAAAGATTATTTAATTAAATAGAAAAAGTAATTATGAGAGCATATCTCATTTTATTAAATTAAATATCTCAACAAAATCTCTGTTCAAATCAAAAAGGAAAATTTTCAATTCACTATTGATCAATAATGAATTAAATCAGTTGACTCCTTTTTCTACTCAAATTGAATTAGTTAACTCCTTATTTTACTCAAATTAAATATGTTAACTCTCTTTAATTTGAAAATCTCCCTTTATGACTGAACTTCACCTTTAATCCTGACCGTTGATTGAAATCGATCTCAACCATTGATAGATTCCAAGAAAGTCTATTTAAGAGACCCTCATCTCTTCATTTTGAAAGGTTGAATAAGAATTTGCATCGAACTGTTGCTGGAATTGATACTCACATTTGCTCATATTCACATATGCAAATATCAAGTTTGACCAAAAGTTGACCAGATTGAACTACAGTTGACTTCAGTTGACTAGTTTCGAAAAGAATTTTGAAATAATTAAACAAAATTATTTAATTAAATGGAGTACTTACTTCTAATTAATTAAATAAAATTATTTAATTAAATGAGAAGCCGTTCCTAATTAATAAATGAAGTTATTTAATTAAATATGAAAAATGTCTCTAATTAATTAAAGATTATTTAATTAAATAGAAAAAGTAATTATGAGATCATATCTCATTTTATTAAATTAAATATCTCAACAAAATCTCTTTTCAGTTCAAAAAAGGAAATTTCCAGTTCACTATTGAACAAAAATGAGTTAGATAAGTTAATTCCTTTTTCTACTCAAATTGAATAAGTTAACTCCTTATTTTACTCAAATTAAATCTGTTAACTCTATTTAATTTGAAAATCTTTCTTTATGACTGAACTTCACCTTTAATCCTGACCGTTGATTGAAATCGATCTCAACTATTGATGAATTTCAGGAAAGTCTATTTAAGAGACCCTCATCTCTTCATTTTGAAAACTTGAATGAGAATTTGCATCAAATTGTTGTTGGAATTCATACTCACATTAGCTCATATTCACATACGCAAAGATCAAGTTTGACCAAAAGTTGACAAAATTTAACCACGGTTGACTTGAGTTGACTAGTTTCGAAAAGAATTTTGAAATAATTAAATGAAATTATTTAATTAAATGGAGTACTTACTTCTAATTAATTAAACAAAGTTATTTAATTAAATGAGAAGCCATTCTTAATTAATTAAATGAAATTATTTAATTAAATAAAAAATTTGTCTTTAAGTAATTAAAGATTATTTAATTAAATAGAAAAAGTAATTATGAGAGCATATCTCATTTTATTAAATTAAATATCTCAACAAAATCTCTCTTCAATTCAAAAAGGGAAATTTTCAGTTCACTATTGATAAAAAATGAGTTAAATCAATTGACTCCTTTTTCTCCACAAATTGAATCAGTTAACTCCTTATTTTACTCAAATTAAATCTGTTAACTCCCTTCAATTTGAAAATCTCTCTTTATGACTGAACTTCACATTTAATCCTGACTGTTGATTGAAATCGATCTCAACTATTGATGAATTTCAGGAAAGTCTATTTAAGAGACCCTCATCTCTTCATTTTGAAAATTTGAATGAGAATTTGCATCAAATTGTTGTTGGAATTCATACTCACATTAGCTCATATTCACATACGCAAAGATCAAGTTTGACCAAAAGTTGACAAAATTTAACCACGGTTGACTTGAGTTGACTAGTTTCGAAAAGAATTTTAAAATAATTAAATGAAATTATTTAATTAAATAGAGTACTTACTTCTAATTAATTAAACAAAGTTATTTAATTAAATGAGAAGCCATTCTTAATTAATTAAATGAAGTTATTTAATTAAATAAAAAAATTGTCTTTAAGTAATTAAAGATTATTTAATTAAATAGAAAAAGTAATTATGAGAGCATATCTCATTTTATTAAATTAAATATCTCAACAAAATCTCTCTTCAATTCAAAAAGGAAAATTTTCAGTTCACTATTGATAAAAAATGAGTTAAATCAATTGACTCCTTTTTCTCCTCAAATTGAATAAGTTAACTCCTTATTTTACTCAAATTAAATCTGTTAACTCCCTTCAATTTGGAAATCTCTCTTTATGACTAAACTTCACATTTAATCCTGACTGTTGATTGAAATCGATCTCAACCGTTGATGAATTCTAAGAAAGTCTATTTAAGAGACCCTCATCTCTTCATTTTGAAAGGTTGAATGAGAATTTGCATCGAATTGTTGATGGAATTCATACTCACATTTTCTCATATTCACATACGTAAATATCAAGTTTGACCAAAAGTTGACCAGATTTAACCACGGTTGACTTGAGTTGACTAGTTTTGAAAAAAATTTTGAAATAATTAAATAAAATTATTTAATTAAATGGAGTATGTACTTCTAGTTAATTAAACAAAGTTATTCAATTAAATGAGAAGCCATTCCTAATTAATTAAATGAAGTTATTTAATTAAATCAGAAAAGTGCCTCTAATTAATTAAAAATTATTTAATTAAATAGAAAAGGTAATTATGAGCTCATATCTCATTTCATTAAATTAAATATCTCAACAAAATCTCTCTTCAGTTCAAAAAGGAAAATTTCCATTTCACTATTGACCAAAAATGAGTTGAATCAGTAGATTCCTTTTTCTACTCAAATTGAATCAGTTAACTCTTTATTTTACTCAAATTAAATCTGTTAACTCCCTTTAATTTGAAAATCTTTTTTTATGACTGAACTTCACCTTTAATCCCGACCGTTGATTGAAATCGATCTCAACGATTGATGAATTCCAGGAAAGTCTATTTAAGAGACCCTCATCTCTTCATTTTGAAAGGTTGAATGAGAATTTGCATCAAATTGTTGCTGAAATTCATACTCACATTTTCTCATATTCACATACGCAAAGATTAAGTTTGACCAAAAGTTGACCAGATTTAACTATAGTTGACTTGAGTTGACTAGTTTCAAATTTTTTTTTGAAATAATTAAATAAAATTATTTAATTAAATGAAGTACTTACTTCTAATTAATTCAACAAAGTTATTTAATTAAATGAGAAGCCATTCCTAATTAATTAAATGAAGTTCTTTATTTATGTAATGCCCCTCCAAGGGATCCAAAGAATTAACTTAGAATTTCACTAAGTTTAGAAGCATTTTTTTTCTCCATAGAAGTAAAAATCACATATAACTTATGCACAATAATGGAAGCACTAGTAATGTCCATCTGAAAGTAAACATAACATAAATAACAAATTACAATTTTTATGATTATTTAACATTGAATTACATAGATGAATCCATCTAGTACAACATACACATGAAATAATAATGATAATTCCAATGTTTATACATTACATTTCAAATACTCAATCATCCACTGTACATGTCACAAGGTATGACAAGCTGAAAAGAATATACATACATAGAATAAGGTACATCATCCTATTCTAATCCATGATACATCAAAGTATAGATAGTCACATGATACACATGATGCATCATCATAGAAACATATACATCCATTATATAGATCAACATAATAAACTAAGTGCACGGTTCCTTCCTACTGTCAATAGCATCATTAGGCTATCATGGATCCTAGCCATCCCTTCGTGCGTAACATTCCAAATCATTGAAGATATCATCGGTATTACATAGTAAGAATGTCACTCCTAATAAATACAATATCATGGATTTAAAAAAAAAGAGAAAACGGGTTTGAGTTCGAATTAGAATAAAATTGAAATAGATTTGAAAATGGTTTCAAGATTTATGGCCAAATTCATTAGTTAAATTATTGGATAAATTTAGAGAACAATTACCTTTTAAGAAAAAAATTTTAATTGTCTTGTCGCTGCCCTTTGGATAGACCCGAACTCAGTTATTCATAACTTTTTATCTGGATCAAATTTATTAGATCGATTTGGTCAGAATTGGTGCAACTTGGCCCTCTCCAACATATTTAAATTTTAACTCGATCCAATAGTTCATTAGGGAGATATGAGCATCACACTGAGATTCTTTTATTCAAAGACAGATATTTCTCCATTTCTCATAACCAAGAGTTCTTTATGCTTAAACTTCACAAAAATAATATATCAAAGCATGAAATGAATTAAGATATTATTGCAATCTTCCCTTATTAGAATCTTATTAATATGCATTAGTTTTATATGATTTATTATTTAATCTAATTAAATCAAATTTAATTAAGATTAATTAATAGTAGAAGAAGTGTAATTAATTATTAGTCAATCTAAGTAAATGGATGAGAGAAAATTAAAAGAAAAGAGATTTTAATATAGTTTATATAGTTGACTTTTTATAATATATATTGAATACTATTTAATATATATTAAAAAAATTTAGAGTTGTTTAATGAAGATGATAATGTTAAAAATTTGGAGATTATTCATGTTAAAATCTACAATGAGTCTTATTGGTTTGTGATGGGGATCTCTTTCAAACAACGTTTATATAGAGAAAATATTATTAGAATAATTAGAAAATGGAGTCTAATGGTTGATTTTAATATTGATTAAATAATTGTAAGATGATAATTTATATTATGTTGATTTAAATTTAGAAACTTTGAATTATATTGAATTAATAAGTGATAATATTTACATACTAAATGGGGATTAAATGAACTTAAAAAGATAATTGTTGATGTTCTCTTTTATGCCTTGAGTGCTTGTACAGACTAGGATGAGAGTAGTGAGAACACATGGTTGCGACCGTGCAATCCTTAGTATGCCTTGTCAGTATGAGAGGATACTAGTGGCCGCATGAGATCAGTATGGACCCATGCAGTTTAGCTAACTACCAGGATAACTTGTACGTGATAAATGCGATGACACTTTCCTGCTTACAGAGTAGGTTCCTACATGTCATTGTGTGCCTCTGAGAATTAGATGTCGATTTTGTGTGTGTTGGAACTTTTGAGTTAGTATACTTTTAGGATTCCTGAACTTTTTATGCTGTGTATTGATATTCTGTTTGAGACTTGAGATTATCTCCTCAGCACGGTGGGAGTGGACCACTTAGGTTCCACGCGGTCGGGTGGTAGTGTATTTTCACTCTTATCATTTAAGATCCGTCTGAGACACCGTGGTTGGAGTATCTTTGGTTGGTATTTATTCTTCATTATGTCCTTGGAGCATTATGATAGATAATATACTTTATGATGGATGTATTTACTAGTATGTTTCTTATATTGATGATTTGCTTTACTTTGCATATGTTAGTTGATGATTTATTATGGTTTACTTTGCATGTTAGTAAGATGTTTTAAGAGTGACATTCCTACTATGTTAATACTGCTGATCTCTTTGGTACTTTGGAATGTTATGCACGGAGGGATTGCTAAGATTCACGATGGTCTAATGATGCTATTTATGGTTAGGAGGAACCGTGCACTTAGTTATTTATGTTTGTGATATATGGTTATATTTTGTGATGGATGTTTATATCTTTTGTGATGATGTATCATATATGATATGTGGTTTCATTTATGTTATTGCATTATGGATTAATATTAGATAATGATGTACTTTATTTACTTGGATGTTTATTCTTTTAAAAAATTTATACCCTATGATATGTACAGTGGATGATAGAGATAAACTAAAATATAATTACAAAAGGACACTTGTATATTGATTAAGTACATTGGATGTAACATTGTTATTTCATAATGATGGGATGTTAGATGAATAGTTAATTTATATGTGATACAACGTTAAGGGATCTTTAAAGAATGTAGCCTATTATGTATATATGTTATGTTTATTTTCTTTTGAATTGTTGCTATTGCTTTAGCAAATGTTATGAATGGTTTTATCTCTCATATTTAAAAAAAAAGGTTTTGGCAAACTCAGTAAAAAATTTTGGATCTCTTAGCGGGGCATTACATTTGGTATCAGAGCTCGAGTTTCAACATTGGGAGCTCTGGGTATATTGGAATGCTACTAGTTATTAACTAGTTGAATAAAATAAAAACTTAAAATTGTCATGTGTAACTCTTTCAAACTAAAAACTTGAAACTAGGTGAACTGAAACAGAGCTTAAAACTGTTACTCGCATATTTTTTTTTAATATTTCAACACTTAGCTTTCAAAATTAAAAATTTTACTGAAAATCTAAACGAAGGCAAAACTAAAAATTGAAACTCATTCTAACTGCAAAACATGTTTCTTTTATCTATGTTGTAACGCAGTAAACCTCTATTTATCTTTGCAATCATTAATCTGCTCTTGTTTAGAATGAATTAAGGGATCTATTTTAGTAGTTGTCAAAAGAATGAATGTTGGATCGATATAGATTTTGGTTTACCATTAAACTAGAATCATATTGCTCTAAGGGTGTTGTAATATCCTTAGTGGAAACATGTTTCCCTACAGAGGGAAAGGGTTCAATGAGACCTACATAGTGAGTATCTTAGTTTTTCATTCCTGTAGGCTTCCAGGAGTAAGCCTAATCTTGGGGGGGTGGATGTAGTGTCTGCCCTTAGTTCACATTTTTTTATCATTGTTGAACTCTTTTAGAACTAGTTTTATGTTGTTGGTTAGCAGCATTCTTTTGAGATTATCAGATATTGTGCTATGAATTCAATTTATTATGTGATGAGATTACTTAGACTCTACATTTCATGTATGCATGATGATTATTTTTAGTGTTCACAATTATTGATGATGATTATTACATTGCTTTCAATTATTAATGATGATTAGTAAGATGATTTATTATCATATGTGCTTTCTTATGGATATTTACTCCATACTTACATGTGTATGGTGTGCGTGTTTGCCTTGCATGTTTGCTTTTGTATGGTGTGTCTAATGTGGTTAAGGAAGGGAGTCGTAGTAACCTGCTAGTCAAGATCTACATGATGCACCACTTCCTACTATTGTCTATTTAGTTTAGTATATATTGTGTTTGTACATGCATAATTTTTATGCAAGTTGCAGGTACCGAATATCGACTTCCCTGAATTTTCAAGATGAGTGTATCCTATCACATTATCTCAATGATAAGAGAGGGGAGATAAATTCTCAAGTCTAAATCTCAACCCTTTGAGCCATTTGTCCTAATTGGAAAATTAGGACAAGTATCTGAGTTGAATACCCACCGAATGTGTCGGATGACATATTTCGTGATTTTTAACCTTTTAGATTTATTTTGTATGATTTGTTCTATAAGAATTTTCATATTTTATCTTGGAGGTCTATGATAAATTTTCTATTAATTAAGTCTTAATAAATAGATTTATTTAATAAATTATTTATTTGAGAAAATTAATAAAATATCATGATCTTTGATATTTTGATTGTAATTAATTAAATGTGAATTATAGGAGAAAAAAATTAAATAAAAGAAAACTAGAAATTAAAATTAATAATAATTATAAAATAATAATAAAGTAATAAGTAAAATAATAATAATAAAAGTTATAAAAATTAAAATGAAAGTTATAAAATTTAAATAGAAATTATTTAAAAAGTAAATTGGAGTTATAAGCTTGCATGGGAATTAACATGTGTCAACAACATGGAGGTTAGTGCATCAATTAAGCACAAGGTGTCTACAATTCCATGACTCATCAAAAAAGAATTAGAAAAGACCCATGCTTAGTGGTGACACCTTTTAGCGGTTTCAAAAAGCAATCTAAAGATTTCTTGAGAGCTCTTTATATTTAAGCATTCATAGAAGCTTAAGAGAGGGGGTGGAGAGCAATTGGAGCACTGGAGGACTCAAAAACTCTGAAGAAGGGAGCTTGCTCTGTGAGTTTTCTGAGAAAGAGCGAATTAGCATCAGAATTCGGGTAAATTTTTGTAATTTTTTTTATGCTATTTTCGCATCATTCATTCCTGTCTTCTTCGTGTCTTCCATATGTCTTCTGAGAAATTTCATATTTTTATTGTATGCATTTTCAATTTGGGCAATTAAATTTATTTGAGAAGTTTATATGCATGAATTTAAAAAAAAAAAAGAGAAAACGGAGTTTCAAGATTTATGGCCAAATCCATTAGTGAAATTATTTGATAAATTTAGAGAACAATTACCTTTTAAGAAATTTTTTTTAATTGTCCTGTCGCTGCCCCTTGGATAGACCCGAACTTATTTATTCATAACTTTTTATCGAGAACGAATTTATTCAATCGCTCCGGTCAGATTTGGTACAACTTGGCCCTCTCCAACATATTTAAATTTCAGCTCGATCCAATGGTTCATTAGGAAGATATGACCATCATACTGAGACTGTTTTATTCAAAGATAGATATTTCTCCATTTTCCATAAACAAGAGTTTTTTATGCTTAAACTTCACAAAAATAATATATCAAAGCATGAAATGAATTAAGATATTATTGCAATCTTTCCTTATTAGAATCTTATTAATATGCATTAGTTTTATATGGTTTATTATCTAATCTAATTAAATCAAATTTAATTAAGATTAATTAATAGTAGAAGAAGTGTAATTAATTACTAGTCAATCTAAGTAAATAGATGAGAGAATTTTTTTTAAAAATATATTTTAATATAATTTATATAGTGGACTTTTTATAATGTATATTGAATACTATTTAATATATATTAAACAATTTTAGAGTTGTTTAATGAAGATGATAATGTTAAGAATTTGAAGATTATTCATGTTAAAATCTACAATGAGTCTTATTGGTTTGTGATAGGGATCTCTTTCAAACAACGTTTTTATAGATAAAATATTATTCGAACAATTAGAAAATGGAGTCTAATGGTTGATTTTAATATTGATTAAATAATTGTAAAATGATAATTTATATTATGTTGATTTAAATTTAGAAACTCTGAATGATATTGGATTAAGACTGAATTATTATGTTATTGGTTAATACGTTTGAATACCTTAATAGAGTTAAGAGTTAGCCAAATAATAACAAATGAGTTTGTAGAAGGATTCTATAGATCAAGTATATATAGTTTGAGGAGTTTATTATTTATTAATGTTTGTAAGGACTAGCAAACTATTAATAAATAATGGTTCAAATAGATATCAACAAATTTGATTAGAGTTAATCTAGTGAAGATTATTTATTGATTGAAGTTTGGTAAAAGATAATAATTTTTAGACTTGGATTATAATTGATTTTTAATCAATTGATATTCATTGAGTTGATATTATAACTATGATATTAATAATTAAGTTGTGTGATAGAGTCTTATTTGAAAAGATTAATGATAATACAAATTTGTTAAAGGAATGTTGGTATTCTTTAAAAGATGACGAATATGGTCATTTAAGATTTTTAATAATTATTATTGAATTATTAATATGATCTTTTGAGTATTGAATTATAGTTGACTTTTATCATACAGAATTCTAGTTAGTTATTAGTCAACTGACATTAATTAGAACATTGCTAAGGTCATGCAATTATTAATTAAATCAATTAATGAGAGTTAATTAGATTTAATTAATAATGAAATTATTTAACAAAGATTTATTTGATATAATTCTTTTAACGAGATTGTAGATTATCTATATTGAAGTTGATAAGTCTTATGACTTGAATTATGACCTTAGATATTATATGGTTGTCAACGATGATAACGATTAAATTAAAAGAATCAAACTTTAGTAATACTTAACTAAGTTTCTAATTGAAATCTATTAGAATGTAATAGGTCATGGATGGTGTACTTATGTTAATTGATCATTTGAATGAAGTTATAATCTTCTTATTCAAAGATTGATAATTGGTTCTTTTACAAATGAATAATGATCCTTGATTTATGTTGAAAGTTGAAGTAATATTAAAGAAAGGTTAATCAATTAGAATATGGATCATGGTTAAACGTAAAGAATAATTTAATTAAAATTCAATGATGATTAGTTTTAGTGAATATTTATCCTTAAGTTATTCTTAGGATAATGTTATTGGGGAACAAATGGGTTGACTTGTAAGTCAAATGATGAAACTTAAGACACTTGAAGTATATTTGCAAACAGAAATCTGGAAACCACTACACTTAATTCATTCATGTGATATTAGTAAACCAAAATATATGTTTGCATCGTTTATTCTATATGCTTCTTGTTTTGGGTTTTGGGTTGAATAGTGTTAACCAGTCCTAGGTTGTTACCAGAGGCTCGAGGTTTATGAGATGTGATGACATGTTGATCTTATTTGGTCTTGATCTTTATAAGCACAACCACGGTAATGTGATTGTATGCTCTATGAAATATTTGTATTTACTGTTTGTATTTGTTTATGAGTCTTCATGTGTGAAGCTGAGATGTATGTGTATGAGACACTTGAGCTAATCATTTTTGAGTCATCAATCAGTTATCCTTGGATTATTTTTTAGTCGCCATGATGAGGCTGAAATGTGAATTTATTTCTTGATGATGTCATGTTGTGACATGTTTGACTCAACCATTTTGGATTCTTCGATCAGTATAATTTTGAGATATTCTTAGTTGGTTGTTGAGAACCAATACATATTATGATTTATTTTGAGATATATTTTGGGTATTGAGAACCAATTGATACTTATGATTATCAGTGATGCCTTCAGTTGCCAATAGAGAACTCTTGTGGTCATGATTTTCTATGGATGCTTTTCCAGATGCTCATGGAGATTTGATGATTCTTATCTTGGAGATTTGATGATTCTTATGGATATTTGATGCTTTTATGCATATTTGATGATTTTATTATGGATTATCTTTTATGATTTTGAGATTTATGATTCCATGAGCTTATCGTAGGTAATCTACTTGTAGTGTCGGGAAGTGGCTTGCAATGGGGGTTGGGGCCCTAAGTGACTGCCAGGGTAACTCATTGTAAGTTTGGTTAATAAGTGATAAAATTTACACACTAAATGGGGATTAAATGAACCTAAAAAGATAATTGTTGATGTTCTCACCCATGCCTTGAGTGCTTGTACAGGCTAGGATGGGAGTAGTGAGAACGCATGGTTGCGACCATGCATTCCGTAGTATGTCTCGCCAATATGAGAGGATACTAGTGGCTGCATGAGATCAGTATGGATCAGTGGAGTTTAGCTAACTGCCAGGGTAACTTGTACATGATAAATGCGATGACACTTCTTCGCTTGCAGAGTAGGTTTCCTACATATCATTATGTGCCTTTAGGAATTAGATGTCGATTTTGTGTGTGTTGGAACCTTTGAGTTAGTATGCATTTAGGATTTCTAAACTTTTTATGCTATGTGTATTGATATCCTGTTTGGGACTTGAGATTATCTCCTCAGCATGGTGGGAGTGGACCACTTAGGTTCCACGCGGTCGGGTGGTAGTGTATTTTCACTCTTATCATTTGAGATCCGTCCGAGACACCGTGACTGGAGTATCCTTGGTTGGTATTTATTCTTCATTATGTTCTTGGATCATTATGATATATAATATACCTTATGATGGATGTATTTACTGGTATGTTTCTTATACTGATGATTTGTTTTACTTTGCATATGTTAGTTGATGATTTATTAATTAGGAATGGTTTCTCATTTAATTAAATAACTTTGTTTAATTAATTAGAAGTAAGTACTCCATTTAATTAAATAATTTTGTTTAATTATTTCAAAATTTTTTTCGAAACTAGTCAACCGTGGTTAAATCTGGTCAAATTTAAACTTTGCGTATGTGAATATGAGCAA
This sequence comes from Cupressus sempervirens, assembly GCA_028749045.1. Classification (NCBI taxonomy): domain Eukaryota; kingdom Viridiplantae; phylum Streptophyta; class Pinopsida; order Cupressales; family Cupressaceae; genus Cupressus; species Cupressus sempervirens. The sequence goes on along the minus strand of CM053790.1, from coordinate 673,172,420 downwards.
ATGTGAGTATGAATTCTAGCAACAATTCGATGCAAATTCTCATTCAACCTTTCAAAATGAAGAGATGAGGGTCTCTTAAATAGACTTTCCTAGAATTCATCAATGATTGAGATCGATTTCAATCAACGGTTAGGATTAAAGGTCAAGTTCAGTCATAAAAGGAGTTTTTCAAACTAAAGGGAGTTAACAGATTTAATTTGAGTAAAAAAAGGAGTTAATTGATTCAATTTGAGTAGAAAAAGGAGTCAACTGATTTAACTCATTTTTGATCAATAGTGAACTGGAAATTTCCCTTTTTGAACTGAAGAGAGATTTTGTTGAGATATTTAAGTTAATAAAATGAGATATGCTCTCATAATTACTTTTTCTATTTAATTAAATAATCTTTAATTAATTAAAGGCACTTTTTTTATTTAATGAAATAACTTCATTTAATTAATTAGGAATGGCTTCTCATTTAATTAAATAACTTTGTTTAATTAATTAGAAGTAAGTACTCCATTTAATTAAATAATTTCAAATTTTTTTTGAAACTAGTCAACTCAAGTCAACCGTGGTTAAATTTGGTCAACTTTTAGTCAAACTTGATCTTTGCGTATGTGAATATGAGCAAATGTGAGTATGAATTCTAGCAACATTTCGATGCAAATTCTCATTCAACCTGTCAAAATGAAGAGATGAGGGTCCCTTAAATAGACTTTCCTTGAATTCATCAATGCTTGAGATCGATTTCAATCAACGATCAAGATTAAAGGTGAAGTTTAGTCATAAAGGAAGATTTCCAAATTAAAGAGAGTTAACAGATTTAATTTGAGTAAAATAAGGAGTTAACTAATTCAATTTGAGTAGAAAAAGGAGTTAACTAATTTAACTCATTTTTTATCAATAGTGAACTGAAAATTTTCGTTTTTGAACTGAAGAGAGATTTTTTTGAGATATTTAATTTAATAAAATGAGATATACTCTCATAATAAAGTTTTTTATTTAATTAAATAATCTTTAATTAATTAGAAAAACTTTTCTTATTTAATTAAATAACTTCATTTAATTAATTAGGAATGGCTTCTCATTTAATTAAATAACTTTGTCTAAATAATTAGAAGTAAGTTCTCCATTTAATTTAATAATTTTGTCTAATTATTTCAAAATTCTTTTCGAAACTAGTCAACTCAAGTCAATCGTGGTTAAATCTGGTCAACTTTTGGTCAAATTTGATCTTTATGTATGTGAATATGAGCAAATGTGAGTATGAATTTCAGCAACAATTCGATGCAAATTCTCATTCAACCTTTCAAAATAAAGAGATGAGGGTCTCTTAAATAGACTTTCCTAAAATTCATCAACGGTTGAGATCGATTTCAATCAACGATCAGGATTAAATGTGAAGTTCATTCATAAAGGGAGATTTTCGAATTAAAGGGAGTTAAAAGAATTAATTTGAGTAAAATAAAGAGTTAACTGATTCAATTTGAGTAGAAAAAGGAGGTAACTCATTTAACTCATTTTTGATCAATAGTGAACTGAAAATTTCCCTTTTTGAACTGAAGAGAGATTTTGTCGAGATATTTAATTTAATAAAATGAGATATGCTCTCATAACTACTTTTTCTATTTAATTAAATAATTTTCAATTAATTAGAGACATTTTTCTTATTTAATTAAATAACTTCATTTAATTAGTTAAGAATGGCTTCTCATTCAATTAAATAACTTTGTTTAATTAATTAGAAGTAAGTACTCCATTTAATTAAATAATTTCGTCTAATTATTTCAAAATTCTTTTCGAAACTAGTCAACTCAAGTCAACTATGGTTAAATCTGGTCAACTTTTGGTCAAACTTGATCTTTGCGTATGTGAATATGAGCAAATGTGAGTATGAATTCCAGCAACAATTCGATGCAAATTTTCATTCAACCTTTCAAAATGAAGAGATGAGGGCATGCATTTCTATTGGAGTTCATTGTGTATGATCATTTGACAATTTATTCTTATGAAGAATATCTAAATCATTTAAATTGTAACTTCCTTCTAAAGCATCACCATTTTCATCGTGAGAAAAAAATTGAGGGCTTGGAGACACACCTGTATTGAATTTTTTATTAGAATGTGCACCTAAATCTCCTTGTATTGGGTTATCTTATTCAGCCTCTTCTTCCATCATATTATCCTCAATGTGTTTCTCTTTTGAAACATTGCTCAATTCTATAATTATTTGTCTTGTCTCTTGTTGACATTGTGCTTCATCCTCTTTATTTATTGCAATCTCCTCATTTGTCAAAACTTTTATTTTCTTCTTTCTTCATTGTTTTGATTCCATGTTTACACCAATTTTGAGTTTGAATCAACAGCTTGCACATTGTAGAAGACAAAAAAATAGAATAATTATGATAGAATTTGTTGTTGCAAATCAAAAATATTATTCAATCATTTCAATTATTGAAAAGTGGTCTGTAGGGCATCTTTTGGGGCCCAACGAGTACATTAGAATCAGGTACCTGATTGTCTAAAAATTGGGCACCCAATTTTTTGAATTACAAATTAGCTGCCCAATTCTAGTGACATAGGAAGGAATTTGGAACAATCGCAAATTTGCATGGGATTTTTCCTTGGGGAAAAGCATGGCATAGGCTTGGTCCCACCAAGCCTATGCCTTTATGAACCATTTTTTCTAAGGTATTTAATCGACAATTTTAGGGATTATCATAATTTTTATATGGTTGTCCCCATTGAATTTTTTGATGAAACAAAAACCCATTATAGGTCTTATTGTTCTAATTTCAAAAATGTAAATTTTATACTGTTATGAGTTCATTTGCTATTTTTACATTATTTATTAATCAAAAGTGTCTCTTAAACATTAATTAATGACATCCACTAAAACTTTAATAATTTTTTTTAAAAATTATATTTGTTAAGTTAATTTACATGTCATCAATCCTCACACAATTCTTTTAACATTAAAAATAAATTTTAAAAATAAATTTTGATTAAATTATTCCATTCGTACATGAGACGTTTTAGAAATAAGCTTAATCATCAATTAAAAATTAATTTAAAAAATATTCATTAAAAAATTCAAGAAAAATATTCTTATCAATATTTGGTGTGTCAGGTAACTTTTTTTAAAGGGATTTGCAAAAATTCATTTAGTTGTGTCAAATTATGGAGTCTGTATATGAGCATGGTATGGTCATGAAACATGATTTTGGAAAAGTGGTTTTTAAAGATCCATACCAAAAAAATAATCTATCATATGGGTATAAAAGTAAATTACATATTCAAAATGAAGATCCTAGGCACTACAATTTTTATTTCTAAAATTTTTTATATTTAATCTCTTTTAAAGTTTAAAAAATAATAAATATATTTTTTTAAATTAAATTATTGCATCTGTACATGAGACATTTTAGAAATTAGCTTAATCATCAATTAACAATTAATTTTAAAAAAATTCATTAAAAAATTCAAGAAAAATATTCTCATCAATCTTTGGTGTGTTAAGTAACTTCATGTAAAAGGATTTGCAAAATTTTATTTAGTTGTATCAAATTATGGTGTCTGTACATGAGCATGGTATAAACGGGCATTTTGAAAAAGTGGTTTTTAAAAATCCATACCAAAAAAAATCTATCATATGGGTATACAAATAAATTATATATTCAAAAGGAAGATCCCAGGCACTACAATTTTTACTTCTTAATTTTTTTAATATTTAATCTCTCAATGACACAAATTGTGGCATCAATTGAAAATATATTTCAAAAATAGGAAAAACACTTTCACCTTTTGGCCAAAAATGAGACCCAACTTCTTGCACTAGCCCCAAGGCTTCTATAGAGTAGTATACTCATAGCCACAATTAGTGGTTTTGGTTACCATCTCATGTTTCTCTTGGAAGAAGAAGTAATTCACCACCTCTGTAATAGATTTCTTGTTCATGTTAGATTTTAGTACCAATACCATCCATCCTAGAAACCTCTACATGACCAACTCTTCATTGGTGTGCAACTATAAGAATTTGCCTTAGGGCAAATAGAACTCAAGACAAGCACAACTGTAGATCAAAAAGAGTATGATCAATTAATTAGAGTATGTCCTCATATATTGCTTTGTATTGTATATAAAAACACACTAGGAGTGCCTATATATAAAGGCCTCTCAGGAAGCACCTAGAATGTCTCTAAAAAGAACCAGGAGATAAGATAAGCATGACAACTAAGCACATGTCTTATCCATCATTCTAGATGAGTGGATAAGAATGACAAGGTGTATCTCAAGTAGAGATGTTGTAGACATGATGTGCTTAATTAGTGTGCTAACTCCTATGTGTAGACACCATGTGCATAAAAGAGGTGCGAACTCCTATATTGTCAACATGAAAACTCACAAGAGTGTGCATACTCCTAGGTGACTAATAAATAAATAATAAAAATATGCATTAACCTAAGTAAACTTAAGTAAGTTTAAATAGTAAATAGTAAATACTTATTCACACCAATAGTAACTTCCTACCATATACATTCATAATGTCATCATCTTAGCCATCAAGAAAAACCTTAGTAACCATGGAATATACCCCATGAAATGCTTCCATATATGGAGTAAGCCTACTAGTAGACAAATATTTCTTGATTGTGTGAATATTTAACCATTTTTTATTAGCAATAGGTTCCAACCTATATATATGCCTACCCAATTTTGTACACAGAGGACTGTGCAACAAAAAACTACAGAAAAACACATAAGTGGTAGTAAAAGATAGAAACCCATTGATAAAACCACAATAATAGTGTCATTCACATATACAATTGAGATTAGTGAGAGGGGAATTATCTTTCTATAACCACCTATAGACATCAAATTTCAAATTCCATCTAAGCTCCATTGGAATCCAATTCAATTTTTTCCAAAAGACATGATTATGTGCTATCACACCTGTACTTGCAAGGGAATATGTACCAAGATTACCCTCACACTATTCATGACATATATGACACATAACAAAGGTGTAAATTATAATTTTGTATTCATTGCTTAAATTCTTAATCATCTAACTTCGTAGAGTTAACTTGTTAATATATGAATAATGTTTTGAGATTCACTATTACTCTAGATCTTAGTTAACCCCTATCTTTGTCCATAGCTAGCCATGAGGAGAAATCTTTGGCCTCAATAATTTGGTTTTTCTAGGTTCCTAAAGAAATTTTTGCTACCTCTACTAGTCTACATCTAGAATCCTTAATAACTATTCCACAACTTGAGCGAGTTTAAAGACAACTTGTTTGGAGATATGGAGTTTCATATATCAAGTAAATGGATCTTTTAATTAAATTACATGATCAAATGGTCTATTATTACTGATCTTAAAGCCCCTTACATAATCATTGTAGCTTGACCAAGTTCTTCAAATTCTACTAGATCAGAATTGGAGATATAATTGATCATTTTTCTTCTTATTTTAACACTCTCTTAGTAATCCCATCATATAATTCTAATGATATTCACATAATTTCATATTTTATAATAATATCTAGAGGTTCCAATTTTCGGCCTACTTATCGATCTACTAAAATTTGGACCTCATTATACAAGTTTGAAATAAAATTATCTTTAAATCCAATTAGGGATCCAATTTAATCATCAATGATCACAAGAGTGTCCATGCACAAGATTTTTCTTCTAAACCCTTAATGTTAACCCATGTTGGAAGGAATTCAGGTTTGTAATATTTAGGATTAAATTTGGGGAACTAGTCAAAATAGAGGAATCTATATCTTATAGATTTATTAATCTCCAAATGTTAAAAATTATTTTTCTAATTTTCTAATTTTTACAATAAAAAATCCTAAATTATCAACATGAATAGAGATAATTACTTGGTTATGGTAAATGACTTCCACTAATTCATGATCATGTAGGTTGATTTCCTTGCACTAATCCATTTGACATATAACTTGAATTTCTTGCAATAGTCCTATCTATTCTTCATAATTTTAGAGAGAATGGTGAAAGAATCTCCACTTGGAGCATGCTTCTTTTAAGATTAGAGCTAGGTTTATCTACCCTAAAATACTTGATAAATGCACGAGGTTTTTGTAGCTACTTCATGACACCAAGTTGAACAAAATTATCTCAAGTATTGATCAAAGCCATACAGGGATTGCCCTTCTTGAGAATAGAAATACCCCCTTCAGAGTTAGAGGATCCCTTTCACCCTGGTGGATGACTTATTGTTTGGGAAACTTACCCCCTTTGGGTGATTTCATAGTGAAGTTGGCTTATATTTATTGTCTTGTGGGGGGAGGGAGACAAGGAGATTGGAGAAAGTTCTAGCACCCTTGGATCATGCCAAAGATAAATTTCATCTAGTGGATGACCTTACATGGGTCTATCCTCATGGTGGATAACCTTCAAAGAAGACGATGTCAGCCAGCTAACTGTTGTGTCTTATGCAAATGTTAGAATTCTTTAGAATAACTGAAAAGGGGGTGTGAATTAGTTATCCAAGGTCCAATGATGTCTAATACAAATTTTTCTATAAATCCTTAATGGAACATAACTGAAATTATAATGCATGCAATTGAACATTAAACAATCATTAAAAGTAAACATGCATCACACCATAACACTAAGCATTTTGATGACCCAAAAACCCTCTAGGAATAAGAAGGTAAAACTGGGGTGGGGATGATGCCCACTGAATAACTGCACAATTGATTTCAACCACTTCTAATGGTCTACCCTATTAAAGGCCTGCCCTGTTAAAGGCTACAACACATTGTTAAATGTGACCTTGTTAAAGGATTTAAGATCATTAAACTTGAAATGTCACCCTATTAAAGGATTTACATAGAGCTGTTAGGCTCACCCAAGTCCATGGGATTTACAGTCACCTTCTCAAAAGAATCTTTCATCCCTCTCTAAGGATATCATATCCTCCTCATAAGGATCTCTTATCATTCTCCTAAGGATCTCTTTATCCTTCTCCTGAGGATCTCTTTGTCCTTCTCCTGGGGATCTCTTTATCCTTTTCCTAAGGCTTATCCACCTAGCTATTAAGCTAACCTAGCAATGTAGGATTTCAATATCTAATACAATGGTAAGAAAGTATTAGAAATGTTTTGACCTGATACAAATTGCAACCCTAACTGTGTAGATTTTAGATCACTCTCTAGTTTTCTTCTTTGCTTGGTTTTCCTCCTTTGTAGTGCTGACAGCTTGTTCACCCTTCAAGATCTGTCTCCTTGAGTTCTTTCACTCATTATGCCAATACATTCTATGGTCACTTGATCAACTCAGAGTCTTGATACTCTGTTCTTACTCCTCTTAGCTTCTTCGCATGATCACACTAATGACCAACTCCCTCTCATGCATACGCATTTGATCTCTGACCTATAACTCCTTATAAAGAAGTTCTGTTCTCAATTTCCCACTCAAATCTTTTGAGAAAATGGCATTGTTTTCCCTCCAATTTTCTTCTTCTAGAAACTTCATGATAAATCCATTACCATTTTCCTTGAATTGGTTTGCATGGTTTACATAAAATTCTGTGACATCTACTCATCATCCTTATCATCCAACTAATTCACAAATTTTGATGTAACAACCTTATCACTGCTGATCTGGTGAATCTTTGACTTTAACAAATAATGCAGCAACTCGACATCATTGATTTACCAATGCTTGGCTCCTTCTGTGTTACTCAGCTTCTATTGTTATTTTACTGGTGCTCGACACCTATAGTATTTCTGCTTTCCTTGGCACTTGAATATTACTTGACACTTAAATATCACTCGGCTCATGTATCTTGCTCAACACTTGAAGTCACTCTGTACTTGATCTTCAATCAGCACATGAAGGCTTCTCGACACTTGAAGATCACTTGAAACATACTAAAGTTGAACTTTCTTGACTTCAATTAAGAATCTAGTCGGCTGTAACTAGCTAGCTTGGCTCTCTGTAATGAACTTAGTTAATCCTTACATCTTTGATGTGTCTGAGTGTGTCCATCCTCTGTATCTTAGAGTATGTCATCAATACACTATTTCATCAATGGCTTAGCTGATCTTTATACTTCATTACAACATCATAACTTCAACATTTCTCTAGGTACTCTAGTTACATCTTATTGATTACCACCTCCTTGTCAATCAACCAATTGATAGTATTTGGATCACTTAAGAAATTGTCATTCCTGCAAGTAGCAAGTTTGACATCAATGAAAAAAAAATGATTGAAAAATTCTTTACCAGTTCCATTTCTCTTCATTCATGATATTTTCAATCATTTCCAACAATCTCCCTCTTTGTTGTTGATGGCAAACCAAACTGATCAAATGATTAAGCTGATCAACATAGTTACCACCTAAATTACATACGTTTTCTGCTTGGTATATAACTCCTTTTGCTAATACAAACTGAATCCTTTGTTCTGCTTCTCCCTCTAAACTATTGCATTCTTACTCTATATTCGTGATCCTTCATAGCTGTTTGCTTATTCTTATCTCTTTTGATTCTCCCTCTTTCATATACATCTCATATATATATATATATATATATATATATATATATATATATCCCTCTTACTTGGTAGTGATCAGTTTCTCATATATCGCCCTCTTTGACATAAATTCCAAAGATGTAGCATCTTCAACATGCTAAATATAAGCTTTGCATCTTCATGTTTTCTCCCTCTGTCACCATGCTTGTGACTAATCTGGGGTTTTTGCTCCTATTGTCATCCTCTGCATCATTCTTCTAATATTGCAATTATCTACTCCTATTGATGCAGGGCAACTTCTTTGTTGCTTTAGACTGCTTGAGTTAGGGACATTACCCCCAACTTGCCTCTAAGATGTTCATAAGAATCCTTGGGCAATGATTTGGTAAAGATATCTACAATTTTTTCCTTTGTGTGAATGTACTCCATCTTCACTTGTTTGTCTTCCACCAATTCTCTAACATAGTGATACTTGATTGCAATATGCTTGGTTTTTGCATGCATTACTGGATTCTTGGATATGTTTATAGCACTTGTATTATCACAATATAGTATCACAAGTTTGGTTACCTCTTCTTTCATCCCTTTCAATAGATGTTTGAGCGACACAATGTTTGTGCAATTGAGTGTTGCTACTACATATTCTGCTTCTGCAGTGGAGTGAGATGTGCATGTTTGTTTCTTGCTGGTCCAAGTAACTAGCCTTTTACCTAAGAATAGTGCTCCTCCACTTGTGCTTTTCCTGTCATCAATGTTTCCTCCCCAATCTGCATCTGTGTATGCATTAAGCTCAAACTTCTCATTCTTTTTGTAATATAGGCCAAAATCATCAGTTCCTTTGAGATACCTCATTATCCTTTTTATTTCCATGAGATGATTTTCTCTAGGATTAGCAGAGAATATAGCCACTATTCCAATTGCTAATGCTATGTCTAGTCTACTATGTACAACATATTTTAGTTTTCCAATCATGGATCTGTACATTGTTTGATTGACTTCAGTTGATTCATCATTTTTAGATAGCTTATGTCCTATTGCCATTGGTGTGCTTATAGGTTTGGAGTCTTCCAATCCAAATTTCTTGAGTATCCCCTTGATGTATTTTGATTGTGTCACAAATAAGCCATGTTTTAGTTGATGTACTTACAATCCTACAAAGAACTTGATTTATCCAAACATAGACATCTCAAACTCATGTTTCATTTTGTAAGAAAAACTTTTGCAAAGTACTTCCTTTCCTCCAAAAACTATGTCATCCACAAATATTTTAGATACAAGAATATATTTACCTTCTTTTGATTTCATGTACATGTTGATGTTGTCATCAATTCTTTCAAAACCTATTTGCACTAGATACTTGTGAAGTCTCTCATACCAAGCTCTAGGGGCTTACTTTAATCCATATAGAGCCTTGTGTAATTTGCATACCTTATTTTTGTTCTTTTCATCAACAAAACCTTCTAGTTTCTCTATGTAGACATCCTCTTCAAGTATACCATTTAGAAATGTGGACTTAACATCCATTTGATAGACTTTAAATCTTTTGAAGGCTGCATATGCTAGTAAGGTCCTTACTCCTTCAATTCTAGCAACTAGAGCAAAAGTTTCTCTATAGTCTAGTCCTTCTCCTTGTGCATATCCTTTACAAACTAATCTTTCCTTGTTCTTTGTGATTTCACCATTCTCATCTAACTTTTTTCAGAACACCCACTTGGTTCCAATTACATTCTTGTTGGCTGGTCTTGAGACTAAGTTCCATGTCTTATTCTTCTCAATTTGTTCTATTTCTTCTTTCATAGCATTGTACCAATCATCATCTGTTATGGCTTCACTTACTGTTCTTGGTTCCATTTTTTTGATTAGGCATGTCTCACTTCTGACTCTATTCCTTGTCATTGGTCCTGCCTCTTTGTTTCCAATAATTTGATCTGCGGGATGATGTCTTTTCACATACTTTGCTAGTACTAGTTCTTTCCTTATTTCCATGTTGTCTCTTTCAAAATCTGATCTCTCATGCATATTTTCATCAGGTATTTTTTCATTTTCTTCTTTTTGGTTGTTCTCAAAATATGAATGAACATTTTCTGTATTCTGTAGCTTAGCTTTAGAATGTGTCTGTTGTTCGGCATTCACTGTCTGTGATTCGACAGATACTAAATTTTGTTGCTGATTGTCATTTTGAGTTGCAACTTCACCATTATTACGTATACATTCATAAAATTATATGAAGGTCTTGTATTCTTCTGCTTTCTTGGTGTTTTCAACACTTTGAACTTCTGCAAGCTCATCAAATTTTACATTTATACTTTCTACTACTTTGTTAGTGTTAACATTCAAACACTTATAAGCTTTACTTCTAGTAGAATAACCAAGAAATGTGTCTTCCTCACTTTTTTCATCAAACTTTCCATTTCTAGATTCTTTGTATATATAGCATTTGCATCCAAATATTTTAAAATGTTTTACATTAGGAGAATTCCCATACCATAATTCAAAAGGTGTTGCATTTGTACCTTTCTTAACTTGAACTCTGTTGAGTGTGTAGACTGCAGTACTTACAGCTTCTCTCCAGTATTTGAGTGCAACATTTTTCTCCATCATTAAGGTCCTAGAATAGTCAATAACTGATCTATTCCTTCTTTTTTCTATACCATTCTGAGTTGGAGTCCTAGGTGCTAATGTCTGCCTGTTGATTCCTCTTTCATTGCAGAACTCTTCAAATAATTCTCTTGCTCATCTATCAGATATGAGACATTTTAGACTCTTCCCAGTCTCTTTCTCTACTTTTGCCAAGTACCATTTGAACATTTGAAATGCATCTGACTTTAGTTTTAGTAACATAACTATCATCATCCTTGAATAGTCACCTACAAAGAGCATTATGTATCTATCACCTTTGTAGCTTTGCACTTCAATAGGACCACATAAGTCAGTATGAACTAACTCTAATACTTCATTAGAAGTATAAACCTTTCTTTTGAAAGTTAACTTGGTCATCTTCCCTAGTTGGCATTATTTGCACATGGTGTTATCAGGTTTCTTCAACTTTGGTAGACCTTTGACTTTCTTCATCTTGCTGATGCTTATCAAATTGTCAAAATTTACATGACATAGCCTCTTGTGCCATATCCATACATCATCATTTTGAACAATGAGACAAGAAGCATCTTCCATGTCAAGGTAAAACAAATTACTCCTAGTATGATCACCTTTCCCTATTAGACTTCCTTGAAAATCATAGAGTTTGGCAATACCATTTCCAAATTCAAGCTTGTATCCTATGTTGCTTAACTATGAGACACTTAACAAGTTATAATTCAGGCCTTAAACATAGTATGCATTATCACATGATATCCTTTCAGTAAGCTTGATACTACCTTTCCCTTTGATCTGACATGGTGCATTGTTACCAAATCTAACACTATTTCCTTCATATTGAGTAAAGGTAATGAAAATACTTTTGTCTCCAGTCATGTGATGAGAGCATCCACTTTTTATGATCCATTTGTCATTTTTGTTCATGCAAGTTACCAGGGCAGTTGCTTCATCTTCATCTGATTCATCTTTCATAGCCACATAGACTACTTCATCATCATTCTCGTCAGAGTCTTCTTCAACAATGTAGCATCTTTTGCCCTTACCTCTATAGCCCTTGTTGTCCTCTTTATTGTTCTTGAAGTTGCCTCCATCCTTGCAATTTTTCTTTTGTGTGCATCTGGCTACAATGTGACCAACTTCATTACAATTAAAACAAATGATTGGTAGCTTACCTTTGAATTTTCCTTTTCCTCTATGAAATTTCTTGCTAGTAATGCCTCCAATTAGTCTACATCATCTTCATCAGTGCTATTGTCATTGGATACATACTTTCCTTTTCCATTCTTCTTCTTTGTTTGCATCTCCTCGTTGTCTTTTAATGTCATCTTGGTTTTGAATGCAGATTCAAAGTTTTCTAGCTTGTAGTTGTCAAAGTTGGATAGCTCAAAGGCAGCGAGTCTTCCAATTATTCCTTAAAATGACAATGTGTTGCCTGGTACACATCTTAGCTCCTGGATGGCTGATACTCTTATAGCATAGATAGGAAGAAAATTTCTCAAGTATTTGCTACATACTATTTCTCCTGCTAACTCTCCTCCTAGACTTCTTATGGCACTGACTACTTCCTTCATTCTTGCACCATATTAAGCAGCATTCTCTCCTTCTTCCATTTTCATATCATCAAATTTTCCTCTTAGGCTCTCTCTTTTGGCTCTCTTGACATTATCATCTCCTCCATAGATTCTTGATAATTTTTCCCACATCTGATGTGAAATATTACATCCTTTGATATCATCATACTTGGCATAGCTTAGTGCTGAAGCAATATCTAACATTGCTTGATTGTGATCCTTCTTCTTGCTAATGTCATCTATAGTGAGGGGTCCTACAGGGTCTACATGATCAACTGTGATTGAGGTCTGTGCATAGTCACCTATGATCCAAGTTGTAGCTTCATCAAACTTTGCCATGCAACAAAGTTGTCTTTGTTTAGCTTGGGAACTTCTCTCTTGGACATCTTGATCTTCCTACTGCTAGTACCTTGAAACAAATCAGCAGTTGGCTCTAATACAAATTTTTATAATTCTTTAGAATAACTAAGAGGGGGAGGGTGAATCAGTTATCCAAGGTCCAATGATGTCCAATACAACTTTTTCTATAAATCCTTAATGGCACATAACTAAAATTATCATGCATGCAATTGAACATTAAACAATCATGAAAAGTAAACATGCATCACACCTTAACACTAAGGATTTTGATGACCCAAAAACCCTCTAGGAATAAGAAGGTAAAACTGGGGTGGGGATGATGCCCACTAAATAACTGCATAATTGATTTCAACCACTTCTAATGGTATGCCCTATTAAAGGCCTGCCTTGTTAAAGGCTACAACACATTGTTAAATGTGACCTTGTTAAAAGATTTAAGAACATTCAACTTGGAATGTCACCCTGTTAAAGGATTTACATAGAGCTATTAGGCTCACCCAAGTCCATGGGATTTACAGTCACCTTCTCAAAAGAATCTTTCATCCCTCATAAGGATCTCTTATCCTTCTCCTAAGGATCTCTTTATCCTTCTCCTGAGGATCTCTTTGTCCTTCTCCTGGGGATCTCTTTATCCTTTTCCTAAGGCTTATCCACCTAGCTCTTAAGCTAACCTAGCAATGGAGCATTTCAATATCTAATACAATGGTAAGAAATTATTAGAAGGTTTTTGACCTGATATAGATTGCAACTCTAACTGTGCAGCTATCATATCACTCTTTAGTTCTCTTCTTTACTTGGCTTTCCTCTTTGCAGTGCTGACAGCTTGCTCACCCTTCAAGATCTATCTCCTTGAGTTCTTTCACTTGTTATGCCAATGCATTCTATGGTCACTTGATCAACGCAGAGTCTTGATAATCTATTCTTACTCCTCTTGTCTTCTTCGCATGATCACACTTATGACGAACTCCCTCTCATGCATACGCATTTGATCTCTGACCTATAACTCCTTATAAATAACTTTTTTTCTCGATTTCCCACTCAAATATTTTGATAAAACGACATTGTTTTCCCTCCAATTTTCTTCTTCTAGAAACTTCATGATAAATCCATTAGCATTCACCTTGAATTGGTTTCCATGGCTTACATAAAATTCTGTGACATCTGCTCATCATACTTATCATCCAACTAATTCACAAATTTTGATGTAACAACCTTATCGCTACTGATCTGGTAGATCTTTGACTTTAACAAATAATGCAGCAACTTGGCATCATTGATTTACTAATTCTTGGCTCCTTCTATGTTACTCAACTTCTATTGTTATTTTACTGGCACTCAGCACCTATAGTATTTTTTCTTTACTCGGCACTTGAATATTACTCGACACTTAAATATCACTTAGCTCCTGTATCTTACTCGGCACATGAAGTCACTTGGCACTTGATCTTCACTTCGAACTTGAAGGCTACTTGGCACCTAAATATCACTCGGTACATACTAAAGTTGAACTTGCTCAACTTCAATTGAGAATCTACTCGGCTCTAACTAGCCAGCTCAGCTCTCTCCAATTAATTTAGTTAATCCTTAAATCTTTGATGTGTCTTAGTGTGTCCATCCTTTGTATCTTAGAGTATGTCATCAATACACTATTTCATCAATGGCTTAGTTGATCCTTATACTTCATTGCAACATCATAACTTCAACCTTTCTCTAGGTACTCTAGTTACATCTTATTGATTATCACCTCCTTGTCAATCAACCAATTGATAGTATTTGGATCACTTAAGCAATTGTGATTCCTACAAGTAGCAAGTTTGACATCAATGACAAAAAAATGATTGAAACATTCTTTACCAGTTCCATTTCTCTTCATTCATGATATGTTCAATCGTTTCCAATAGCAAAATCTATCCCACACCTTCTTATTCACTACCCTTTTGCCTCAAATGGGTGGAGGGGGTTCATTTCCTTATGGGAGGCCAAGTGGTGTGATAATGAAAGCTTCTAGTAATTTATTCATTGGGATGACATGTCTTTCAACCCATACCTAAAATCATTATGGACAATAATCCTAGTGCTATATGGTTTTTGGAAAATCTAAAAGTAGAAGAATAACAAAATCTTTAGAGACAAAGCCACTACTAGTTTGGTGGTGACCCAATAGGTTTTAAGATTTCTAAAAGAATGTAGTTGGATTTGATAGTGGAAGCCACCCCCATGAATCCCTTGGGCAGATATGATATGAATTGGGCTTCTACTTGAGACTTAGGCCCAAAGGTGGCACAGTTTGACAATTCCAAGGCTATGGATAGGAGTAGAGCAGTGTGGCACCCCTTGAGTCTTGCATAAAACTCAATTTTGATGTTCAGCCATGATGGGTAGCACTATTGTTGGGGGTGTCTTCCACAATTGTATGGAGAAAATGGTGGTTAAACCTATACTAGGAATTGTGAAGGAGGCTCAAAAAATGAAGCAAAAGCCTTGGTGCTTCTATGAGGAATTTGAATTGCTAGAACATTAGAAATTAACAAGTTAGCTATTGAGGGGAATTCAATGTTAATTATTAAAGTTAACAAAGGAGAAGGCTAGACAAGTTGGTCGATCAAAGTGATTATTGATGAAATCCACAAGTTGATGGAGGGATGCCAGGGGATCCACGTGGAACAAATTTATCAAGAAGGCAATGATGTGGTTGATGAGTTGGTGAAATTTGGTCATAATTTTACATGGCTAATTAAATGGGAGGATGTTAGCCAAATTCCATCATCATCTCAAGTGATGATGGAATGTGAGTGTACTTCTCACAATGATGCATGGTGCATCACAATAGGTGGTACACTTTTAAGTTTACATTTGGGTAGGAAGGCAAGAGGTTTTCCCTTCATAAAGTGATTGTTTGACAAGATTTCATGAGGATTTGATTTTTTGATCCTCTTGCCATGAGCTTTAATTATTTCAATAAAAGGATGATTGAAGTGGATTTGCCTAGATATAAAAAGCTGGCTAGAAAAGATAATAAAGATGCCTTAATCAAAACCTACTTCAACTATAGATGGCGAAGAGTGATTATAGAAGGAAAGGGGCAATTAAGACATTCCCTAATGTTGGTCTTAGATGGTTTTGACAATTGAGTGTCAATGAACTTAACCAATTTCTAAGTTGATGCTGAGTATAATATAGATACCGAGCTATAGTATGTGCCAAGCCAAAAATTTAACAGGTGTCGAGTGAACTTCATGTGCCGAGAAAGTATCAAGTGTCAAGTGATAAGTGATGCTGAGTCACTATAGGTGTCAAGAAAAGTATAGATACCAAGGAAAAGAAAAATTACTATAGGAGCCAAGAGAGACAAAATTCCTATATGTGTTGAGCATCAGCAACTAGTAAGTGTCGAGTAACACAGAATCAACATATGAGTTTATGTCTTCACAAACTCAGACATAAACCATTTTTTAGCCAACTTTGGATGAATCTTGAAGGATCTTAAAGATAAGATCAAATATTTTGCATTCCCTATGTAATCAGCATGCAATCAATAGGAAAAGTGAAAGAATTGAGCAAGAAAAGAAGAATATTGATCATAGATTCATACCTAACCCTAAGTCTTCAAAGATTTTTAAAGGAGGATGAAGCTCCATTATTTATGTATGAGTAAGAGTTTATGGGAGAATTCTAGCAAAGTATAGAGGGGTGTAAAGACTTAGAAAAGGAAGAGCAACATTTCAGAATCTAGTTAGTTAGAAGAGAGGATTAGCACTTCAAGGAGAGACATATCAGATCAAGGAAGGATCGTAATAGAAAGAGTAGAACAAGGATCTATATTCAACAATTGAATATTGCAAGTCATCAAGTCAAGACTTTCTAATACTTGCTAGCCATTGTATTAGAAATGAAAATCCTATGATGATAGGTTGGTCTAATAGCCATGTTGTAGGCTTTTAAACAAGGTACTAAATCCTTTAATAGGGTAACACTCCACATGAGTGTTTGTAAATCCTTTAACTAGGTCACTTTTAATAGAGTGTAAATTCTTTAACAGGATAGGCCTTTCATAGGGCAGACCATTGGAAGTGGTCAAACTTTGTAACCTTAAATAGTTACGTATTGCTACAGTGATACTTTGTGGGTGTCATCCCCACCCCAATTTTACCTTCTCATTTTAGAGGGTTTCTAGGTAACCAAATTCTTGTGTTATCTATTTTCATGCATGTCTTTATTTTTTGTGTTGAATAGATATGTTAGATGCATGTGAATGATCTTAGCTAAAAGTTTTAAAAGGGGAAAGTTAGTTACTTCTGATTCATACAAACCCCCCCCCCCCCCCCCCCCCCCCCACACCCACCTCAGAGGTAAACCTTTTCACTTGTAAATTCCAACAATTGATATCATAACCAAGCTCTCCCAAGAAGGGGCCTTACATCTTGGAGAAAATATCTAGAAATGGAAGTCTACAAACTTGGGAAGGTCATAGAAAATTAGGTGATTGATATACAACTTGCTTTACATACTTTTGAAGAAGCTAGAGAAGAACTGAGAAAATCTTTAAACAGAAGAAGAGAGATTGCCATATTTGAGAATGATACACAATACAAGGAGGTTGACACCTCAAAATTATTTGGAAATAGAGATTCGAAAGAATTTGATGCACAAATAGCAGAACTAATGGAGAAGAATAGAGCTCAAGCAAAAGAAATCAGAACTCTCAAGATTGAGCAAAAATCACAAGCCATGATGCTTTGTGAGGTGATTGAATAGAAGAAAAGAGCCATTGAAGATAAGGTTATGCTAGAGAATGATAAGAGAAATCTTTCCAACATACTAGAAGAAAAGTTAATTGAGCTTGCAAGAATTTCAAACATGTAGCTAGACACCCTAAGCTAGATGATGAATGCACATCATGAATTGAATGTCAAAGATATTGAGATATCCACATTAAAGATGCAAAATGAACAATTGAAAAATGACATGAAAATAGAGAAGGAGATTGCAAAGAGCTTCAATAAACCCAATGAGGCCATTAAGTACTTTGAACAGCTACTAAAATCACCAAGAGCCAACAATGATACTTCAGGACTAGGATACACCAACACTGAAAAGGGAGAGTCATCCAAGACTACAGAAGAAAGAAGTAACAAAGGTAAGAACACTAACCTGCTTATCATTTCTATGGTAAAAAAAGACATATCTCTAATGTGTGTAGGAGCAAGAACACCCATCAACATGATAAACCTAATAATGTGAGTCACTATCATAAGTGCAACAAGCAAGGACATCAAGCACATGACTGTAGGACTAGAACTATCAAAACACCAAGATTTGAAGGTCACTACTACAATTGCAAGAAGTATGGACATGAAGCTTTTGAGTGTAGATGAAAGCCTATGTGAACACCTAATCAATCAACAAGGGGAAATAATCATGGACATCATTACAAGTGGGACTACAACACCAGGTATAGCTGCCATTACTATTAGAATATGGACACATCCCTTAAAATTGCATAAGAACGCATTTTAGTGGAAACTAAAGCAAATGGCTCAGCCAAAGTACATGCTTCAGTTGTTTGAAGACTAGTCATATCAGTAGGAATTACCCAACAAGTTCAAAGGCACCCAATTCAAAGTCCAACAAAGGAAAAGAGAAGGTGGATGTTGAACACATCAAAGCATAAATGAATAAGACATGGAAGAAGAAAGATGGGAGAAGCATATCAAATGAAGGGATCACTTCACCTAAAAGTTCAAGTGGTCACAGTTCATCAAACTAAGCAAAGAAAAGGCATGTGGAACTAGTATACAAAGATTTATCATACATTAGTTCCTAAACAAGCAAGTACTAAAAAGAAGAGATCAACATGAATAGAGATGCAAAGCTAAAATTTCAAGATTTCATAAATGTTTCTGAATTTTCTTCAGATGCTAAGTAAAATTCTAGTATGAGCTGAGTTGATTGCCAATGAAGCCGAATGATTAGTTGCAGTCGAGTTGGTAGTGAAAGCCGAGTGAAGACAATGGAAGCCAAGTAGTGCAGAAATTCTGAAGAAGCTGAGTGGATAGTTGTAAATGCATTAAGCATTAAATGCTATTTAAATAAGGTATATTATCAATTTTTGAATCATTTTTCTTCATTGTGAATGAAGAGCAAAGACAAAGAAGAGTGCAGAACAATTTCAAAGCAGAGAATCTAGCATTTGAGTATATTTCAACAGTGATTCAACACAATTTCATCGATCCCAAGGTATTTATACTAGTGTTGAGCTATGCAATTTCACATTTTCTGCATGCTTAAACCCTAGGTAGAAGAAAATGGCCTCTAGTTCCAAGAAACCCTAGGAGAAAGAGTTGTTTGAGGTCTAACTTGTGTCTAACAAATTAAAACAACCTAATTTCTAGCCAATCCCTGAAGTAGCATACAAAAATGACCCAACCAAAGCCCTATCTATTATATCTCCTAAGGTAGTTATGGTCTAGGATGTTAGGAGATGTTACAATTGCAAAATTGGAGCCATAGGAGATATGGAGATGAGGGAAGCCTATGACAAGTTGTGTGGAAACAAAGTCTTGAAAGAAGAATACCAAATCGTTGAGAGGAAGGGTTTGACTTGTGCCCTAGAATTCCTCACTATTTTTAAAATGGAATGGATTAGAGTTGTACTTAGTAGGATTCATGATGGAAGTTTGTGGCTAGAAGATGGCCTAGTGAAAATAATAAAGAGAATTGTACATAGAGTAATAGGGTATCCAACCCTAGATCAGCTAAAGACCCTTAGAAGTGACTCAAACGAAGCAATTGAGAAGAACACGGGTGCCAAATGTAACAAGAGAGGAATGACAATAGACACTATCCAAGACCCTCTTGTTGACTTTGTTGTTAGAGTCATTTCACATAAGTTTTATCAATCTACAAGACTTAACAATGTACCTTGCATTGCAGTGGATGTTGGTTACAAACTAGTGAAAAAGGATCATACTTATGATCTTGCATAACTACAATTGCAACAAATCGATGATAACTTAGCAGCAATAAGGAGAACTAAGGAAGCACAGTGAAAATTTGGTGCAATTTTGATCATTATATTTTTCTATGTACAAAATGAATTTCCATCCTTTGGAAAAGTAAGCTAGAAAACCAATAGGTCAAGAGTGGCTCAAGTTAATGAATATATAGAAGAAATGGGAGCTAATTTTGAAACCCTTATGACAAGTTACTTTCAAGATTTCAAGAAGACCAAGAAATAGAGATTAAGGATACCAGTTTCATTGGTAGAAAAATATGTAAATGATGTATGCTTTCTTGTAGATATTGATTATACTTACATACAAGCAAAAATACGAAGGGTTAGATGGTTAAGACCTCTTGGATATGAAATAAATATAGATGAGGCATTTGCAGCTATAACTGCACTATTAGTGGAGGAAGTGGACAAAAGTGCACCACATTTTGGGAATTTTGATGTGGTGAGATCAAAGGTGGACATGGAATTGAAGATTGCCTCCACATTAAAGAAAAAGGACAAATTGGTTAAGAAGTTAAAGGAAAAATTTGGTGAGGGCACTATTGAAGAAAGATGAAGAAGCTAAAGATGAGGAAGATGAACAAGGTCAAGAACCATTTGCATTGACCCAAGGCATGGGGGAGGATGTAAAGGAAGAAGAAGTTTCCAAGTAGGAAGCACCCAAGGCTGAACTTAAGAAGAGAAAAGCACAAAAATAACCTGTTAAATAGCCCAAAAGGAAAAAGAAAGCAGCTAAGCCAAGCCCAGCAAAGCCAACTACAAGGGAAGACACAAGGGCAACAAAAAAAGTTGTAAAGGAATAGGGGAAGAAAAAATCCATAGAGCAAGGAGGGCCTATAGAAAAGAAAAGAAGAAAATATGTTGCACCAACATAATCAGTTGAAGAGAAGAAAAAATCTTACAATGATCAATTCAGACTCATAAGACATTCCACCAAATCTAATTTGGAAAATGTTTGTGATAATATTAGGGATAATTTAAATTTAACTAGTTTAAAGACAATTGATTTTAATAACTTGAGAAGAGAAGAACGAAACATAGTGGAAGAATCTATCTACACTATGATGGCCAAGTTCAAGACTACTCCACTTGATCTTCACAATTCTATGCCCAAGGAGAAAAGCTCCATTGTAAAAAATAAATGGCATTACTACCTAAATATGGAGAAGGAAATAAGGGAGTCAACATTGGCTTGTGTGGTGCTAGACCTTAGAAAAGGTCAAATAAGAAAGGCTAGTAAGAAATATGGGAGCAAATTTGCACCCATATACAGAGCCTTTAGCATTTTACAAAATGAAATTGAGGATGTTGTCAAGAAATCCACACAAATGTGGAAATTGATTTATGAATTGACTACAGTCAAAGAAGGCCAAGAAGATCCCTTTGAGCAAAGAAATGATGAAGAGGAAGAGGAAAACAAAAAGGAAGGACATAAAGAAAAAGTAGAGGTAACGGTGGTGGAGAAGATACATAAAGGTGATGAGGCAACAACTAAGGAGTAGTAGCAAGAATAGAGTGTCCAAGACACCCAATTGCCACCACCCAGTTCTCCACATGCAATACCTACATCTACAAAAATAGTAATTGTGAAAGATGTTCCTGACACCTTGAATTAGAAGATCAATCCATTGATTGTATAGGATCTTAAAAGGATCCTTCACCAAACAACATTGCAATCATAGTTGTGCACAAATATTATTTTGGTGAGTGTAGAAGAGTTACAAAAGGATATAGCTGAAATTCCAAGGTGAAGGTGAACACACAAGAACCACCTTCACAACCTCCCATATCTATAAATAATCAACCAAAAGAGCAAGTAGCACAAGACACAACTACTAAGGTTGATCCCACAATGATAGTAACAACAACTATCAAGGAGTCAACAAAGGAGCATACAGACAAAAGATTCCCATAGGACAAAGCCAAGGTGCACCTCCTCAAATCATTGTAATTGATCAAGGTAGAAGAGAAGAAGATAAGGAAGAGGATAAAATCTAGAAGGAAAGAGAGCAAGAGGCAATATAGACATTGATTAATCTACCTATTATGGAGACTCCTACCAAGCAATCGAGCACTGATGTAGTACCATTGCAAACATTAGCACCAGGCTCAAGCTCCACCAAGGTAGCAAGGGTACTTAACTACGGAGACTATGTACTTGATGAAGAAATAGTCATACCAAGTCATGATTATAAGACAATGAACCTAGCATAGATAAATAAAGTGCAAGAGGCACTGGAGAGAAATAAGAAGTAGGAGATACTCAAAAATGAGTATAGACAAAAGCAAGCATTAGTAGAAATCAAAGACATATTCCTTGATGC
Source organism: Cupressus sempervirens (assembly GCA_028749045.1). Classification (NCBI taxonomy): domain Eukaryota; kingdom Viridiplantae; phylum Streptophyta; class Pinopsida; order Cupressales; family Cupressaceae; genus Cupressus; species Cupressus sempervirens. Next base: position 673,150,053 of record CM053790.1, on the reverse strand, counting down.
ATTTAGCTTGCTAGTACCTAATGAAACAAAGCCCATTATGGAGCAACTACCCAACATAGTTGACCAAGTACATAATGAAGACCTTGATACTAATGTCAAATTATTAGAATGGTTTGAAAAGAAATTTCAAATGAAGGTTAATGAGAAGATATCCAATGAGACGACACTATCACAAGTGGAACTAGCTAAGAAGGTAGAAAAGGTGAAAATAGTACTTGAGAACATATTCTCATTATACTCCAAACTATGCGACTCTTCATATTTCACACAAGAAACTAGCTAGAGAATACAAAGCTTGGAGAGAAACCTTAATATATCTAGCACACAGCTACCTAAGGATCCAACTCAAAGTGAGAACCATTTTGCAACAATGCTTCAAACTCAAAAGGATTTAGTTGTATTAACAATAGAAGAGGCTAATGTTAAGGCCAAACTAATACAAATTCAATCTGCAATCACCCCACATCTAGAAGTATTACATAAAGAACTGGCCTATGCAAAAAATGTTATGAAGAAAGATCCAAATCTTTCTACATTATAAGGCCTTGTACATCTTGCAGTAGAGACAACCATCCAACTCAAAGCACTGGAAATAAAATTAGACAATTGGGATGCTTCTTTAAAGATAATAATAGAGGTAAATAAAACATTTTTGACTAAATATTCCATTCATTCTTAGGACCCTTTGACATAAGTGTCAAAAAGGGGGAGATATTCATGTAAGAGGGAGATATGATAAAGAAAGGAATTTAAAAGGAGATAATAAGCATGGATGTGTAGATAAGGGGTAGATAATACATTTTTGATAGAGATAATAATAGAATACCTTGAGGGAAAGATATTCAAATTTTGAATTTTGAGGAGAGATAAGGATATACAACCAAATGGATAACAAAAAAACTGCAAGGAGACGTGTGAAAGGGGGAGAAAAAACAAAGGGGGAGTACAAATAGAGAAGATAATGCAAAGAGTATCAAACACATCAATATGAGAAGAATTCAATTTACAGGAATTTTAGTTACAAATATGGCACATCAACTTAGGGGGAGTTACAAGTTTTTGAGGTATATAATTAGCTACAAAATTTTGAACAACCTTTTGAAGTTTTGTACATATGTCAAACAAAATGTGTAGTATACTCATAGAGACCACATTCATAATGTTTAGTTAAGTGTTTCTTCCTCTCATGTCAAACACATCAATATGAGAAGAATTCAGTTTACAGGAATTTTAGTTACAAAAATGGCACATCAACTTAGGGGGAGTTACAAGTTTTTGAGGTATATAATTAGCTACAAAATTTTGAACAACCTTTTGAAGTTTTGTACATATGTCAAACAAAATGTGTAGTATACTCATAGAGACCAGATTCATAATGTTTAGTTAAGTGTTTCTTCCTCTCATGTCAAAGGGGCAGATTGTTGGTCTCAGAATGGTTGTGACGATGGAGTGTCAATACACAACCAATTTCTAAGTTGATGTTGAGTATAATATAGATGTCGGGTTATAGTATGTGCCGAGCCAAAAATTCAATAGGTGCCGAGTGAACTTCAGGTGCTGAGCAAGTATCAAGTGCTGAGTGATAAGTGATGCCGAGTCACTATAGGTGCCAAGCAAAGTATAGATGTTGAGCAAAATAGAATTACTATAGGAGCTGAGTGAGATAGAATTCCTATATGTGTCAAGCATCACTAACTAGTAAGTGTTGAGTAACACAAAAGAAACATATGAGTTTGTGTCTTCACAAACTCAGATGTAAACCATTTTTGAGCCGACTCAAGATGAATATCAAAGGCTCTTAAAAATAAGATCAAATCTTTTCCATTTCCTATGTAATCAGCATGCAGCCAATAAGAAAAATGGAGAAAGCATGCAACCAATAGGAAAAGTAAAAGAATTGGATAGGAAAAGAAGAATGAATATTGATCGTAGATTCATACCTAACCCTAAGTCTTTGGAGCCTTTTAAAGGAGGAAAAAGCCCCATTATTTATGTATGAGTAAGAGTTTATGGGAGAATACTGGTGAAGTATAGAGGGGTGTAAAGACTTAGAAAAGGAAGAGAAAAATTGTAGCCAGTTAGTTAGAAGAGAGGATCAGCACTTCAAGGAGAGACATATCAGATCAAGGAAGGATCAAAATAGACAGAGTAGAACAAGGATCTAGAATAAACAATTGAAGATTGCAAGTCATCAGGTCAATACTTTGTAATTGTTTCTAGCCATTGTATTAGGAATGAAAATCATGTGATAATAGGTTGGTCTAATATCCATGTTGTAATCCTTTAACAAGGTAACATTCCAAGTGAGTGTTTGTAAATCCTTTAACTAGGTTTCTTTTAACAGAGCGTAAAGTCTTTAACAAGACAGGCCTTTCATAGGGCAAGACCATTGGAATTGGTCAAACTTTGTAACCTTTAATAGTTACATATTACTGCAGTGATACTTTATGGGTGTCATCCCCACCCCAATTTTACCTTCTCATTTTGGAGGGTTTCTGGGTTACCAAAATCTTGTGTTATCTAATTTCATGCATGTCTTTATTTTTTATGTTGAATAGATATGTTATATGCATGTGAATGATCTTAGCTAAAAGTTTTAAAAGGGGAAAGTTAGTTACTTCTGATTCACACCCCCCCCCCTCTCTCAGAAGTAAACCTTCCCACTTGTAAATTCTAACACCTGAGGGAGGGTTTTCAATTTTTGGGAAACCTTGGAGTCTCATGATGGTTTTTTACTACCTTTAGATTTTCGTCTTGGGTGCACTTTATTTAACTTGTAGTGGTTGCCGGGTAAAAGCACAAACCTGTACCACCTTTTATAAAGAAACATTATATCAAAATGTGACAGTTCAACATTAATGATAAAAAAAAATTGTATTTGTGTTTAGAATATGAAGATGATGTAAACTGATGAAATGTGTAGAATTGGATGAATCTTATGCCTATAATTTTTAGAATATTTTTGAGTAAGAATTAATTCATTTTATTTTATTTTGAAGTCCCTTTTTTAACTGTAAAAAATATAGGGTGTAGTTCCCATCAAACAAGTATATGCAAATCATCTATTTTTGTTTTGATTTGAAAATATCTTATAGATGACATGTATAGCTAGGGAATATATATATATATATATATATATTTTAAATTTTTTTTTTATATATATTTTCTTTGCTATAAGTACTTAAGTTTGACCTTATTAGAATCCAACAATTTTTTTCCTCCTATCAAAACTTCCCTATCAAATCTATACCTTCTTGAAAAAAATTACACATTCATGAAGAGGATTCTCTCCTCTAGAGATAAATATGATTTTTTAATTTTTTTTTATATGATTTACTATTTTTTTCCTTTTTTGTGGGAGCATATTCTAAAATGTTGAAATATCAACTTATAATATTTTGAGATTATAACATATTATAACTAATAAAAACACTCAAAAATTTATATAATGATGATATTGAATTTGAGATCTATAAAAGGGTATTTTTAGATTTTTTTTTTTAAATTGAGTTTTGATAGAGAAATGAGATTTGACCAAAAAAGGTTTTGGTATCATAAACACTAACACAGATTTGGCTTTTACCTTGCCAAACATGTAACAAGGCAATGTCAAAAAAATTTGAGGAGTTGGTGGTTGAGCTAGTTGGAGGTATGGGCACCAGTGATATCATTCAACCTGTGGGAGTGGAGGTTTGCATCTGTAAGAGTGAAGTTGTGATGGTTTATCTATGGGAAGGTGGCTTATTACCATTTATGGAAGGGATGCCAAAGCATTATAAGAGTATCTCGATGCATTTCTTCAACTCATGAAATGACAGAAAAGTTGTAATGCCTACCTTTACTTTTCGTGTTAAATTGTTGAATTCTTTCAAGCCTATTTTATGGTTGTCTTATGATTTGCAGTACTTATTTACCAAATTGATTAAATGTTATTTCTTACTTAGCTGATTAATATGATGAGTTACTTAGTTATTTCATGTATTTAGGATTATTTTGATGATGTGCTAGTATACAATGGTTTCAATAATCTCATGATGGTAGATAGATAGATTATTTATATATAGTTTCTATGGTTACTTACACCATACTAGCATGTGTATGGTTTACTTTATGTTTGACATTTCTATTGTGATTGAGAGAGGGAGTCATAGTCACCTACTAGTCAGGATCTACATGATGCACCACTTCCCATCATTAACTATTTAGTTTAGAATAATTGAGTATGTACATGCTCAGATTTTATGCAGATTGTAGGTACCAAGTGTCGACTTCCCTAAATTATGAGCATGAGTGTACCCTATTGCAGTATCTCAATGGCAAAAGTGGGGAGATAATTCTTGAGTCCAAATCCTAACCTAAACCAATTTTTCTAGAAAGTAGGACAAGTATCTGACTTTTTTACCCATCTAAATTCGTCAAGTGACATGAATTCATGATTTTGACCTTGGAGTTTTACTTTTTGTTTTATCTTTTAGTTGAGCTTTTAGAATTAGTTTTATGGGTCTGTGTTGATTTTCAGTTATAATTAAATCAAATTAAAAGATAATTTAATGATTTAATCTAATGAAAATTTTATAAAGAAAATTCAATATTCGATTAATTGAGAAATTATTTAAATAAAAGAATTAAATTTTAAAAGATTTAATTAAGTCTAACTTTGGTGTAATTATATTTATTAATTTAATAATTATTATTTAGGATTTTTTTTTAATAATAAACTCTAAATAATGTTATTAGTTAAATTAATAAATATTTGATGAAAAATGTTTTATAATTTAATAAGAGAGAGAAAGCATAAATTTAATAAAGATTATTTTAACTAAAATGCAAAAGCTTGCACATGAAAATTAAGTAATTAAGTAAAAGGGGTTTCATGTAATTGCACAATCGAAGCCTAATTTGGAGAAAAACTCTTTATTAGGAAATTAGAGTTCATTTCTCCATGTGGGTATTCGAAGGAGCCAATTTTCAAGAAGAAGCTTTTCAAAAGAAGGGAATTTCTTGCGAGCTCCATGAATTTGTCATTTTAGCATTAGATCCAAGTAGGATCTTGTGGGTTTTTTGAAGTAGTTTTTGTTCTTTGATTTCTCTGTCTTCTTTGTATTTGCTATGAATTTGTTTTCAAATTTTTTGATTTGGCTGAAATCCTCGTAGTAAACTTCATTGTTCTTTGTTTCGAGATCATCGGTATATGAATCGTAAAATTAGAGACCCTCGTTTTGTAAAATTTTAGAGAACTGTAATTTGATACAAATAGGTTTTAGAAAATAAATCAATTTTTTTTTTCAAATTCGATTCAATTGTTCATTTCTTTCTTATCAAATCTATATGAGGAAATGTTACACACATACACACACATCACAGTAATTAGTAATTATTGTGATAATTATAAATTTTTAGAATAAATGGAAATCATATTTATTAAGGGGTGGCTCATTTTTTATTTGTTTTGTTTTAATAAACAAACAAAAAAAAAACATAATTTAATATGTAGTGAGAGGCAGGCCACCATCCCCACCTCCCCTCTCCTTTTCTTTCCCTAGCAGCATTTTAAGGGTTGCATACACAACATTACTACTACGATAGTAATAGGTACTATTGACGCAACACTATTTTGTTGCGGTAGCAATGCCAAGCCAGCAGGCATTTAAACTCACATTTTAAATATATTTTATTTATAAAAAATTTAATTGTATTTTTAAATTATTAAAATTTTAATATTTAATAAATTTTAAATTATAGTTAATTTTAATTTTAATTAAACTAATTCAAATTTAATTAATTAAATTAAAAACTATAACAATATTTAATTAGAAAATATTATTTTATTACTATAGTCATGATAATTATTAATAAATAATTATTTTGCCAAACCTTACTATAGTAAGGTTTGGTAAAATATCTTGGATAGAATAGAATCCAAGTTAGGTGATTAGAAGGATAGATGGCTCTCAAAAGTGGGTAAAATTTTCAAGATTAAATCCATCATGTTTGCCATCCCTTCTTATCCTTTATCCTATCTTGCACTTCCTAAGAACATCAACAAGAAGTTTGCATCTTCTATAAGAAACTTTTTTGGGGATAATGGCAAGGTCTCAAAAAGTATTCCACTTATAAGGTGGGAAAACATCTGCAAACCAAAGGATTCTAGAGGTCTAGGTGTCAAGAATTTACTTAGGCAAAATGGAGCATTTGGGGCCAAATTAATATGGCTCCTCTTTGTAAATAGAAATAGCAAATGGGCTAAGATCATATACTATAAGTATCTTAATCCTATGGAACCTTATTTAATATTTAGGATGAATTCTATTCCCCAAGGGTCAGAGAGCTGGAATTGATAGGTGTAGAGCCCTCATCGGTAAATACCCGACTTGGGATACTAGTAAAGGAGATGAAGCTTTATTCTAGGAAGAATCATGGGATGGGCTACCTCGCATAAATAGCTTGGAGATCCCTGTAGAAGTCAAAGAGATGCTAATTACTTAATGGGGTCATAATATCAGTGACTATAAAACTAAGATCACAACAAATGGTACTTCTAGCTAGGTATGGAAATCTATGGATGATTTAGACTTGGAACCCTCAGCAAAAGAGAAATATAAAAATATCATCAAAAATAGGAAAATCAAGCAATTAGAGAGAGAAGATAGACTAATGTAGGTTGAATCTAAAGATGGCAAGTATAGTGTTAAAAGCCGTTATAAATCCCTCATTAACTCCTAAAAATGGGATGAAATGGTACTTCCACTCAACTATGTTAGGACCTATCATGTCTGGTAAAGGCTAGGCTCTTCTTGTGGTTGGCATACCAATACAAGATATTGACAGTGGACAGATTCTACAAATTGGGTTATGAAGGTCTCTCTAGATGTGTTTTACGTAGACAAAACAACGAAGAAACTAATCACATCTTATATGGATGCCCCTACACCCAACACTGATGGGAGTGGCTCAGACACATGTTGGGTTGGTATGCCCCTCTTCCAAATTTCGTAGTTGATCTCCTCAAAAATTGGCCCACCAATATCTACAAACGTGTACACAATAGCATCTGGAATATCTATCCATCCATTCTCTTGTGGGAGGTATGGAAAGAAGATTATTTAGGGATCAATAAATGTAGCCAGAGGAGATTATCAAAAAGGTAGAAGCAAGCATAGTTGAAACATTGAACTCCCATCTTAGGATGACCCAAAAAGAAGAAGGATCATTCTCAAGCTAGGATGGATTCATCAAGAAAAAATGGACTAACCTCATTAATCCTCCACTCATCTACAAAAAGAAGAATTAAGAGGCAAGGGGAAACTATAGATGGAAACCACCTCCTATTGGTTGGTCGAAATTAAATTTTGACAAAGCATCTAGAGGCAACCCAAGCTCAACAGGCATCAGTTGGACAATTGGGTAGCTAAAAGGGCCAAATCTATTGATCCAAACATTAACAACTTAACTAAGCTTGAAGGTTTGCAAGAAGGGCTTCAACTCTGCTTAAAATTAGAACTTCCCAAAATCATCATTGAAGGAGACTCCTAGATCATATTAAATGCGGTAAGGAAAAGAGCCACACTCAACTGGGATTTGAACTCAAAATTAGAAGAGGTTCTTAATATTTTGGATAGGTTTGAAGATACTCAGATCAATCACATCTATTAGAAAGGCAATAAGAAGGCAAACTTATTGGCGAATGAGGTGGCTAATGGAAAAACCTACCTAGTAATTAGAGATAGGTAATTTTACCTTAGTCTTGGTTTTCCTCTCCTCCTCTCATTTATAATATAGCCTACTAACTTTTAAGGGTATCAATGAGGTAGTTTAGTTTATTCTCCCTTTATTTCTTAGGGTTGTGTTCTTTTTTAAAGCCTTTTTCTCTTCTTTTTATTTCTTCTATGTGATCCTTCTTCTTTCCTTGCTTTAATTTTGGGCATAATCATTGGTCCCTCTTTGAATCCATGTCTAGCTTGTCACCCTTTTTTCTCATGATTTTTTTTGTTGTTTCTCCCTATAGGATTTCATCATTAGTTTTTCATTTGTTTCTCTCATGCCTCTACCCAAGCTGGTGTCATCCATAGATGATGTCATAGCATCTAGGATTTTCTAGGTTATTTTTTCCCTTTCTATTTATTCCCTAGCTGTTGCTATCTTTTTTGGCATTGTGATCAATCTTAACTTTTAGATAGACTCAAACATCAGTCTCTTTCACATTTTGGAGGTGATAACCATGGCTTTTTGGGGCAATGTTAAACTAAAGAGATAGAGCAGAATTCTGAGGCCAGTCGATGATAAGATGAGGATAGTAGTCAGCAAGGTCATTGGTGAAAGCGCTTTCAACTACAAATACACACGACAAACAAATAGTGACATCATTAGGACATTTATCAACTATTTGGCCAAAGCCAAGGTGAAGCTGTGGCCCCTGATTAGGCTCTATTGTAATATTTTCAACCTAGTTTGGAAAAAGGGGCTAGAAGAAGTAGTTAAAAGCATTGATGATAAGCTTCACATTCCCCTCCCAAAAAAGTATATGGCTCTCACTCGAGGCAGTCTTGACTTGGATGTAGTTTTTCATTGCCCCTCTTTAGTTATTCATGAGAACTTGGCCTTCTACCGGAAATGGCCAACGATGGAGGCTACCATACAGTTCCTCCTCTGATGGAGAGGGATTGTCAAGGATGAGAGCAAGCATGGCTTATTAACTACCTCAACATGTTTAAAGCCTACATCCATCATGGGGTGGTTCTAGTTAACATAGAGGCTTTGAACTTTTACACTCCAAACACAATAAAGTCTAGCAGGGAGAAGTTTGAGTTCAAATTCCCACCTAATTTATAGCCAAAGAAGCCCAAAAACATATCAAAAGTCATCATGGTCTACTAGAAGTAGGCAAGTTCTCAGGTGCTATGTTGGTGTCTTATCCTCATTTTTGTTTCCTATTAGGTTGGGTGTAGGTGTCCCCTATTTGTGTCCTCTATTCTAAATTTGGTGGTATGATGGTTCTCTATTTTATTCTAGTATGGTTGCTTGTTTACCCATTTCCTACATATTCTAGGGCCTTTGTTTGAATTCTCTTCTTTCTCCTTCCATTTTATACTTATTATACATAATATGGAAGGTATATAGTTTTGGGTTTAAGTTCTCTATCTGATTCCCCTCTCTTTATTAGGCTACATTTAGGGTGTTCTTCTCATATTAGCCCTTTCTACTTGTATGTATCCTATTTTATAGATAAAGATGGTTATTACATTTGTGGCTTGTTCTTTCAATTTTTTTTGTCTCCTACAATCTTGGATGCTTGTGAGGTTATGCACTCTCTCATTGCATCAAATAAATGTGGAGTTCTTTATCAATAGTATAAAGATAAAGAGTTTAGTTTATAGTAACATTTAGTTGAATTGAATGACATGTATCTGTAATTCCTCTTTCTCCATTGGGTTAAATTAAGTAGACTGCTAAGCCAAAAAGCAGTAGCAATGATAATTTTTAAGATGGGAAGACCACTACTAGAGGTAGTAATTAGGTCCATGACCTTTATAAGATTCTTAAAAATCTTGGATTAAGTCTACATTAAAAAAAAAAACTAGCATTTAAATAAACTCTAAACATACAATCAAGTAACCCTATCAGTTAATCTATCTCACACAATCAGATCAGGTTTATTGCGCCTTGGCTATGGCTCTCTATATGGTTGCTTCTATGTGATATGGACTAGTATTAATATTCTATAGTTCTTAGTATAATAAATTAATTCAAGTCTCAGGAGGTATTCAATTACATTAGAACACATCAAAAGAATGCCAAGATTAAATTGTTAGAACTAAGAGTATTTCTAATCAAATTTGGTTAGGTACAAATTTCTCTATTTAACATGGTTACAAAGCATGGCAATATCTAAGCAGGGATGTCTAATTGATATTGTCATCACGAGTACTAACTTTTTCCTCTAAGTAGTCTATTGGTTTAGCAGATTAGTTAGGTTTGTGAGATACAAAAAATCAGCAAAGAGGAGATGCTTAGAAAATTCATTTCTTTGGCTAGAGAGAATCTCATGGTACAGGAAAATAATTGGTTCAAATGATTTAGAACAGCCTTATGTAGATTAGGACTCATGTCTAACCTATTGTAATTATTGTCAAGAGTATAAACTAGTGAATGCCCCTTTTAATTTGTAATAATAAAGGACTCAGGTCATGGGCAAGATTGGAGGTTTTCTTCTTCGTTCTTTCCTACCAGTGCCCAATTGAATGGAGATACTTTTCTATACTTATTTTATTATTAAATTTATATATTAAAAGGTTTTGGCCATTTACTGATCAAAAAGAAAAAAATTATTAATAAATTAAGATTATTAATTAATAGTAAATTATTATTATTTTAATAGTTAATATAAATTAATTAATTTTGTTAAGATGAATTTAATTATATTTTATTTATTAAATTATGAGTTTTTGAAAATATTTTTTTTGTGTTAAACCAATAAGATTATATTTGAATTATTTATTTTAAATCTAAAGTTGATTTAATTAAATAATCATTGATTTATTAAAAGGGGTTCAGGTATAAGGAAAAACTTGTAAAGTTTATTAGACTAAAAACTTATAATGAAATGTAAGCTTAAACCCTACTGTTAAATCAAAATTGTATGTTTTCAAAAAAAATAAAAACTATGAAACAACATTGTCAACTAGATGATTTATTTTGTGTTGGGTTTGGGGTTGACTTAGAGTGTTGACCAATTTTGGATGTCTACTAGAGGTAGGGAATTTTTTTTGGGGGGATTTCATGTGATGTCATGATGATGTTTTGTATATGATCTTTTATACCCAACCATAGTGACACGTCAAGTATTTTCTATGATGAGTCAGTTTAGATGTTTGTGGTGCTTTCCAATTTCTTGTGTAGAACTGAGGTGAATGGTGTGACTTTTCTGGTGTAACCTTTGAGTCTTTGATCATTTAGCTTTGATGCTTTCTATTTTCTTGTATAGGATTGAGGTGATTGGGAGTGGAGAGGATGCTTGGTTTAGGCCTTGCTTCCTTAGTTTGCCTTGGTTGTACGAAAGGATACTGGTGCCTCATAGAGACACTAGGGGCTGAGATTTGAGAGAGTCTACTAGGGAAACCTTAGAGTTTTCTCATGCGATGATAGTTGCCCACTTACATAGTAGATTTCCTATGTGTCTTGGTACCCTTTGAGATAGTTTTCTTTCAGGTGTATTCTTGACCTAGATGTTGGTTATGAAATGTGGATTGATATCCATTTGGCACTTGAGATTATCTCCTCAGTGCAGTGGGAGTGGGCCACTCAGGTTCCATTAAGTCAGGTGGTAGTGCATTTTTCTTATACCATTGAGATCTAACACCTGGATGTCATTGCTTGATGTGCCTATGTAGTTACTCTTTTCTTTATGATCTTGTATTTGTATTGGATGGTTATACTATATTATATTGTACTTTATTTGTTAGAGATGTTATGAGATGATGTATATTCTTTGATCTTTTCATACCTTATGATTTGTGCAATGGATGATTATGCATTCTAGTTATGCCAACTGGCATCATATATAATTGTATATTATTTAATTGGATTAGTATTGGTGATTATTCTATGATGTGGATTTTGGTTGTGTGTTAGATTAAATATTAATAAACTTATAAATGTTATTCAACATCATGGTATCCTTAAGAGATGCAATCTATTTTATGGGCTGTGTTTATGTATGTGATTGTTATTATCTTTATCATTGAAAAAAATGTTTAAAAAACTTAGTGAAACATCAGGTTAATTTCTTTTGCGTTCCCTAGCGGGGCATTACAAAAGTGAACATCAATGGGATGGGTTTCAAAATCATGGAGGAGTTTATTGCTAAGGTTGGCAGGTTTTCCCTGGGAAGAAAGAACTGGCGCAAGTAGGCCAGAGTGAATGATGAAACCACTCTGCAGAAGTTCTTCAATTTTAATGAGGAACTGGTTTGAATACATGGTGGGCTTTCTACAGAAGATCTTCCTAAGTCCTAGGATGTTATCTGCTATACCATAATGAGATATATCACCCTCAAGGATTTCTTTCAGGTACTTTATTATTACAATGTCCCTATTCTCACCCATTTTAGAAACCTGGATACGATTTCCTTTCCATATCTTCTTTTGAATCCTATGGAAGAAAATATATATATTTTATCTCATTCAGTAGGGTTTCATGAATATACTATATATCTACCACCTTTCCCTAAATGTGCTACTTTTGGTCAACCCACTGGCTACTATCACACCCCAAGAAAGCCCCCAAGGATAAAATTAGCCTCATTGATTCAGATATAGATATGAGGACAAGCAAGAAGCATGTTTGGAGAACTAGCAAACATCTCCAATTGGAGAAATTCAAGTCCCCACAATAGGTTTTTAGCTCTGAGTCTAATAAGAGTGACATAAAACCCACCAAGAAGAAGAGACCTCACCAAGACATTGGGAAGATGCCTATCTCCAACCCTTCTAGTTCCTCTCACATTTTTAATACCCTCGATGTTGCCCCATCCTTGACTAAGTTGGGGGGAGGACATCACCTCCCCCATGAAAGGTACTCCAAAAGGTGGGGGAAAAAGGGTAAGCATAGCCATGGCTAGAGCCAAAGCAAGGTTTGACTGGGTAGGCTAGAGACATCGATGAAGGAGATGGCAAACAATCACATTAGCAACTACAAAAAAATTGACACTTTGGCAGAATTCTAGATAAAAGTTATGCATTCCTCTACCACTACCCTTTATTTCTTATAGATGAATAAGGATGAGAAACACTTGGGCAAGGAGAACTAGAATACTAGTCCATCTATGGCTTTCTGGCAGAAGACTGGCTAAAGATGCTTCTAGAAAAAATGTCAAAGAGGAAGGGGTGGGTGTGAACAGGGATAAGCCTAGTCAGGGAAGAAGGATGAGGAAGCTAAAAAGAATGAGGGAAGCTAGCCCTTGTTATGTTTCTTTTCTTTTCTCCATTATGTTGTTAATCACTCTAAACTTGATGCCCTACAGGGTTTTACTTTTTATGTATATAATGAGTAAGGCCATAATAATGGTTCCCACTTTTCATCACAAAGAAATTAGATAAAAAGTGGGAAAAACATCTTTTGGGGATTTTAATAAAGCCTATTCTTTGAATGAATCCTCTTTTAGGCTTTGTTCAAAGCCCTAGGCTTCATTCAAAGCCCCTTCAACCAACTACCATGAGGGGCTTTGAACAAAGCCTTAGGGTTTCGATAAAATCCCCTGAGGCCAATAGGTGGCCAAAAAGTGGGCTAGGGAGCTTTTTTCAAACCCCCCTAGGGCTAATAGCTAACTGAAAAGTAGAACTGGGGGCTTCATTAGCCTGGGTCCATCTAAATAACCCTGTAGGGGGCTTTGAATGTAGCCCCTTCATTCAAAGCCTCTACAAGGATTTAACTTGAAGCACCCTTCATTCAAAGGTCCCAAATTGAAATTTTTCCCTTTTGAGGGCTTAAACGAGGGCTAAATAGGTCCATATTTTGACACTAAATATAGAAAATTATTGTACTCTAGATAAGATTTCTAATTACTATATTTTTTGTATATATTATGTTAATCATGATGTTTTATTTTTAGTTTTATTAAATATAGGTTGTCTAGCCATTTCACAAATCTTGATTTGAAGCTTTGGGAAAAATAGATAATGAGAAATTTAAAAAAATAAAAAAGATGTCCATCAATGGTATGTATGTTACCTTTATATAAAATCAAGAAAATTTTAATTTTTATAAATGCAAATCAAATTATATTGATAAAAAATAAGCTATGTCTAAATTATCGTTACTTTGCCACTAAATAAAATCTATATTTTTTAATGAAATTGAATGAAACCAACTAAAATTGCTAGACATTACTATTACTATTCTATCCTTGAAACAATTTTGTCATTATCATCTTTAAAAAAAAACTCATCTTGATCAAATGACTCATCACTCTTTAAAAATGTTGATTTTCATATAAACCACTTCTCAAAAAAGGAGATGGAAAAATGGACTTCAATTGATTTTTTTTTTAAAATAAAAAATATCGTTAGAAACTAGAAAGAAAATGCTAAAAATCACTAGTTTACATCATCTTCAAATTCTTTATTATTTTTTAGTAATACATATTTGAAAATGAAATTTGTTTTAAAAATATCCATTTTAGTGTCAAAGTTAACCAAAAAGTGAGAATCATTACTATGGCCTAACTACATATGTCTAAGTACTAAACTGATAACAATAATATGTTTCCTTGCTATTGGAATGGTTTTCTATTTTATTTGTTGGTCAGTAGCAGCGCTGATGGTATTGATAGTTCTATTCTGGAACTTTTTTATTTTTTGAAGTATAAAACTAGTATCAATCAGATGATTGGGAGGTAACCTCTGGCCAATCTTTAGCATTTTTGTACTCTAGGGTTAGCCCCACGTCCTTTTGGCTTCTATCTAATACTTCAAAAACAATACAGGAATATCTATATGTTTAAGAAGGGTTGGCTACTAGACTAATCTATATAACTGTAAAGGCTTTGTAATTGGATCTAGACAAAGAAACAACAACCCATGACTTGATAATCTCAAAGAGGAAAGAGGGTGTTCCTTTTTTATCTATTGTTAAAGGCTAATATAATTTTTTTATTACCCATCAAAAAGGGAGGAGAGTAAGGAGACATCTTCAATCTATGTGGCTTAAATAGCTCCTAGCTCGAATTCATTTAAGGAGAAATTGGACAGAAAACCCCCATCAAAATTTAATACTTTAGTTGTATAGAAAATATCACATTCAAATTCCCCATAAATATATTTCCTATATGATATTATATTTTAATATTATAATGGTTAATATATTTTTGAAGTTATCAACGATAAGATTACAATATGATGAGAGAAAACTAAATTTACTAATAATATTTTTCATGTTTATTATAAGAATTAATTATTACTAATGTATCAATAATTGCAGTTTACAATTTTTTAACTTTTTATAATATATTAAAAAAAAATATTTTTTTAGAAAGTTTATTAATATATTTATTAGAATAAACTATTTAATTATTATATAATAACTGTAAATATAATTAAATATAAAGAAATTAATTTAAAAAAATAAAAATTAGTAATATTATATTAAGATGATGTATTTCTCATTTCTTTATCTTATTATCTAATATATAATTATTTTATCTTTTAATCAAATTCTAAATTTTAAATTCAAAAACTTAAAATATTTTATATGTATTTATCAATACTTATAATTATTAAATAAGTTTTTCCATTTGAATACTATTTAAATAAAACTAATAAGTAATGTTTTGATCTAAATATAGAAACGAACTTAAACTTCGAATTTGAAAAATTTGCAGCCATTTTCATTACAGCCAGAGTAATTTTCTCTGAATTCTCACCTAAACAAATGGGACGATATAAATTGAATAATTTACCTGGATTCCGAGCAATGGAAGGCGATGGCCTTCACAATCGACGGCCCCGTTGAGGGGAAACAGTTGTTGGACAGCCGGTGTAAGTTCTGGTGTGATGAAATCTGCAATGCTCAGCTCTTCTGTGATGGGATAAAATTTTACCAGTATTTGAGACAAAGCTTCAGCAAGACGTTCTACACAAGAGGAGAAGTCGTTGGCAGGGATGTCATAAAGGAGGGCTTTTTAATGTATTGGCCGAACAGCATTTGTAAATCTAAGGAGGACAATTTAATCTATTGAGAGTCGGATGGAGCGGCTGGAAATACGGTGCGCTTTTTATTAACATGAACCATTTTGCTCTCCCGCAGATATGAGATGAAATGAAAGCGCTCTCATGAAGTTTCATTAATACACTTTCAAGGCATCTTTAATATATTTAATTGAAGTCAGCCCTGCATTTGCACTGTCCGTTGGGGATGGCATGTGCTTGGAAATGAAAGACAAAGGAAAATAGAAATTGAAAAAGAAGGTGAAGTTTTACTATAATGTGCAAGTAGTGCTGTAACATGTGCATCCTACTCAACACTCTGTTATAATGTGCAAGTGATTTTCTAAGATGTTCACACGCTGAGCGTACCTTGTGACCTACATTGCTTAAACAGTAGACTGCAATTTTCCCTAGCGTAAAAGAAGGAAAAATGTTGAGATTACAGTTGGACAGACTACTTCTTGTAGTTGGATTTAGATGTACATAGATATCAATGTGTCACAGATATTTCTAGAAAAGTGAAATTGTTGATGGAAGGGTAGGAGAGCGTGAGACTTAGAGGAGTAGCAGAGAGTTTTAGAGACCTTGCCAAAAGAGGAAGTTGCCGATGGATTGTCTGCAACTAATCTGAAACTACTTGCCGAGAGGTTAAAAGTAGTTGAATGAACAAGTAATTAAGTAATGGCAGAACATCAAACTGATTGAGGTTAAAATCGAATTCTTTCACAGATCTGACCACCACCTGCATTTCTTATTGCAGTGAGTGGCGAAACTACTTTCACCATCTGCCCAACGTCTGCATTTGTTTATTTTCAGTTTTTGGAAAATAAAATATGAAACTTCTTGCAGACTGGTTGAAAATAGTCTAATGCCCATGTTAAAAATAGCACAATGTTAAGCCATTTGAGATTGAAAGTAATTGTTTTGACTTATCTGTCCTATGTTAATTTGCCTTTCCTATTACTGTCATTTAGAAAATACTAATCAATATCGAGGAATACATGCGAACCATTTAGCTTCCAAAATGCAGTAAATGGCTTAATTTATTTGTGATCAGCATTTTTTAAATAAAATAGGAAGAATATTCAATAAGTAAGTTATTTAGTCCAAGATTGATTGGAAGTATAAATTGACTTTCCTTGACACAATGATATCTATGCAAAGAATGAAGATAAAATGTTGGAAAAGAAATTAAAGGTTGTAAAAAATGGAAGCGAAAAAAACTAAAAACTTGTTGGTAAACAGATCTGTCACAATAGAATTTGTCCAATGGAGTATGTGGTAAATTGTTCACAACAATTGGATAGGCCCTTGTTATGTTGCCTTCCTCTGCATTTGAAGGGGCAGCTCCCTTGTATGATATGATTTTTAAAGGGTTTTCAAATAAAAAATCTAAAACTTCAAAGATCAAGAGAAAGCCGTTCAGCACGAATGCACCAACAGGTCCTCACAACCTTCTTGGGTAAACAAGAACGATAAGAAAGGTGATCAAGAACTACGCTTGAAAGCAACCAGTATTACCAAACACATTTGTTATTCATAAACACTCACACAATACCATGAGAATGTCTACTACAGCAGATAACAATTTTGATTTTAGAATAAGAAACGCAAAGCACATCTCATTTCATTTCCTTGCACCAAGAATATAATAGAGATTTTTTGATTTTATAGATAAAAAGTGTACATACTTTCCAAAATTTATCTTTAGATCAAAATTTTAGCATAGTGTTCCCTTCTCTTTAAAACCAAAAAGTCCTTTTACAAAGCCAACAGAAGTCCTTATATAGACATAGAGGTTAATAACTACCTCTTCG
Source organism: Cupressus sempervirens (assembly GCA_028749045.1). Taxonomy (NCBI): domain Eukaryota; kingdom Viridiplantae; phylum Streptophyta; class Pinopsida; order Cupressales; family Cupressaceae; genus Cupressus; species Cupressus sempervirens. The sequence goes on along the minus strand of CM053790.1, from coordinate 673,132,538 downwards.
TGGTTAATAACCACCTCCAAAATAGATTTTTGGTGACTCTGTTGGGGAGACTAAACGAGAAAGATTAATCAGTTGCCTTTGATGAAATAACATGGTATTGTCACATGAGAATGTGCTTGTAGTTCTCCACCCAACCTTGGCTTCAAAGACACCCAGAAGGATATTATTCTAGATTTCAACACTCTAGCCTAGAGGTGTAGACGAAGTGCTCAACAATACCATCTGGTGAATCAAGTTCTTGAAGAAGAAGAAGAGTTCAAGAAAATCTTGCAAAGAGCTCCTATTGGTCACAACATTGTAATCGTTGAACGAATAGTAGTTATCCCAAGGAGAAACAGGCAAAATCTTGGTCACATCCAAAACCAAGTGAATAATAATCAATAACATGGTTGACAAAAGGTACCTTCCCTAGAATGAAGGTTGGCGACTCTATTTTAAAGATTGATTATTGACGACTCCATTTGAAGGCGGCAATTTAGAATCATGGTTTGGTACAAGGGAAAAGTTGAAAGTGATAGTGATAGCGATAGTGATGATGAATACTTTTCATATCCCAAGAAATAGATTCCTGATGAGCCTCTGCAAGTTGAATTCTTGAGGAATTTCTATGGCAGCAAGAGGCTAGATCGTAAAATGGTTCATCCCCACTTACTTTAAGTTTTTCAAAAGATTGAAGAAGAGGATGAAAAGGATTATGGTTTTCTTTTTCATGATCAAGAATTCTTTTTGGAAAAAGATTCAGCATATAAAGATAAAGAAGGCTTTTCTGAAAAATGTGTTTCATCTAAATTGGCAATGAGGAATACTAAAAATGTCTCTCATGCACCCATATCTTAGCAAAATCAGATTGATCCTAAGCAGACAAGCTTCTTGAAAAGTTTCTATGGTGGACAGAAACTTGACCTAGGAGTGATTCATCCATCTTTGCTCCGAACTTTGCAAAAGATCAATGAAGATGATGGTAAAGATAATCAATTTTTCTCTCATAGACCCAAATCATTTTCAGAAGGAACTTCCACATGTGAGCATAAGGAAGAACTTGATAAGAAAAGTGTTTCTTGTCAATCGAAGATGGATAGTGGTGGTCAAAAAGGTGTCCCCGTGCTTGCACCTATTGCTCATCAAAGTCATACTTCCTTTGATCCCAATCAGGTTGAATTTTTAAAAAGCTTCTATGGTAATGCACGCTTGGATCCTAACAAAGTACATCCTTCTTTACTTCCAATGCTACAAGAACTTGAGAAAGAAGACCTGTGCAAGAATTATTTTATTGGCAGTAGAACATCTCTTGATCCAAATGTTAGAAAGGATTCATCTAAATCTTCATGCATGAAAGAAGATGGGGATCCTATGTGTAATGAAGGAGATAGTCGAGGAAGAGAGTCTATAGGAGAAGAAGGGTTTACAAATGTATCAAAACATGACTGTGAAGATTTCAAAATCCAGGAGAAATTATTCAATCATCTCAATCCTAATGAGAAAGAAAGAGAAATATCAAAATCTCAAGAAACTACACAACAAATGATTGAAGATGAGGAAAATGTGGATCAAGGTGAATTTCATACTGCTTTTATTCCTACTTGGTGCCTCGATGCTTCAGATGATGACTTCCTATGTGGAGAAAATATTCCCAATCATCCTTTGATGATCATTCAAGATGATGAAGCTATTGACGATATTCATACTTCAGATGTTATGGCACAATCTGAAACCACTACCATTGATGGAGATAAAAGCACCAATGAACTTCTACAAATAACTAATTTCCTTGAGCAAATGGAGACCTTTACATTTGATGATATTGATGAAATTGTGATTAAAAGATTGGTTGATGAAAAAGCTAAAAATCAGCTTCAAGGAGAAGAAGATGAATCATCTAGCCTTCATTCCTTATCATGCATGCAACAAGAATGTCAACCTTTCACATTCCATGAAAGATTTCTTGGAGAAAGATTAATGATTCATAAGGACATAAATGTCATTGAACATATTGAAAATCAAATTTGTATGAATATGGAAACAAGTTCCTCTAATCCAATGGAAGTGGAATTAAAATCCTATGGATCATTCGAAGGACAAAGAAATCCTCTTTTTGAGCCTTCTCATCAAATAGGAGATTCCATGTTTAAGAGATTTTATGAGGAGAATAATGATGATCAAATGAGTAATGAGTTAGCAGGTGATCTCATGGAAGAATCTAATGAAGGCAACTCTAATGATGTTTTTATCCCAAGTTTGTGCTCAAAAACTTTGGAAGGTAATTTCCTCTATGGAGAAAGTGTTTACTTTAATCCTTTGTTTCTAGATGAAGGCATTTATAGTGATACTTCTCAAATAAGTGTTCAAGGACAAGGTTCAATGGTTGTAACTCTAGAGATTGCTTCATGTCATAGATTGTATGAAGGCAATCCAATACAAAGTTTGGTATCTTCTTGTCTTAACCATCAAAAGACCCTTCAGATGGGAAATTTTAATATTAATGGGATAAAAAATGAAGTTATGGCCGAAATTGTTGAAGATGGTATCCATGTAACTCAAAAGTGCCTAAAAATTCAAGATGATCTTTTGGAAGATAAGGAAGAAGAAATGGATCATGAGAAGATTCAATATAACGTGGATGTGCATCCTAGTTGGAATAATTTTATAGAGGATTCAAGCATGACCATGCCCATGGAAAATCAAGAGTATCTAGTGTCAGAAATGAGTTCAAGACTTCATGATGATCAATTAGTAAAAATTCAACTAGAGGGTTTTCCAAGTAGAGGAGAAGATTAGGGATGCATTCTGAAACCTGATAATCTTATACTTCAACTCTTTGAAAATGAAGTTATCAATGCTATGCCACAAGAGCTAGAGTTGATTTTGAAGTCTAAGATTTTTTAGGAAGCCTGGTTATTTGGATATGTTCTTTCATCTAGAGATGTCGAGCGTGCTAGGAATTTTAGAGTTAGAATTCAAGGAGCACACTTATACTTGAATCCATGGAAGCTTAAGAATTGTCACATGTTGGTAGACCATGGTATTTATTTTCCCCAGCTAGTGAATGGATTTGCATGATTATAACTTAAGTCATTGAAGGTAGGGAAACCTGCCTTGTATATAGTCTAGTTAGGAGTTTGTGTTGCTTTAGTTTTTCTTTCTGTTGTCCTATTTTTGGTGTTCATTCCCTCTTTTGTAAATTGGTCCCTCAGATGACTCTATTTTATAGCCCAATGGATAAGGCACTATTTTATTCATTTTGGATTCAACCTTCATCCTTGTCAATCCTTGTCGCTAGTTAGAGCCAGTTGTTGCCCAGTTATAAAACTGTTTCAATTTTATAAGTAACGGTTAATTTTTGAAACTTGCCTTGTTTTAAGCTTTAAATTGGTCATTTTATCTCCTAATCTTTGTGAGTTTCTAAATCTTCATGTCTCTGACTCATTCCTAGCTCCGCGTAGCACTTGAAATTTTTAAAATTTGACTTCCAAGCCCCAAATTATTGCAGGTTAATGGAGAGACCCAAAATACATGTTTTCAAGTTTATCATTAACCATTAACCTCTCAAAAAGGTTAATGATAACGTTAAAATCGCACATTTTGCAGTAGGTTAATTAACCTCTCAAATAGGTTAATGATAATTTTCAAAAACACGCATTTTGGAGTAGGTTAATTAACCTCTCCAAAAACACACTTTTCTTAACCCCCATGAGGCAGTTATTAACTTGGTTAAAGTTCCTCTATGAGAAGTCAGATATGTAAATGGCTTGAAATAAAACAAAGAGAAGGACCTGCCTGATGAGAAGATGAAAGCCATTAAAGTTTTAGAAAAGTAGAAGCCATTCGAAAAATTTATTCCAATAAAGGTTGACTTTCATTTAACCGGACTCATTCATTATTTGAGAAAGGTGCTAAGCCATCCAATTTTGGACCTGAACCTCAATGAGCTATTTTCTGTGATACTTTCCCGTTGGATGTGCATTTGATGAATCCATATTTCATCTTCTCAATGGAGGCAAATCTACTGATGCCCTACTGTGAAGAGACCAATGAATTTGATGCAATAGGGCTTTTTTACAAATAAATGCATAGAAAGAATCAAAGGAAGTCAATGAAGCGAGCTTGAGAGGCACAATTTTTGACTAAGAGCAGTCACAGGTACGACATGTAAGGAAATTTGAATAAATATTGCCGATGTTTAGCTTGAACTATAGAGATAAATCTGTGAGAGTACCTTTGAGCATAAATATAGTAGGGGCCACAATGTGTGGGAGTTGTTTGACATAATATTCCTCTCCTTCATGCCTGCGTACGCAAGGGACATCTACACTTGAATAGTCACAAAGGTAAACCTGCAATGTATTACCCAGCCTCACACTAAGAATGTAAACTATTAATACAGCTCATAGCAAGGCTTTTTGGAGTAGCATCTATGCAGGATGCAAGGATACATGGGGTTGTAGGAGAGTTTCTCTAAGAAAGTGAAGTTATACACATACATTGCTATGGAGGTTAGAGACAAACCTTCCATGCTAAGAAGTTGAACCATTAATACAGCTCAAATAGCAATACATATATCACTTTCCAACACTATAGAAAATACGGCCATGATAATATAATATTCATTATCGTATATTACCCTGAACAAAGTTCAACTTTTCAAAGAGTTGCAGCCTATACAGAGGAGTGCCATTTTATCAACTCACATTTATGTCATGTGAACTTGCACGATAGTGTCGTGACATAGGTTTAGTCTTGCTGAGAATTTGAGTGGCATGAATTATAACTGCTTTTACATGATGGTCTTTCTAGCAAGCTTGCGTAGGTAATCTACAATCTACATGGAGATTATTGGCTATAACCAGCCTGGATATTTGAAGAAGTAAGAATGCTAAAATAAACATTAGAAAAAGAATCTGATTGATACAAGATAATGATTTTCTTGAATCAAAGAGGAATCTCATGGCTCATTTTCAAAATTCATGGATATGTGATGAGAAACACAAGTAATGAGTGAGATCGCCCCCGACTTGTTTGACATAATGTCAAAATTAAAAAAAGGTGATGAAAATGAACATAACATATAGAGTGATAGTGAAGTGTTTGACAAAATGAAATACTCATTCCCGACTTGTAGCTCTGAAAGCTTCACTCTTTAGGAAATTCAAATTCAAATCAGCACCCTTACCTTCTTTGACCATCGACAATCTACATATAGGGTGGAGCATCATTAACGTCATGTAGATTTGTGAATAAATTATAGTCCAAGCATAATCAAATTCTTGTGGATGTTTGAATAATTAGTTTGTTACTTTGAAGCTGGAAATAAAGAGTGTGGTGCGAGGTTGAAGGCATCTAGCATATTTGATAAAGAAAGATTGATAATCAATCATGAAGTACAAGTATCAGAGGCCGAATTATGCTCCTATTTTAAGAAGTATGCTTCAAATATTGGTGATACCATTTTAGGAAGTGTCTTCCTTCAAGACTTCTAGTCATCTCTTTTGAATGAAGAAAGGACCCCATTAGCCAAAAAGATATTAGAAAGTGGCTTAGCTTGAGTAGGCGGACATCCCATTTCAGCACAGTGCCCAGAATTGGTATTGGAGTGTGTGAATGCTTATCATCTGAATACTAGAGAAGTTATTTAATTGAACAATAAGTAATTGTCTATCTAGATCCTACCTCTATTGCTAGTGTTTTTCGATTGCCTACCCAGATGTAATTTACTAGAATCAATCTAAGAACTGCCAAAGAGTATTTTATTGCAAATTAAACTCAATGTCTAAACACCATTGCCAAGTCATGGTTCTCGCAACCAAGAAAAGGGAAATCTCAATTAGGCAAATCCATTCATAGGTCGCTATTAACAGAAGATATGGCAAACATGGTGACCCTATTAAGTAGGATTGTTGGTCTTCGGGATTTGCATGAGTTTGAAGGTTGGATGTTCCTGTTTATCAACATGATCTGTGAAGGAAAACAACATATTGATTGGGTTGAAATTATCAACGACTCACTGCATAGACAACTCATGGGACCTCAAGAAAATGACTACTTTTATATGACTTCATATCTTTTCTATGCTATTGCAAGCACCAAAAGTTGGCCAGGACTTAACCGGTAGGGTATTTATGATGATATGACCATCATTTATAATCATCTTCTTCAAATCCAGTATGATAATAGCCTACACCATTTTAGAAGAGTGAATCATGCATTCACAATGCTAACTGTAAGAGAAATTCAAGGGAACATTGGACTCAGAATTTCACCGAAAGAAGCAACAAAAGTACAAAAATATGGAAGTGTTTTCATAAAATTTCTTAAGTTTACTTATATCAAGTTAGCTCCCTATGATGGGTGTCCGCTGATGCTACCTAGATTTGTTGATGATAAACTGGTCTTAATTGAAATGTGCAGGCAGATTAGTCAAATCAATAAACTTTGTAGGAGCAGGAGGATAGATGAAATACCTTTTCCTATCGGCATTAGATATTATAGTTGTGATACTACATCAAATGCCAAGAACATTGAAAGATCTATTGCCACAATAAATTTGCATCCATACATGATGTGTTTCCCTTATGACAGTAAGGGCTATGCAGTGAATGAGTTAAAGTTAAATCCCAATCTTTATTTAAAATATTATAATATTTAAAAAATGGCGGCATTGCCTTCCATTATTTAAAGATTGATGCCTAAAAGTTAATATTTATTATTTAAAAATTGCATGAAAAAAATAAGCATAAATTAAAATAAAATATATGGCTACTCTAATTTTCAAGTAACAAAATTAAAATTATAAAATTAAGTTTTTATATTTAAAAATAAATAAATTGGCATTTTAATAAAATATTTGAAAAATGGCGGCATTGCCATCCACTTTTCAAATATTAATCACTTTTTAAAAAAATAAAATATATTGATATGGTGGCATTGCCATCCATATGAAATATTATGGAAAATAAATACAAGATTAATCTAAAAAATACATTGAAAAATATGAAAAACAATAATACATGAAACATGCAAATGTAATTTTGTATAGAACAATGTAAAAATTAAGAAATGTCATATAACAAATAAATTACAACTAAATGTAAATAGTGTAACTACTATTCTAAATGGAGATAATAATCAAAATGCAAAATAAAACTTAATAGGGAAAAAAAATTTAACAAGAAGCTTACTTTGCTTTTTGGATCTCCTTGTTGATCTTCAAATGTAAAATGCTTTTCTAAATGATGTATCTCCCTTTCTTCTTCCCAAAAAAGTTTGCTCTACCTCTCAAGAGCAATGAAAGCTTTACTTAAACCCTGTCTTCTGCAAATATGTTCTTCTATGAATGAAGAGCAAAAATGAGAGGATATGAGTGTTTTATAATCAGAGAAAAAACTCTTCATCTCCCACGAAAAAACTATTCAATTTCCAGTAAAGGAACTCTTCAAATTCCACATCTCCACTCCTCCACTCCTCTACAAAATTCAAATTAATTACTAAAAAATGCCAATAAGACAATATTACACAACGAAATTAAAAAAAAAGTGTGTCTACATGTTGTTATCTGTTTTTTTCAAAAAAAAAATATTTAAAAAAAAATACATTAACCCACCACATTATCTATTTCGTTGAAAAAAAAATATTAAAAAATAAAATAAAATGGGGTGACAGGCCATCACCCCCGCCACCCCATGTGGCGTTGTTTTATGTGGCAGCAAGACTGCATGTCAGCGGCAGTTACTGCCACCTCTGACATGCATGTCAGGGGCGGCAGTAACTGCCGCTGACAGGCGGTCTTGCTGCCTTACTCCGCAGCCCACAGCTGGCATTTTCTTTTTTATTGACATTGTAACTGCCGTGCTATGGCTGTATAGAACGCCTCTCGGCGTAATTATTGACATTGTAACTGCCGTGCTGTGGCTATATAGAACGCCTCTCGGCATAATTAATAAAAAAATTAAATAAATAATTTGTATGACAATTAATAATTTATTTTATAAAATAAATAGTAATAAGTAGAATTTATATTAATCTATATAGATATAATTTAGAGATCTATATAATATTTACAAATATAACTTTAACATCTATTATTAAACATAATTTATTTGTATTTGGTAGTTATAATAACATTCTTTTGAAACTATATGTGTCATATTCTTCGCAGCTCAACATTAATGTCTAAATGCTCATTGCCTAACTTATGATAAAGATTTGATTTAGATTATCCCGATAATTGTAAACTCACCTTGCTAATTCATTTAAACAAAAAATTCCAAAATTACTAACTTCCACAACAACAACATTTATTATACACCTTCATAAGCATTCAATGACTATGATAATTTGAAAACAAAAAATGTATATCAATTAATACATATATATACATGACTCATTATACACCTTCATAAGCAGGAACTTGAGCCTTGCCTCCCTTGTTTATATGCGCTAGCATCTAAATAGATTTAGCATATTCCAATCTTGTAATGAACGGATCCTTAGAACATGCATTCAAAATAAGCTCATTACATAGCATTACATCAAGGATTGAATGACCGGCAGGCTAATAAATTCGGGGTCACTTTCCAAGACAGCCATGACAGAGGGAGGAAGGCAAAGCTCTAATTCTACGCTTCCTCCGCCCTCTCGACCGGGATTAACAGTCACCTTTCCATCGAAGAGACTTGCCGGTCCGCTCCTAAACGCCACTGGTCGTCCCCACCCAAAATCAGTCTCATACGACTCAAACTGCGTGGAACCTGCAATCAGCAAACAATTCTTTTCCAACACGAGCGGCTTCATACGCCACTTATCAATCCTTTCCCTAATCACCTCGTTCGTATGACCTGCAATAATGCCCTTCAACAAGCCAGCCGAGAACGAAAGAGGCAAACTGAGAAGCTCCCCACACGCGGCGGTCGTCCGTATATTCTGAAAAACATTGCCAAAGTAAGAGTTGGGAAGCGGAGGAACAAGCCGCACCCGACAGTTGACAGATACATGACATTTCGTCGGCTCGTGTGGGCCCAATCGACGCGCCCGCGTGACTGCCCGCCACACGTGTGCACACAGCGCTTGGAAAGAAGATATGTGAAGCGACGAATCCTGGTTAGCCCGCTCTTTTAGGCGGCTGGTCATGTGGGCGCTGAAATGGAACATCTTTACCCGCAGTGGAGGCTGTTGGACGTGCCCGCCGGGAATAAGGGCCAGTGTAAATGCATTTAGAAACCCGCCAGTGCGTAGCAAACGACGGTCGAAGACTGGGTTAACGGAAATTTCGTTCCCATTTGCATTTCTTCTGGAGAGATGAGACCACGATTTCAAGAAATCCATGACGGCAGTCCCATCGGCTACGGCGTGGTTTATCGCGAAACATACCGCAACGCCATCTTTCAGCCGCGTTACCTGCAAATTCCATCTCAACCATTAAATACGGAACCCTAACACCTTTCAAAAAAATGCAAGCATTTTCATCACATTCCTAATTTGCACTAAATTCTTACCATTCCTACTGGAAAATATAAATATTTTAACAGTTTACCTGGATTCCGAGCAAGGGGAGGCGATGGCCTTCAAAATTGACGGCCCCGTTGAGGGGGAACAGTTGTTCCCCAGCCGCCGTAACTTCTGGTGTGATAAGATCTGCAATGCTGAGCTCTTCTGCCGTGGCTTCGATGAAATCTACGCCAGAATCGTTGCAGAAGATGTAAATCTCGCCATCCACAGGATTTGTTGTTAGCCGACCGGCCAAAGGATAAAATTTTACCAGTAGTTGAGACAGGGTTTCAGCAAGACGCTCTAGTTGAGAGGAGAAGAGGTCCGCAGGGGTTTGGTAGAGGAGAGCTTTTTGAATGTATTCGGCGAACAGCGTTTGTAAATCGAAGCGGGACAACTTAATGTGTTGAGATTGGGATGGAGCGGCGGGAAATACAGTGCGCTTTTTTTCAACATGAACCATTTCGCTCTCACTTAGTCAGAACGCAGAAATGAGATGAAATAGAGGCAATCTAAGATGTCTTTAATAACCGGCCGAGGCATCTATTATTCAGTTGCAGCAAGCATAACATATTTAATTGAAGTCAGTGCTGCATTTACAAGTATTTGCTTTGTCCGATGGAGATGACATGTGCTTGGAAATGACAGGGCCCAGGCGAAGCAAAACAGAACGTGCAAGTAACGTTGTAAGCGTACATTATCATCTACATTGCTTAACGGAAGGGGAAATGTTGAGATTACAGTTGTAAGACTACTCCTAGTTGGATTCAGATGTACATAACATGGACAGACAAATTCTTTTATGTCCGGCAATATTATATTTATACATTTCATGCAGCAGCATATTTCTTTCTTTCTTTTTTTTTTTAAGACAAAAGTGGCTAGCCACTATAAAATTTATTAATCTGATTCAACTAGGTCAATAGAAAGAATCACGGAAAGAAAACCCAGCATCATCCTTTTTTTTTTAAGACAAAAGTGGCTAGCCACTATAAAATTTATTACTCTGATTCAATTAGGTCAATAGAAAGAATCACGGAAAGAAAACCTAGCATCATCCCTAATGTTTGGTGATATTTTTAAATTTTATTCAACTATATCATTTTTAAATTTAATTATAAAATCAATATACTTGCCTAGTTAGATAAGATTATTATGGACCACAGATTTGATAAATTGTAAAACAAGATAATTTTTAAGAGTTATATTTTTAATAATGTGATTTATAAACATGATACGTTGATATTTTTAAGATTTTTAATATTATATTTTAAAAATAAATAAAAATCTATTTATTTAAAAATATTACATATACTTATATTATACAATCTTTTAAGAAATACTATAATATATATTATTATTATAAAAATATTATATAATATTTTCATTAATTTTATTAATTCAAATATTTTATATACTATAATAAATTTATTAAATGCTCGGATCAAAAAGGATTTTAATCACATTAAAATATATCAAAAGAATGTCCATTTCTAATCAAATTTGAACAGGTACATATTTCTCTATTTTATAGGGTTACAATGTATGGTAATAGCTTATCAAGGATGTCCATATGATTTTGTCTTTATGAGTTCTAACCTTTCCTTTGAGCAATCCATTGATTTAGCAGATCAATTAGTCTTTATGAAGAAGTAATGCTTAGAAAATTTATTTCTTTGGCTAGAGGGAATCTCTTGGCACAAAAGAATAATTAGCTTGTACAATTCAGATTAGTCCTCTATAGATTAGGACTCATGTCTGATCAATTGTAATTATTATTAAGAGTATAAACTGGGTAATGCCCCTTTTATTTTGTAATAATAAAGGACTCAGGTCCCGAATAAAGCTGGAGGTTTTCTTCTTCATTCTTTCCTACCAATGCCTGCTTAAATAGAGGTACTTTGCTATATTTATTTTATTATTAATTATACATATTCGAAGGCTTCGATTGATCTAAATAAATAAATTTATTAAATGAAAACTAAATTTATACTAAAAAGTACTAAGCTATTATATGTATGGGTAATGTTCTCATTTTTTTTTTAAAATACATGTTATTTTAAAAATATATGTTGTTTAAATGGATAAAACATTATATATTAGAATAAATTGCATACTATAAAAAAATTTATTTTTCAAATTTACAATAGATTTTTAAAATATATTTATTTTTTCTTAATTTATAATTATTTATCTTATTATTTTCTTAAGTTTAAAAATTCATTTTCTGCTTATAAATCTTTTATAACAATAAATAGAAATGATACATGTATTAAAATCTATTTAATTTTTTAAATCAAATATATATATTTAGAAGTAAAAAATAATGTTTAATTTATTTTTATTTTTATTTAATTTGAATTATCTCAATTTTACCTTTATCCTAATTCAATTATGTTTCTTACTACTATATGCCTCGTTAAAACATAAACCTATAAACATAATTGTTTTAATGTTTTTAATTTTATCCTAATTCTAGTTGAAATCTAATAATCTAACTCTAGTTGAAATTTAGTGATTATAAATTTTGATGTGTCTTATTAATTTGAGAAGTGAGATTCTATCTTAAGATATGTAATCAATAGAATATGAAGTGTGATTTTTATGATAAAGTAGAAAAGACATTAACATCTACCCATAATTATGCAAGTAGATGTAATAAGATGCTTTTAAATGACACAAACCCAGATAGCTAAAACGATGCTTAATTATCCACATTCATTGAATAACATCTAGACTAAAAATAAAAGGATTAATTTATTTCGATATGATTAAATTTATAATAGATAGTTTTGAAATTTAATTATACAAATACAATTTTTTATTACAAAACACATATAAATAACTGATTGCACGGGCTCAAAGTCTAATCACAATCAAAAGAAAAATACATAGAATAAAATAATCATGAACATCATCTTCATTTAATTCCTAAGTCAATGGAAATTCAAAGACTTTTTATCCCTATATAATAAGATTGTTTAGAAAAACCTCTCCCACTATAGAAATCCCTCTTTTTGTCAATCGACTATACGTATAGATAGGAGTTCTTCCCAAAATGAGGATTTTTTGTATCCAATAAATGATTCTTTAATATGTTATTAAAGAATAAACATAAGTTAAATTTCTATTCTCATCTCTCCTTGCATTTACTTTGTGATTAGATGGATCATTTTTATTTATCAAGTTTCATCTATTACACAATCATAGATCAGCCCTTAGGCTTTTGGTGTTGCTTCATATTACAAAACCCATAGTTTATACTAACTTTTATTTGAGCATAGATTGGCCAATAGTTTCTTTGATGTTTTATTGGAATCACTTGCCTTTAGACTCATTCGTTTAGAAGCACCTTGGGGAAGGACGAATCCCTAGTACAATTTTGGCTTGTAAATGGTCTAGCCAACCATTTGGTGAATAAGGGATAAAGATGAAGTCCCAAGGTAAGGTTAGAAGGTGTGGTTAAGTAGGACTTAGGGCTGAGGCATGTTTTTAAGCATTTAGCTCTTGTTAAGCCTAGAAATGCTCAAAATTTCTCTAAAGGGAAAAATATGGAAAAATTCCTAAAATTGGCCAAGAAGTGTTTCGGAAGGGTCCTTAGATGTTTTATTATCAATTTATAATGGTTGAACCCAAACTGAATAAGTTTGGAGGCCTAAAATGCAAGATTGCTAAAAGCTGTCAAAATTTCTCATTGATAACTTTACAATTTTTGCAAAGTTGCAATGACAGTTTTTGCACTTTTCTAGGAAAGTTCATGGTAGGAGTTTGTAACTTGACCCAAGGGTATGAGTGGTTAGAGGAAGTCTATATAAGCATTATCCAACTCATTGCTAGGGGTTGGTTATATGGATGTATGGACAGTTCATGGGATGACAAGAAATCGTTGATAGGAAATGAGATTTTAGATTGAAAGCTTGTTGTCTTGCAATGATTTGGTTATTATTATTGAGATATCATGTAACAACTTTATGCAAGCTTTCTTTGGTCACTTGTTTTCACTTGATTAGGTTTGCAAACTTATTTAAGTTCTTCATTCTTGTTGTTAAGTTTTGGCAAGGTTTCAATAAAAATGTCTAAAATTTGTGTTCCCATGGTTGAAAACCTATGGTCTCTAGGAATCAAGTAATGGACTATGTACATTATGTAAATAAATTTTTTGGAGGTTTTGGGAGTCAGTTTTCTTTTTTTGCAAGAGAGCCCTAGGCAAGCCAATGGAAGCTTGGCAAGGTGCAAAGATGCTTGCAAGAGTTTTTTTGATAAAACATAGGATTAACAGATGCCAATATTTATTGGAAAATGGTAGAGTAGGGTGATAGTTGTCCACAAACTAGAGGAGAAGGTCTGATGCATAATGTAGACCATTTTAGAAGTTGGGTTACTGTCATTGCCCTTGAAACCCTCAAAATATGGGTTTCCTAAAAATGTACTATATAGACACCATGGAGACCTAAGACCTAGAAAATCCTTGAGCCTAGGTTATAATGAAGGAAGAGGTTCCTATAATGGTGGCAGAGGAAGATATGAGAATAGCAACAAGGGATCCCATTTTAGTAACATAAAATGTTATCAATATCATAGGTTATGACATCTTGCCTATATGTGTCTAGAGAAGGCATCATCATCCTATGGTGAGAAGAAAATAATTTGTCTACAAGAAAATGACAGTCATAATTCAAATGAGGTGGATCTTGAATTAGAGAAAGGAGAGAACCTAATGTTGAGGAGAGTCTTGTTTAATGAACTAGTGAAGGAAGAAGCTCAACAAAGGAGGGCACTTTTTAGGACTACATGTAAAGTACTTGGAAAGTTATGTAAGGTGACTACTAACAATGTGCTATTAGAAGAAGTAGTGCACATACTTGGTTTGACAAAAATTCCACATGTGTGTCCTTATAGGTTAACTTGTGTGATGTACTTGATGCTTTCCATATGGTTTTAGGAAGACCTTAGTAGTATGACAAAGAGGTTGTACATCATAGAAAGGAAAACAAATATTCCTTCAAGAAGGATGGGGTCACCTATAAGATACAGTCCTTATTGGAAGAAGACAAGATAGAGAAGTGTAAGGAAATGTGTAACAAAGAATATAGGTGTTTCCACATAACCCATATTAGATCTGAAATAAATATACAATTAAAATTCATGTGCAAGAGAATAGACAAAATACTCACAAAATTGTGACACAAGACATACCCTAGAAAACCCTTATTGAGGGAAAAACTCAGCCTCCAAAAGCATCCATCACCACGTATTATTCAGCAAAAAATATCATTGCAATACAACCATGCAAGCCTTCAAAACCATAGCCACAATGAAGCAATTCATGTGAATAGACATGAATCCACACATCCCACGCCATGCTTCCAACCTTCATAAATGTTCCCTTGTCTAACCTTTCAAGCCTTGTCCTACTCGACTCTTGCCTTTTTGCCCTCCTATCTTATCATATGAACAACTACCCTTGTGGTTGCTTATATAATAGCAAGTCCCACAAAACTACGAAGTTGTATTCAACAAACCATGTGCTAAAACCATGTGGTACCTAACCCATTGACCCCACATTTAATATTGGGGATTTAATTCTTTCCTCCAATATTAAATTATTACATGAAATATTATCATAATGTTACAATACAACTCATCAAGTATATCCCATGGGAATATGTGCATATTGCATGTCCATCTAGGTGCAACATTACATAATAAAATAAAGTAATACAATATAACAATATTATGGAATGTGTCAAACACCCATAATCACAAAAATCTCCCACTTGTTGTAGGCATTACATAGGGTCAAGTTGTAGCCACATAAATTAACAAGGGAACAATCCCTCCTAGCACATCCACCATCATGTTTCAAAGTACATGAAGTGCTCCATCCTAATACCCACAAAAAAATCAAAGTGTCTAGCATCTCAAACATGAATGATTCTCACCTTCTATTATGCCACTACCACCAAACATACATAAAAGCCATCTGGAAATAGAAAGCCACCCTACTTACCACATTATAAGATCATAAAATCCTACACCAACTAAAATTCTAAGCACAAAAACCTAATCCAAAGGTAGTCACATGTATCCATAGTTTTTAAAATATCCATAGCTAAAATAGCAACCACAACAAGTGCCAAACCCATCCAACTATCCATACTTGCAAAGGTATACCAAGTGAATCTCACATCATCAACATATCCAATATGTAACCTGCAATCACAAGCCTCAAGAGCAATACCTACCACATATATACCAAGAAGCTCCACTACAAAAATATGATGTCAAATCTATAACCAATTCACTCAAAATATCTCAAAGAAGTGAATCCATGTAGTATTAAGGACATCCACAACATAGAAACCAATAACCTGTAAGAATATCTCTCATAAGAAATCTCCAACAATCTCCCAAGCTCTCCACTACCAACAAAGGAAAGAGATAAAGGAATAACCATGTCATCTCTCACATGACGTACATGAGCACAAACTAGTGATCACAATCTCTAACCAATCTCAAATCTAATGTAAGTGAAACCAAACATCTAGGAAGATAGCCAAGACCAAAGAGAAACCATACAAATCATAACCTGCATCATGTCCTTCTACACACACATCTAGATGTAAACTATGCAAGTATGATCTCCTCCATAAAACCCCAACCAAGAAGCCTCAACAACACCCAGACCATACCATATAACTAATCATGGATGGAAGCCTCTCACAAGAAGATCAAACTCATAAGCCGTGCCTAATCCAAGGAATATACCCAATATAAAACCACCTCCCAAACTAACCAGCATAACAACCTATGCATATGGAGATAACTAATGCTAAACCATCTCTCCAATGAGCCCTCCAAAACTAAGTCATATACCATAGCTCAAGATCCATATCCATGAAAGACAAGTATAAATATAATGCACCTAAGAGAAACAATGGGCTATACCTCCCAAGCAGCAAACTATTAAGTAGACCAAGATTGGGGAATGAGAATGCTCATCAAGATATCCAAGTCTCCAACCAAGACTTGTCTAAGAACAATCTCCTCTCAAGTCCATATTAGGTGAGTGCCCCTCAGACTTCCTGCTAAAACCATCAACTCTCCCAAAAAATACTTCTCTAATCCAAGAGAAATCAATATCTCCACTATCTTTGAGTATCCATGAGAACCTATAACTAATCAATCTAGGATAACTCCAAATGCAACATATCAATTTCATGAAGTATCCAACTTATCATCAATGTACTCCATACCAAGAAACTAAACCAAGATCAATGTCAAAGTTTCAACCATATCCTTAGGAACATAAACATGACAACATGATCTAAACCATCTCAAACAAAGAGATAACATGATCCATATGAACATACTATAACATGTCAAAACTCTAAACGTATATCAAGAGTATATCATGACATAAAAATGAAACCATCCTAATGCTAAGGATAACATGTCAAATGAAAGAATAAACCACACATTTACCAAGAACCCTATGAGTTCTCAAGATGTAACCATCTCCACACACCATGAAGAAAAACCATCTCCACATACCATAAAGAACCATCTCTACATGCAATTAAGATCATCATCTCCACACACCATGAAGATAACCAAGTGGACCATGCAAATGTCAAAGATGCTTCTACAACAACAGGATCTAAGACAAACCTCCTACATCTAAAAATACTCAATAAATAAATCAATGCCAAAATACTCCCACTCAACTATGGTACCAAGTCACCTATGGCATCATAAAATCCATCTCCTACATGAAGATCAGCAAAGTCTACACTCACAAGAAACGTGTCAATACTAAGTGAAACCAAGATCTCCAAACTGAGAAGATACAAACCAAACTAGGAACTAATCCTGCATTTTCACCTTATCATAAAATAAGATCCCACTAAACCATGTATCCAAGCTATCCATGACATCATGATAAAAAACCATCCTATAACCATGAGAATCAACCAAGGCATCAAACCATCAAAGAACTCAAAGTGCACATCATGAGCTCCTAAAAAAAAATCAAATGACCATGATCCTCAACCAAGAAGATATACATATCACCATAACCAAATTAATAATCTAAACTAATGAACATAAATAATGTACCTGTATATCAAATAATGTCATGCCAAAATCCATGGCACCATGATCACATCCATGAAACAAGCATCTAACTCTCAATATGTCTAACCTATAAATATAAAATAGTCAACCAGAATGTTTCACCATGAATATACCTGGTAACAACATCTCATCCCTTCTACATAAAGAAAAAATCAACAAATTATGTTACTTTTGTATAGACAACCCAAATCTAAGCCACCAATCTGAATATGCATCAATAATGAAAGATGAATGGGCAAAGAAAATTCAAAACTAAGCTATAAATGCAACATGTAAGTATAGACTACTTACAATACTACACAATTTGTAGACTCAACAAGTCGTCATACATATCCAAACCAAACACTAATAACCATATCATCATGAGACCAATATGAAATATGAACTGAGTATACAATGACATCAAAACTTAAATCTCCAGACATACAATGTCATAAACTCACAATGCTACCATAGTCAATATATATCATAAACTATTCAAATCAATAAATCACCAAATAAACTATACCAAACCTACACCAAATCTAAACCAATGTGTAGAGCTCTCCAAGAGCTTTCTGTTGACTACTCAAAAGTGAAAATCTAACTTTGTATGCCCAAGTTATGCTCTAATTGATGCTCTAAATTTTGGGATTTTAAAAGCTGAAAAGCTGTCAAAATCAAATAACCAAACACACACCAAGTTTTATTGCTCTGAATTAGCTTTCCAATGCCTATAAGAAGTCTAAAATCTAATATTCTGAGAGAAAGTTATGACCATTTTACTAAGACAATCCTTTTACCATTTTCACTGTGATTTTTTTTTTGTAACGAAAATTATGATGAGATTAAATTTGACGGTCATCATGGCTAAAACTAAAAAACTCTTCCATTTCCTCTGAACACGGCCAAACCAAGGCATATTATATATCAATATTTATGGAAATGTTAACTTGGATCCAATGGTGAGGTCAGTTTTTGCCTAGGAGGATATTTCTACAAGCTCCCCCTAAAAGCCTCATTTAAATAAAGTATCCAAAAATTCCATTTCATCCAACAATTTCACATGCCCAAAATCTACTAATAGCCCATCATAATAGAAAATCCAAAACCATTAGATCTTCAATAAACAACTTATATATCTTGTCCTTTCTTTTATCCTCTCATGCATTCCCATGGATTCAATCTAGGGTTACAATAATAAAACTATAGCTCTAATACCACTTGTAAGGAAAATTGCAACAAAAAAAAATCATTTCTACATAACCCATATTAGATCTAAAATAAATATACAATTAAAATTCACATGCAAGAGAATAGACAACATACTCATAAAATTGTGACACAAGATATACCTTGAGAAACCCTCATCGAGGGAAAAATCCAACCTCAAAAAGCATCTATCCCCATGTATTATTCAACAAAAAATGCCATTGCAATACAACCATGCAAGCCTTCAAAGCCATGGCCACAATGAAGTAATCCATGTGAACAAGAATGAATCCATAAATCTCATGCGATGCTTCCAACCTTCACAAATGCTCCCTTGGCTAACCTATCAAGTCTTATCCTAATCAACTCTTGCATTTTTTCTCTTCTTCCTTATCATACCAACATCTACCTCTGTGGCTGCTTATATAGTAGCAAGTCCCACAAAACCACCAAGTGGTATTACACAAACCATGTGCTACCTAACCTATTGATGCCACATTTAATATTCAAAATTTAATTTCTTTGCCCAATATTAAATAATTACATGAAATATTATCACAATGTTACAATACAACTCATCAAGTATATCCCACGAGAATATTTCCATATTGCATGTCCATCTAGAGGTACAACATTACATAATAAAATTAAATAATATAATATAACAATATTATGAAATGTGTGCAACACCCATAAGCTCAAAAAGAAGGCCACTATTATGACATTATTGATGAGTGGGAAAGAGTTCTTCAAAGACTTACAAGAAGGTGAAGGAGTAGGGTATGCCATAATGGTGAAGCCAAAGGACAAGAAGTCATTGGCACAAGAACCTATACCTATAGAAGTACAAGAACTACTAGATCAATTCTAGGATATCATATGTGATAGAGCACCACCAGCATTGCCCCAAAAGAGAGCCACAAGTCATCAAATTGACTTCATACTAGGTACATCATTGCCAAAAAAAGCTGCACACAAGATGACACCAAAGTAGAATAAGGAGATAGAAAGAAAAGTCCAAGAATTGTTTGATCAAGGGCTGATTGCGAAGAGCATCATTTCATGTGTATTCCCAGATGTCCTAGGCCCTAAAAAGGGCAATAAGTGGAGAATGTGTATAGACTCTAAGAAAATTAATAGAATAATAATTAGATATAGATTTCCTATTCTTAGAATAGAGGATCTAATAGACTGTCTTGGTGGAGCTAGATACTTTTCCAAAATTGAGCTAAAGAGTGGCTATTAACAGATTAGGATGAATAAGGGTAATGAATGGAAGTCTACATTTAAAACTACTGAGGGTCTCTATGAGTGGTTGGCAATGCCATTTGGTCTTACCAATGCACCAAGCACCTTCATTAGAGTTATGAATGAAGTCTTGAAGGATTATATAGGAGTGTTTGTTGTTGTGTACCTAGATGACATCCTCATCTTCAGCAAGACAAAAGAGGAGCATATGAAACACCTAGAAATGGTGTTGAAGAAGCTTGAAGAGGAGAAGTTAACAATGAACCTTGACAAGAGTGAATTCATGAAAGAAGAGCTAGAGTATTTGGGTTTTGTAGTGTCCCAAGGAACTCTGAAAATGGACAAGAGAAAGGTAGAGGCAAACCTAAGTTGGTCTACTCGTAGATCTATTACTGAGATTAGAAGTTTTTATGGTTTAGCATAATTCTATAGGAATTTTGTGAGGTAGTTTAGTGAAATTTATGCACCAATGAATAACACAATAAATGGAGGCATGAATACAAAATTCACATGGACCAAAGCTATAGATGAGATTTTTGAAAGGTTGAAGAATGAGGTGGCAACCCAACGAGTTTTGGCCTTTCCAATTTTGAAAAACCATTTTTGGTAGAGTGTAATTATAGTAACATAGTAGTAGGGGTAGTATTAAGCCAAGAAGGGAGGCTTGTGGCATTTTTCAATGAGAGACTTAATGGAGCCAAGACAAGGTATTCAACATATGATTTTGAACTCTATGCACTTGTTCAAGCCCTTAAGAAATGGAGGTATTACATATTGCCTAAGGAGTTTGTTGTCTTTACTGACAACAAAGCACTAAGTTTTATCAATTCATAGGAGAAGCTTAGCTTAAGACACATAAAATGGACAAAATTCTTGTAGTCATACACTTTTACTATCAAACACAAGAAGGGCACAAATAACAAGGTGGAAGATGCTTTAAGCAGGACATTATTGATAGCTCAAGAAGTCAAGTTGCAATACATAGGACTAGAAGGATTCAAGGACATGTATGGTGAGGATACAAATTTTTTAGAAGAATCCAAGGTATGTAAAAATTTTGAAAATCATTTCCATGGTCATTTTTTTAAATATACATTGTAGAATGGTTTTTTGTTCAAGGGTCATAAATTGTGTGTTCAAAGGGGATCCATGAGGGAGAATCTCAATCAAGAAAAGCACAATGAGACTATGAGTGGGCATTTTAGCCTTAATAAGACCCTAGACCTAGTGGAAAGGTTTTATCATTGGCCAAAGATGCAAAGGGATGTGAGGAGATATGTGGAGCAATGTAGCATATGTCATAAAGCAAAGGGAACTTCATCCAATGTAGGAATCTACCAACCACTACCCATCCCTAATAGGCCTTGGAAGTACATAAGCATCAATTTCATAGTAGGCTTACCTAGGACTAAGACAAGGTTAGATAGTGTGTTTTTGGTAGTGGACAATTTCAACAAGATGAGTCATTTCATCCCATGAAAAATAACTCATGATGCTAGCAATATGGCTACCCTATTATTTAAAGATGTGGTAAGAATTCATGGGCTACCAATGAGCATTGTAGCTGACAGAGGTGTCAAGTTTGTGGGGAATTTTTGGAAGACCCTATGGAGGAGATTGACTAAAAACTTGGCCCATGGTTCTACCTATCATCCCCAAACTGATGGGAAAATGGAAGTTATCAACGAGGTCCTAGGAAACTTGTTAAGGTGCCTTACCAATGAATATGGGCAGAGTTGGGAACAAGTAATTCCTCAGGCAGAGTTTTCCTATATTGGTAGTAAGAATAGAACAACTGAATTGATTCCTTTTCAAATAGTGTGTGGGTCAAATCCAAGGTGCATAATGGATTCGATGGAACTACCATCACATAAAACCATTAGTCAACATGCTATTGATTTTATTTAGTCTATGAAGGAAATACATGATCAGGTTAAGAAGACCTTGATGGAAGAAAGTTGAAGGAAAATAAGCATTAAGGGAGGAGAGACTTATAGTTCCAAATATGAGATTTTGCCATGGTCTATTTGAACAAAGCTTTTCTACAAAAGGGATCCCTAGAAAGTTACAAATGAAGAGGACTAGATCATGCAAAGTGCTAGAGAAATATGTGTCTAATGCTTACAAAGTTGACCTACCAAAAGACATGTCTACCTCTCTCATTTTCAATATGAAATACTTGATACCTTACAAGGCTCCAAATATGGATGAAGAGGAGTGTCAATCCTAAGCTCTACAAAAACATATATCACACTTGGAGGTGCCTGAAATGAAGCAACCACAAGTAGAGAAGATACTGGACGCTAGGGTGAAGAAGAGTACCAGAAAAAAGGTTTACAAGGAACATCTAGTAAAATATAAAGATGCCCCTAAAGCTGAGGAAACTTGGATTTATGAGAGTGACTTCAAGAATCATTGCATCAGTAAGGAGTTCCTCTCCCCATAAGTACCTTAGGCTTCTTCTTGAAGGTGGGGTATCGTGCTGGAGCACCTTGGGGAAGGGAAAATCCCTAGTGCAATTTTGGCTTCTGAATGGTCTAGCCAACCATTTGGTTAATAAGGACTAAAAATTAAGTCCCAAGGTAGGGTTAGAAGGTGTGGTTAGCTAGGAGTTATGGTTGAATCATGTTTTTAAGCATTTAGGTCCTATTAAGCCTAGAAATGCTCAAAATTGCTCTAAAAGGTAAAATATGGAAAAATAACTCAAATAAGGAAATAAGTGTTTAGGAAGGGTCCTTAGATGTTTTAGGATCATTTTATAATAGTTGAACCCAAAATAAATAAGTTTGGAGGCCTAAAATGCAAGATTGCTAGAAGTTGTCAAACTTGCTCATTAACAACTTTGTAATTTTCACAATGTTGCAATGATAATTTATGCACTTTTCTAGGAAAAGGAATGGTTGGATTTTGTAATTGACCCAAGGGTTTGAGTGGTTAGATAAAGTCTATATAATCATCATCCAACTCATTGCTACGGATTGGTTATGTGGATGTATAGACAATTCTTGGAATAACAAGAAATTGCTGACAGGAAACAAGATTTTGGATTGAAAACTTATTTTATTGCATTGATTTGGTTACTATTAATTATGCAATATTTTCTTTAGAGAATATACTAACTCTTTTCAAGCTTTATTTGGTCACCAATTTTCACTTGATTAGGTTTGCAAAATTATTTAAGTTCTTCATTCCTATTGTTTAGTTTTGACAGGGTTTCAATAAAATGGCTAAAACTTGAGTTCCCATGGTTGAAAACTTATGGCCTTAGGGAATATAGCCATGGGTTATGTCCATTATTTAAATAACAATTTTGGAGGTTTTGCGAGTCATTTTTTTTTTTTTTCAAGTGAACACTAGGCAAGCCAATGCAAGCTTGGTAAGGCGCAAAGATGCTTGCAAGAGAGTTCTTCATGGAACAAAAGATTGGCACATGCCAATATTTATTTGGAAATGGTGGAGTAGGGTGATAGGTGTCCATAAACCAAAGGAGAAGGTCTGATGCATAGTGTAGACCATTTTAGAGGTTGGATTGCTATCATTGCCCTTGAAACCCTCAAAATAGAGGTTTCCTAAAAATGTGTTATACGAAAACCACAGAGACCTAAGATGTAGAAAATAATTGAACCTTGATCAACTAGAAACAAATTCTAGAAGGCATCAATAGGCCTTGTTAAGATATTTTTTAAGTTATTGAATGGTTCCTTGTTTCTAGGAGGGCTCATAGGGGTTCTTAGGGCTACAAGGACAAATAGAGTAAGAATGAGTTGTGGTGGTGGTAAATTTTTCAAGATGATCAAGAACCTCAGGGGGAAGGTGTAAGCTTGGATTTTCCTTATTGGGAGCATTTGGTGGAGTTTTGGCTTAATAAGTCAAAAGGTGCTAAATTGGGGTTTTGGTAGTTAGAGGAGTGAAACTTGAATTGATTGGTGAGTTTCTTGGGAGAAGGCGATTAGAAGATAATCATCTAGGTTAGGGTTAGAGTAGAGACCCTAAGAAGACTAAGAGATAGCCTTGGTAGAGAAAAGAGGCTCCAAAAAAAAAAAGCTCCCCATCACTCATAAATTGTGAATATACAATGAAAGTGCAAACTGAAACAAATATAGAAAAATAAACTAACAATAAAATGTTTATCATGATTCAGCATAATGTGTGGCTACATCCACACTAATTAGGGTAATCCATTTACTAATATAGATATGGTCATTACATCATTGATGGAGCTTCATTCTATCAAATATGACTTTTTAAAGTTGTTGAAGTTCATGAAAGATCAAACCCACAGCTCTCAAGAATCACCTATATGTAAACACCTATCACAAAAGAGAGAAGAAAAAAGCTATGGAGGTTGGAATTCCCAGATCCATAGATTACACATTCTTGGTGAGAAAATAAAGAAATTGGTGTTAATCAAAAGCAAATGAATGTGTAAATTACAAAAAGAGATCATCCTTATAAAGGAGATCAAAACCCTAAAAGGTAAAACCTATGTTGCATTATAATTATTAACAAAATTGTTAATTATTAGATGTCTAAAGTTTAGCACAAATGAAATAGAGTTAATTAGAAAATATCTAATTACTCTAACACCCCCACCCCCTTAAGATAAATTTAGGGAGAAGCTAGAAACCTATAAACTACTGCTAAAAGTATATTTGGGTCATGACAATAAATCCTAATGGGGTACCCAAGCACAACCAAATCTCTGAAAAGAGGAAAAATACTAAAAACCACATGGGAAAAGCCTTCTCCAAAGAAAGAATGTTAAAAGAACTAGTGAAGCAATGAAGAAGCCTCCAAACTAGGGGATTTTCTAGAAGATATGAACAAAACATGATCACAAAGAACACTGATGAAGCATAAGAAGTTGCAAAGCTTTGTTAACAAGCAACTGTTGATCTAAAGAACCTCCACTAAAATAGAACTTGACTTTTTAGAGAAGACTATAATCTACATGAGTGCTCTCAAAAGACACTACTCAAATCAGGAGGCACACAAAGGAAAACAACTGAACTCAAAGATATAGATGAGATGAAACACCAAAGCTCGAAGAGCTAATCAATTAAACATGGAAGGCTACAACCAAAGTAGGAATGAAAAGATAGGAATGAAAAGAAAAGTGTCTATATGGTAAATGGTTCATCTCACTAAAATACATAGGTACCTAGCCACTACATCTGTCTAGTACATAGGAACAAAATCTCAATACATAGATCACTCCATTGAACCAAGGAAGCATAATAATCAATAGAAGAACCCCTCTAATGTAGATAAGGGTGAGGTAACAAGAAATTAGAAAAGTTGTCCAAAAGAACTGTATGTCAAGGGACCATGATCAAGATGCACAAAAGAATATATATGTGTCTACTAAGGTGATCAGTCTCCAGACACATCATGAGAGTAATATCATGGATAGAATACTCACTAACAAATAAATATGACAAACAAAGGAAAAAAATTAATCCCCCATAACACTTTAATCAAACTAGTGCATATACAATAAGACACAAGATATGTTGAATCCTAAGAATAAAACAATCTATAGGAGTGTCCTTAGATGACACTTCTTGAATTGGAAGACAAGAAAAGGCTAAATAACTTAAATGAAAATGCATATGCAATTTGACACTTTATCTCAATGCATTTACAAGAATGCATAGAATAGATGTCTACAAAGATTAGAAGAGACACAAGGCTAATACAATAGATATTACAACCCATGATGATTAATCTAAAGCAATGAAATAAATCCTTAGACCTAAAATAACCAAGATATCTACCCGAATGTAAAATGCAAAGATAAATGTGCCTACTAAATAATCTAGAAAAATAACTAGAATCATTTGAAAGATGTCTAGAAGACATTTCTAACAATATAAAGAATTCCTAAATTAGAGATTGGATGCTCAAGATATGTCTCTTGGAGTGAAAAAAAAGTACCCTTGACTTTGATAGTAAAAAAGCCTTAAAAAAAACATCAAAGTTAAAACATACCTATACCTTTTGACAAGTTTAGAACCATCTTTTCAGTGATATTTTATTTGTGGAAAATGGAGTCTGTATGCCCAAGATATGAGCATAATATAAAGGTATGCCAAATAGAGCTAGAAGGGGTGACAGAATTATTTTGATGTAGTGATGATGTCATCATCTGATGAGCCCAAAATTGCTGGTTAAATGGCCTTCAAGACAAAAAAAAAGGCCTAAAAAATACCCCCACTAGAAAAACACCTAGTTGCTAGATACAATATAGAGATGCTGCAAAATCACTACCATCAAAAAATAAAGGGTCGATGTTGAAAATAAACCTAGTTTCAAAAAAAAAATTCCCACGTAGCACAAAAAATGCTAAATCCCCTACAATTCAAAAAAATTCATCACAAACCTGCCAAAATAGGGCTTAAACTACCCACATCATTAGAATCCACTTTTTTCATACCAAAATAACTAAAAAAATGGGTGAAGCACTCTTCAAAAATGAGAAAGTGCCCATGAGAAAGTGAAATGACCCTAAAAAGTGTCCAAACGACTATAAAATACCAAAAACCACTAATTAAACACCCAAAAATACCATTAGAATAAATAGGCTATGTGGAGGGAGTTCTCAAGGTTTTCTTCCCATGTGGGATGCTCAACACAAAGGTTCACAAGCATTGACTTTGTTGATGTGATGGGATGCACCCAAAAAATGGCATGGGTGCATCATGTGACTGTCAAAGTCATGCTAAATAATGGGCATTATGAAAAAAGGAATTACCTAGAGATAGGTTGGGTAGAATCCATGTAAATGGATGTGCACCACAAAATACATTTAAATATCGATACATATATCCACATAGTGCACATGGAGTGGATGGAAAAAATAAACCATGAAACTCTTCAAATTTTTTGCCCAAGGTGTGAGTACCAAAAATGTGTGCTCCATAAGAAATATGCACATGGGAGCACATGATTGGAGGAGTAGATGATGCCTTATCTCGAGTGGCACTTTTAAGGTGGGATCTAGTCCAAAAACAATTGGTAAAAAGACCTCTATATGAAGAAGGGATGGGCACCTTCTCACACAAAAAAATGTGTCCAAAGTGTACTTATCTAGCACATAGAGAAAGCAGGAGGATGGGCATACCAAGTTTTCAATGAATGGTCAATGAGTAGCCAGATGGGCCAAACTTGGAGGATATGCTTGTTGGAAATTTAGCTAGGTTACATAGCATGTTGTTGTCATTTATGGGAACATATAGTCAAGATTAAGTGAGAAAATGTTGGAGATAAAGTTTTGGGATAAAGACTTAGAAAATTGTCTAAGTACAACATAGTTTATTTGTCAATACAAACACTATTTTGGTCAGCGTAGTTCATATAAACATTTTTGCAACGTGCATACTTACCTATAGAAAATACAGGGTTCACTTATCAGAATGACTAAATTTGATTATTTCTATATAAAAATCAATTTTTTTCAAAATATGATCTAGATATATTCAATCTAGCTAAGTTAAATATATTCTCATATTTTTCCAATTGGAAATTTCTATTAAATGCATGTTATATGCTAGTTTGTGTTCAATTACTAAAGAAGTAAAATTATTTTACAAAACTAATGGTTTAATAAATCTAAGTCTTTTTAATCCTATTTTTTAAAATAATATATAGATGTAGAGCTCAAAGTCAAGAATATCATCATATATATATATATATATATATATATATATATATATATATATAATAGTGTTTTAATTATATATAGTATATTGTAATTAAAAATTACTACAAGTACATTATTTAACACTTAAGAAGATGTTGGTTTTGAGAAAGAAAAATATAGCAAGTCATACCAAATTGGGAAACCTTTTATTAAAAATTAATAAAACCTTCATGGACCTCATTCCCAAGAAATTCTCAAGTATAATTGATGATTTTAGATCCATACCCTTATGCAACACCATATAGAAAATACTAACCAAAGCTTTAGCTAATAAATTAAAATTTCTTCCTAAAATTACGTTTAAAGAACAAATAGGATTCATTCCCAATAGATCCATTTTTGAAGAGATTAAAATAGAACAAGAAATAATACACACAATTCAAAGAAATAAAGAATGATACATGTTAACTAAACTAGATTTTTACAAAGCTTATGAAAATGCCAAATGACACTTGTAATGCTACTATTTATAATCTTTTGGTTTCTCTAAGATATGAATAAATGTGAAATTGAGGTTCATATCTACTCACAAAATTTCTTCTCAATGGAATCAAGCAAAAGGATTTCTCAATATTTCTACAGGTCTTAGACAAGGGAACCTTATTGCCCCGATATGTTTGTTATTTGGATGAAGCCCTATGTAGAACTATTAATAAATTGCATCTTGAATGGAAAATACCAAATATTAAAATAATCATTTGAACATTGCCAACATCACTCATCTAAATTTACAAATGATACAATTTTACCAAGTATGTGTTAGAATCTGAAAAGATGAATAACCCAAAAAACTAGTGCAAAGAGTAAATATCAAAACTATGAATGCAAATGATACAAAATCAAAATAAACAGAGTTAGTTTCCAAGAGAGTAATGCAAATGCTAGAAGCAAAATAGCATTAAGAGGATGCAAAAATAAGAGATGCAAATACAAGCCAGGTAGCATGCTTATATAGGCTAGGAAGAGGAAGGAGGTGGCAACACCAACCAATGAGGAGCAACCATCTATCGGACTAAAGATAGCAAAGTATCTTCCCAAGATAGCTAATGGATGCTCACATGTAGGAAGGTGACACCTCACAACCATTCACCTAATAAGACATGCTTTATTAACCTAAGCGAGATTATTAAAAGTGTAGGAAAAACCTATCAAAATAGGAAAAATAAAAAATTACACTAGCACCCCCCCATAAGCGAAGCTTAGGTGGATGTAGAAATGGGTCCCGGCAAGTCAAGCCTGATGAGGTACCCATTATAAGAAAAAGAACTAGATGAAGGAAACTAAGCCTCCTATCTAGGAATGTCCCAAAGAAAGGAACAAAAAAGAGCATGAAGCATCTCCGAAGCATGAAGCTGCAAACACTGTCAGAAGAAACTGCTAGAACCCCCACTGAAATAGCGCATGACCAGGTAGAGAAGACAAAGTCTGAAGAGCTGATCAATCGAAGAGGTGACCTCCAAAGGTAGGAATGAATGAGTGTCTATATAGTAGATGAACCATCTCACCAAAATGCATAGGTGCCTAGCCACTGCATTCGCCTAGTACATAGGAACAAAAATTGAATATGTAGATCACTCAACCGAACCAAGGAAGCAATAGAGCCAATATGTGAACCACCCCATAATGCTAAACAGGGAGAGGGGTGACAGGAACACTGAAATGCAATGCCAAAAACATCTGCAAGAAGAAGAATCAGGAACACCAACAGTGCAATAAAAGTAAAAGCACAGGATAAAGGGCGGTGTCACCGACACACTGCATGGGCTAATGTCGTGGAAGAAAAATTCACTTGACAAAGGTGGATGAGCACAAAATGGCAAAACATCATGACGCCCCATGGCACTTTATAACTGAGTGCAAGTACAAACAAACACAAGCTGTACAAGATCCCAGTTATGCAAAAGCATGCAATTTATCTTAGTGTGTTTACAGAAAAAGAAATGCAACATAATAGAAGCATACAATGCTCAGAAGTCAGAAAGAAGAGTGAGCCAATAGAACAGAAGAATAGATTCCAGGACCTATAGAATCCAAGTAATTCGCCAGAGTGCGAAAGTGCAAAACACGAAGGAGAAAGAACCTAGAGAAAAATTTGGATAAAAGACCTCTGCAACTGAATAACTCAAAGAATCAGCTTTCCAACGATATCTGACGAGCCTAGAAAAGAGTCTAAATGAGCGAGATATGGCTCCTGGAAGGCAAACTAGAACATCTAGCTTTGACTGCCAAAACAGGCAACCAGACTGTAGCAAAAATTTAAAAAACTTATACCATCATCTTCGTCTCAAAACTAGCTTTTTGACACATTTTTTGGATCGAAAAAATACGTCCATATGCTCAAGTTACGAAAGAAAACCGACAAGGCCTCCTCATGAAGAGCATATGCTAAAAGTGAAACTTGGGCACAATAATCAAGGAAAAAATACCACCACTACAATCTACTCAAAAAATCATGCACTTTCAAAAAAAGAATCGCCTCGATACGAGGTCGTATGAGAAAGTTATGATCCTCCAAAATTTCCAAAACGAGAACTGTGCATAGTCATAGCTAAGAATCTACAATTTCTGAAGAATTCATGGATGAAAATAAAATAAAAAATCCACTAATGGATAGAGCACAAAAAAATAGCCAAGTTCATAACAAGAATCATCAAAATTGGAGTCCGTATGAGCAAGAATGAGACATTTGAAAACTATGTTCAAATCTATGACTGCCATTGGAGACGGATATGGTTGTAGCTTTGCATGCTTGATTTTGCAAAATATACAGCTTGCATGCAAAATCTAAAAGATAACCAAATGGTTTTTTGGGGCTGCAAACAAAACCTAGAAAGCGTTTTTCTTACTGATGTACAGAAGATGTTGCTGTAGTGTAAATTAGATGTCTTTATCAGTTAGAAAACGGCTCCAAAAATCAAAAAATGATCCCAGCAACCAGAATATGATATGCAAATGTTGGATCAACTTCCTAAGTCCATCAATGGCATGCTAGAACCTGCAAAACTGATTGAAAACTCCAAATATGCAAGTTGGTTGTCAGATTTGAGATTGAAACCCCAGAGAAAAACTATTTTTGTCAAAACTTTTCTGATTCTCAGGATCATCCAAAGATGCAAGAGAAGAGCATACTTCATTTTTCAAAAAAATACAATAAATTTTATTTTCCCCCCCGCCCCGGAATCTCTCAAATAAGGAAACTAAAATCTACTCTTGCACATAGAAAAGCTCTGATACCATGTTAGAATCTGAAAAGATTAATAACCCAGAAAACTAGTGCAAAGGGTAAATATCTAAACTATGAATGCAAATGATACAAAATCAAAATAGCAACATAGAGTTAGTTTCCAAGAGAGTAATGCAAATGGTAGAAGAAAAATAGCATTAAGAGGATGCAAAAATAAGAGATGCAAATACAAGCCAGGTAGCATGCTTATATAGGCTAGGAAGAGGGAGGAGGTGGCAACACCAACCAATGAGAAGCAACCATCTATCGGACTAAAAATAACAAAGTATCTTCCTAAGATAGCTAATGGATGCTCACATGTAGGAAGGTGACACCTCACAACCATTCACCTACTAAGACATGCTTTATTAACCTAAGGGAGATTATTAAAAGTGTAAGAAAAACCTAGCAAAATAGAAAAAATAAAAAATTACACTAATAGTATGAGCACTATAGGAGAAGCTAAACATTTTAAATACATTATCACCCAATATATGGATGCATCTAGCCAAAAATTGAATGTAGATAAGTCATAAAGAAAATTATTTAACACTAAGCTTTCAATGAGAAAAGATATATATAGGATCCTAAGTTATAAAATTGGTAACTTCCCCTTCAAATATCTAGGCATCCATCTAGATAAATTTAAATGAAATCCAAAGCTATGAGATTCTATCAAGTGCTACTAAAATACACAATGAAATGAAAATTAGGAAAGGGAGATGGCTATCAAATACAAGAAAAATGATAGTGATTAAAACTAGTGATTAGAACTATCTTATCATCCATTCCTACGTAAAAAAGTTATAATTTTATTTTGGAAGGGAATATCGTATATTAAAAAAATTATAATGAACAAATAGGATAAATTTTATGAAACCTATTGCAATAGGAGGCCTTGGTATCAAAAAATTGAAATGGAAAAATCTAGTTGTAGGGGCCAAACTATTCTAGAGCATATTTTAGGAATTGGGGAGAAAATGGGCTTCTATTACCAATACCAAATACATTAAAGAGGTTGACCCAATCAACATCCTTAGAAATGAAAGTCATAATGAATTCCAAAGATATCAGCCATGATCATTTAACTTGGCATATAGAAAGTCGATAAAGCTACCTATGGGGGTAAGATTCATGGGCTACATATGAATTGTTGGATGTAATGAGTTTAATCTCTAGAATTAAGGAAATTTAATCATAGTCATGCAAGGGTAATCTATGAAATTACATATATAGAAGTAATATTAATCTGTCCATAGGATGGAAATGTAAGTCGTTGGATAATATTCCTTTAATAAAGGAAGAAAACTCAAAAATTATTAACATTGGAAATGCTAGACAACTAACAATAAAAGATAGAAAAGATAATATCATCTGGGGAGGCTGAAATGATGGAAATTATAAAGTCAAGGATGGATATAAGAAATTTTTTCTCTTAAAATTTTTCCAAAACATAGATATACCTCTAAGCTTGTACTATAATAAGGCTTGTTCTCTAAAAGATGGTACGTTCTTGTGGGAAATCCTATAAAATTACATATTAATTATAGAACAATTGAAACAAATTGCTATGTAGGCCCTCAAAATGTCCACTTTGTGAACAATATGAAAATATGGTGGATCATATAGTTTTGAATTTCTCCTATACCAAATAATGTTTGAATTAGTAATGCAACAAGCTAAGTTGGCACTCAACATATCCTAATAACCTAGTCACCTTTCTCCAAGATTGGCCTACACATTTAACAAAGAATATATACAAAGATATAAGGACAATTTCTCCTTCCATTATAGTATGAATTATGGGGGGGGGGGGGGGGGGGGGGGGGGGGGAGGGGGGGCGACAAATTTTTCAAGATGAGAAAATGAATACCAACTATATGGCTAATGAAATAGAAGCAAATATTATGGAAAATTTAAACAATAGGCTTTAAAATTCCAAACATGAAGGAGGACTTCTTTAATTCTAGGATAGCATAATAAGGAAAAATTGGTTTGGCTTAATTATCTGACCTCTATTTAGGAAAGGAGGATTAATGTATAGAAAAACTTAAAGAGCCATGTGTAAATGGAGCAACCCCAAATATGGTCTGTATAAGGTAAAATTTGATGAAGCTTTGAGGGAAATTCCTAGTGATTCTAGAATTGGATTCATTATACATTCCTTGGATAGTAAGATATATGATGTAAAATATCAAGACCTATTCATCAAACTACTAACAACATGACATAAGTTGAAGATTTTATTGTAGGACTAATACTAAGAAAGAAGA